>JAMPIV010014772.1:0-739211 GCA_024509875.1 Oreohelix idahoensis
ACACATTTTGGGCAGATATGAATGACATAATCGTCTCCTGTCCACCTGTTTCAGCGAACAGATTACTTTAGATAAAAGTAAGATGTTACATCTGAAACACATTTTCGAATGAGTTTACAGATGTGTTTGTGAGTTTGCAGAGACGGCAATCGGATGTTTTATTGGCGTATATGTGAGAGGTGACCTTTTGCATCACGCACATTATTTCAGGCGGAAATAATTTTGAATTACCCCACCAAAACACGCAGCTTTTGAAAACTATTGGCTGGGGTTCGAAATAGAGGAACCACCAAATTCCTGATTGGACCCTGCCTAAATCGTAACAAAGTACTGCGGGGGAGGCAAAGGGCCACATAACCTGACGTTTCAGCCAGAGTAGAACACTGTGAAAATTCACTCGCGCCAAAAAGACCACCAGACTGCCAGAGTTTAAATCAGAATTATATTTATCAGACCGGACTTTGTTGGAGTATTTTGCATGACAAACAGTCCAGGAAAACTCTATCATTTTAATAAGGAAAACCGGGATATGAGGAAACTGAAAACACAGAGTCAAGTGGGAACTTATTGTTAAAGTAACGACCCCCAAGAACACGTGTAAAAGGCATCCAAGTGCCTCAACCTACTTCTCTGAGCAAACAGTCTGTGAGCCAAGATTGGCTTGGTGGTACCAGTTGAGGGTACTATCTCTGGAACAAGAAGGGTACAATTAGCCTGAAGTCGAAGCTAGATATCATCATCAGACGGGGCTTTAAGACGAAGAACCAACTTTTTAGACACTCCCTGACACTTCTGGGAACGTGCTGCGCCCTACAACTTTCACCAATGACGAGTGGGATCAGCAATCCAGTCTACCAGGAACCAAAACATCAGAAGGAGAAGAACCGTCACTGACAGCTAAGTAACACATAAAAGCTGCCAAGTGACCTCCTTTACAAACTACTATCACATCACATAGTGATGATAATTTTCTGATCAACATTGTGATAATTTAATCTATAAAAAAATTATAACATTTTTTAAAACCTTGTTTAAAACATAAAAGTGATTATTATTATCAATCACATTGTGATAATTCTGATAAATAATTATTCATTTTTTAAAACCTTGTTAAAACATAAGTGATTATTAAATTTGTTATTTGTAAATATACAAATTTAATGTCGATTTAATCCTTTTGAATGTACTGCATTATTGTCTCAGTCAATTTACTAAATACTCTAAACAGCGCTATACCAGAATAATAAGAATTCCACTGAGTAAATCAGGGTGGGGGCTTGAACGAGCTGAAATTAATAATTGCTTAATTCTTCATAAAAGGCGGCGGATCAGATATAAGTTAACAATTGCCCTGCCCAACGCAACATTGTTCTTGACTTCTCGAATATCTTATGAACACTTCCTTCTATCTACAACTCTACATTAGTTACTCTTGAGTTTTGGCCACTGTTGGACCACTGTTGCAGAGCTAAGAGAAGGCAACCCGTGACATATATATATACTGCTCAAAAAAAAGTTAAAGGCCACTTTCAATTTTTAGGTCATTTCATCTATGCTGTTTTTAAAAAAACCTGAACACTCGGTCGAAAAAGTTTTGCTGCATTTTGTTGCATGCTTAAACAATGTTTGTTAATCTGATAATAAATCAAATCTGTGTTACGTGTGTGTACCTCCAAGGTCAATCAAATTTACGTGGTGGAAAGGGAAATAATGCATGTTTGAAAATGCTTCCTATGGCAAAGCCTGTTGATAACATTGCTGAAATTTGCTTTCCACGTGCAAGTCGTGACTATAGTGAACACATTTCACCCACTTTTCGGAAGGAATGGGAATGGGTATGATTGTAACATTTACCATTTTAGCCATGGCTCAGCTAAGACGCTTGACCAATGTTGACAGATGGAGAGCGATGGCATGGCTGCAGGATGATGTAGGGCTGCGAGAAGTTGCTAGGAGATTAGGAGTTGCCCACTATGTCATACAAACTCTGCGTGATCGTTATAATGCAACCGGCAGTGTCGCAGAACAACGCAGGTCAGGACGTCCAAGGTCTACCACAAATTTTTTAGAACAGGAATGTTTAAAACTTAAAAGTGAAATTATGGTTTTATACCAAATTAAATACACATGAAGGACATCTGTCCAGGATATCTTAATATGGTAATGTTTATAAACTTTTATTCCCTGTAGGAAAATACTGTTCTATGAAGAGTCAATATTGGGAAAAACTGGTTTTAGCATCATATCACAAACTGTTTCTGAATAGGATGGAGATTAAACACATTTGAGTCTGCATATATGCCCGCAAGATTTTTGCTTATCTGTAAAGTCTTGTTGACACTGAAGGACTTGCTCGAGAAAACTGCACACTGCTTCACTACAGTGTATACTGGAGACTGCTAACACATTTAGACTTCGATATAGAAACAACCGGTAGGTTGCCTCAAATTCTGCAGCTCCGGCTTCTGACCAACTTGATACTGGGTGATGTAACCCTGAAATAAGAGGAACAGGCCTCCCAAAGTCTCTAGATAATGATCTCCACCACTACCAATTTAACATCATTAAACATGTATTGTGATCAGATAAAAGAGCTAACCAAATTAGCTGCAGTCTTTAACTTTAATGTGACTTCTTCATAAACAGTGGGTATCTTCTTTTCCACATAGTCTCAACGCCCCTGTCAATATACATCATCTTCATCTTCAGCTGGAATACAATCTTTTCTTTTTCTCCAGAGTTAATATAACAATAGGCCTGCCAGTACCAACGGGCTGATCACCCGTTTGCCAGTCACTTCGATTACGGAAACAACAGCAGATGGATTGATTTGCCGTTGCCCTAAAGACGCCAATAGGCGTGATAGGAAACAATGGCAAAGAAAACCTATCTGCTGTTGCCCTAAGACGCCACTAGGCGTAATGGCCACTGACTGCTTTGACGGTCGGTGGCTAAGGACGGAAGAAGAAGAAGAAGAAGAAGGCCTGCCAGTGACTTTCTGGTCTTACAGTCCAAATAATGTATGATATTATTCAACTCAAGTTTATTTTGATTTGCTTCCTAAGTCTGCTTAGACATGCCTGTGCTCCTAGTATGTCGCAATCTTCCACAAAGGCATATGTCGTATACACACAATGTTATGGCGCCCTATCTGAGTTTGCCTCTACATCTAATAAGGTATTAAAAAAGGTTATTCATCTTACCGCAATCAATGAAATAAATCACACAATTTTTTAAAGGTTAACAGGCTATCAATGGGTCAACTCTAGATAGCTGCTGCTTCAGACGCAAAGGCAATTTGGTCATTAATTGCTCTGCTTTGAACCTTTCTTGTAGGATATATTTTTCAAGTGGAACCCTGCATAGCAGAAGCACTAGTTTTATTCCCTCTATGTCTATACTAACATTAGCCAATCAGTTTAAACTACACCGATTTGACTCTTTTTTTTGAAAATCCCAAACATTTATGTACGTTTATCAATAAGTTCGCCTGTCTGATTCTAGTATTACTGTTTAGATTGTGTGTCGCTAAAGGCTGGCAAAACTTCAAAGTTACCCCTCACTTCCTCACTAGGAGTGTCTATCAAAATGAGGCAAGCCAATTTGACTTGTTTCCAACCCATGTGACTAGAAAAATGTTACTTTTAAATTGAGCTGGGATATCAGTGCGTCCGTCTATCTGTTGTCAATTTCTTATTTTATGCCATAACTCAGTCACTTTTGAAGCGATTTAAAAGATGAAAAGTGATTATTAATCAGGCTAATGTCCTTTATCTAGCCAGTATATTTTCATCTACGTCTTTATCTAAGTTTTCATCTTGGTACTTTTCTCTTTATTTATTCTGAACAAAATAATTTTATTCTAAGTCTAGATATGTTTTCATAGGAAATAGTATAGTATTGAATAAACAAGATTTTCGTTTTTAATTCCATTCTGTCCTTTCTTTTTTATTCATCCTTCCATAGAATGCAATACCTTTATCTACGTTTTCTGTCTTTCGTTAGACCATGTCGCTCCCCTGCACTCATTTGGTTCGTTAGTTTCAGTTTGAAAATACCCAAGTGGGTTTAGACTTTTTCCATACTAACCCCCCTCTTCTCTTTCTCTCTCTATCTCCCGTCTTTTTTTTTAACGACTGCCAAAACGCTTTCATGTTATATTTAAAAATTAGTACGGAGCAACGAAAAAGCCTTTTGTAATGAGGTGGGTACCATCGCGTGGCGTTAAAAGTTTCAAATCGCAAGCCGCTCGCTGGCATTTTTGAAAATGCGACGTCTAACGACAACTGTCGCATGTTGTAACTAATAATAGATTCTTAGAATACGTTAGTTAAAAAAAATTCAAGGAGAGTCCAATATTTTGCATTAGATTTTATCGTCCTTGACAATTCTCAACTTTTTATAGTAGCGGGTTATAAACGGTAACTTTACGTGACAAGAATTGGACTTTTGAGAAATATGAGCAGGGTAGGGCAATGGTGGCGGGATGTGTAGAAAATCTATCTTGGCGTATTGGAACAAAATTCAAATACAGTATTATCATTATAATTTGAGCTGGAGGGTTAAAACGGTGCATTTTACCACAGCAACACAGAAGAACAACCTGATGACTTGGAAATCCTCTGGCTTAAATTCAAGGACATCATAAATACAGCTGCTGCAGAAGCATGTGGTGAAGTCCGACTTGGGAACACGAGAAAGAGGACACCTTGGTGGACAGAGGAAGTCAAAGAGAAAATAAGAGAGAAGAAAATGGCATGGAAACAATACTTAGGTGCCAAAAACACAACAGGACGAATGGAGAAATATAGAGAATATGTGACACTCAGAACAGAAGCAAAGAACAAGGTGCTAGCAGCAAAACAGAAGTCCTGGGAAGAATTTGGAGAAAAGCTAGAAAAACATGCGCAAGAAAACCAGAAATTGTTCTATAAGACCCTAAAGAACATGAGGAAGGAAATATAATGCCCTCTCAAATTTATAAAGGACAAGCAAAGCAAATTGCTTACTGCCCCGAAGGAAGTAGTGGAAAGACGGAGAGAATATTTCTCAGAACTCCTGGATGGTGAGCATGGTGAAGCATCAGAAATGATAACCACTAACACAGAAGAGAAAACCAATGATGGTGAAGATGACATAAAGATGGAAGAACTGAAGGAAGCACTGGAGAAAACCAAGATGGGCAAAGCAGCAGGGCATGATGGTATAACACCAGAAATGGTTAAGTACATGGGAGCATCAAGCGACCTATTACTCTTAAGGGTCCTACAGGCAGCGTAGTGTAACAAGACCATACCAAAGGATTGGGAGATAGCCATCATGACACTAATTTTCAAAACATGTGACAATTGACAATGTGGAAACCATAGAGGCATATCCCTTCTCAGTGTCCCTGGTAAAATCTACTCTAGAATCCTAGAGCAGAGACTCCGACGCCTAGCTGAGCCACAATTGGATGAGGTCCAGTGCGAATTCCGAGCAAACCGAAGTACTCAAGAGCTAATCTTCACACTCAGACAGCTGAGTGAAAAGGCCCTTGAGTATAAGAGTGAGATCCATCTTTGTTTCATAGATCTGGAAAAGGCGTTTGACAGGGTCCCCTGGAGCAAACTTTGGGACTGTTTGGCAAAGAAGAACATTCCAGCACCTCTGATTCATGCTATACAGAGCTTCTACAAGTCTTGCTTAAATTATGTGAGGACAGCAAACCATAAGTCAGAAGAGTTCAGGACCACCACTGGTGTAAGACAAGGTGATATCCTGTCACCTTATCTTTTCATACTCCTCATGGACGATGTCATCAAAACATGTAAGGAGAGAACAAGAAAGTATTCAGTGGAGTACTGGAAGATGAGACAGGTCTGTATTTCAGAGATGGCCTTTGCTGATGATGTTGCCCTGATTGCTAAATTACAGGCACATCTCCAATCCAACCTGCAAGTCTGGAAGGAAGAGCTGGAGAAGAGAGGGATGGTCATAAGCAGCTTTAAAACAAAATCCATGGTGATATCACGAGAAGAAAGAAGACATCAGATTAAGCTGGGAGAACAGGTCCTGGAGCAGGTCGACCACATTAAATACCTTGGAGCTATTATAGACCGAAAGGGAGGCATCAAAGAAGAGTTGGCCACTCGAAAAGCAGCAGCTGGGAGACTTTTTCAGGCCATAAATCGAGGATTCCTCAGCAAGAGAGAGGTTGGTAAGAAAACGAAGATGGCTGTATACCGCTCCACCTATGTCCCAGTCTTGACATATGGATGCGAGACATTGGAAATGACTACAACCCACAAAGGCCAGATCCAAACCTCAGAAATGAGGTATCTGAGGAAGGTAGTTGAAGTAACAAGAAGAGACATGGTCCTCAACCAGACGATACGTCAAGGCCTAAAATCCCACCCCCTGCAGACCCAAGTAGAACAGTCCCAACTAAGATGGTTTGGCCATGTCTGCAGAATGGGAGAAGATCGGCTACCACGACAAGCATGGGAAACAAAGAGCCAGGGATCCAGACCCCCAGGACGACCCAGAGTCCGCTGGGAGGACAACATTAGACAATCTTTGAAGGACCGAGGACTAGAATGGAACCAGGCCAGGAGGAAGACAGCAGATAGGATAGTCTGGCGCTCTCTCTCTCAAACCTCTACACCTCACGGTAGAAGGGGAACGACTAAGTAAGTAAGTAAGTAAGAGATGTAGATACACTTCTACCTTAAGGGAGCCTTCAGAAGATATTTCCAGAAGTCACGAACAATGTTGCATTGGGCTGAACAATTGTTAACGCATTATTTCTGGTCCGTCGCCTTTTGTGAAGGATGTAGGCAATGGAGACCAATTTTAAACCGAGAGATTGACACAAAATTTATTTTATTGCCTTCTTGGGATTGTCTTGGCTGTTGAACTTAAGAATGCTACAATCATCTGCGAAATCCAGGTCCCCCAGGGATTTTAGCCCATTAGATGACACAAATTATTTTATTGCTTCTTGGGATTGTCCTTGGTGTTGAACTTAAGAATGCTACCCCCCAATTGTTCAGTTGGTGTAATCCAACGAAATCCCTCTTATAATTCTGTATTCCCTTTATTTGTTCTAACACAACATTTGCATTGTCATATAGCTCTGTTTAGATTGGTATCTTCCAAATATATCAAAGGCTTTTTGAAAATCGACGAAGGTGATAATAAGTGGCGATTTATATATATAAATATGTGAATATTTATCAAATATTCTGGCTCATACAGCATGCAAATTTGCTTTTTAATACATATAAAACTGAAGCGACTGATGACCTTTCTTGTGCCTTTAGTTTTAAAACTAAACTTGTCATTAACTTTAAATTTTAATCAACGTTGGTATATATATATATATATATTAAATATTCTGGCTCATTAGTCTAGTTTAAAAAACAACTTGTTAACAGTTAACATAAATATGGAAAGATTGGTGAAATTTAGTTAAAAGTTTTCGTCACGGAGACGTAGGTGAGGATTTATCAAAAGTCCGTTGCTTCCGCCTATTTTACAAGAAACTTAACTCTAGCTGAGTCCTGCAGCTGTGGTTCATCAATTCTGTGATGACGAAAGCCTTCTCCACACTCTCTTCCACTGTAGGCGGTTAGGTTGGATGCTTTTCTCTCACACTAATGGCGTTAGTACCACAAATGGCTTGTAACCACGAACTTTAGAAAAATAGAAAACCAAATGCCTTCTGCTAAGTACATTTGTTTGGAGCACTCTAAAAGGCTCGGTTCCCGTTGTCCGCCCACCAATGTTAAACTCCCAGAAGAATTTAATTCTCGAGCACGCACAAAATAACTCCGAGAAGATGGTTAAAATTCACCAATATTATTCTGAGGATTAACGGGTAAAATGTGTCTGGACAGTGAGAATATGATTTGTCCCTGAACTAACATTAACGAGTTACATACATCTCAAAAATGATATGCTACACTTGAGGTACACATGATGTAATCCTCACTCATTACTGATCCAGTCGGTCACCTCTGCTGTCGGGTTTCCCGCACGACTAGTCAGTAACAATCACCAGCTCTTGCAGTAGTTGTTCATGCACATACTGTTTTCATATGTTGAGGTTGCGAGCCTCATATATATCCACTTAGCAAGAAACCTGTAAAATTTAAATTAGTAAATAAATTGTTTACACTTACCCCACAATTTTGGGATATACAATCTCCTTGCACAGATTTAGACTGGACACGGGACCCAAAGACGCAGCAATAGAGAATGCAGTCAGCGACTCATAGCTTGACTGCTTGCGTCAGGGTCAGCAAACCAGAGCTGACCAAGACCCTACTCCACCTCCAAGTGGTGGTCCTGGAAACAGGCTGCATCACTGCAGTCTGGCTGAGAGAGTAGGGATCGAAGAGGGAAGGCAAACCCGGTCCCAAAAAATGCAGTGCTAAAGTCGGATGTGCCGGCCGAAAGGCGCAGATATCGCAGCTCCGCTGTAAACAGACACAACGCAACCAACGTCCTTTTCAGGACGAACGAGGAAGAAGACGAAGAAGAAGAAGACTGGACACAGCTCTGTATTAGATGCTTCGAAATCACTTAGGTTTGGAAATTAGAGTTCATTCCTCTGACGGCGGATGTTCTGCGAAATCACTCGCCTCGGAAAACTTTTGTTTAATTCCCTTATGACTTGTGATCAAATTCCTAAGTTTCCATTCTTGTATTAAAATTGCTGGTTTACTTGTAAATTCCTAAGTTGCCCAATACTCGATCTGTTACGTATAGTCGTGAAATTTCTAAGTCTCCTTTTTCTTTCTGGTTTTTAGGAGTCGCTAGTCTGACGTTTGCGCTGCAGTGGGTGTACTGACTTTTGTTTCACTACATTATATCTCACAATCTTCAGTTCAAATTCCAGCTGTGTTTTCGCCTAATTTTCCATTGAGATACATTGTATATTCCGGCCTCTCAAATCAACCAATCCAATCGAATCTCGTTCAGCACTACATGGGTAGGGGTGTTTCAAATTCAAAGAAATACCCTCATGTGTTTCAAAATATTAAATTTAATATCCACGCGTGACTTTTTCATATCGTTGTGTCAGACTTCCGCCGGCACAAGCAAATGTTGAGTTTCCAGACAGATTTATCTGTAATCTCGATACAGAACGTACATCGGAAGCGATTACCTCATTATCTCCCAAACATAGGGATAGTCGCTAGCCAGCTGGGGTCAAATGTTGGACGGTCACGTTCAAAGGGATCAGCCGGCTTATGTGATAACGCATAATCGGCTGGCCGGTCTAATTACTAGGCGGAACGCGAACACGTCTGGGATGGTAAACAAGACAAAGACAGTCCCCTCGCCGATACTTCCGTAGGGGAGTGGAGTGTTAGAGACCTTCCCCCACTAGATTCAGCATAGAGAGTAAATAATGGTGCATAAAATATAATAATAATAATAAATTCTTTAAGCACCAAACACGGTGCATAAGGCAGAAACCAGTGCTCTCCAGGTTGTTCGTTGTGACGCCACTCCTCTTAGCTCTTGCACATTGTTTAATCCCAACGTTCTTCCTTCTCTTATTATTGTTCTTCTGAGTGTTTCTTTTGGTCTTCCTTTTTTCCTCTTACCCCCAGGAACCCAAGTGAGCGCCTGCAGTGGTATTCTGTTGTTTTGCATTCGTAGGACATGACCGATATATGACCATCGTCTTTTCCTTATATAGTTGGAGACATATTTCTGCCTAGAGTCTTCTCTTATTTGTCGATTAGTCTTGAATTCTTTCCAACTGATGTTCATGAGTTTTGTAAGACATTTGTTCTCGAATGTATTCAGCTTGTTCTCCAATGATTTTGTTATTTTCCAACTCTCACAGCCGTATGTTAACACTGAAATAACATTTGAATTAAACAGACGAAGCTTGGTATGTATATTCAATGATCGTAATTTCCAAATGTTAGATAAGTCTATTGAAGGCGCTAGCTGGCAAAGCAATTCTAGTATGAATTTCTCTTGTTGTGTCACCATCCTGAGTCATTTTACTGCCTAAATAATTGAAACTTTCAACTTTCTGTAGTTTTTCCCCGTTCAAGATGATATCAAAGGTCTCGTTAGAAAAGTTCATAACTTTAATTTTAGAGGCATTTATTTGGAGACCTATTTTAACCGAAAGATGACACAAATTATTTACTGCTTCTTATAAACTCACAATGTAGATCTGTTTTCACTTCTATGGTCCTCTCTATTAATTATTTTAATTATATATTTGATGGTGTTTGTACCTTTACCGTCTACAGAATCATACTGTTCATCACTAATTGGTGTTGTGTCTTTTCTGTGATGTAGTTCCAGTCTTTGTACTTCTGGTTTAGTCATGCTTCTTTTGCCGTTCTACATTTGCCTATTACAACACCCAGACCTAAGGGTCTTTTATATTTGAACATGCGCCCTAATATAACCGACTAGGTTGAACGGGACGCGCCTCGCCAAAACGAGGCAAAAGTTTTATATTAAAAAAAAATAAAAAAAATTTGCCTATTATTTTCTTATTTAGCGTGTCGTATTCTTATCTGTCTTGCTTAGTTTTCGGTCCTGCATCAACCATTAGTAAAATTTCAAGTTGCATCAAAGTCTTCTTTGCAGTCACCTTTTCACTGCTATGCTTGATATTATCTGCAATTTCGGAAAATGTTGCAAACACTCATGTTTACTATGACATCAATGCCAATCTGACCATTTTAAATGTGTGCATGCCCTGTATATATTTATTAACTAAATACCTTTTGTGACAGATGCAGATTTACAATACAAAGCATACTTGTAATTGTTATATATAATGACAATCTGCTGTCTAAAGTGAATTGCTTTATAATTATTTAACAATATTCATATTTACAATACAAAATCGTAAATATTGTTTGTTACATTTTTTTAAATTCCAAAATGAGAGCCGCGCTAGTGTAATGGTTACCACACTGCGCTGGCGATAGGGTAATCCAGGTTCGAGCCTTGCCGAGGACATTTGAAGAGGTGTCGTCGACCTGGACTTGGACTGGAATAATTCGAATATTCGGAATAAATCAGACTGGAATAAATCAGCATGCCAAATTTCAGACTTCTAGGTAACCTAGAAGTGATCAAACAGTTTTGTGAGGACAGATGGACGGAAAATACGATTCTCTTATTATATATAGTTGATAAGCTGTTTTTTTTTTTTTTTTCTACAAGAAGGGTACATGAAATGATAGTTTATAGTGAACGGTAGCAAAAGTGTATGGTGAACAGGATCCCTGCTGGAGAGTTGCAGAGAAGGAAATGTCGAAATTCTTTCTGTCAAATACTTTTATAACTAATGATGTAAGGACGTAGTTTGCAATTAGATACTTCACTTTCATCTAGGACAGTGTTTCTCAACGGGGGCGGTACCGTCACCTTTGGGGGGGGGCGTATTCAAGATGTCTGGTGGCGTTCTGATGGGTCGCAATGATTGGGGGTCGCTACTTCCATTCAGGGGTGCGTTGTGTACATTTTTACAAGAATCAATATGAAACAATTACAAAAGATATTCCCGTTCGCATAGCTTGTACCACGAAAGTTTTTATTTGCCCTGCGTCCCGTGGAGTGTTTCAAGGATTCCAAACGCAAAGTTTTAGTACCTGGGATGTTACCATTGTTAGGAGACAGTAGGCGGAGATTTATGTCCCTTCAACACTCGAAACATTCGTTAGACTCTCGACATCCAAGCTAACATTCTCTCTCCACTCTCGACACATATTTTCTTCTGGAAACACGTTCCCGTCAAACATTGATTAGTCCGTGAACACATCACAGCCCCTTCTCTACTCTGTCCACTTCCACAGCACGACTCCCTCCCAAAACATTCCTCGCACAATCATGTGTCCCACGTGTGCCTGCCAAAAAACCCCTCTTTGTTTAGCGAGGTTGACGTTACAGTCACAGCACTACACAAAACTGCGTGTGACCTTTGATATGATTATGATAGTTATAGAGTTGTAAGAACTAATTTTATATCATTTGCTCCGCCAATTTGTAATTCAAGGATAATGAACTTGTGGTGTATATAATTCCGTACTTAAACACATATTTAATATAACTAGGCTTTTATAAATGAGCTTTCTCTTTTTCTTTACATTATAAGAAAAGATAACTCATTAACTGCATTGCTTTTTTAAACGTATGGTGGAATATATATGTGTGTGTGTGTGTTTGTGTATACACAACAAAGAGCAAGGGGTGTTAAAAGGGTGAAGGGGGGGGGGGCTTTTTAAAATATTAGTTGTCAAAAGGGGCGTTGCTACTATCAGGGTTGAGAAACACTGATCTAGGATTATTAAATCATCACTACAGACTGATATAGGTGGACACTTCCATGCTCACCATAGTTAACATTTACCATGTGTGCCTCATGCTATACCATCAAATATTAAACTAAAAACAGTCTAATCAGTTATGAAGAAGGAATAGTGAAGGATACGATAAAAACAAAGGTCCACTATTGATATTAGATGTAAAACTTATGAAGCAACTTTAAGTCTTTAGTCCTGCAGAAATCTGAGTCTACACACTAAGTGTTTGGCGTCTAACTGGAAGAAGCTAGAAAGATTTTGTCCAGATAGCAGAATCCACAAGATAGGACACAATACCCACGCCCGTGTAGGTATTCGTCGGTGGTGCAACATTTTATTCATCTTTTTATCACGTGCTCACATGCATAGAGGCATATCTGGAGTCATCCTTGTATGACCACCAGCTAAGCACAATACTACAGTATATATATGTGACAGTAAACTTCTGTCTGTGAGGTTAATTACACCCTCATTAACTCTTGAAATCATCCACACCCTTTCAGGGGTTCCCGTGTGGTGAAACATGTTGAGAACCCAGCATAGCATATTTAGCTTGGAGGAGTCAATTGCGCCCCAGATGTAAACTGGTTAGCTGCATGCAGGAGGGACTCACTATGGACCCATGATAGGCAGAGGGAGCTAAGAAGTGGCTCTGTGTAGGACGTGACAATTCCTTGGGAGAGCCAAGAACCAGAGGACAATATTTAGCTCCGCAAATTTGGAAAGCCCCCTTGAATGGTGGGAATGCACAGTATGCCACGCACGCTTCCTCCTAGTTTGGGACCAGGTGTGATGATCCTTTAAATGCAGGCCAAGCTGGAGCAACTGAAGCTCATGACTTCAACACAGCACGTTTTGAAATTGCAGCAAAGCTTCAGGAAAAGCCTAGATCTACAATGTAGATAATACCAAGGAGTCTTCAACTTGGTATTGGCTGCAAAAGAGCCAGAAGCTCAGCAGTTCAAGTTAAATAACAACAACAGCAAGTGCTCACAAGTTTATATATATATATAAATATAAATATATATAAATATAAATATATAAATATATATAAATATATATAAATATATAAATAAATAAATATAAATAAATATAAATAAATATAAATATAAATATAAATATATATAAATATATATATAAATATATATATATATATATATATATATATATATATATATATATATATATATATATATATATATATATATATATATATATATATATATATATATATATATATATATATATATATATATATATATATATATATATATATATATATATATATATATATATATATATATATATATATATATATATATATATATATATATATATATATATATATATATATATATATATATATATATATATATATATATATATATATATATATATATATATATATGAGTGTGTGTGTGTCACGGGTTGCCTCCCCTTAGCTCTGCAGTGGTGGTCCAACAGTGGCCCAAACTCAAGAGTAACTAATGTGAGTTTTTAAAGGTGTCTACCTTTGCACAAGATTACTCTTGGCAGAGTTGTAGATAGAAGGATAATGATGCTTCTACCTCAAGGGCGTTCACAAGATATTCAGAAAGCGAAAACAATGCTGCATTGGCTGAGCACGTTAACTCTAGTATCTGCCGACAACTTTTGTGAAAGATTATATAATCTTATAATTCTTTAGCTCGTTCAAGCCCCCAGCTGAGTTAATTCAGCGAATTTCCTCTTATTATTATTTAGCTCTGTTTGAGTGTATTTAAGAAATTGTCTGAGACATACGGATGTAGTACATTCAAAATGATGACATCAACTTTAGATTTGTCTTTATATAAGTAACAAATTTAATAATCAATTAGGTCTTAACAGTTATAAAAATGAATAATTATTTTTTAAAAAAATAGTTATCACAGTGTGATGTAATGGTTTTCGAAAATGGACAGTTCACTTGGCAGCGTTTAAGTTTTACTTAGCTGCCAGTAGTTGTTTCTGCTCCCGCTGATGTGTGGGTCTCTGCAGATAGATGACTGGATGGCTCGCGTCTCTGGTCAAGATTTAAGAGTTGCAACACGTTCCAAGTAAAATCAGGGAGTAACTGCAAAGCTGGTCTCGCGTCTCTAAGACCCGTCTGATGATGGTGTCTAGCATCGACTTCAGGCCACTTATACCTTCACTTGTTCCAGAAATAGTACCCTCAACTGGTACCACCAACTAGTATGGCAAAAGAAGAGAAACAAATACCCTCTGAGTATTGAGTTTTCCGACACATGCTTATGTGCCCCCCTCTTTTCATTCCACCATCCCATCTATCTCAGAACTGTTACCCTCTCTGAGAATTAATCTTAATCTCAGTGGGCGAAAAACTATCTTTCCATTGAAAATGAATAGTTTTATATTTAACTTAAGTTGAAAATGTTAACAATATCGTTTGAATATGTTTGCATTTACATCGGTTGAAAAGGCTGTAAACTTTCATTACAGTTAGAGTGAATATGTTTTACATTTACACTGGTTGAAAAGGTTGAAACTTTTATTACATTTAGAGTTGATTTTCATAGTGCTTTCAACCGACTAAAGTGTCAGGTTATATTGCCCCTCTCGTTCCTGGCATGTGTTACTTACTATTAGACCAGGCCTCAATCAGAAAAGTAGTTATGTTTAGGATGGGGTAATTAAAAATATTTCCACTCGGAAATTTCTGTGCATTAATGCAAAGGTAATGTCTTCCAAATATGGAATGAAAACATTCGATCACTCTCTCAACAATGTTTACAAATAAGGTATTACTTTCATCTTCTTCTTCTTCTACGTTCGTCCGGAAAAGGACGTTTGTTACGTTGTGTCGCCGTTTACAGCGAAGCTGCCATATTTGCGCCTTTCGGCCCGACACATCCGATTTCAACATGGGATTTTTGGGACCGGGTTTGCCTTCCCATTTCGATCCATACTCTCTTGGCCAGACTGAAGTGAAGCAGCCTGTTTCCAGGACCACCACTTGGAGGTGGAGTAGGGTCTTGGTCAGCTCTGGTACGCTGACCCTAACGCAAGCCGTCAAGCAATGGGTCGCTGACTGCATTCATCTCGTTTGCTGCGTCGTCGGTCCCTTACTTTCATCTAAAGTAATGTCATTGTAACAAGGTGTACAGGAAATGATTATGTCATTCGCTTCCGCCGAGTGCATGCCAACAGGTCGATAATTTATGGCCGGGCACTCCTAGGTAAACATGACATGCGTTCACTATACGAATATTTACCAGGCATATCTTGGTTTTACCTGCGTCTGAATCTTAGCAAAGCCGAGAAGCGCGAAGCAAACATGATCATTTATCACTGAAGGGGGTGTAAAATTGATAAGAAAATAGCTACTATCTGCTTGATAGCAGAGAAAAAAAGTGGGCCGACCACGGAAATTGCGAGGGATTTAGAACAATCAAAACAATGTAACTAAATACTGCCGGAGAGGAAAAGAGATCGACCCAATCATTATGTGGCAATATATATGTGTGTGTGCGCGTGTGTGTGTGTGAGTGCTGAATATTTTTGTCAGCTGGGACAAAGCTATTGTCATTATTGGCATGTAGTAACACTGACAAAGTGCGGCAAAGATAAAAACCTTGCAGAAGCAGAGTATACCTCAACATTTTTTGCAGCTGCACTCCTTCAACCTTTAGGCACCCTACATAGGAGTACTATCATCCTATCAATTCTTCTGCCAAAAGTAATTCTTGAGTAAAGGTTCACTACCTTCCTAAAATCTATTCTTTACTCTTAATCTCTGGCCCAAACTTCGTGGACCACTACAGCAGATTAAAGAAGGTCACACCACAAACTGCATCATCATCATCATCATCACGCTTCAACTCCACAAGGAACATTCTTCTTCTTCTTTGATCCTTAGCCGCCGACCGTCAAAGCAGTCAGTGGCCATCACGCCTAGTGGCGTACAAGAAGCATAGCTTCAACAAAAATTATACCTGTGCCATCCTCTCAAGATCTTTCCTTACTGTCATCCCTTACATGTCTTGTCTCCAGTTCTCTTCTTTAATTTGTCTTGTTTTTATAGTTGTTGAAGTTTCTTCTGGACGGGATAGCTGGGCCCATACCCAACATTCCTGAGTCGCCTTTTACGACATGCGTGATAATATAGTGTCACTATTGTTTCACCGAAGCCGCAGTAGCGCAGTGGTTAGTGCACTGGCTTCCTAGCTCGGTGGTCCATGGTTCGATCCCCAGTTGAGTTGGGATTTTTTTTAAACCGCCAAACGGCTCCGAAGTCGACCCAGCCTCATGAACTGGGTACCAGAACAACTCTGGGAAGGTTAAGGCGGTCGGCGTGATGCTGACCACATCACTCCTAGTGTGCCGATGGTCAAGAAAATACGGGCCTAACACCGTATTCCCAATATGCCTCAATAGGCGTGTAACAGGATCCTTTACCTTTTTTTACCTTATTCTTTTCACCCGTATCTAGTCCTGGGAACACAAGTGGCGAATTCAACTGTATATTGTTAGTTTTCCTAGCACGTATAGTATGTGGGTGCGTGCGTGTGTGTATGTGTGTTCTAATGACAGCAAAGGAAAAATAAACATAGTTATGAAACATAATATTCTCATATTCATAATAAACTACAGATAGGGCCGCCTTTTTGGCTTTGCGATCGGTTCAGCCGCAACGGGCGCCGACTTAGGGTGGGGGCGAGGGGAGGGGGGGGGGGGGTTTGAGCGCCAAAATGATTTTTTTAAAATGTATTTAATTAAAGTTTTAATAGAATAGCTTAAACTGGTTTGATGTAGAATTTAAAATACGAACTATTTTTATGTTTACATTTATTTTATTTTATTTATATACGTTTTTCGATTACCGTACCTAATTACACGTATATATTATTCTGTTTGATTGTTTGTTTGTTTTTTTCAACAACAGCGCAATTAGCGCACACCCATTATTCAACTTGAATTTTAAAAGTGTTGCCTACCGAAGGATTTTAAATACATCCGTGTATGTTTTTTGCAAGAAGCTGTAGAAATTACCTGCAGAAATTACAATGCGACCCAGCTCAATAGAATGAAACTGGATTGATTGCAGATATCTCTTATTTAGATTTAGCTTCGAGAAGCTCTTCTCACCTAAGGTTACCGGAATAGTCAAGAAGATTAGAATAGTGCTAACTAAATTTGGGAGCGTTGTTAAGTTCTATTTCTTCTCAAAGCATGTGGCAATAGACGTCAACTGATTTTACAGTTGAAAGTTGTTCGTTTTCTTGCACTGATTTCAAATGTGTGGGGCCATTCTAGGCGGTGGCCCGATTTGGTGGAATACATGGAATCGGCCTAAAGCAGGCCGTTCTCTTATTTTGTTTTTATTCTTGCCGGAGTCAAAGTCGTTGTTTTATAGTACTTTCGAATTCAGCAACGTTTGCAGACTGTATGCTTCAAACGTCAAGCAATTGTGCGAGCGTTAGGGGTACGTGTGAGGATGCGTGCGCTATTATGTGTTTCTTAGTTCGTTATTGTTTTTCCATAAGTAAGGGAAGCAACAAAGGATAATGTTGTATTTTCATTATTGCAACAGCCAATAGTTTCCCTTTCCCCCCGACATATTTACTTTATCACCAACTCTTTGGCGAAATAATTTTACCTGTGTATTTTAAAGGTCAAGCAATTGTGCGTGCCTGTGGGGTACTTGTGAGTATGCGTGCGCTCTTGTGTGTTTCTTACTTCGTTATTTGTTCTCCATAAGTAAGGGAAGCAACAAAGGATAATGTTGTATTTTCATTATTGCAACTGCCAATATTTTCCTTTTCCCCCGACATATATACTTTATCATCAACTCTTTGGCGAAATAAATTTTCATTCTTTGGTGTATCGTAATAATAATTGTGGGATGTAGGATAAAGAGAGAGGGATAGTACCTCACGGTGAGAGACAGCCATGTCCTTTTTAGGATAGTCAGGATCCTATTTGGTTCTCCTCTCTTTATCTAGCTCATGTATGGCTCCTCGAATACCGCTTGTGTACGGCGGTGGCCACATCCCGGGCAACAGTCTTGGCTGACTGGCTAAACTACATGGGTGGAGTAGGAGCAATCTTACTCAAGGGAATGTCCATCCCTAGTACACAAAGACTGAGACGGTGAGTGAGGCGGAGGAATCTGAGAAGATCAACGGCTCGCAAAGCGAAACAGCAAAGTGTGTGGCGCACTAGAGGCATGTCGGACATAGAAAAAGACAATGGCTAGCCACCGTGGAAGAGATTGGGGCCTTACCACGTACTTCCTACAGAACGTAATGGGATCACAACAACAAGATAAGAACCAATATGTAGAGAACTCTCTGTCCCCTGGGGAAAAATCTACTGTACAAATTAACAGGGAAGAGGCAACTCCTCTAATGAGTAAGGAAGTACATAATGACGAGTGTTCCTTAAATTCTGTTGAAAGGGGGCATTCTGAGAAAGACCACCTAAAAACTAGTAGGAGAAGCCTAAAAATAGGAACATGGAATGTTAGAACTCCAAACCCAGAAGGAAAGCTTGACAATCTTATATTAGAGGCAACAGACATGAAACTCGATATACTGGGAGTTGCAGAGGCAAGACTTTTGGATACAGGCTACATAACAAGAGACCAGTACACGCTTATACACTCAGGGGGAGAAAAACATGAAAGAGGGGTAGGAATGTTGATAAAGAAGGAGTTAGAAAAATACGTATGTGGATACTGGACACACAATGACAGAATGATGTTACTAAAGATGAGAGCAAAGCCATTCGACATATCAATCTTACAAACTTATGCACCAACTAAAGATCACAGCGAGGAAGAAATAGAAGAATACTATGAAGAGCTACAACAAACACTTAAACCAGTCAAATCTACAGATGTGTTGATAGTAATGGGTGATATGAATGCAAAAGTAGGAAAAGGAAAATACAAGAAAATAGTAGGACAGTATGGATTAGGGACAAGAAATGATAGAGGAGACAGACTTATCCAGTTCTGTGAAGAAAACCAGCTGGTCATATGTAACACCTTTTTTGAACACCACTCAAGGAAATTATACACATGGAAAAGCCCAGGAGATGTAACACGAAATCAAATCGACTACATCATGATAAAACATAGATTTAAGAACAGTGTCACAAGTGCAAAGACACATCCTGGCGCTGACATAAATTCAGATCACAATCCAGTCGTCATCAAAGTAAATATAAAGCTGAAAAGAGCAGGAAACAGAAGGCAGGAGGAACCCCAGATAGAAATATCAGCGCTGAAACAACCAGATATAAAACAGAAATATTTAATCGATGTCAAAAATAAATATCAACAGTTATTGACAGAAAGCATGGAGCAGTATAGAAGAGAAAACCCAGAAGAAAAAGCAACCGCAAAATGGGAATGCTTAAAAACAAGCATACAATCAGCAAATGCAAATTTACCTAAAAAGGAGTCTAAGAAAAATCAAATTTGGATGACAGATGACATCTTGAATAAAATGGCCGAAAGAAAGAAAGCAAAAAACACTCCAGAATATAAAACAATAGACAATGATATACGTACTATGTGTAGAGAAGCAAAAGAACGGTGGATAGAAACAAAATGCAAGGAAATAGAAGACTTGGAAGCAAAGCACATGACAAGAGATATGCATGAAGAAATAAAGAAATTATCAAATCGGTCGCGGTTTGCACAAGGAGGAAGCTGTATCAAGAACAAAAATGGTGTAATATTACTTGATGAGAAAGACATATCAAACAGATGGGCAGAATACGTAAAAGAACTATTCGAGGACAACAGAGGTAAAAAACCATCACCATTCTAATGAAGGCCCAAACATTCTCAGATCAGAAGTAGAGAATGCCATTCATATGATACAAAAAGGAAAATCAGCAGGCATGGATAACATAAAAATTGAAATGATAGAAGCTCTGGAGAGCTTTGGTATAGATACAATCACAGAAATATGCAACGATATATACAATACAGGATATATACCACACGACATGAAGACATCAGTTTTCATAACATTGCCCACAAAACCAAATGCAACAGAATGTTCAGACTTCAGAACAATCAGCCTGATGAGTCATGCAATTAAGATACTGCTCAAAATCATACAGGAAAGAATAAAAAGTAAAGTAGACAGCGAAATCCAAGAAGAACAGTTTGGTTTTAGACGGAACAGTGGAACAAGAGAGGCAATATTTTGCCTAAGAATATTAGCAGAAAAATATACAGAGGTCCAAAAAAAGTATGTATATGTGCTTCATTGACTATAAGAAGGCTTTTGACAGAGTCCATCATGAGAAAATAATTGAATGCCTCGAAGACATAGGTATTGATGGAAAGGATATAAGAATACTCAGTAACCTTTATTGGGAGCAAACTGCCACAGTAAGATCGGGAAGGAATTATTCACCATACATAGACATAAAAAGAGGTGTCAGACAAGGTTGTGTGCTGTCCCCCTGCCTATTTAATTTATACACCGAAAACATTTTCAAACAGATACAGGAAATACCAGGACTGAACATCAGTGGAAGGCCAATAAACAACCTTAGATATGCAGATGATACCGTGTTGTTAGCTGAAAGCGAACAGGAGTTACAAGAACTAGTGAAGCAAGTGAACAGTTTAAGTCATGAATATGGACTCGACATTAATATTGAGAAAACAAAAACTATGATAATTAGCAAAACAGACGATAAACCCACATTAAAGATAAGCGTAAATGGGAAAATCCTGGAACAAGTCAAGAGCTACGTATATCTTGGTCATATAATAACAGAAGATGGCAGATGTGAAACAGAAATCAAGAAGAGAATAGGAATGGCCAAAGCTACATTCAACAACATGAAACATATACTGACATCCAAACAGTTATCTCACAAATTAAAACTGAGAATCATAAAGTGTTATATATATTCTGCATTTCTGTATGGTGCAGAAACATGGACGATGAATAAGCATTTGTAAGAAAGAATTGAGGCTCTTGAAATGTGGATATATAGAAGAATGGGGCGTATCTCATGGAAAGAGAAGAAAACAAATAAGGAGGTCCTAGAAAATCTAGGTATGAAAAGAGAACTAATGAGGGAGGTCAAAGTTCGGCAGCTAAAATACTTTGGCCACATAAAAAGGCATAACACCTTGCAGAAGACCATAACAGAAGGGAGAGTTGAAGGCAAACGTGCAAGGGGAAGACAGCGCTATAAGTGGGAAGATAACATCAAAAGATGGACAGGAAAGAGTCTATCAGAGTGCACCACCAAGACAAGAGACAGAAGACGTTGGAGACCCATTACAGCCAACCTTCGTTGTGGAGATGGCAACTGATTTCGACAAAATCTTCTGCTGCCTTAGCATCAGCAGTCGCAGACTCACCATTCACTTTCACATTATGCAGCGAAAAAAGTTGTTTGAAGCGCTTGAACCACCAAGAACTAGCGCTAAACTCTATATTGTTGTCTGGTCCTGCTTTTTCTTTAAGCATTTCGAACAAGCTTCGTGCCTTAACAGTGATCGTCAACGTGCTGAGAGGGATTCGCTTCTGTGTTTGGTCCTCAATCCAGGTCATTAGCCATTTTTCCATATCTGATATAGGTCCCTCTCGCATTTTCGTAAGCTGTGTAGCTTTCAGTGGAGCCGATCTTTTAACAGCTTGGAGAATGTTTTCTTTGTTCTTAAGGATCGTCGTGACTGTCGAGTGCGACATGCCCAAATCACGAGCTATAGCATTCACTGGTTTTCCACCTTCTTACTTACTTACATAGTTTTATCCCCTTCTACCGTGAGGTGTAGAGGTTTGGAAGAGAGAGCGCTAGACTATCCTATCGGCTGTCTTCCTCCTGGCCTGGTTCCATTCTAGTCCTCGGTCCTTCAAAGATTGTCTAATGTTGTCCTCCCAGCGGACTCTGGGTCGTCCTGGGGGTCTGGATCCTTGGCTCTTTGTTTCCCATGCTTGTCGTGGTAGCCGATCTTCTCCCATTCTGCAGACACGGCCAAACCATCTTAGTTGGGGCTGTTCTACTTGCGTCTGCAGGGGGTGGGATTTAAGGCCTTGACGTATCGTCTGGTTGCGTACCATGTCTCTTCTTGTTACTTCAACCACCTTCCTCAGATACCTCATTTCTGAGGTTTGGATCTGGTCTTTGTGGGTTGTAGTCATTGCCCATGACTCGCATCCATATGTCAAGACTGGGACATAGGTGGAGCGGTATACAGCCATCTTCGTTTTCTTATCAACCTCTCTCTTGCTGAGGAATCCTCGATTTATAGCCTGAAAAAGTCTCCCAGCTGCTGCTTTTTGAGTGGCCAACTCTTCTTTGATGCCTCCCTTTCGGTCAATAATAGCTCCGAGGTATTTAAAGTGGTCGACTTGCTCCAGGACCTGTTCTCCCAGCTTAATCTGATGTCTTCTTTTTTCTCGTGATATCACCATAGATTTTGTTTTATAGCTGCTTATGACCATCCCTCTCTTCTCCAGCTCTTCCTTCCAGACTTGCAGGTTGGATTGGAGATGTGCCTCTGATTTAGCAATCAGGGCAACATCATCAGCAAATGCCAGCTCCGAAATACAGACCTGTCTCATCTTCCAGTACCCCACTGAATACTTTCTTGTTCTCTCCTTACATGCCTTAATGACATCATCCATGAGGAGTATGAAAAGGTAAGGTGACAGGATATCACCTTGTCTTACACCAGTGGTGGTCCTGAACTCTTCTGACTTATGGTTTGCTGTCCTCACATAATTTATGCAAGACTTGTAGAAGCTCTGTATAGCATGAATCAGAGGTGCTGGAATGTTCTTCCTTGCCAAACAATCCCAAAGTTTGCTCCAGGGGACCCAGTCAAACGCCTTTTCCAGATCTATGAAACAAAGATGGATCTCACTCTTATACTCAAGGGCCTTTTCACTCAGCTGTCTGAGTGTGAAGATTAGGTCTTGAGTACTTCGGTTCGCTCGGAATCCGCACTGGACCTCATCCAGTTGTGGCTCATCTAGGCGTCGGAGTCTCTGCTCTAGGATTCTAGAGTAGATTTTACCAGGGACACTGAGAAGGGATATGCCTCTATGATTTCTACACTGTCGATTGTCACCCTTTTTGAAAATTGGTGTTATGATGGCAATCTCCCAATCCTTTGGTATGGTCTTTGTCACGTGGGTTTTGATCATTAAATTGCCTACATCTTCTTCCTATTCTCTCACCCGCATCCTTTTATTTTATTATCTTTCCGTACTTGTTTTTCCTGTATTTTTTCGCATCACTCGTTGCGAAAAATATATTTCTTTCCCATCATCGTTTTTCTTTCTCATACTGACTAGTAAATTTATTACATAGATGTCAGTCAGACGTGAAGTGCGATTTAGTTGCAGTCCATCTCAGACATCGAGCCGACTTGGGTCTGCACCTTCAGATGACACGACACTCCTGAGTTAGATTCTCGACGTAAACGCGTGAGAATGCTAGGAGAGAGCCGACATCCGTCTGCATTTTCAACGGTCAACAAGTAGTTGCATCGGCCGAACGCTTAAGCAGGAGCGAATATTTACACCTTATAGTCGCAGTTTCAGACATCTGTCGTCTGGAAATCCCAGCTGACACGGCTCACTGTTGGCCGGGTCAGCGCGAGGTGCGGAAATGCAGAAGTGTCAGTTATGTAAGACGTCTAGTAATGGTAATGTTAAACGTAAGGTGTTTTACAGGGGAAAGGGGAGATGATTTCGGAGTTTGAGAAAATGTGGGATTGTTTGCCCCTGTTTTCAAATATCCACCCAGGAGCTGAAATCTGATTTCATTTCAGTCTCCAACATCTCCAGTAGACGGAACACACGTGCTTAGCGAATGAAGCTTGTATAGCAAATTTCATAGATCTCGTCAGACTTGTGACGAGCTTCTAAATACCTATCTAGTGAATTATCCTAGTCGTGGCGTTACCGTAGTGCTGTGGTGAGATTAATAAAATAGATATCTAGTATTTTGGAAAGTGATTTAGTGTTAAAATCGCCTATTCCATTCTAAACTAGTCCTGTGTCCAGAGTGCTAAATTTATAGTTTGTATTATTTTCTAGTGACGCATACAGTGGAAATACATAATAAATTATATCTTTAGCTTACTAAAACTAATAGCTATAAGGAATTTAATTTAACGGCTAATACTCAGTCGAGAATATTTTATATCAAACTTATAAATGCTAGATGCGACATCAGTGAATAGTGACGGAATACGCAGATATTCCTGAATTCATGATGATTGATTTTATAACTTATTTCACCGGAAAATTTAAATGATAAGTCATGCAGTACACTTGCGGTTTAATAATGTAAGTTATAGTGGGTACATATTGTAAAATTATTTGATATGTGTTCTTTCTTTTATATAGTGAAACGGTGGTACCCAACTTTACCAGCGTTCTAGTACGTGAACATTATTTGGGAAGAAACAAATCACTTTCATTACCTGAACTGTAACAGTTAAATGAAGTAAGAGGCCTTCGCGCCAGAATTAATTCTTCCAGAATAACTCTTCAGTACAATTCAGCCCGTTGTGGAAAGCAAAGATCAGAAACATTCCGACAGAGTTTTGACTAGTACTGTGGTGACCAAATATAGTAACTTCCTGAAAGTAGACACCGATCTGACATTCCTTAAATTCTAGAAACCAAAGCTAATGACATTGTGTTCTGCTAACTTTCGTGCCTGGACAATATTTTATGTGACTTAATCAGACATTCGAAAAATTAGAACACCCAAGGAATCGTTCCCTGAGAGTTTAGTACGTCTTTTGGAACTGGGGATTTCTTAGTCAAGGACTGCATTTTCGGGTCTGTGTGAAGGTCCTAGAATTATTATGTTCCCAGAGGCAACGAGCAAAGTTGTGAGTATATGTATGTGAGAGCAAGGCCATGGCTGAATGAATGAGGGTACACAGGTCAGAGTGTTGTTTTACCGGGGTATTATTGTCACCCATTTGCTGTCTTAACTTTTTTTAATCTGCAGAATTTGTTACAAAGGCTAGAGTTTCTCTTTTTTTCTTAGGCTAAATCAGATTATTCAACTCTGTCCATACATTTACGAGAAAGAAAGAAACCTCTTAGCCTCAACCCTACGTATCTATAACTCTTTGGGCCATCATCTGTTCTCTTAACGGGGCTGTGGGCTAAACCTAGAGTAAGATTCTAACGGGCTATCATCCTTGTAGCATTTTCTTAAATTTTATGACTATTTATATATGTTTTTCCTTGATGTAATTTTTTGGTGTTGTGAGAAATTTTGATATGATAATTAAAATATCTCTCTTGAACAAAAAAATCAGTGCGTTGGTCAGCTCGATCCCATTTAACTGTATAATCATTGTTATAGTTTTCCCACGTCTGTGTGTTTACCTGTCGTCACGTGTATGTGCGTGCCCGTGAGTAGATAGAGATGTATTAATATATATATATATATATATATATATATATATATATATATATATATATATATATATATATATATATATATATATATATATATATATCTGTGTTTAGACTGTCTGGCGCCTTTAAAAGCGGTCGTAGAAGATAGGTGAGAGAGAGAAGATTATCTCGATTCTCAAAGACAGCCTCTATATCACATCCTATCATCTCACGTGGGGAAATTCTATTGTTTTTTTTTCACCAGCTCTCACTGTATCTATCACTCATTCCAACCTATTCAGAAGGGACCTAACCCAAGTCTTAATACTCCTATCTAAAAATCTACGACAGTCTTGTTGTACCACGCTGCCTGTAGAACCCTTAAGAGTAATAGGTCGCCTGATGCTCCCATGTACTTAACCATTTCTGGTGTGTAGACGTTTATTATGACAATCAAGACATATGTACTGTATTATAGGTTATATAAGTTATATATGTACTGTACCATTATACGCCTGGCATCGCAATCGCTTTGTACTGCATACGAGAGACATGAGATACACGTATTGCGTGCGGGAAGCTGTCGCTTTCGCTACGTCCGGTTACGTCCGTTTCGTCCTGTTCTCCGATTGGGATTTCTGAACTCTATTTTAGCATTATGGGACCACGGACGTATATGCGGTCGGACGTTGTCCGAACGGACGTTATGCGGCGCATGACTGTATATATATATATATATATATATATATATATATATATATATATATATATATATATATATATATATATATATATATATATATATATATATATATATCGTATATATTGATATGTGCCCTTATTTAACCAAGACCAATGTGTCTAGACTGAACGGAGTGCGTCCATTCAAAACGAGGTGAAACTATGTTCCTTTTTTTTTTTTGTCTTAGTAATGTGCAGCCTAGCGACTTTTATTTTAATTCTCATATATTTAGACAAGTTTACGGCTATACCACTTTGAAAATACCGGTTTTCGTCCGATAACCGAGGTCAAGCAACGCAGGGCGTGGTTACTACTTAGATGGTTGACCGCTTGGGAACCCTATGTGTTGTAGACACATTTTTTGGTGTCAAAGATGCGTCCCGGCTAGAAACTTCTTCGGGATCGTCTCTGTCATGCTCTTGAAACATGCATTTGGTGATGCAGCGAAGAAATTTGCCTTCGCACCAGGTCAGATGGCTGACTGTTTAACCTCACAAGGCTGAAGGCAAAAAAGAAAAAAGAAAAACCAGAAGGGTCACTATAAGAGTCAATGACGCTTCATTCGTCACTCAAAGTCAACAGAAGCTCCATAGCTTGATGAATCGCTTCTCTCAAGCATACAAAGACAATGGTCTCACAAAAAAGTCTAAAGAAAACTGGGTCAGGATGTTTTTTTTTTTTTTTTTTTTTTTTTTGCGTTCGCCCGCTAATACTCGAGGCGAAATCTCAGGTTATTATTTTATGTCTAACCTGACATTGATTTTACGTGAGTATCCCTTTATTTCTTGTACAGAGACAGGTGTCCCTCGCCATTCAGGCAAATACTCGCCGATTTCGGAGGTACCCATTGCAGCTGGGTCGGCTCAAGAGCCGCCAGTCCCTGGTCGACGACACTTCTTCAAATGTTCTCGCCAGGTCTCGAGTTAATCCAGTCCAAATCCCGGTCGACGAAAGATCCTCAAATGCCGTCGCCCGGGTTTGATCCTGTATCACCCGGTCGCCAGAGCGGTGTTGTAACCACTACGCTAGCGCGGCTCCCGGTCAGGATGTGAATGTTGCACAAGTTATTAACTATCGATAACTATGAATTGGCAGTGGTGCACCATTTCACATACCTGGGGTCTACCATCAATAACAATCTCTCTCTGGGCACATAAATTGACAGTCGCAATGGCAACGCTGCAACCATCTCCCCCCCTACTCCCCCCACGTCCCCCCCCCCCCCCCCCCCCCCACGCGTGTTTGGGGAAACACCAAACTCACATTGAACACCAACGCTGTAATTTAAAATGCCTGAGTTACAAGCACGCTTCTACATGGTATCACTGCTCGATCATATGACGTGCTTTAGTGCAAACTTCCCGCAAGTTAGTCAGCATCAGTAGTGGCCTCAAACCCATTAAGGAGCGAAACAGAAGAGAAGGCAGACCCAAGTAGAACAGTCCCAACTAAGATGGTTTGGCCATGTCTGCAGAATGGGAGAAGATCGGCTACCACGACAAGCATGGGAAACAAAGAGCCAGGGATCCAGACCCCCAGGACGACCCAGAGTCCGCTGGGAGGACAACATTAGACAATCTTTGAAAGACCGAGGACTAGAATGGAACCAGGCCAGGAGGAAGACAGCCGATAGGATAGTCTGGCGCTCTCTCTTCCAAACCTCTACACCTCACGGTAGAAGGGGAACGACTAAGTAAGTAACAGAAGAGAAGAAGAAGAGGGGAAGGCACCATTCAGGCGAGGAAGTATAATTATTGATCTCGCCCAGTGTACTTGCTCTTAACAGGCAATCAAAAATCAAAATCCTTTAGCTTCCCAAGGAGCATAGACCTTCAACAAACACATGCCAAGTCCTTATGTCATGTGCCATCAGGTCACGCTCTCACCACGTTTCCTCATCATTTTCACATCTTTCTCCAGTTCTCTTCTCTCCATGTGTTTCTTGGTCTACCTCTGCCTCTCTTACCATGAGGCTTCTTGAACGAGGACTTTTTTGTAATGCTATCAACAGGTTTCCTCAATGTGTGTCCTATCCATCGCCAGCGTCTTCTTCTCATCTCTTGTTCCACTGGCACTTGTCTAGTTCTTGTCATCAGACGGTGGTCTTGTCATACCATTTTAAGTCTTCTATTCCACGCAAGCACCCATTTATGAAAGTACAGTTGCCTTTAACAGAGTCCATTAATTATTATTTTTGTTTGGCAATATACAGTCCTCAAAGTGATGTCCGCGAAAATCTTCTTTCAGTGGTCCAAACAGATGGAAGTCAGAAGGTGCAAGATCGGGACTGTAAGGGGGATGTGGTAATAATGTCCAGCCAAATTCTGCAATCGCATCAATGGTACATTCAGCGGTGTGTGGCGTGGCATTATCGTGCAACAGTAGTGCAGTTTTAATGGGTAAAGTCGCCGAAGACGACCTCTAAGCTTCTTCAAAGTTTCAATGTAACGGTCTGCATTCACCGTGTTTCCCTGTTCCAAGAAGTCGAGAAGAATCACACCTTTCTCATCCCAAAACACGGAGGCTATAACTTTCCCTACAGATGGTGAACTTTTGAACTTCTTTCTTGTCGGCGATGTTGTGTGATGCCATTCAATTGACTGCCTCTTGGATTCTGGTTAAAAAAAAAAAGAACCCAAATCTCATCACCTGTCACAATATTCGATAAAAACTCTTCTCCTTCAGTTTCGTAACGGTGCAGGAGGTTGATGGCTATGGTTTTCCTTCAGCATTGAGGAATTCTATGACATAACGTTGTTTTAACCGAACGTCTTTGGCAGCCATTTTTAAACTGTTACAGTGGTGCCACCTGTTACTGAAACAAGTTGGTAATGCTATACAGTGCAGAAGAGTGTTTGAGGAATCCTGCTAAATTTACAAATTGCACATCGATGCAGTATTTACATACATAAAAAATAAGAGGCATTACTTATTGACCTTCCTATATATATCTCACCCACTCGGCTGTACTTTTGCAAAAAAAACGAAGCTTTTGTCTAAATGAAGTCTTACTCGCTAGGCTGCTTTCATTCGAGTTGAGTTCTTTTCATGACCAAAGTTTTTAGTTTGCAGTGCCGGAGAATGGTTAGTGAAAATCTTAAATACTGAGAAGCAGTGAAATCCCATTTTACTAGAAACAGATTTATGGGACTACACACCCATTTTCCTAGACCATTTCCCATCTTAAATTAACTCCTGGACACTCCTTTCATTTCAATTCGGTCTGAGGAAGATACCTTACCGCGACGATAGTCACCAAATCTATTTCAGTCCCATTAATGACCGAAGGACGCCAGCGACCTGCTCTAGGCAACCGATTTGCACTGGTGAGTGAAATTGATACTATCGTCCAATTTTCGGGTGACAGCAACTGGAATGTGTGTGCAAGGTGTGACGAAGTAAAAATCGCCTTCTTTTCTCTTCTTTCAATCTTTTATCATACCAGTTCTCTCTCCTCTAGAAAATCCACCACTCGTCTAAAAAATCAGATCTCCCTTTTTTTTTCTGAATGAAATTCCTTTCTCTTTGTTCTATGTTTTACTGGCAAAAAGTCTTTCGACTCATCGTCATGAACTTTTGACCGCGATTTAATAACATAGGTGTCCCCCCCCCCCCCCCCTGGGAATAATTACACTTTTAGCACACTGGTAAGGCAGTCGTAGTGTTATGTGACACCTCAGCAACCAGCAAGGAGTTCTTCTTTATCGCCCGGTATACAAATGCCAAGTGCCGGCCAGTTTGTGTGTGTGGTTGGGGTAAGGAATGAAATGTCAACAATAGTTCAGGTCCACCACCCCTAACGTAGGCAAATTAAAGCCACCAAACAGAACCCTGGAGGAAATTAAGGCACGATTCTCAAAGCGGCATTCTCTCGCTAGCCGGCAGACCGGCCTGGACAAGATGGTCCTGTCAAGGCAATTACAGAGGGGAACTGTCCAGTTTTAAACAGCAGTGTTAGTTGAGCGCATCCTACCAGGTTGTCCTACCAGGAGACCTAACCATATGCAGTGTTCTCGAGGGCAGACATACTCCATCCCAGTTGGTGATGAGCCCTGTGTCAAGACAGAGGAAGCAACCTTGTGACGCTGCACTGTAATTCTGTCTTTCAACAGGCCAAATTCTGTTCTTCTATTTTGAGTTTTCACCATTCGTCTTCACTTTGTAAACATATGTGGTAGCCATGTTTCTTCTCATTTGAATATATATCGTATTTGGTATTGTTGTGTAGGTAATTAAATGGGTTCTTTTTATGACGGTAGGTTTATTTTTACTCCCACCAGTTTTACGTTCTTCTGATTTTCCGCGATCACGTAGATTTTCGTTGTTTACGGAAATCTCCATTTCGTGCACGCCTGTATGACGCGTCAGAAACGTCACGTAACGTGATGCCATTTTTGGACACGCGGTCTGCGCGTTTTCAAATCTGATTGGCATAGGTCGCTAGTTATTTTATTCTTCTAGCGTTTCCATTGGCCCGAGTGGTTAACTTAGCAGATGCGTAGGTGATCAACAGAAGTGGTTCCCTGTGTATATATAGAATCGTTTAGAGGGGATATGTATCTATATGAAGAAATAATTACCGGCCGTGAAGCTACGTATTATCATCTCCATTTCGGGGAAAAACAGCGGTAATTGGTATGTAGGAATTCTATTGTCGTTTTACTTATTAGAGGCACCCGTGTGTTGCCGGGGCCCGAAAGGGGAGCAAAGAATAGTAACACTGCACCCTACCACGCATGTCGTAAAAAGCGACTAAGGAGGGTTTGGGCATGGGGCTGTTTACCCCATCCCGTAAAAACTTCGCACAGTGGGCTGATCACCTGCTTGCCAACCAATCTGATTACGGAAACAGCGATAGATTGTTTGGTCTGTTTTTGTTCCACAAAGACGCCACTAGGCGTGGTGGAAACAGCGATAGATTGATCAATTTGTTGTTGCCCTAAGACGCCACTAGGCGTACTGGCCACATACTGCTTTGCCGGTTGGTGGCTAAGGATGGAAGAAGAAGAAGAAGACTTATTAGAGGGTTCTTTGAGAAATTCGCCCGTAAGTAACATTTCTTCGGGGACATTAACTTATAGTTTTAAAACGTAAAGCGCCATCCATTACTTTCTTTGTAGAATGATGTGAATGTAAAGTGTGCAGAAGTCTTTCTAGGATTTTGGCAGTAGATAGGAGCGTGTGAAGTTATGAGATACACGTGTGCCCATAGTTGTAGAATGTTGTGTAAAACCACCATTTATTCCTGTGTATTTACCTATGTAATTTTATTGGGAAATCAATTGTGGGTACGTAAAGTTTACTGTGCCTTAAATGTGAGAAATGCAGTCGGAGGGTACAGATTTATGTTATCAGTGAATTATACGACTTAGGGGAGTAAAGTAGTCCTATGGCACGAGGTTTAATTTAAATTGGGGCTTAAGTCGGGAACTCAAGGTGTAATGGGAATTTCGGACAAAGGATTTCCCTAGGTGAAATGTTTGGACACGTGGTTTGCCATGCGTAACAACCACGTAACCCGTCAGACAGTGTCTGGGGCTTGGTTTACTTACCTGGAAGATTTAAGTTGAGGAGAGAGAGAGAGAAGGAGAGTGAGATAGAAGACACGTGGGTAGGAATATTTTATGTATTGTTGTGCAGAACGAGAGAAGGGGAGTAGAAGGAGTGAAATTGAAGAGACACGTGGGCTAGTATTATTTTATGTATCGTTGTTCAGAACGAGAGAAGGGGAGTAGGAGGAGTGAGATTTAAGTGCCACGTGGGTAGTATTATTTATGTATTGTTGTACACAACGAGTGAGGTATTGAGTAGGGGTGTTGTAAAGATTCTGGGAGCTATATGTGTTAGAGATGCGTTATGTTGGAGTTGGTGTACATTAGACGCATTTTCTTTTAATTTCAGCGAGTCCCGGCAAACAGTGGGGGAGCATAATTTGCCAATACAAATTATCCACGGCAAAAGGGAATATCTCAGGGGTCAGAGGACTCGAGGTATCGCCAGCAGCGAAAAGAAAATAACCTAAACGGTCTATTTCAGTGAAGTTCAACTCTTCAGCGAGACCTAAACAGCTCTTTTTGCAGTGAGGAGCGGGAACAGGTTTATTTATCATACAGCCCGAGCTCATCGCTAATATAGTCTCCAGCACCGGCAAGTGGCCCGGGAGATTGGTGTAATCGTATACAGCCAGAAATCAAGGCTGTGTTTTTCCTCTAAATCCGGAGCGGGTTAAAAGTGGAAAGTTATAGAAGCTAGTCAGCCGCCGAGATGTTTTCGACAGCTAATCAAGTACCTCATGCTTGATACCCGAATATCATCATCATCCCCGAATTCAGGAGCAGGTGACAGGGTTTCCATACCTGGGTCCTGAAAGTAACGAGAGAAGAGCGTAACGGAGACGCCGCATCATCAGTCGAGTGTTAGAGAGACCCGAGACCAAGAGAGAGAGAGAGGAGGGAGGAAATAGACAGGACCAGTAGGGTCTGTTCATTATCCATTTGAAGGATAGACACTGAGCCATCGTTGTAAGCCAAGTCTATTATTTTAGCATTTCCAGTGGTGTTAGTTAGCGGCTCATATCGCCTACCAAGTTGGAAGCTGTGTAGACGTTCTTTTAGGAAGAGGCAACAGGACGGCAACAGTAGACATCTTATTTGTATTAGAGAGTGGAGGCTAAAGTTGACAGTCCCACAAGATTAGAGTTGTTTAAATCACTAACCATTTTTATTGTTCCTCAGCAGGGTGACAGAAAGAGTGAAAGTGATTGGGGTTTTTTTTCTACAGTCTATCAATTTAATTGTTACTTTGTTTTTTCAGGCCGTGCAACAGTGTACGCTATTTATTTGCTTGATGTATGATGAATTTTTAGGTGTGATTGTGTAAATAAATATATACATACTGTATACTGGATCAGCTTCTACACTTTACTATACTTACTCTATGTTGTCTGTATAGTGGTGTCTGTGGTCGTTTTATACACCTTATCTCCTTGTGTTTAAAGGTAGTTAGAGGGGGGTGATTCTATAGCTTTCTCTGGAGTCACGAAGCGGCAAGGGGAGAGTCAAATCCTGGTTCTAGCCCTTAAGCCAATAGTCTCATCTGTCCACAGGCATGTCATTTTTCATCTAATTCTATCTTCTCAGACTTTCTCATACTAGGGTCTTGCTTTCATTCAGGCAAACTCTATAAACTTAAATCCACTTCGCGACAAACCTGCCATCCTCTGAAACCCTAAAAAGAACTTGCCATACTGGGCCTGAAGTGCTGGGACAGATTGAACCCCCTGGCAACAAGACAACATAAATTCAGCAGCATCTGAGATGAGTAGTTTAAAATGCCAGCAGAACCAGTACAGAATAGCTAATCAGTTCACGTGATGTAAAATTTATTCTGACATTTATCAGAACCTTTAATAGATTAGTGAACAAAGCTTTTAGTTGTAAATTTTTGGAACATATAATCTATCATCATTTTGTAATTTCATTTCAAGTATGAGAGAATCTATCTTCAATTTTGTATAATTTACTTAACAAAGTCTGTTGTTATTTATTTTTCGTAATATTTAATTGGGCTGTATAGTTTTTAGTAATTAAAATCTACACCCTGGGGGCAGAGCCATAATTAATAAACACTATTGGGTGTGGATATTTTTAAGGTGGCTGGGCACCAAATCTCTTATCCAACTATATGTACTATATATTCCTTTGTAGGATTTCGGATAAAGAATTTATCGCCTAGAGAATATCCTGTTTAGTTTCACCAGAATTCTCTTTTTTAAGAAAGGTTTTCTAGTGGACTATTTCCCGAGGAGAGACAGTGCATTCAACCTGCAGTCTGGAAGATTTTCCTCTAGATATTATCTTTTATTCTTCCATCAAGTCTGTCACCTTCTCCTTCAAAACCACTCCACGACAATTGGGACGCTCGTGTCCGGGATTTACTTTTTTCATATTTAGACACTTGTCTGAGATATGAAAACTCTTATCTTTCTTAGACCCTACTGCTGTAGGTACTTGTCACTTATTGGTGTCCAAGTCTAGGATTAGATTAAAGAGGGGACATATAGATTACCCTAGATTAAATTACACATAAATTTTTACAAGAAAAACATTTTAATTTATTTAATGAAAACTATTCTTGGTGGTACTGCTGGTTATTAGTTACATGTTGTTAACTAATATTTAAGTGATGTTTTATGGTTGCTGGTTTTAAATAACACAGGTTGTTAAAATACTTTAGTTCAGTTACGGCTATAGAAAGTATTTAGGCCTGTATTTATTTGATAGTGAGTTAGAGATCTCATACTCGCTCAGCAAAACCACTGCTGTTAAAATGGATGAGATAAAAATGGACAGCGCAATCATATGAGATTGGAAAATTATGTGGCTTCTCGGGAAGTTTGCTGAAAAATTCTGTCTCGGAACAGGAAGAATGTTTCGCAAGCATAATGGGGCAACAGAAGGAATGGAGAGCAAAATGCAAGGAAGAGAATGTGGAACATGAGAGACAAAGACAAGAAAAATCTCTCCAGTGTAAGGAAGAACTGGAAGAAATGGAAACTCAGTTTCAACCTACAAAAATGGAATCCAGGGATAAACTTGAATCTTGGAATACTCATCAGGCCACTCCTTTGCCAGTTGCATCACCATCCTCAGCGGTAAATATAACTGCACCACATGAAGCCAAGTCTATGTCTCAGAATTCAGGCTCAGACAGAGCAGAGGTACGGATATCTAAACGGAGACATCTAGACCATCCTGAAAACAAGATTAAGCACAATAGTGCTGATAATCTGAAGAGACCTTACTCATCGTCAGCAAAAACTCACAACAGGCATACCAAAAACAACCGCACCAACAACCTGGTAAATAGGATCGCTCAACCAAATAGGATCTCATAGGAAAAGGATTATGCAACCCTATGGGAAGGGAAGGGATGTTAGTAAACATCACCTGTCGGCCAACTTACATCAGTTAGACTGTATGTGCCGAGACCCAATCCCACATGCTTCATACAAAGCTAAGGTCCCTACCATGGATGTGAACTTAACGAAGGCCCGGAGTGGATACAGGGATTCTCAAAATGTGGAGACTGCCACAGTAAATGGAGAAGAAATCACATGTTTGTATTATCAAGGTCTTGGGTGTGATACCCTTGTCTCAGCCTCTGTCGTCGACCCTGATCAAGTCACCAAAGAGGATGTTGAGGTAACAGCACCCATGGTAAACAACAGGAGGATAGTTTTGCCTTGAGCTTATGTAGAAGTTAGGTCGAACTTTGTAAACTGCAAAGTAAAGGCCGCAATATTGGATGAACGAATTTACCCCATACCTCAAGGAGGGAAATACGACAGAAATAAGAGCTTGTCTTATCGTTTAAAAAACTTCCGTGAAATAAATTCTACTCATTAAAAAAAACACTGTCATCATGAATTGGAAATAAATACATATTTCGTCAATACTCATGATGAATCGCAATTACTTAGTGAGTAAAATTATTCTCTGACTGGTTACTAGCAGAAATTAAATTTCAAGTTATAGCTGGTATCCACTGTAACACACGAAAACTTAGAGAATAAAAATGACGCTCCTAACTAGTAAATCACTCTGAACACAATTCTTAGAGAAATATAATCGACGATTACCACTTAATCACTCAAAACTACTAGTCTAGTATTTACCTTCACAAAACTACTTCTAGACTCTTCTCCAACGATAAACTAAGAAACTTCACTTAATACAAAGGATTTATAGAAATCGCCGCCAGACGTCTTAAAAAGCTGAGGAGTACTGAGTAACTTTTAGTTAGAATACTCTGGTATATATACATCTGGAATCAAAGGGAAAGTTATAACTAGCAGACTCTTGCCAGATGTTCGCACCCCCGGTGGATCTACGTTCAGATCTTTAAATCAAAGATCTACTCACACTAACGCCGAAAAAAACCAGAACTCCACGTTCTCGCTACAATCAGGCAAATACGTAATTGACCAGACCGTGTTTAATTACTTTATTACTTGCAGACATGGTCATCGAGCGAAACTCGTCTTTGATCTGGCAATACGCCGTGTTTAATTACTTCACTAGCGAACAGTTTTACAAGGGAAGTAATAAAAGTTATCTACCACTTAGTTCCAAAGTTATCTGCTCTTAGTACTAAAAGTAATACATCCTTCTGATCTCTGTCTAATCTCTTACAACGGTTTTCCAATCGTTGCCGAGAAATCTCCAGGTAACGTAGCTAATTAAGTCTCTGGTAGACTACATCAAAGGAATTAACGAACAGCAATAAACTGTGCGTGCTAAATGGGAAAGAGAGACAGATCTATTCTGAGTAATAGGAGGCTTAAGTTTAACCAACAGGCGTAGGCGAAGGCAAAATAAAAAGAAAAATGAAGATACGGAAAATAGATATGTGAAATCAATGTTAATAATCTGCCACACTCCTCGGGAAATAGTCCACTAAAAAACCTTTCTTAAAAAAGAGAATTCTGGTGAAACTAAACAGGATATTCTCTAGGCGATAAATTCTTTATCCGAAATCCAACAAAGGAATATGTATAGTACATATAGTTGGATAAGAGATTTGGTGCCCAGCCACCTTAAAAATATCCCGACCCAATAGTGTTTATTAATTATAGCTCTGCCCCCAGGGTGTAGATTTTAATTACTAAAAACTATACAACCCAATTAAATATTACGAAAAAAAAAATAACAACAGACTTTGTTATGTAAATTATACAAAATTGAAGATAGATTCTCTCATACTTGAAATGAAATTACAAAATGATGATAGATTATATGTTCCAAAAATTTACAACTATAAGCTTTGTTCACTAATCTATTAAAGGTTCTGAAAAATGTCAGAATAAATTTTACATCATGTGAACTGATTAGCTATTCTGTACTGGTTCTGCTGGCATTTTAAACTACTCATTTCAGATGCTGCTGAATTTATGTTGTCTTGTTGCCAGGGGGTTCAATCTGTTCCAGCACTTCAGGCCCAGTATGGCAAGTTCTTTTTAGGATTTCAGAGGATGGCAGGTTGCTTCCTCTGTCTTGACACAGGGCTCATCACCAACTGGGATGGAGTATGTCTGCCCTCGAGAACACTGAATATGGTTAGGTCTAGTGCCCTAGATTCATATGAATCTAGGGCACTAGTTAGGTCTCCTGGTAGGACAACCTGGTAGGATGCGCTCAACTAACCACTGCTGTTTAAAACTGGACAGTTCCCCTCTGTAATTGCCTTGACAGGACCATCTTGTCCAGGCCGGTCTGCCGGCTAGCGAGAGAATGCCGCTTCGAGAATCGTGCCTTAATTTCCTCCAAGGTTCTGTTTGGTGGCTTTAATTTGCCTACGTTAGGGGTGGTGGACCTGAACCATTGTTGACATTTAATTCCATCCCCAACCACACACACAAACTGGCCGGTACTTGGCATTTTGATACCAGGTGATAAAGGAGAACTCCTTGCTGGTTGCTGAGGTGTCACATAACACTACGACTGCCTTACCAGTGTGCTAAAAGTGTAATTATTCCCATGGGGACACCCATGTTACTAAATCGCGGTCAAAAGTTCATGACGAGCAGACGAAAGACTTTTTGCCACTAAAACATAGAACAAAGAGAAATGAATTTCATTCAGAAAAAACAAATGGGAGATTTTATTTTTTAGACGAGTGGTGAATTTTCTAGAGGAGAGAGAACTGGTATGATAAAAGATTGAAGGAAGAGAAAAGAAGGCGATTTTTATTTCGTCACACAGGGAAGATTTAACGAACACACACTTTTACTATTAAAAGGTAGGTTGAACAAGAGAAAAAAAAAGAATGAGAGAAAAATAAATGGAGAGAGCGAGAGAAAATATCGCTCGTGACATCAAACCAGCTTCGAAATCACAAATTAATTATTTCACACTGCTGGATTCACTTGTAAAATTAACTTCAATACCATTAATACTTACTTACTTAGTCGTTCCCCTTCTACCGTGAGGTGTAGAGGTTTGGAAGAGAGAGCGCCAGACCATTCTATCAGCTGTCTTCTTCCTGGCCTGGTTCCATTCTAGTCCTCGGTCCTTCAAAGATTGTCTAATGTTGTCCTCCCAGCGGACTCTGGGTCGTCCTGGAGGTCTGGATCCCTGGCTCTTTGTTTCCCATGCTTGTCGTGGTAGCCGATCTTCTCCCATTCTGCAGACATGGCCAAACCATCTTAGTTGGGACTGTTCTATTTGGGTCTGCAGCGGATGGGATTTTAGGCCTTGACGGATCGTCTGGTTGCGGACCATGTCTCTTCTTGTTACTTCAACCACTTTCCTCAGATACCTCATTTCTGAGGTTTGGATCTGGCTTTTGTGGGTTGTAGTCATTGCCCACGACTCGCATCCATATGTCAAGACTGGGACATAGGTGGAGCGGTATACAGCCATCTTCGTTTTCTTACCAACCTCTTTCTTACTGAGGAATCCACGATTTATGGCCTGAAAAAGTCTCCCAGCCGCTGCTTTTCGAGTGGCCAACTCTTCTTTGATGCCTCCCTTTCGGTCTATAATAGCTCCGAGATATTTAAAGTGGTCGACCTGCTCCAGGATCTGTTCTCCCAACTTAATCTGATGTTTTCTTTCTTCTCGTGATATCACCATGGATTTTGTTTTAGAGCTGCTTATGACCATCCCTCTCTTCTCCAGCTCTTCCTTCCAGACTTGCAGGTTGGATTGGAGATGTGCCTCTGATTTAGCAATCAGGGCAACATCATCAGCAAATGCCAGCTCCGAAATATAGACCTGTCTCATCTTCCAGTACCCCACTGAATACTTTCTTGTTCTCTCCTTACATGCCTTGATGACATCGTCCATAAGGAGTATGAAGAGGTAAGGTGATAGGATATCACCTTGTCTTACACCAGTGGTGGTCCTGAACTCTTCTGACTTATGGTTTGCTGTCCTCACATAATTTCTGCAAGACTTGTAGAAGCTCTGTATAGCATGAATCAGAGGTGCTGGAATATTCTTCCTTGCCAAACAGTCCCAAAGTTTGCTCCAGGGGACCCTGTCAAACGCCTTTTCCAGATCTATGAAACAAAGATGGATCTCACTCTTATACTCAAGGGCCTTTTCACTCAGCTGTCTGAGTGTGAAGATTAGGTCTTGAGTACTTCGGTTTGCTCGGAATCCGCACTGGACCTCATCCAATTGTGGCTCAGCTAGGCGTCGGAGTCTCTGCTCTAGGATTCTAGAGTAGATTTTACCAGGGACACTGAGAAGGGATATGCCTCTATGGTTTCCACATTGTCGATTGTCACCCTTTTTGAAAATTGGTGTTATGATGGCAATCTCCCAATCCTTTGGTATGGTCTTGTTGCACCATGCTGCCTGTAGGACCTTTAAGAGTAATAGGTCGCCTGATGCTCCCATGTACTTAACCATTTCTGGTGTTATACCATCATGCCCTGCTGCTTTGCCCATCTTGATTTTCTCTAGTGCTGCCCTCAGTTCTTCCATCTTTATGTCATCTTCACCATCATTGGTTTCCTCTTCTGTGTCAGTGGTTATCATTTCTGATGCTTCATCATGCTCACCATCCAGGAGTTCTGAGAAATATTCTTTCCATCTTTCCATTACTTCCTTCGGGGCAGTAAGCAATTTGCCTTGCTTGTCCTTTATAAATTTGAGAGGGCATTGTTTTTCTTTCCTCATGTTCTTTAGGGTCTTATAGAACAATTTCTGGTTTTCTTGTGCATCTTTTTCTAGCTTTTCTCCAAATTCTTCCCAGGACTTCTGTTTTGCTGCTAGCACTTTGTTCTTTGCTTCTGTTCTGAGTGTCACATATTCTCTATATTTTTCCATTTGTCCTGTTGTGTTTTTAGCTCCTAAGTATTGTTTCCATGCCATTTTCTTCTCTCTTATTTTCTCTTTGACTTCCTCTGTCCACCAAGGTGTCCTCTTTCTCTGGTTCCCAAGTCGGACTTCACCGCATGCTTCTGCAGCAGCTGTCTTTATGATATCCTTGAATTTATTCCAGAGGGTTTCCAAGTCATCAGGTCGTTCTTCTGTGTTGCTCACTGCTGTAGCAATAAGCCCCTGATATCTGGTCTTAATTTCTGGCTCTCTCAGCTTGTAGGTCCTAATGCTCATTTCTCCTGCTCGTTTACTTGGTTTCTTGTGTGATGTTGGGCAGTTCCTAGGCTGAGCAACTCTTTCAGTTGTTCGTTTGATTGTTAGCAGGTAGTGATCACTTCCAATCTCTGGCCCCCTCCAGACTCTTGCATCTCGGACATATCTGAATGAGCTTCTCCGAACAATGGCATAGTCGATCACTGACTTCTCATTCTTGGTTGGTTCACATCTAATGTATGCATGTATGCGCTTATGGGGGAACTTTGTGTTTGTAATGATCAGATTCTGCTCACTGCAGAATCTAAGGAGTCGCTTTCCATTGTCATTGAGAGTATCTTCTCCATATCTTCCGATAACTCCACCCCATCTAGCATGGTCATTTCCAACTCTGGCATTAAAATCTCCGAGCATAATAACTTCATCTAGGCAGTCATCCACTGTCCTTTGAAGTAGCTCGAAGAATTCCTCCTTGACCTCTGCTCTCTCATCCTCATTTGGCCCATACACTATGACCAGGTTGACTATGGTTTCTCCTTCTTTTAGTTTTACAACCATAATGCGCTCCGAGACAAAGTTCCATCCCTTGATACTATCTTTTTGATTTTGGGCCACAATGCAACCCACGCCCCCTTTAGCTCTTTCAGATATGGGTACACCACTGTAGAGCAACGTGTTGCCATCGAGATCCATGACTCCTTGTCCTTTTTTCTTCGTTTCCGTTATAGCCAGGATTTCTAGTTTTGCTTTCCTCATCTCTTCCACCAGCTCCTCTTCCTTCCCATTTATACTTCTTGTGTTCCAAGTTCCATAAGTCGTAGTCCGTAGTCCGTTCCAGTTCGTCGCCTTTAGAATCAGTCCGGTTTTCTCTCTTGTAGTTCGCGTAATCATGATTTAAAGCAAACAGGTGATTGGCCTGTTGTGCCTTTGCATGGTGGAGGGGCTGCCTCCTTACGGCCTCCATGCAGGCCGCCCTCCTCCTTTTTCATCCGGGCTTGGGACCGGCATTGACGGAGTTCAATACCATTAATTTGTTTAAAAAAGTTCTACTATCGGTTTTACAGTAACCCCCTTCATTAATTACTCATACTGTGTTCCGTGCTCTTAAGTAACGCTTCATTAACTATGTCAGCAATTCAAAAGAGTTGTGATACAGTGGATCCCATCTCACTGAAACATTCCCGGAAATGAAGAGGCTGACATATTGGCAAAGGAAGGGAGAAAGCAACCTCAACTTGACACAAGCATAACTTATGAAGAGGCCAATAGTTTTATCATGCACAGATACAGGAGCAAGTGGGAAACAAAACATCCAGGCCACAATAAATATGATGCGTATTACAGCTCAGCAGACGTGAGCAAGTGGTAATCTTCAGACTTCGCACAGGTCACAACAGATTGGGATACCATCTATTCAACAAGCTAAAGACAGGAACTACCGATGAGTGTAACTGTGGCACTGATAAAACGACTGCTGAACATCTGCTTCAAAGGTTCCCAACATATGAGGAACAGAGAAAGCGGATATGGCCATCACAGTACCTTTCTAGGAAAATCTCTGCGGAGATATCAATAGCTTTAAGTTGACCACTGCTTTCTTTGAATATATACAGGATGAAGTCTTAGGATGAACGAAGAAGAAGAAGAGATTATTTTGTTTTTGTTTGTTTGCTTCTTGATTTTTTGTAATTTTTAATTTAATTTAATTTATTTGGAAAGGGGAGAGCAAACACACATACATTCACACAATTTTAAATTTACTCTATTCGAACTGAGTGGAGTGATGAGATGATACCATATATTTTATATCGGAAATCAAAATTATTATCCCGAATTAACTACACCATACATCCTAATTAACATGATAAAAGAATAGGATTTTGGAATGTCAGGACAATGAACGAGACGGGTAAACTAAAACAGGTCACGGCAGAAATGAGAAACTATAGGTTACACATTCTAGGGATAAGCGAGAGCAGATGGACAGGGGCAGGAAAAGTTAAAACAGCAACAGGAGAAACAGTACTTTACTCTGGAAGAGAGGATGGACAGCACAACGAAGGCGTAGCCATTATTTTACAGAAAGGAATAGAAAGGACATTAATGGAATGGAAACCCATCAACAACAGACTGATAAGATTAAGATTGAGAGGTAGATTCACCAATACTACAATAATACAATGCTACGCACCAACGAATGACAGCGATGAAGAGGTCAAGGATGAATTCTATCAGCAACTGCAGAAAGAAATGGAAGACACACCTAGATATGATCTTATTATAGTAATGGGAGACCTCAATGCGAAAGTTGGTACAATCAATTCATATAATGAAAGAGTAATGGGGAAATGCGGCAGCGGAACAGCAAACGAAAATGGGGATCAATTAATAAGTTTCTGTAGTATTAACAACCTGATCATTGGAGGAACACTTTTCCCACATAAAGAAATTCACAAATTAACATGGGAATCACCAAATGGTCGGGACAGAAACCAGATAGACCACATCATGATTAACGGTAGATGGAGACATGCATTACAAGATGTGAAGGTAAGAAGAGGTGCAGATGTGGGAAGTGATCATCATTTAGTAGTAGCAAAACTGAAAGTGAAACTAAGAAGGGCTGGACCAATTGTAACTACACAGAAAAGGTTTGACATCAGCAAATTGAAGGACCCCCTTACCAGAAAAGCTTTTGCGGCCGACATTAAGAAACGATATAAATTTGCCAAAAGTCAGGAAAAGACATTGACTGATGATATAGACCAGAAATTCAACACCATTTCAACAATATATAAGGAAAGCAGCAAATCATGCTTGGGATTCCAGGAAAGGAAGAAGCAAGACTGGATAACACCAGAAACATTAAACACCATAACACTGAGAAAGGAAATGACAAGAAAGAAAACAGAAGCGAAGTCCCCCAGGTTAAAGCAACTATATAGCGAACAGTACAGTCAGCTGGACAAGGAAGTTAAACGCCAAACCCGAGCCAACAAAAGGAATTTCATAGACGACCTTGCAAGACAGGCAGAAGAGGCAGCACTGAGAAATGAACAAAGTACAGTATACAAAATAACTAAATTCATCAGCGGAAAACGAGGTGCAAACAATATTACATTAGTAAGAGATAAGCAAGGAAATCCCATCACGACAGCAGAGGGACAGGAAACAAGATGGGCAGAGCACTTCAGAGAAACTCTGAACAGGGAACCACCAGAGACACAATTGAATGTTCCTGAGGCTGAAAACGATCTAGATGTAAATACAGACATTCCACAAAAAGAAGAAATCATCACAACAATCAAAGGGTTAAAGAACGGAAAAGCTCCTGGCCATGATAACTTAAATGCAGAGCTATTTAAGACAGACCCTGAGCTAGCAGCAGAACTATTAGAACCACTATTTGCACAAGTGTGGAAAACGGGGACAACACCATCAGAGTGGAACAAAGGAATAATTGTCAAATTGCCCAAGAAGGGAGATCTTGCAGACTGCAATAATTGGAGAGGAATCACTCTTCTCTCAGTTCCCAGCAAAATACTAGGCAGGATAATTATACAGAGAATTTCAAAAGCAGTAGACCACAAACTGAGGAAAGAACAAGCAGGATTTAGAAAGAACAGAAGATGTGTAGATCATATATTCACTCTCAGGAACATTATAGAGCAGTGCTCAGAATGGCAAAGACAGCTGTACATTAACTTCGTTGATTTTGAAAAGGCTTTTGACAGCATACATAGGGACAGTTTATGGAAAATACTGAGGGCTTATGGAATTCCAAGCTGCATAGTGTCAATCATAAAAAGCCTCTATGCCAACTTTACGTGTAGTGTTGGGCAGAGCAACCTAACCTTTGAGGTGAAGACAGGAGTACGACAGGGATGCCCCTTATCAAACACTCTATTTTTAACAGTCATAGACTGGGTGATGCGCCAGACAACAGAGGGCAGTCCAAGAGGAATAAGATGGACTACATTTTCTACATTGGAAGATCTGGAATATGCAGATGACATTGCACTACTAGCACATTCACATCAACACATCCAGGAAAAAACGGATAGACTTAATAAGTTTAGCCAGCAGGTGGGCTTGAACATCAATTTAAAGAAGTCAGAGGTCATGACGCTCAATGTGAGCAACCCTGAGCCCATATCAGTAAGGAATCAGCAACTGGTACAGACAGACACCTTCACATACCTAGGATGCATAGTAACACCAGACGGCGGGGCAGACAAAGACATCAACATCAGAATGAATAAGGTAAGAACAGCCTTTTTTAGCCTAAACAACATCTGGAAGTCCTCTCAATACAGCACAAGCACAAAATTAAGATTATATCAGAGCTGTGTGCTTTCTGTGCTTCTCTATGGTGCAGAATGCTGGAGAGTTACAGAGAAGGAAATGTCAAAATTGTCCTCTTTTCACACAACATGCCTAAGAAAAATTCACCGAATTTTTTGGCCGAATACCATTACCAACCAAGATCTGCTTACTCGGAGCAAGCAAGAGGACATGCACACCATCATAGCTGGCAGACGCTGGAGCTGGGTTGGCCATGTCCTCAGAAGAGACCCCGATGCCATCACAAGAACAGCTATGCTTTGGACCCCTGAAGGAAAACGAAAGAGAGGCCGACCAAAAACAACCTGGCGGAGGACTGTGGAGGCTGAGATGCAAAGAATGAACCAGAGTTGGGGCACTGTACGAAGGATGGCCGCCGACCGAGCAAAGTGGAATCAATTTGTTGTTGCCCTACAAGACGCCACTAGGCGTGATGACCACTGACTGCTTTGACGGTCTGCGGCTAAGGATCAAAGAAAGAAGACATCCTAATTATAACCCATCAAAGGTTGAACGGGATATTTTTTCTTAAAAAATAAAAAAAAGTTATGAGGACTAATCTTGTTTTGTTGTTAAAAGATTTTTTTTTTTAAGAACATGCACTCCAAAATTGTCGGCTCCATGCAGGACCGGATTAAGCCAAAAAAAAAAAAGGCCTCTAGGCTTTTTGGTGTTCCCCCCCCTCCCTCGTTGTCACGTAACGGGCAATAATTTTAATTTTTTTTTTTTCAAATCCCTTAATGTGTGATGGTATATACTAGTATATACTAGACTGGTATGTTAGTTTGTTAGCATTGCTTATCTCTATTATTAGTAATTATTTTTTATTAATGTTTATTAGTAGCCTATTATTTTTATTATTAGTAAAGTAAACACAATAATGACATTTTATTGAGAAAAAAAATGTTCTCCTTTTCTGTAACAATTTCTTCAATAACTGATAAGAAATCGGTTTTTTTTTTGGTTAAGAATGTAAGATTCTATGCGCATCAATGCCAACATTTTCTTTTTCTACATAGTAGCAGGGTGGCTGCGTGGCCAGTTGAGGGATAAACTCCAACCCGAAGAAAAAGAAATTTTAAAAAATTGGAAAAGTGAAAATATGAGATTTCGTGAGCAGCTTAGAACCAGTGGACAGTCAAATAAAGTGACACCAATTAAGTCAACAACATGTTATGAAACATGTAGATCAGAAGCGTGGAAAGACATCATCGTCACAGTCAGCACATACTTGCTATATACAATTTATTAATATACAATAGTAGTTTAATACCATAAGAGCTCGAGTTCATACTTTCTAAGCATGCGCATATTGTAACTTCCACTTCCGTGTGTAAGAATATAGGCGTATTATATTCCACCCTTTTTTTTCCTTTAAGGAAATTAACACACACGGTAAGTTTTTTTTTCTCCATCTCAAAGATAGGTGGAACGAACTAATAAAAAGTGTGTTCAGTTTTTTTTTTTTAATTCCAGTAATAAAATTCAGTAGGCCTAGACCCCATAACTTTCTGTCCACTGACACTTGATAACGGTAACACATTTACGAAAATTGAGTGATTCATGCCATAGGCCTACATGTTACCAGTTAATCAGTACACAGGCTCCCGATTGAGGAAGGGAATTTAAAACTCGATTGAAGTACGGGGATAAACGTGTATATTATAATCAGACAGATATATATGCAGGTTTTTTTTTTAAATTCCAAAGAGTACGTAGTTTTGTTGTTGTTTGTTTAAAAAAAATTTAAGACAGATGTGATTATATGTCGTTACTGGCCTGCAGTACTTTAACAGGATGGGCACCACCCAACAGATAGGCATACAGTACTAAGATAGTACTTATGATAAAAAACCAGCCTTATTTTTTAAGTAATACTGTCACTGAAATTGCCATAATGTCAATTAATCCTTTGGCGGACTTCTCCAGAATTTATATTTAATTTAAATGCTGTTTTTATATTCAAATAGGCCTAACACTTTTCATTGATAGGCCTAGTTGTTGTGTAACTAGGGCTGCTGAGCTTCCCGCTCTTTAGCAGCCAATACCAAATTGAAGACTCTTTGGTATTATCTACACCATATATCTAGGCTTTTCCTGTGACTTTTCTGCCATTCTGAAACGTGTTGAGTTGAAGTCATGAGCTCCAGTTTCTCCAGCTTGGCTTGCATTTAAAGGATTGTCACATCTGGTCCCAAGCTAGGAGTAAGAAGTGCGTTGCATTCTGTGCATTCCCCGCCATCCAAGGGGGCTCTCCAACTAAGCAGAGCTAAAGTACTGTACTCTGGTTCTTGGCTCTCCCAAGGAATTGTCACATCCTGCACAGAGCCACTTCTCAGCTTCCCCTACCTATCACTGGGTCCACAGTGAGATTCTTCTGCATGCAGTCAACCAAGTCAAAGCCAAAGAATTACGTCTGGGGCTCAAGTGACTTCTCCAAGCTTGGTGTGCAATGCTGGGTTATCAACAAGTTTCACCACAGGGGACATCCCTGGGAGTGTGCGTAGCTGGTGGTCATATAAGGATTACTCCAGATATGCCTCCATGCATTTTTCATTGATAGAAAAAGCACAATAAACATTTTTTAAATTCTTGAACTTTTTTCGTGACTGCAAAGTGCAAATTTTTGTTCCTAAGATATGTTTTTTATTAATCATTCTGTTTAAATTAATGAATGAAAATATCCAGACCAACCTCTGATCGTTATAATTAGAATATATAATATAGTGTCTATAATTTTAGTAAGCTGTTCAATTTGTGTATGGCATGATCACACCTGGCCAATTATTGTATAGGGCCCCATTGGATTTCTTCCTGTGGGGATATGTTAAAGATATCATTTATAAGACTAAGGTTTGAAGCATCAACGACCTTAAGGCAAGAATCACTGACGTCATTGATGAATCGATGTTACAGCGAACATGAATGGAAATTGAATACCGTCTTGATGTGCTTTGTGCGAAAAATGGTGCCCATGTAGAAGTTTACTAAATTATGTGAAAAAACCTTTTATTATGCTACAAACTGCACAGAGCTATCTCTTCATTTTTATTTTTAATCATTTTGTTAAAATTGGACACCCTGTATATTTTAATGCTTAATAATTTAGATGATGTCAAAGAGAGTAGTGTATTATTGTGTTTCCATTCATCATGTTTGTTAATTCCAGATTCTGTTACTTCCTGTTTCACCAATCTGCTAGAATTGATATTTCTAGACCATGTGTCGGCAATCATTCGATTCTCCCACAGGCACTTAAAATCATGGTGACCCAGGTTTAAAATGTGGTTTCACCGCATTCTTAGTTAGAACCCGCAAGTTAGCTTACGCAGATTCACTTTATTCATGAACCTGTATAAGATAAAAAGCCATCTTTTCGTATTCGTTTACAGGGTGTCCATAAAGTCATCTTTTCTTTGAATTGAAGTTAACATTCGGTTAAATAGTTAGCTTTAATTTTAAATGATGGGATTGCAGCAAGCAAATGTGAAAGTTACATATAGGGTGGACTTATTCCAAATTCCTAGTGCTCTGAAACCTGAAAACATAACATGATTTTATCAAGGTAGATTTTTAGAGAGCTCAGTGTTTCTAAAGTAGATCTCAACAGCTCCAGGGTCATACCACTGTTGTAAACCTTAGTCAGAGTATAAATAAACTGGTTCTCTCATTTGTTCATTAGTTTGTTCAATCAGTCATCGACTGAACAATGGACAAGAAATACATATCTCAGTAGCCAGTGGAACATTTTCAAACAACTTTAACACGCTAAAAACAGCTGCAATCACCGTGATGGAAAAATAAAAATTTTACTAGAGACAAGATAGTGCTCCTTACAGACTTACTATCAGTCATCACAGCCCTCTGGAACAATAAAAATAATGAACTAGACAGACTGGCAGAAGTACTAATGAAAACCAGCTATGAATTCAAACAAGTAAAAAGTACAGTAGATACTTTGCAATATATGTGGAAATGAGAAGGCTGATAAACTTGCCAAAGAAAGAGGAAAGAAAATCCAAACAGAAGACAGTTTTACACATGAAGAGATAAAAGCAGTAATCAGAAAATACTATAGAGATAAATGGCATTAGGAACACCCAGACTCTGATACTGCAGAACCATACTTTACATTACCAAGACGAGATCAAGTGATAATTTTCAGACTAAGAACCGGCCATTGCAGACTTAGATACCATCTGTTCAACAAATTGAAAATCAGACACAGATATGTGTCCATGTGGGGAGGACAAACAGACAGATATGTGCCCATGTGGGGAGGACAAACAAACAGATATGTGTCCATGTGGGGAGGACAAACAAACAGATATGTGTCCATGTGGGGAGGACAAACAAACAGATATGTGTCCATGAGGGGAGGATAAACAAACAGATATGTGTCCATGAGGGGAGGACAAACAAACAGATATGTGTCCATGAGGGGAGGATAAACAAACAGATATGTGTCCATGTGGGGAGGACAAACAAACAGATATGTGTCCATGAGGGGAGGACAAACAAACAGATATGTGTCCATGAGGGGAGGACAAACAAACAGATATGTGTCCATGTGGGGAGGACAAACAAACAGATATGTGTCCATGAGGGGAGGACAAACAAACAGATATGTGTCCATGAGGGGAGGACAAACAAACAGATATGTGGGGAGGACAAACAAACATATGTGGGGAGGACAAACAAACAGATATGTGTCCATGTGGGGAGGACAAACACACAGATATGTGCCCATGTGGGGAGGACAAACAGACAGATATGTGTCCATGAGGGGAGGACAAACAAACAGATATGTGTCCATGAGGGGAGGACAAACAAACAGATATGTGTCCATGAGGGGAGGACAAACAAACAGATATGTGTCCATGTGGGGAGGACAAACAAACGGATATGTGTCCATGTGGGGAGGACAAACAGACAGATATGTGCCCATGTGGGGAGGACAAACAGACAGATATGTGCCCATGTGGGGAGGACAAACAAACAGATATGTGTCCATGAGGGGAGGACAAACAAACAGATATGTGTCCATGAGGGGAGGACAAACAAACAGATATGTGTCCATGAAGGGAGGACAAACAAACAGATATGTGTCCATGAGGGGAGGACAAACAAACAGTAGAACACGTACTCCAAAACTGTCGGCTTCACAAGAGCAGCAGGGTGGCAGCTTGACCTTCTCCGACCTAGATGAGGGAGAAACAGTACGGTGACGAGAGAAATCTGAGATTGACCTGCCAGCTTTATAAGGGAGATAGATGTGGTTATTTGAGTACAAACGATGAAGTCATTGAGTATAGTGTAACAACTATGATGCAGAAATCCAAACAATCAAGGTGGCAATTGAGAAACTGTTGAACACCAATCTCGGTCCACAGCCTGTGGTATTCCTGACAGATGCAAGATCAGCACTCCAAGCACTTCAGTCCAGAAAATTGCCAGGTATACAAGCCCTACTTTCTGAACTGTGCAACCAGTGCAGGGTCACCATGCAATGGATACCGTCTCATTGTGGAATACCAGGAAACGAGAGAGCGGACTGACTGGCTAAAGAAGGTGCTGCATACGAGCAACCAGATGTACCAGTTACGTACCATCAGAAGAAAAAGATGATCAAATCAATCAGAAAGCCACCAACACCAACGCAGGATGACTACCAAGCTATGAACAGATCAGAACAAATTGTCATTCTGCGCCTCAGAACAGGACACAACCGACTCCGCAGCCACATGTATACAAAATTCAAGATTGGCAATTCAGCCATGTGTACATGTGGACAGGCACCCCAGACTGCGGAGCACATACTTCAAGATTGCCCCGAATATGATATATTGAGGCAAACCCACTGGCCCAGAGAAACAACACTGGAAGCAAAACTATACGGACCTCTGTATGAACTACAAAAGACAGTGAAGTTTATACAAGAAACAACATTGCAGATATAGACAATATAGTTCAAGCGAACGAAAGAAGAAGAAGAAGAATTGAGTATAGTCAGTTCATTGTTTAAGTTACCATGCTGTCACCACCATTTGCTCCATGCCATTATCATTGAAAGTGTTTATTTGCTCTTGAAGGACATGGTTTTTTCCCATGTTTGACGTAACAAATTTTCTAAACCTTTGAATTTTCATATAGTGATATAGTTTAAGGTTCAGTCTTGCCCAGTCTTTTAAAAGTAAGGTAATATTATACATACCATATATACTCGAGTATAAGTCGAGAATTGTTTTTCCTATTTTGGACCTTAAAAATCATAACCCTAACTTATATTCAAGTAAAAAAAAAGATTTATGAAACTGGTCAGTGTTACCCCCCCACCCTTATCGCCGCACGCTGGGATCATTCACATGTAAACTTGGTTCTACATTAAATGTTTTTATCAAAATATCGTAAGTAAATCACGTTTTAACTGCTATTAACTCTTACTATCCGGCAAGCCCCATGAAGTGGCGTGGGTTTAGTACCAATTTTACGGCTCGCCCCGTGAAATTGCGCGCGACGGTAACGATAGCTAAACTAGCGCGTAAAAACGCGGTTTTAGCTCACGTATAGTAAGAGTTAAGTAACAAATTTCAACTGGAGTACGCCTTGTTGACCAGCCTCCTTCGTTTGATCTATCAGCAATACCATTACTTCTTTCATTAGATTCAATTTCGTCAGTGTTACTGTCATAGCCTAAATCGGGCCCTTATGCAGTATCCACATCTGATTCGGTCGCACTGTTAGCATCCTGATCAAATAACAAGTCACGTCTTAGATCCCGAAGCAAATATTCTACCACCCGGAAAGCCTTGGCTTTAAACAAAAAAATAACTAAAAATCATAATATCAATCGCCTCAAAAAAACTTCTGAAAAACGCAACCATTTTGATGATGGCCTACCGGAAATCAATTTGTAACTCAGGTCTCACTAGATACAGAGATCTCGTTGCTACTTAGCATCCTGATCAAATAAAAAGTCACTTCTCAGATCCCAAAGCAAATATTTGACTGCCCGAAAAGCCATTGGCTTTAAAAAAATATGAAAAATCATATCGATCGCTTCTAAAAATAAATTCAGAAAAATTTAAGCATTTTAATGTAACAGAAATCTATTTATAACTCTAGTCTTGCTAAATACAGAGATCTCGTTGCTACTTAGCATCGACTGACAACAGTAATTAGACTGAATGAACGAATGAATTAACTTTATTTTCAAAGGGCTAAGGAGGATTGTTCAAATTTTTTTGGCTAGATACCATCACTAGCTGCGTAATCAAAGTAATCTAGAAAATGTGCACTCCATCATAGCAGGTGAATGCTGGAATTGGGTTGGCCATTTGCTCAGAAGAGCTCCTAGCACCATCACCACAGCTGCTGTGCTATGGACCAGAGGAGGAAGGTGAAAGAGAGACTGGCTAAAAACAACTTAACGGAGAACTGTGGAGGCCGAGATGAAATGCGTGAACCAGAGTTGGGGCACTGCACAAAGGATGGCCAGAGACCAAGCAAAGTGGAGAGAGTTTATAGCTGCCTTACAAGATTCCATTAGGCCTGATGTTCAGTTATTGCTTTGTCAGTCAGCGGCTTACGATCCAAGATGAAGAGATGGCCTAGTACCATGGGCAGCTAAAAAGGGTAGTGAGGATGTCCTGAAAGAAGTCAGTGCACAAAAGAAGATTTTTACTGACACAAAAAGGAAGCAATCCACTTTTGTTAGGCATGTTATGAGAAGAAGATAAACTGAAATATGACAACAGGAAAGATTGAATGGAAAGAGAAAGAGGACAACAAAGAGAAAAGATACTGAACAGTTTCACATCATGACACGGAAAGAATTCAACAACAGAATTGATAAACAGCATTGATGGGGGTCGGGGTGGCTAAGAGGTATGATGTCTGCCTCAAATTCTAGAGGTACCAGGTTCGATTCCCAGTAGAGGGAATATAATTTATGGACATTTTTGTCAGAACCAGTTGTCCTAATTATGTCATGCTCCCTCCTGGTGTCATGGGTAGTGAGATCGGATGCCTAGCCTTCTCAGATAAGGCGAAAAAGTAGGAGGTCCTGTGTGCAAGTTGCGCACGTTAAAAATTCCTCGGCAGTTGGAAATCGTAAAGAGTAGGCCATAAGGCCGCTGCCCTGGCAAAATTTAAAAAATTAGAAACCTGCCCACCAATAAAAAAAATATTTATAGAATGTGTGATTCCTATATACACACATTGGGATTCTCACCAGTGCTATGGAGTTCGTGCACTGTGCTGAGATCCTCCTTTTGTGATCTAAGGGAGGAGATCGGAGCACTGATGGAGTTGTAAGTGTGCAATGAAGATAGTCCTTAAAACCAAACCAATTCAAACTAAACAGCATTGGCGGCAGGAAGTTTTGTAGAAACATGATCACCACACCAGCAGGCATTGTGCTGGAAGAATATGATCTAGTAATATGATGTCTTATCATGAGACAGAAAAGGTACTGAATTTAGTCAGTTCCCGGGACCCAAAGACGCAGCAATAGAGAATGCAGTCAGCGACCCATAGCTTGACTGCTTGCGTCAGGGTCAGCGAACTAGAGCTGACCAAGACCCTACTCCACCTCCACGTGGTGGTCCTGGAAACAGGCTGCATCACTGCAGTCTGGCTGAGAGAGTAGGGATCGAAGAGGGAAGGCAAACCCGGTCCCAAAAAATGCTGTGCTGAAGTCGGATGTGCCGGCCGAAAGGCGCAGATATCGCAGCTCCGCTGTAAACAGACACAACACAACCAACGTCCTTTTCAGGACGAACGAGGAAGAAGAAGAAGTCAGTTCCCAATTCCATTATGTCTTTAATTTTTGATTTTTGTAACTCATTTTTTAAAGTATTTTAACCACTTTCATTTAACATCAAAAATATTATTTGATATTTGTCTTGTTTCAAATCTTTGACACTCAAAATCGCTATGTTCCACTCACCCCAGAGAGCTAAAACTTTGCGTGCAGCTCTCTTTCTAGGTACATTTTAATCTTACAAGTTTTGATCCGGTCAGTTTTATATAATAGCTAAAATTATTTAAAATACGGTGAAAATAACTCAAGGGTTTTACAATAAGGGAAATAATGAAGAGTGAATATAGACTGTGTTTCGTATTTGAAGGAGTGGTGGACAATACGGTCAAATACTGATTAATGATGACTGGCTGTGGAAGCCGAGATGCAAAGAATGAACCAGAGTTGGGGCACTGTATGAAGGATGGCCGCCAACCGAGCAAGGTGGAATCAATTTGTTGCTGCCCTACAGGACGCCACCAGGTGTGATGTCTGCTGACTGCTTTGACGGTTGGCGGTTATGGATCAAAGAAGAAGAGAAGAAGATGACTGCCCATAAACATTTACTCTGTACAGTAGAATATATGGAACATTTATTTTCTGCTCTTTGGTGCATTTGGTAACAATAAAGTGGATCCCTAAAACATATTGTTTTCTTTTTCAAATAGGATAATGGCATTTATGAGAAAAAGTAAATTCCGGCATGTGTTCGGTCAAGCGCTGAAAAGAGAGCACTGTTATGATGCCATCCGTGTTACTCGGACATCATGGGAGTCAACATACTGTGCTGTAAATCCTAAATTTCTCGCTATAATCACTGAAGCAGCTGGAGGAGGATCCTTTTTGGTGCTTCCTTTGGCAAAGGTAAGGTTGAAATACGTGTATATGTGTGCTTTTTAAAAAAAAAATCTTTTCAACTTATGTGGTACCTGACATTTTATAAAGATAAGATACATTTGTGTTTTTATTTGTTGAGATGAAATGACGAAGTAAAAATTGGCAATACATAACTGTTGAAAGCTGCGCACTGTGATTGAGGGATTTGGGTTTACCCGAAGGGGTGTTGCTTCAATTATCGTCGTGCAGTTCTACACAAAAAAGTACACGGTTGTTATGGAAGGATGTCAGAGAGAAGACTGATATATAGTCTGGCTAGTGTTTAAACTGGAGGTCCCAATGTGTGTATATAGGAGTGTATAATTAAACCGGAGGTCCCAATGTGTGTATATAGGAGTGTATAATTAACTCTTTCAGTCCCAAGCAAAAAAGTGGGTTTGGCGCAAGCAAAAATGGCCACCCCAGTGCGTTTTTATTGTTGTTGTTTGGAAATAATTTTTTAAAATGTTCATATGCATAAATAACTTTGTTGTTGTATATGAAACTGAAGGTAATTGGATGTACTTTACTCTTGTGCTACAAGTATAAAAGCTTTCATTGAAAAATGATTAGTTATTCAAGGTAAAATGGAGGATATGCGCTTAAAAAAAATGATTAGTTATTCAAGGTAAAATAGAGGATATGCGCTTAAAAAAAAATCGCTTTAAAAATCTAAAATAAATATCTCAAAACAGAAACACGTTCACTCTTAAACACGTGCGGTATTTAAAAGAATGTACTTGCAGTCGGAAATGACGTTTTGGGTGGTTTGTGGGTAGTTATAATTAGAAACAGTCTCAAACAGAGGCACATATACTAAAGGCTTTTTAAAGTCGATTGGGCCAAGCGCGACTAACCCCTGAGCCTTTATAAAGTCGATTGGGACTTAAAGAGTTAAGGTAGTAGTATACCAAGAAAAGGTTAAAAAAAATAAAAATCCAACAATTTTCATTTTCATGCTTTAAATCATCGTCAACATGTTCTTGAACTAAAAATAATTCATAGAAGCTTAGAGATAATCTGGTTTGATAGGAATCAGTGTTTTTCTTCACACACCCCCTTGAGTGATTTGCATAGCAACCAATGTTTATAGTTGGTTACCATGTGAATAATGACCCAACATGAAAGTGCGTAATTGTAAAACTGCGAAATTATAATTATACTGAGGCAACAGGAAAAAGATATTTATAATTTTTCCACGGGGAATCACTCAATGATTTCTTATGAATTTTTCAAAAGTGTGTGTCTAGAAAGCTTTAATCGTAAATTTCAACATTTGTTACATGCATTGTGCATTTTCACCAACATCAACTCTATTTATTGCTAGTTTTATACTGATTCTGTATAATAGTAGTTAGCAGAGCTTCTTTTGTTCACAATGGGAAATAAGACAAAGACTGGGAGGCATGTACACCAACAAACCGTTGCCTGAAAATGAGACACCTATTGTCGATAGTGACGCTATAAAACCTCTGTGCTCCTCTGCAAAGAAAATAAAGGTCATAAAGGTTCAAGAAAGTGAAGGACAAGCTAAAAATGACAACAAAGGAAATGGGTTTATCCTTATGGATGTAAAACTACTGTTTGGGTTTTTATGCGCTAACTTTAGATGTGACAAATGTTATCAGTACTCACTGACCTGTGAGATCGTCGAAGAGACTCGGAATGGCTTTTGTCATGAAATCAGTATCAAGTGCACAAACTGTGGCGAATGGAATACCAATTTTAATACTTCTGATGTTTCATCTTCAGCTACTCACAAACAAAGAAGTAAATGTGTGAATGTTGGCATTTGTGCGTTCTATTGGGAAAGGCCACAGTGCATTGCAGAATTTTTCGATATACATGAACACAAGTCAACCCATGGCAAAGAAAGCATACAGGAGAACGCTGCACAGGATCTATTCAGCAAGTAAGGACATTGCAATGGAAAGACCCCGAGAGCACTGAAAAGGGGATTCATAGACACTGCAGCTGCAGTAGGAGGAGACCTTTATTCAACAGGAGCTCATTAAACTTCATTTTGTGAGTTCTTTTTCTGTTTTTCTTTGTTTTCTCGGAATTGTCTTTTTAGCATAATTGATGATCTTTGAAACAAGATATCTCTGGATCTGTACATTCAATTGACATGAAAATTAACACAGTTGGTTGTCATATAATCTTACAGATTCTGACCTAAAATGGATACAATTGAATTCAAAGTTTTAGTTTTATGACCATCATGCATATATAATGAGGCACAAATATCAAACATTCCAGAAATATAAATTTTGAAAATTCATTAAAAATTAACCTTTCTGTCAATCTCTGCCATTTTAGTTCATGACCTCACGCTATATATAATGATTCAATTTGCCAAGTTTCAGTCAGATCCTTGTACAAATAACATAGTTATGATGTTTTAAAAAAGGTGTATAATTTATTCACTACGGCGGCCATATTGGATAGCTAATTTGCATAATTAATGAGGTCATTATGTGGACAAACATTTTAAGTCCATACTAACACTATACCCATGGTTGTTTGATTCTGAAAGGAAAATTTGAGTGTTTTTTACCCTATCAAGGTATCCTACTACCTTAAACTGGATATCCCATAAAGATGTACCTGTAATTATTCTAGTTGAAGGAAATGAAAGAGCAGTAACAAAAGCTAGATTTCCTAAAAACTGTATAAATGTAGGGATGGGCAGAACAGAGATTAAAAGCTTAGTTTAAAAATAGAATAACATGGAGAGTGGAGAGTAACATGGGATAAAAAATGTAGTCCCATAGCAGATACTGCTGTAGAGTAGTGAAGTGTTAGAGACTTCACTATACTAGGTCCAGCTTTGAGCGGTGGGGTGACCAGTTCCGTTTCTCGCTGTCTTTGCCTTCCTAAACTCTTGAGCAGAGTGAGGTACCCACTTACAGTTGGGTAGACTGGATAGTGATACTACCATGTTTCAAACCTGGTATCTTTGCCATGAGAGGCCAGCACTCTAACCTCTCTGCGAGTTGGACATAAAAACCTGAAAGATGCATATAAACTATTTAAAGCTTTAACAAGAAAATGTCAAGTGTTTAGGTCAGTGTTTCATTCTCAAGCTGTGTGCCCATCAAAGTGTGCCACAAAAATTGTGTAAATTTACTACATGAAGGATATTTTTAGTAATATATAAAACTGATTTTACAGCTTGAATTCATTCAATAATAATTGGAGCTATTAACAGCTTTGAATAAAAATAGCTATACTTCAAAATTTCATGTTATTAGAAAAACGCAAAAGGCGCACAAACAACGTTCAAAGGCCATGGACGAAGCATAGTACTTCCACTTGGGCCTAATTAAATTTCGTATCAGAAAAAGCGGATCAGTAGAGGAAATTGAGAATTTGTGCATGCGCATACATTTCGTGTTGTATCATTTTATAATTAACACGGTGATCAGCATGTTGTTTCTTGCTTGTGTTTGATTTGTAAAACTCTGCAAGATATTTAGTACATTCGATTTGCCGTTTTAAAACTTTATTAAAAGTAGATACCCGAACTGTAATGGATAGATTTATTACAAAAAAACATGTCAAAGAAAATAGTAACTAGCATGGCTAGTATTTGCAGAAATGAACACATCAGTTTGAACGAGGTCACGCCAGCATCGAGTAAGATTTCTAAATCTAAAGTTTGTAGACAGTACATGGACAGCTATTTATGTCTAGGATTTTCTTGGTCTGGAGAGAAAGATTGTCCTCAGCCATTATGTGTTGTGTGCAGTGACAAACATTCGAACGAAACCCTGGTTCCTAGTAAACTGAAAAGACATTCGACCACTAAACATGCACATCTCGGGAATAAAGATTTGAATTATTTCAAAAGGTTAGTTGAACAAACAAAACAAATACGCTATTTTGAACAAAGAGTTAAAGTATCTGATAAAGTTCAAACAGCTTCTTATCATATAGCCGAAATCATAGCACATGAAATTAAATCATATACTACAGCTGAGTCACTTATTTTGTATACCAGTATGCAAGGAAGAAATTAAAACATCCTTACATCTACTGATAAGCTACTGTCATTTAAAAAAAGTATATTAATCTGGTTAAATAGAGCTAGGGAGTGTAATCTTAAAATGTTTCTACTTGCACCCAAAAACAATATAAAAGACATTGCTATTGAAGCATTTGGAAACATTGGTGCAAAATATCCAATATTACTTTCCATCGTTGACTACAGAGAGATTCGACTGGATAAGAAATCCATTTTTGCCTATTTCATCTGACTTGGATTTTATTATAATAATAGAAGAACAGTTAGCTTCTATCTCAACTGATCGCAGCCTTAAAATGAAACACTCTGAGATACCCTGGACGCATTCTGGATTTCTGTTAAAGACGAGTATTCTGTTATTGCAAAACGAGCTTTAATTATTTTAATGCAGTTTTCTACGTCGCGTCTGTGGCCTAATGGATATGAACGCAGTTTCATAATCCAGATATACCAGGTTCGAAACCTGCTGCAGGCGGTTTGGTAGCAGATCGCTTTGTGTGGATTTTTAACAATGGTATAAGCGCCGTACTGTTCAGAAAGCAATGGCAAACTACAGAATGAAAAAAATTGCCTAGAAAAATCACAAACAGCCAATAAAAGCTGAGGTTGATTGCGACGTCCTGTAAAGGATAAGCAACTAACTTTTTTTTCTACGTCATATTTTATGTGAGTTGGGATTTTGAACACTTACAAGCATTAAATGCAAAAAACAAGGGACAAATTTCTCTGGTAAATAAGAGTTTGCTTATCTCAAATATGCCCTAATATCCAAGAAATTACTCAAAAGCATCAAGCCTAAGTATCGCATTAGGACCATCAGGTTTGTATGAAAAACATTTTTTGTGTGTGTCAAAAATATGTTCTAATCATTGTAAACAATTAAAAGAAAATCGAATTGAAAGTTTTCTTTATTCTAAAGTACCCACACATGAGTGTATTTTATTTAGTATATATAACTGTAATTTTTTATTCAGGCGCGGGGTCAGATAGGTGTGCCTCAAATTTTTAGAAAATTGAAAAGTGTGCCGTGAACACAAAAAGGTTGAAACACTGGTTTAGGGAGTTAAAAATTCCCAGCAATAAGAAAATTCTCAGACTACTACAGTGAACTGGCAATTTTAGAATAGTAGAACCTCACTGTACATAATATCTATAAGACAGTAATACAGAGCATTTCATACTAAAATGTAAGAGGTATGAACAACAAAGAATCCCGATATTAGATTATTTACAGGCATGCAGTTCACTCATAACTATAGAACAGGTGTTGAGAATAGATAGATGTAGGGAACTACACAATATAGTCAAACAGTATGCGACAAGAAAAACATTAATAATATATGGTAGTTGTGAAAGGTATAATAAAAATATTGATGACTAATAATGATATGGTGATACATATTACTAGTTTTTTTTTATAACCTACTTATTTAGTTAACTTGAAATTTGGCTCAGAAACGTTCCATAGATTGTAAAACTTCTGTCAAGACGGATTTATGGTGTCTTGTTGTTGTTGTTGTTGTTTAACTAGGGCTGCTGAGCTTCTCGCTCTTTTGCAGCCAATACCAAGTTGAAAAACTCCTTTGTATTATCTACACTGTAGATCTAGGCTTTTCCTGTGGCTTTTCTGCCATTCCGAAATGTGTAGAGTTGAAGTCATCAGCTCCAGTTTCTCCAGCTTGGCTTGCATTTAAAGGATCATCACATCTGGTCCCAAAGCAGGAGGAAGAATGCATGGCATACTGTGCTTTCCCCGCCATCCAAGGGGCTCTTCAAATATGCAGAGCTAAAATACTGTGCTTTCTCAAGGAATTGTCTCGTCCTACACAGAGCCACTTCTCAGCTCTGCCTGCCTATTAATGGGTCCACAGTGAGATCCTCATGCACGCAGTCAACCAGGTAAAAACCAGAGTTACGTCTGGGGCTCAAGTGACTCCTCCAAGCTTAGTGTGCAGTGCTGGGTTCTCAGCATGTTTCACCACAAGGGAATCCCTGGAAGAGTGGATGATTTCAAGAGTCAATGAGGGTGTAATTAGCCTCTCAGACAGAGGTTCAATTCCACATATGTATACTATAGCACTTGTGCTTAGCTGATGGTAATATAAGGATGACACCAGATATGCCTCCATGCATTCTAGTGTCTTATAAAAATTGTGTTCTATTGCTAACAATGTAACATTTGGCCAGATTTGTTACAATTTTGAGACCATTAATTTTATAGTCCTGCAGCTCAAGGATGTACTGAAGTTATCAAAAAATATGTCCTGACTAAAGTTTTAAATATAATGGTGAGCTTCTTATTGAGGGCACTAGAAATGGGAGGAAAAGATGTTGTCAGTAGATCGAACACACATTGAGAATATCAATAATAGCATCACAAGGTACACCTCGTTCTAGAGTCCCCAAGGCAAAAGAAATAGGAGATAGCACTATATATATATATATATATATATATATATATATATTTATTATTATTATATATATATATATATATATATATAATAATAATAAATTCTTTAAGCACCAAACACGGCGCATAAGGCAGAAACCAGTGCTCTCCAGGTTGTTCGTTGTGACACCACTCCTCTTAACTCTTGCACATTATTTAGGCCCAACTCTCTTCCTTCTCTTATTATTGTTCTTCTAGTGTTTCTTTTGGTCTTCCTTTTTTCCTCTTACCCTCAGGAACCCAAGTGAGCGCCTGTAGTGGTATTCTGTTGTTTTGCATTCGTAGGACATGACCGATATATGACCATCGTCTTTTCCTTATATAGTCGGAGACATATTTCTGCCTAGAGTCTTCTCTTATTTGTCGATTAGTCTTGAATTCTTTCCAACTGATGTTCATGAGTTTTCTAAGACATTTGTTCTCGAATGTATTCAGCTTGTTCTCCAATGATTTTGTTATTTTCCAACTCTCACAGCCGTATGTTAACACTGAGATAACATTTGAATTAAACAGACGAAGCTTGGTATGTATATTCAATGATCGTAATTTCCAAATGTTAGATAATCTATTGAAGGCGCTAGCTGCCAAAGCAATTCTAGTATGGATTTCTCTTGTTGTGTCACCATCCTGAGTCATTTTACTGCCTAAATAATTGAAACTTTCAACTTTCTGTAGTTTTTTCCCCGTTCAAGATGATATCAAAGGTCTCGTTAGAAAAGTTCATAGCTTTAGTTTTAGAGGCATTTATTTGGAGACCTATTTTAACCGAGAGATGACACAAATTATTTATTGCTTCTTGGGATTGTCTTGGTGTTGAACTTAAGAATGCTACATCATCTGCGAAATCCAGGTCCCCCAGGAATTTTCCATTTGTCCATTTTATACCCAATTGTTCATTGAGGGTATAGTTTCTCATAACCCAATCAATAGCTATTCCAAAAAGTAGTGGTGACATAATACAGCCTTGTTTAACCCCTGTTTCTACTGTAAACCATTCTGTATTCCCTTTATTTGTTCTAACACAACATCTTGCATTGTCATATAGCGCTTTGATTATATTCACATATTTTGTTGGAAAACCATAGATTGTAAGTATCTTCCACAATGATGGGCGGTGTAGACTATCAAAGGCTTTTTGAAAATCGACGAAGGTGATAATAAGTGGCGATTGCCTTTCTACTGATTCTTCTATAATTGTTCTTAGTGTGAATATTTGATCAATACATGATCGTTTCGGCCTGAAACCCGCTTGTTCTTCTCTGATCTTTTCGTCAGCATGCAATTTAAGTCTTTCTAACATCATGCAACATAATAATTTTCCAGGTACTGATAATAGAGATATACCACGCCAGTTATTACAGTCTGATAGATCACCTTTCTTCGGTAACTTTACAATAATACTGTCTTTCCATTGTTGTGGTGGTTGTTCTTCTCTCCATACTTCATTTATAATATCTAAAATTCTCAAGAGGTTGTTGTCATTAACTGCTTTAATCATTTCCCCTGAAATTTCGTCAACTCCAGCAGCTTTAAAATTTTTTAATCTTTTAACGGCTTGTTTGATCTCGTCCAGCGTGAATTCATCGCAAGTTATTGGCAAGGTGGTTGTGAGTGTTTCATTATTAAAATCAGGTGTTACTGTTGGTGGTGGTCTGTTTAGCACCTCCATATATATATATATAAAGTGTATTTCACTGATTTTTGTTGGTTTATGTAGCTCGTAGTATATCTCTGTATTTGTCTATATAAATCTCTGATTTAGGTCATTTGCTTCTGTTTGATTTGTAAAACTGTGCAAAATATTTAATACATTCGATTTGCCGTTTTAAAACTTTATTAAAAGTAGATACCCGAACTGAAATGGATAGATTTATTACAAGAAAACATGTCAACATATACAGAAAACAAATATTTCACTGCAGTGAATTTCACTGAAGATAGAAGTATATCTCACTGTTTTGTATTTCACTGATTTAGACAGGGAGAGTCAGCATAGACTATCCTATGGTAGCAGGTCACAAAGGTGCCGTGCTGGACATTGCCTGGTGCCCACACAATGACAACGTCATAGCCAGTGCCTCGGAGGATTGCACCATCAAACTGTGGCAGATACCTGATGAAGGACTTAAAGAGAACTTGACCGAGCCTGTAGTGGAGCTCCTTTCTCACCAGCGCAGGGTGACACTGTTGGTGTGGCACCCCACAGCCTTGAATGTTTTGCTCAGCACTGGTAAATGTTTAATTGTGTTTCCAGTAGACATAGTTTTTCTCACTAATGATTAATGCTAGCTTTTGTTGTTGTGTATGGGAGTTGTCTTTTTGGACATTTTTGTCCCTATAGAAATGTCCTTGTTAGCGGTGACGAGTTTCATTTCTAGTAGGTTATCTTCTTTAGTTTTGATGAGTTTACTTTCTAATAGAAATGTTCTTGTTTGGCACTGATGAGTTTAATTTTTCAGTAAAACTGATCTTCTTCAGTACTGGTGAGATTAATTTCGAATAGAAATGATCTTCAGTACTGGTGAGTTTAATTTCCAGTAGAATTGATCTTCATTACTGGTGAATTTAATTTCCATTAGAAGTGATCTTCTTTAATATTGGTGAGTTTAATTTCCCGTAGAAGTAATATTCTTAAATACTGGTGAGTTTAATTTCTCATATAAGTAATATTCTTAAATACTGGTGAGTTTAATTTCTCATAGAAATGATCTTCTTAAATACTGGTGAGTTTAATTTCTCATAGAAGTAATATTCTTAAATACTGGTGAGTTTAATTTCTCATAGAAGTAATATTCTTAAATACTGGTGAGTTTAATTTCTCATAGAAGTGATCAGTGCAAGCAGTAGGGTCAAAGAATAGAACAATTAGAACTGTGTTTATTGAACTACTTGGCCTCAACCTGATATAAGCATAACTTATGAAGAGGCCAAGAGGTTTATCAGGAGCAGGTACAGGAACAAGTGGGAAACACAGCATCCAGGCCACTAAAACAAATGTATGCTTATTACCTGCTCAACACAAGAGAGCAAGTGGTAATCTTCAGACTCCGCACAGGCCACAACAGATTGAGATACAAGCTAAAGATAGGAACTACAGTTGAAGTAACTGTGTGGCTGATAAAATGACAAATGAACATCTGCTGCAAAAGTGCCAAACTTATGAGGAATAGAGAAAGCACACATGGCCATCACCAGTACCATTCCTGGACAAACTCAATGGAGATACCAACAACCTCAGACTCATCACTGCTTTCTTTAAATTGTGTTCACATTGACATCTGGAAGTGTTTAAAGAAGAAGAACTGCTTGGCTGGTTTTATGTTCATATTTCTCATATTAAGTCTGTTCAGGTAGGAGGTTAAATGTTGCATCCAATCATGTTTCAGATGAAATATTCATTGTGATAACATGTTTTTGTTATGTTCATGAAACCATCAACCAGGGTTGTGGAGTCGGCCAAAAATATTTCAGACTCCGACTCCTGAAATTTTAAAGTCCGACTACAACTCCAGACTCAACTACTTGTCGTATGGCATAAAATTTGGAGTCAGAGTCCAGACATCTTTAACCGATTCTGACTCCACTAAAAAATGGCTGACTTCACACCTCCAACTCCACAGCCCTGCCATAAGCTAACATGTGTTAGTGACTGTTGTCATTTTACTATGGTTGTAGAACCTCCATTTGGTTGACTGCATTACAACAGTCTTAGATTATCATTCATGTGTGTTTAACGCAGTGATTATCAGCCTATGGGTTGCGACTGAAAATTAGGTCGCAGGTGACATTGCGATGTGTCTCATCCCTTATGTTTCTCTTTCTGACAGTTTTAAGTTTGTTTTTTTGGCTGAATTTCTATATTTAATTTTTACTTGTCAGTTTTTGGTGCCTGGGTCGCCAGCTTCACCAACTGTGAAATTTGGGTCGTGGTCATAAAAATTTTGAGAACCATGTGTGTTTAGAATCATGTGTAATCATGTATCACATGTTTCTTGAAGGAAAGGGCCTGGGTTTGAAACCAGGTCAAATTGCACTGCAGTCTACCTATCTATGAAAATGGGTACACCTGTCTCTGCGCCTGAGTCAGGGAAGGTAAAGGCAATGAGGAGGGGAACTTGTCACCCCGATTCATGAAGCTGAAATCTAACACTTCACTCCTCTGAGACAGTATCTGCAATGGGACCACCCTAAATGTCATGTCTATCATAATTTATGTGTTGAAAAGTTTTGACATATATGTCATGCATTTCATGGAAAGGGAAAAAGAGAGATATGAAAACGCATATTTTTCATCATATTTGCCTCATGTAGTTCCTGTGGCTGCCATCAATGGTACCTATACCTTGTAGTGGTATGGCAACTTCCGTACCCTGACAACCTCCAGAGCTATCCCAGCAGGAGTTTTACTCCTGGTAGGTTCAACCAAGCTGGACAGGTCTGTGCGGGTAGGGGTCAGACAAAAATTGTTACCCTAGTCCTCCAGGTTGGGGGTTTTAGCGCAGGGCCGACACCCCTGCCTATGTAAAAAATCTGAACAGTTATGGAAACAGCAACAAATGGAAAAACTTTGATGCGGGATGGACATCTGGAGTCTCAGGCTTGTATGACTGTCAGCGGTGAAAGCCGAAAGGAAGCTATTGGCATGAAAACGGATACCCCGACCGTAAAACACAAAACTAAAGCTGAGGCAGATCACAGCAGAGATGAACTACAGATTAGAATGAACCAGAGTTGGGGCACTGTACGAAGGATGGCCGCCGACCGAACAAAGTGGAAGCAATTTGTTGCTGCACTACAAGACGCCACCAGGCGTGATGGCCACCGACTGCTTTGACAGTCTGCAGCTAAGGATCAAAGAAGAAGTTCCTGTGGGGATCTCCGAAAAGACAAAAAAAGAAAAGGACTACTGCACCCTCAGGCATGTCATACACGGCAACTAATATGACGTAGTGCTTGGGGCTGACACTCTCGTCGTGTAAAATAAATTGCCACATAAACCACCGCTGCAAGAGCCTGTGAATGCTTTATGCAGGTTTCCTGCTAGGGGACGAGCTACAGTGGTAGCTCTACGCTCTGCTAGAAGCTTAAAGGAAATTGATGACGAAGTAATGTTTGCACTTCTCATAAACCATTTGTCAAATGTTTTCATTTGTAGGTTCCGACAACGTAATCATCCTGTGGAATGTTGGGACGGGTGAGGCAATTCTGCAGGTGGACATGCCAGACCAGATCTACGCAGGATCTTTCAACTTTGATGGCAGCCGTTTTGTGTGCACATGCAAAGATAAGAACCTCCGCATCCTTGACACACATACAGGAGAAGTGTTACAGGTATATGTTCTCCTTCTGCATGTTTTCAAAACCTAACGATTACTTACATTTAAGTCCCAAATGGGAGGGGTGGGGAGATACTGGAGCAGTTGATATGAAATAAAGGTTTTTGAAGTCCCAAGGGAGGGGCGATTGCCCCGTCGCCACCCCCTTGGATCCGCCAATGTGTACTATACTAATTATGCCAGGATGGCTTCAGGATGAAAGGCTGGCATATGTCAGTCTTGTGCTGTATTGGTTCTGATACATTAATTCTTTGATATTCATTCAAACTTCAAATTGGCTCGAAAAGTAGTTCCAGCCTTTGTAGCATATTTACTGAACTTAAAATACTTGATATATCTTGAGTTATTGACCTCTTTACATGTATCATTCTGCCGTCATCTTGAATATGCTGATCAGGATAAGTGGCATAACATCATGTGATCCTCAAATCAGCTAATCATGCGGTGGACTGACTTTATAATATATGTAATTTCCACATCCTACAGATCCCAACATGAGTATTGTTGTTGTTGTTGTTGTTGTTATTGTTGTTGTTGTTATTGTTGTTGTTATTGTTGTTGTTATTGTTGTTGTTATTGTTGTTGTTATTGTTGATATTGTTGTTGTTGTTATTGTTGTTGTTGTTTAACTAGGGCTGCTGAGTTTCTCGCTCTTTTGCAGCCAGTACCAAGTTGAAGACTCCTTGGTATTATCTACACTGTAGATCTAGGCTTTTCCTGTGGCTTTTCTGCCATTCTGTAACGTGCTTAAGAATTTGAAGTCATGAGCTCTAGTTTCTCGAGCTTGGCTTGCATTTAAAGGATTGTCCCATCTGGTCCCGAGCTAGGAGTAAGAAGCGCATGGCATACTGTGCATTCCCTGCCATCCAAGGGGGCTCTCCAACTATGCAGAGCTAATATGCTGTGCTCTGGTTCTGGGCTCTCCCAAGGAATTGTCACGTCCTGCACAGAGCCACTTCTCAGCTCCCCCTGCCTATCACTGGGTCCACAGGGAGATCCTCCTTCATGCAGTCAACCAGGTCAAAGCCAAAGAATCATGTCTGAGGCTCAAGTGACTCCTCCAAGCTTAATGTGCAATGCTAGGTTCTCAACAAGTTTCACCACAGGGGGAATCCCTGGAAATGTGTGGATGATTTCAAGAGTCAATGAGGGTGTAATTTAGCCTCACAGACATAGGTTCACTTCCACATATGTATATTGCAGCAGTGTGCATAGCTGGTGGTCATATAAGGATGACTCCAGATATGCATCCCAACATGAGTAAGTCACTATCATTTTACTTGCAAAACTTACATGCACTATTATCCCATCCATAGATCAGCAAATATGAAAATATAATAGATATATGTCGCACTTTATACTGGGAGAATGAAGCTGCCGATCACACCAAACGGCGATGCTTCCTATGTTCACAACAAGCAGAAGAGAAAAGAACATGTCAAAAGGAACACCAGGAAAAAGGGCAGCTGAGGGCTATCACCTCAGGGGCACATTCCCATAGTCAGTTATGACTGAAGGGGGCTATTATTACTGCAGAGGGCCCAAACTAGATGGGCCGGACATGTTGTTCGCATGCCCGAAAAACGCCTCCCAAAGCAGTTGATGTACAGCGAGATCTCTATGGGTAAGCGAGCAGTAGGGGGACAAAAGAAACGTTTCAAAGACACACTGAAAGCATCGTTGAGCAGCTTCAAAATTGATGTCTCCTCCTGGGAGACTATCGCACATGATCGCTCTGCCTGGCGGACAAACATTACTCAATGCGCTCGCATTGCAGAACAGAATCTAGCTGATAAGGCAGAAGGCAAGCGTGCTGCAAGAAAAGTCAGAATGCGCAGCAACACTACTATCGACTCTAACCATGTGTGCCCTGTATGTGGCATGGCCTGTAGGGCCAAAATAGGACTAATTAGCCACATGAGATCACGGCACTGATGTCTCACAATTCAAGTCTGAAGCTGTCGCCATCTTCGCTTGCGATGGGCAACTATTATTATTATTATTATTATTATTACTGCTATATTCCACTTTTGCATACGCTTCAAACATTGAGGTCCGCAGGGCAACACATATGAGACTCAACTGCATCTCTACTATATACAACATATGTCACCATATAACAACACCCGGGCGTCAGCGTTTGAAGGAGTGTTTACGACTGGAAATTTGACTGAATAACATGAACGGCTCCTGCACATAAATCCCATGTGGATTGGAAGGAGCGAAGCTCCTGACCTGGTTGGAAGGAAAGTCCACTGACCCCCCAGCCTCGCAATGACAAGTCATTGGGCCAAAAGAGCTGGAAAGCTCGAGTGCCGCTGGTTAGAGAAAAAAAACACACAAAAAACTCATACATACTGATACATTTCTGCACGACAAATACTTTCAAATACCATTTGGCGTGCAAAATGTATCGCAAAACCGGATAAATGATCATATTCGTAGCTACAATTATGCACATTGTGGTTCAAAAGCTGAAGACAAAAATGTTTTTTTTTAAAATGTTATCCAGTGCTTTTGATTTCATGCTTTTTTTAAAAAATAAAATTTTGTCTCGTTTTGGCGAAGCGCATCCAATTCAACCTAGCTGGTTATATTAGGGCGCATATCCAAATATAAAAGACCTTTAGGTCTGGATAATTAGTTATGTGTTAGTTATTATTTCATGCTTTGTTTACAGTAACAAAGTTGGTTCACAAAGTGTTGGTCATAATCTGTTCTTGCTTCCACAAATTGAAAATAAATTATGGCTAAACTATTTGTCATAATCTGTTCTTGCTTCCACAAATTGAAAATAAATTATGGCTAAACTATTTGTCATAATCTGTTCTTGCTTCCACAAATTGAAAATAAATTATGGCTAAACTATTTGTCATAATCTGTTCTTGCTTCCACAAATTGAAAATAAATTATGGCTAAACTATTTGTCATAATCTGTTCTTGCTTCCACAAATTGAAAATAAATTATGGCTAAACTATTTGTCATAATCTGTTCTTGCTTCCACAAATTGAAAATAAATTATGGCTAAACTATTTGTCATAATCTGTTCTTGCTTCCACAAATTGAAAATAAATTATGGCTAAACTATTTGTCATAATCTGTTCTTGCTTCCACAAATTGAAAATAAATTATGGCTAAACTATTTGTCATAATCTGTTCTTGCTTCCACAAATTGAAAATAAATTATGGCTAAACTATTTGTCATAATCTGTTCTTGCTTCCACAAATTGAAAATAAATTATGGCTAAACTATTTGTCATAATCTGTTCTTGCTTCCACAAATTGAAAATAAATTATGGCTAAACTATTTGTCATAATCTGTTCTTGCTTCCACAAATTGAAAATAAATTATGGCTAAACTATTTGTCATAATCTGTTCTTGCTTCCACAAATTGAAAATAAATTATGGCTAAACTATTTGTCATAATCTGTTCTTGCTTCCACAAATTGAAAATAAATTATGGCTAAACTATTTGTCATAATCTGTTCTTGCTTCCACAAATTGAAAATAAATTATGGCTAAACTATTTGTCATAATCTGTTCTTGCTTCCACAAATTGAAAATAAATTATGGCTAAACTATTTGTCATAATCTGTTCTTGCTTCCACAAATTGAAAATAAATTATGGCTAAACTATTTGTCATAATCTGTTCTTGCTTCCACAAATTGAAAATAAATTATGGCTAAACTATTTGTCATAATCTGTTCTTGCTTCCACAAATTGAAAATAAATTATGGCTAAACTATTTGTCATAATCTGTTCTTGCTTCCACAAATTGAAAATAAATTATGGCTAAACTATTTGTCATAATCTGTTCTTGCTTCCACAAATTGAAAATAAATTATGGCTAAACTATTTGTCATAATCTGTTCTTGCTTCCACAAATTGAAAATAAATTATGGCTAAACTATTTGTCATAATCTGTTCTTGCTTGTCATAATCTGTTCTTGCTTCCACAAATTGAAAATAAATTATGGCTAAACTATTTGTCATAATCTGTTCTTGCTTCCACAAATTGAAAATAAATTATGGCTAAACTATTTGTCATAATCTGTTCTTGCTTCCACAAATTGAAAATAAATTATGGCTAAACTATTTGTCATAATCTGTTCTTGCTTCCACAAATTGAAAATAAATTATGGCTAAACTATTTGTCATAATCTGTTCTTGCTTCCACAAATTGAAAATAAATTATGGCTAAACTATTTGTCATAATCTGTTCTTGCTTCCACAAATTGAAAATAAATTATGGCTAAACTATTTGTCATAATCTGTTCTTGCTTCCACAAATTGAAAATAAATTACGGCTAAATTATTTGTCATAATCTGTTCTTGCTTCCGCAAATTGAAAATAAATTATGGCTAAGCTAGCTGATTCTGCTCGGGAGTTTGGGAAAGCAAAGGCAGTGAGGAAGGGAACAGATCATTTCAACTCACAAAGCTGAGATCTAGAATAGGTGAGGTCTCTAACACTTCACTCCCCTTCAGCAGTATGTGCTGTATGTCCTTAGCTTGACTGATATTTTATTCATGGATTTTGTGAATGAAATGGTCAAATAAAGGTAGTCCCATAGCAGATACTGCCTTAGGGGAGTGAAGTGTTACAGACTTCACTATACTAGGTCCAGCATCGAGAGGTGGGGTGACTAGTTCCCTTCCTCGCTGCCATTTCCTTCCCTAACTCATGCAAAGTCAGGTACTCATTTACAGCTAGGAAGACTGATGCATGTCGATACAGTGAATTGAGCCCAGCACCTTTGCCACGAGAGACCAGTGCTCTAACCAGTCTGTTAATCGGATGCTTAATGAAATGGTACCCTCAGATTTCTTACACCAGTCTTCTAATTTCAGGAGGGCAAAGGTCACATGGGTTCAAAGCCAGCTCAGTGTTCTTACCTGAAGAATGGTCAGGTCTTCACTACAGGATTCTCTCGAATGAGTGAAAGACAGTATGCCTTATGGAATGAGGTAGGTGCCACCATAAACATATATGGATGTTTATACATTTAAGGTCAGTTTCAAACAGTTGTCATAGAGATCTTCACCAGGGGTTTTTTAAAATGAGTGAAAGACTATGCCTTATGCTCCGCAACTAGTGTGCCATGGCATACCGGTGGGCCACAGGTATCTGCCTGGTGTGCCATGACACCAACAGAATAAACCATATAATGATATACAAAAGTATATGTCATGGTAAAATATTAGGAAAGAATCTCACACGTATAATTTTGCAAATAATATGTTGAGTTATCATCATCATCCACCTGTCCATCACAAACAGAATTAGGGGCGTTGTCTCATGATTGCAGCGAGTTTTTAAATACAGTGCTTACCATTCCCAGCTACTCAAAAATTAAAGTGTGCCATGAAATTTTAAAGGGCATATAAGTGTGCCGTGAAATTTTAAAGGGCATGTAAGTGTGCCGTGAAGCAAAAAAAAGTTACGAAGCACTGCCTTATGGAATGAGGTATCATAACCCTTCAGCTTCCCAGGCAACATAAGCCATCAACAAATTCATGCCAAGTCTTCTTGTCCTGTGCCATCTGCTCAAGGTCTTTCCACATCATCCTCATCTCTTTCATTTCTGCCACTAGTTCTTTTCTCCATGTGTTTTTCTGTCTACCTCTACCTCTCAGACCCTGGTTATTACAGAACAAGGACTGCCTTGTAATGGTTTCACCAGGTTTTCTCAGTGTGTGTCCTATCCATAGCCAGCATCGTCTTGTCATCTCTTGTTCCACTGGCACCTGTCTGGTTCTTGTCATCATTTCCATATTGATGATCTTATCATACCATTTCAGTCCTTCTGCCCTACACAAGCACCCATTTATGAAAGTCTGTAACTTTTTGGCTGTTGTCTTATGTGTTTTCCATGTTTCACAGCCGTACATGAGCCGCGCTAGCGTAGTGGTTACAACACCGCTCTGGCGACCGGGTGATACAGGATCAAACCCGGGCGACGGCATTTGAGGATTTTTCGTCGACCGGGATTTGGACTGGATTAACTCGAGACCTGGCGAGGACATTTGAAGGAGTGTCGTCGACCAGGGACTGGCGGCTCCTGAGCCGACCCAGCTGCAATGGGTACCTCCGAAATCGGCGAGTATTTGCCTGAATGGCGAGGGACACCTGTCTCTGTACAAGAAATAAAGGGATACTCACGTAAAATCAATGTCAGGTTAGACATAAAAAATAATAACCTGAGATTTCGCCTCGAGTATTAGCGGGCGAACGCAAAAAAAAAAAAAAAAAAAACAGCCGTACAGTAGGACTGACTTGACATTTGAGTTGCAGATTATGATTTTTGTGTTTGACTTGGTTTCTTTTGATCTTCATATATTTCCCATTTCAGTGAAAGCTCTTCTTGCCTTTTTGTATTCTTATTTTGATAGAAATAGAAATACAGTTGGTGACTTAAATTCATAGGAAGGTGGAAAGCTATTTCAACCTGATACAAACGTAACTTTCGAAAAGGCAAAGAGTTTTATCAGAACCAGATACGAGACCGAAGACGCAGCAAACGAGATGAATGCAGTCAGCGACTCATAGCTTGACTGTTTGCGTCAGGGTCAGTGAACCAGAGCTGACCAAGACCCTACTCCACCTCCAAGTGGTGGTCCTAGAAACAGGCTGCATCACTGCAGTCTGCTGAGAGAGTAGGGATCGAAGAGGGAAGGCAAACCCCGTCCCAAAAAATGCTGTGCTGAAGTTGGATGTGTCGGCCGAAAGGCGCAAATATCGCAGCTCCGCTGTAAACGGACACAACGCAACCAACGTCCTTTTCAGGATGAACGAGGAAGAAGAAGAAGAAGAGAACCAGATACAGAAACAAATGGGATGCAGAGCATTCAGGACATACACAAAATGATGCATATTACCAGTTCAGCAGAAGAGAACAAGACTTCACACTAGCCACAACAGATTGGGATATCATCTATTCAGCAAGCTAAAGATAGGAACTACTGATGAGGGTAAATGTGGTAATAGGACTGCTGAACATCTGCTTTAAAGATGCCCAACATGAGGAACAGAGAAAGCTCACTTGGCTATCACCAGTACCATTTTATGAAAAACTCTGTGGAGATGCAAACGGTCTGAAGTTGACCACTGCTTTCTTTGAAAATCTTCAAGTAGACGTCTGAGAGTGTACGAAGAAGAAGAAGAAATTCATGAAAATTATAACAAGCTTCACTGCAATGATTTGTATTACAACTTCTAATATTTGATTATTGTTTTGTTATTTTGCAGAATGACCTGAACTCTCCTGTTGTGATAGAGGAGATTGACTCTAGCAATGGAGTCCTGTTCATTTTCTATGATCCAGATACAAGCATGGTCTACTTGGCTGGAAAGGTAGGCCCAGTTTAAAACGTGCTTGTTTGTTTGTTTCTATTTTTGTCATAGTTTGATAGTGAGGTTCAAAGATGTGTGCATGAGAGCGCTGGACATAAATCCAGCAACCTGGGAGAATGAAGCTGCCGATCACACCAACTGGCGATGCCATCTATGGCGCCACCTCAGATTTGGCGAAAAGAAGCTCTTACGGCAAGCAGTAGAGAGGAGAAAATGTCAAAAGGAAAATCAGGAAAATAAGCAGCTGAGGGCTCTCACCTCACGGGCACATTCCCATAGTCAGTTATGACTGAAGGGGCTATTATTATTATGATAGTAATTAAATGATGATTAAATAACACCAGTCATCGGTAGCACCCCCTTAAGCTCCAGCAGGTCTGTAGGTAGACAGAGGGTAGGACTACTGCCTTCTCAGGCATGTCATATGAAATGACAATATGAAGTTGTGCATGGGAGTCTGGCAGCCTTATCATGTAAAACCATTTGCTACAAAAACCACCAGTACAAAGGTAGATGAATGCAGCAGCTCTAGTGGCTCCATGCTCTATAAGGAGTGAGAAAAGGAAATAATGATGGCGTTGATGATGCATCGGTGGTATCATCATTATTATTCTCCTCTTATGTTCCTAACGAAGCTTGGTGCCACCGTTACAGTTGGTCCATTTGCAGGAACTCTGTGGCAGTACATTTCACATACTTTTGCAGCGATAGTTTCTGAAGAAGTTTTTTTTATATGATGAAATGGCCAGCCCTATGCGCAGCTTGACATTAGCCCTGTCTTATGCCATACCCGAAGGAGCTGTGGTGGTGGTTCTGTTTTCTTCATTGTCTCCTCAGAAAGCACAAGGGGGGGCATCAGTGATTTAAAACAGGTGAAGGTAGTCCCATAGCAGATACTACCATAATGGAGCAAAGTGTTAGAGATTCCACTATAGTAGGTCTCAGATTTATGGGGGGGGGGTTGACCTTTTCCCATCCTCTTTGCCTTCTAGAGCAGTTACAAACCTATTTTTACAGCTGGGTAGAATGGAGTATGATGCCACCAAGTTTCATTCTTTGTAACTTTTCATCCAAGAAGGAAGTGCATCAGCGATAGAGAGAGAGACAGAAAATGTAATGCTTTGTTCAACTTGTTAGAAAGTAGTCCAGTGAACTACTGTCACACATCTTCAATAGCAGTTAGGGCTTCAAGACATGGGAATACTTAAGAGAAAAAAATGGTTAGATAGAGTGTTAACTAAACTATATTTAAAAAAAAAAACATGGACTGTAGCTAGCCATGTCCACATATCATGTGCAGGGTAGATGTTCTTTTCTCAGTCATCATAATAGTTCATCAGCTACTTGTGGAACATGGGCTTTCATCCAGTTCACGCCAAGCCCTCCAGCCCTTGAGTCTATCTCCTGCTTGAGTCTGTCTTCATTTTCTGTCTCCGTGTGCTTTTGGGATTTCTGTTTTTTTACCCTGGGGGCTCCAGAACAGGGATTGCCCTGTAATACCGTCTTTGGAGGTCGGAGTGGCAAAGAGGTATGGCGTCCGCCTCACATTCTAAAGGAACCAGGTTCGATTCCCAGTAGAGGAAATATAATTTATGGACTTTTTTTTCAGAATCTTACTTAGTTGTTCCCCTTCTACCGTGAGGTGTAGAGGTTTGGAAGAGAGAGCGCCAGACTATCCTATCGGCTGTCTTCCTCCTGGCCTGGTTCCATTCTAGTCCTCGGTCCTTCAAAGATTGTCCAATGTTGTCCTCTGTTAAAGGTGGTAAAATGTTAAGCTGAATTACTGTTAAACTGCTGTTTATTTGGGGTGGTGCTGAAGAAACTCTAATAGCCATCATATAATGTTAGAACGGGGGTTCTTGTCTGAGCCATCATAGATGTGTAGACTCACGCTAGATGTTGCGTCGTATCAATATAGGCCACCATAAATAACACAGGTCTTGCTCAGGTATCGAAGGTGTAAGTGCTGCGTAGGTGAGTGAGTGTCAAGTTGACCTGGAGACAATGTTTTGACTGATATAGGTCACCAGGCATAGAGGTGCTGACAGGGGTGTCACACAAAACTCACTCTCAAGTATGTATACGCTTGATATCTATAGATTGCTTCAAGAGGGGGTGGTTGATGTGATATGTGGATAAGTAATCATCAATGGATGGATGTGAATGCGTGTATAGGTTCTGTCAGGCCACAGTCCATCCACACAACCACATGTAGAAGTCAGTAATTGTGGACAACAGCTGACGTTTCATTGATTTATTAACGATACAGACAATGGACGTTCATCATCATATAAATAGTCAGTACGATACTTGACGACATACAGCATAGCAATGGTGAATAATATAATTGGCATCAATGCATCATAGACGACTAGATATATTCAGGTGCTGAAACCATCATCCTTTTCTAGCTACAGCCAAGATATCTAGATGTAGGAGATTAAATCAACTCTGACCCCCAGCAAGACAGACATATCTTCTGGAGTACATCAGGCAATGTCCTCTAAGTTCCTTTAGTAGCGAAGGTGTCAAACCTTGACCGACGTGATACCGCTGGAGCAACAGAGTTCAACAAACAGATAGCCCTTGGGGCATACACCAACCCGATGCATAAAAAGACATGGTGATTCGTGAGCTGAAACTTCTCATGACAGTAGACTCTGTCCCGCCCAGTGGGAAAGTTAGCAAGCAGACTACAAAATGTCAATCATAAAAGCTGGCGACAATAATGATTATTCATATGAAGAGCAATTACCTTTCTTCAGAAATAAACACCACAACTCACACGCCTCCAGGCGTTTAGAATCACATGGGGGGAAAACATCTGTAGATAAACTAACAACACAAGAAGACTTCCATTTCCCCCGTCAAAAATGATCACGGACGCTGAAACGCGTCTCACTCTGATCGAAACCACTGTTAGACTCCTCGAACGGAAGTCTTTCTAAAACCACCTTAAACTTGACACATGCGCAGTAGCGCTGGACCCCTGAGTTAAACTCAAACGGGACGATGTTGGACACATACCAAGCAAAGATACTGACCAAATCGAGCCTTATATGGTCAGGGAATAAACATCACCTCTGGTTGCAAACATTCCAAGAAAAGCTGACCTATACGAGCCATATAAGGATAACAACCAGACATAGATCTAATAATAGATCGCCAGGTTAAGACACAAGAGCGGGTAACAACCATTGTAAAATGTAACCTCAGATAACCAAGAGTTATGTACCTTTGATTACAAAAAATTAAAGTGTACAAACAAGACAGGTAAATATATATTGACTCAGAAAAATCTGTGCGTAACATCCTCCCAGCGGTCTCTGGGTCATCCTGGTGGTCTGGATCCCTGGCTCTTTGTTTCCCATGCTTGTCATGGTAGCTGATCTTCTCCCATTCTGCAGACATGGCCAAACCATCTTAGTTGGGACTGTTCTACTTGGGTCTGCAGGGGGTGGAATTTTAGGCCTTGACGTGGTCCTAATGATGTCATACCCCCCCGGTCTCCTGGGTAGTGAGATCGGATGCCGAGCCTTCTCAGATAAGGGTGACAACATAGGAGGTCCCGTGTGCAAGTTGCCCACGTTAAAAATCCCACAGCAGTTGGAAATCGTAAAGAGTAGGCCATAAGGCTGCTGCCCTGGCAAAATTTAAAAAATTAGAAACCTACCCACCAATCCTCTTGTATTTAAAAATATTTATAGAATGAGTGATTCCATTATACACACATCAGGATTCTTGCCAGTGCTACAGAGTTCGTGCACTGTGCTGAGATCCTCCTTGTGTGATCTAAGGGATGAGAATGGAGCACTGATGGAGTTGTCCGTGTGCAATGAAGATAGTCCTTAAAACCAGAACCAAAACCAAACCATCTGTAGGTTTCCTCAGAGTGTGCTCTGTCCAATGACAGTGTCTTCTCGAGTCTTGTTCCACTGGCATCTGTCTGTTCTTTCCATCATTTTTACATTGGTGATCTTGTCATACCATCTCAGTCTTTCTGTTCTATTCAAGTACTCATTTACGAAAGTTGGTGACTTTTTGGTTGTCGTTTTTCTCTGTTCAGTGGGGCTACCCTGATGTTGAAAATTTTTGTGTTAGATTTGATGTACAGGTCCATATCCTCGAATCCGAAATGCTCGGGGGCAGCCGTTTGTCAGAAATCGGACTTTTATTTTGGGTTTCCAGATGTCACCCAAAAAGTCGCCCAAAAATAGCCCACAGTCGGCCAAAATGTGTTTAAAAAAAAAACGCCCAAAAGTCAGCCAAATAAAACATTAGATTCTTGGAATATTTTGGTTTTTCTGTGTTCAGATTCAAGGATAAGGACCTGTATTTAAATCTTGTGCAGTGAAGGCCCCCTCCTGAGCTCTTACATTGATATCACCATCTGCTCCTAGAACTTTGTCTATGTTGCTGCCAATTTGTATGCTCAAGTCCACATACAGTAAATGTAGTTTGCCAACTTTTATTTTATGCAAAAGAAAATATTATTTTCTGCTTTTGAGTGAATTTGCTAACAGCAACAAAGAGGATCCTGTGGTAAAGTGGGATGATATAAATATTTATAGGGGACTTAAAGTACTGACTGAGATCAGCTGTGAAGGTATCTGTATCTAATAAGTGTGGTGTTTTACAGATGACCTTACTTTGCTACCACATTTAGACCTCAGTCAGACTTATTCTGGAATATTGTGATGACTACGTTGAATGTCTAGGGTTATGATAATGATGAAGTGTATGTTCACAACAACCAACAGACAGATAAACAATTTAATTTAATCCACAATACTTTACAACACTGTGACACTCACATACATAGAACACTCTATAAGGCTATCTTAATAAGTCAAGTGTAACTTTTAAAAATATGTATTAATTCCTGTCAATAATAGATATCCTGATTCAACTACAAAGTGAACCAGGAATCACAATCAAATGTAATCACAAGTTGTATGTACACAATTTATAGATAGGATCTTTGTATTGACATATATTATTATTGCAATTTGTGTGTAAGTTGTGCTGTAGTACTATGAGGTAATACTGGCTTTTCAAGCTAGGTGGTTGTTTGTCATCATGACTTCAAGTGTTTGTTTCTGGTGGAAATATTATTGGAAAGGTTCACAGTTTCCTTTTTATTTGAAACAAATAAATGTCCCTCTTGATTTAAGGTAAAGTCACTTTTAGAGGGGGGTATACACAAGATTGAGCTGCTCTGGCCAACGTAATCTTAACTTCTGTGTGGGCGGCAGGAAACAGTCTCCTATGCTCGCTTGCTTCACAGTTTTCTTGAGAAACAACACTGGTCGATATCTTGACCAAGGAGTATGCTATCAGCCTCTGGATTCAGCAAAACTCAGACCATGTGCTGCTTTAATACGTTAGTACCACGGTCCCTGAAACAAGAAGGTTGTACCTCCTACTTCAGAACTAATTTATAATCTATTTCCACATTGAAGCACAATACATAACAAACACCGAGTTCAGCGCGGTAGGCCAACTGTTAGCTTCTCATGTACAATATACACCAGTATTCCTCTCCCTAGTGGTTACAACGCCTCTGCAATTCCAGCATTAATTCCTTCTATTCAATAAGATAGGTGTCATAGTACTATTTGGCAATCCCATGCAGTTATACTCCTCTCCGACAAGTTTTGTTCATGGGGAGCAATATCTAGGCTTTGCCTTATGTTTGTTACTGAACCACACATATACAGACATAATTTATCAATTCACATTCAATTTTCATCTAAAAGAGATCAAATATGTCTAGCTTACCACAATTCACGGAAATATTAAACAAATACGTTGACTGGCGATGAGTTATGGCACAATTCAGATCTGCCTCTGTCCCAGGCTTTTATTAGAAAAATATGAGCTGGATCTCAACGCACTTGCTTTTACAAATTGGATTTTCAAAAAGTGGCACTAAACTGACGCTCCTAATTGACTATATTAAATAGTCTAGCCAATAAGACCATGTTTACAAAAGCATTTGAAAAAAAGTACCCTTCCTACCGTTTCCCTTAACAACCAAAAATAGTATTTGCAGTCGACTAATCATGTTTCGCCTTACATATAATTCTAGCCAATCAAATCGAATTTAACGTGGTGGCCTCATTTTCTCTAAAGCAGTGTCCAAACACGCCATTATGAGCAGATATGATCCTGTGTTGTCAGACAACACCAGTATAGTAGTTTGGCTATAATTTGTTAATTATTGGACTATTTGCTTAACACCTAACATATTCTTTGTCAGCAAGTCCTAAGGCACCCAAATATATAAGTTTAATGGAGCCAAGTGGTTTCGTTCAAAATATGTATTTTCTTCTAGGATAGTCGTGCTGTTACCACCTCCTCACTTCCATACTATGGGGTGTCTTCTGTACTGTCAGACTAATGTCAGGAGCTTAGACATAAATCAGTAGAATGTCATGTTTCCTAATAAGCATTAAACATGTTTTCAAAACCCAACCGTGTATTGGTAGTGTTTTTTTTATTACTGTTTATTTGAAAAAAATGAGTGCTTCATGCCTTTCGCGTTCACTTTTTCATCGCGAGACGAACGTGGCAGTATTGCCTGCGTTCCTCCGTACATCTCTCTCTCTCTCTCTCTCTCTCTCTCTCTCTCTCTCTCTCTCTCTCTCTCTCTCTCTCTCTCTAAGCCCGTCTGTCTTTTCGTTTACGTAGTGCATAAAATGACATTAATCTAGGTCATTACGCAGTGTGTCTATCTCAAGGTTTTCTAAGAAACACAGTACCGGTTTTATTTTTAGAAACGCGTGTAGGCTTTTGCGTAGTGTTTATGCAGACGAAATATAAAAGGGGTTTTCTTGTTTAACTAGCATGACGTTCTATAACACAGGCGTACGCTATGGTGACCGCCTGTTCTTTTACCATTCTTCTTTCCTTTATTGAATTACTTCGTTAGGCTTTACATCTACTATTTAATTTATATATGTGGATTTAGAATGTTTCACGACAGATCCCTAAAATTTGTTTATTTCTTTACTTTTGATTCATTACCTCAGGTCCAAGTTTTCCTAGGGTAACTTTGTAGCTCCTTATGGTCTGTTCCTGTCTTTGCATTTAGGTCACCCACCAGAACTGTGGTGTTTTTATTTCTTTTGTTATCCATGAATAATTAGTTGGGACTATCTGAAGATATTCATCTTATTTTTCCTTTTGACAGTGTTGAAATTTTCTAATATCAGTCTAGGTCCCACTCTTTCCCTTACTTTAAGTGTCTGCAGTGCCTCCTTTGACAGCATTAGATCTTAGAAGAGCACTATTTTTCCTGTGTTCAGGTTCTCCTTTCATATTCCTTCTTGTTTTGTCTATTCCCAAGATATCTGTTGTATAGTTTTCAAATTTCTGCTGCTAACTGTGCAGCTCTTTGTTTAGTGATCAGCATTCCATATGCTCAGTCTTTATGTTTTCCTAATTGAAGGAAGGTAAGTCAGCAGCCCAGACTCCTTTTGGCTTTCTCTGTACTGCAAGTTTATCCTTCTTGATGGAGGGTCTTTATCCATTGAATTGTTTGCCAGACAACATAGAGAGAACAACAGCGTGAAACATAGGAAGGATGTGGTGAGATTGAGCTAATCACCAAATACATTCCAGACTGAAAATAAAGAAATAACACAGCTGGCTGAAACAGTTGACAGCCTGGTAACAAAATACAACATCAGAGTCACTCTCCTGTGGATACCAGGGCACACAGACATACCAGACAACGATAAAGCAGACAGGCTAGCAAAACTAGGAGCAAGCATGGTTCAAACAAACACTTCAGCCAATATGCAAACAGCTAAACAAATACTGCAAAACAACTTCAAAGAGCAATGGCTGAACCAATGACCAGAAGGGTGTACTAACAACCCTTGAAGTCAGAAATGGCCCATCCCAACAAACATGACAACTTCAATAGCCTATGACGTGTGGAGCTGGGCACAGTCTTCCAACTAAGAACAGAACACACCAGACTCAACAAGCATGTAAACAAATTAAAACCCACACATGAGCTTAATTGTCACAACTGTACCCATCCATATGAGACAGTTCAGCATGTGCTGCTTACTTGTCCAGTACTCTCCACAGAAAGAAGAAAGCTAATGCCGGGCTCCCCAACAATCACAAACACTATACGGGAGCCGCGCTAGCGTAGTGGTTACAACACCGCTCTGGCGACCGGGTGATACAGGATCAAACCCGGGCGACGGCATTTGAGGATTTTTCGTCGACCGGGATTTGGATTGGATTAACTCGAGACCTGGCGAGTACATTTGAAGGAGTGTCGTCGACCAGGGACTGGCGGCTCCTGAGCCGACCCAGCTGCAATGGGTACCTCCGAAATCGGCGAGTATTTGCCTGAATGGCGAGGGACACCTGTCTCTGTACAAGAAATAAAGAGATACTCACGTAAAATCAATGTCAGGTTAGATATAAAATAATAACCTGAGATTTCGCCTCGAGTATTAGCGGGCGTACGCAAAAAAAAAAAAAAAAAAAAAAAAAAAAAAAAAAAAAAAAAAAAAAAAAACACTATACTGCACCACTCAGCAGCTACAGAACACGTACACATTTTCAACTTGGCATTCACTGAGAAAGAGCGATAAGCTTAGCAACCCCTAGTTATTCAACAACAGCAACAACCAAATACATTAATGCTTGAGAGACCTGGTTGAAGACCTTTTGCTCCACAGGGAACTGGAAGGAAAATGTGTTATGTGCTTTAAAATATTTTTTTTCCATTTTTATTGTCCAGGGAGATAGCATTATTCGATACTACGAGGTGACAGATGAGGCACCGTATGTTCATTTCCTGACATTGTACCAGTCAAATTCACCACAGAGAGGTATTGGCTTTATGCCCAAGCGAGGTCTTAATGTTAACAACAATGAAATTGCCAGGTATGCACACCGTTAGGTGTTGTGTTTGTTTTCTCCAGCTTTTCTCAGTGTTATGTATGTGTGTTGTGTTATGTTAGTTTTGTGTTATCTCTGTGTTGTGTAAGTTTGATGGCGTTATCTCTGTGTGGTGTAAGTTTAATGGTGTTATCTCTGTGTTGTGTAAGTTTGTTTAATGTTATGTCTGTATTGTGTAAAGTTTGTAATTGTTATCTCTGTGTTGTGTACAGTTTTAAGTGTTATCTCTGTGTTGTGTAAGTTTCATAATATCTCTGTGTTGTGTAAGTTTGATGGTGTTATCTCTGTGTTGTGTAAGTTTCATAATATCTCTGTGTTGTGTGTGTTTGTTTAATGTTATGTCTGTATTGTGTAAAGTTTGTAATTGTTATCTCTGTTGTGTACAGTTTGTAAGTGTTATCTCTGTCTTGTGTAAGTTTGATGGTGTTATCTCTGTGTTGTGTAAGTTTCATAATATTTCTGTATTGTGTATATTTGTTTAATGTTATGTCTGTATTGTGTAAAGTTTGTAATTGTTATCTCTGTGTTGTGTAAGTTTCATAATATCTCTGTATTGTGTATGTTTGTTTATTGTTATGTCTGTATTGTGTAAAGTTTGTAATTGTTATCTCTGTGTTGTGTAAGTTTCATAATATCTCTGTATTGTGTATGTTTGTTTAATGTTATGTCTGCATTGTATAAAGTTTGTAATTGTTATCTCCGTGTTGTTTAAGTTTATAACTGTTATCTCTGTTGTGTAAGTTTCATAATATCTCTGTGTTGTGTGTACGTTTGTTTAATGATATCTCCATGTTGTGTAAGTTTGATAATGTTGTCTCTGTCATGTGTAAAGTTTGTATTTATCTGTGTATTGTGTACAGTTTATAATTGCTATCTCTATGTTGTGTAAAGTTTGTACTTGTTATCTCTGTGTTGTGTAAAGTTTGTACTTATTATCTGTTTTGTAAGTTTGATATTGTTATCATTGTGTTGTGTTAACATTGTTTAGTGTCATCTCTAATGTTCATTAGTTATGCTAAGTGTTATCTCTATGTTGTGATAAGTTTGTAATTGTTATCTCTATGTTGTGTAAAGTTTGTAATGGTTATATCTATGTTATGTAAGTTTGTTTTGTTGATTTTGAAAAGGCTTTCGACAGCATACACAGGGATAGCCTATGGAAAATACTGAGGGCTTATGGAATTCCCAGCCGCATTGTTTCCATCATAAAAAGCCTATATTCTAACTTTACTTGCAGTGTCGGATTGAGTAATGTAACTTTCGAAGTGAAAACAGGAGTACGACAGGGATGCCCCTTATCAACAACATTATTTTTGATAGCCATAGATTGGGTGATGCGCCAGACAACAGAGGGCAGTCCAAGAGGAATTAGATGGACAACATTTTCTACACTGGAAGACCTGGAATATGCAGATGACATTGCACTACTCTCGCATTCACATCAACACATTCAAGACAAAACCGATAGACTGAATAAGTATGGCCAGCAGGTTGGCCTGAACATCAATCTGAAGAAGACAGAGGTCATGACACTAAATGTGGGCAATCCTGAGCCAATAACAGTAGAACCAGAAGTTAGAACAGACAGACACATTTACGTACCTAGGCTGCATAGTAACACCTGACGGCGGAACAAGCAAAGACATTAACAACAGAATGAATAAAGCGAGAACAGCCTTTGCTCTTCTCAGCAACATTTGGAAGTCTTCCCAGTACAGCACAAACACCAAATTAAGACTCTATGAGAGCTGTGTACTTTCTGTGCTTCTCTATGGTGCGGAATGTTGGAGAGTAACAGAGAAGGAAATGTCGAAACTGTCCTCCTTCCACACAATCTGCCTAAGGAAAATTCTCAGAATCTTTTGGCCAAACACCATCAGCAACCAAGAACTACTTATTCGGAGTAACCAAGAGGACATGCACACCATCATAGTTGGCAGACGCTGGAGCTGGGTTGGCCACGTCCTCAGAAGGGACCCAGATACCTTCACAAGAACAGCTATGCAATGGACCCCCGAGGGAAAGTGAAAGACAGGCCTACCAAAAACAACTTGGCGGAGAATTGTGGAAGCCGAGATGCAAAGAATGAACCAGAGTTGGGGCACTGTACGAAGGATGGCCGCCGACCGAGCAAGGTGGAATCAATTTGTTGCTGCCCTACAGGACGCCACCTAGGCGTGATGGCCGCTGACTGCTTTGACGGTTGGCGGTTATGGATCGAAGAAGAAGTGTAAGTTTGTAATTGTTATCTCTATGTTGTGTAAATTTGATAATGTTATCTCTGTGTTGTAAATGTTTGTTCAGTAACTTTGTTATTGTCATCACTATATTGTCTTAAGCCCTGTATAGCCCCTGTATATGTTGTGTAAAGTTTGTAATGGTTATCTCTATGTTGTGTAAGTTTGTAATCGTTATCTCTGTGTTGTGTAAATTTGTATTTGTTATCTCTGTGTTGTGTTAGTTTGATAATGTTATCTCTGTGTTGTGTAAATGTTTATTCAGTAAGTTTGTTATTGTCATCACAATATTGTCTTAAGCCCTGTATAGATCCGTATAGTTTCGGGTATCTCTTATGAGCCGAAGAAAATATACGACTAATGTCTCCTCCAGCATATCATAACGTCGACTAATATGAGATTGTGCATGTGGCTTGAAACTTCATCACGTAAAAACTACCTGCTACAGGAACTATAGCTGCAAGAGCTTGATAAGACTTTCTGTAAGGGTACTAACTGTAGTGGTGGTTCTAGGCTGTATTAAAGTGGTGGTGGTGATGATAATAATGGTGATGGTGGTAATGATTATAATGGTGATGGTGGTAATGATGATAATGGTTATGGTGATGATAATGATGGTGGTGATGTTACTGATGGTTATGGTGATGGTCGTTGTGATGGTGATTATGATGATGGTGGTGGTGATGACCATGATGGTGATGAAGATGGTGATGATGATGTAGATGGTGGTGCTGATGATGAAGATGGTGGTGATGATGATCATGATCATGATGATAATGAAGATGGTAATGGTGATGATCATGATGAAGATGGTGATGATCATGATGGTTATGATGGTGATCATGATGGTGATGATAATGAAGATGGTAATGGTGATGATGATCATGATTATAATGATGGCGATGATGATGATGATGATGATGGTGATAATGATGGTGATGATGATCATGATGAAGATCATGATGGCGATGATCATGTTGATGATGATGATCACGATGGTGATGAAGACCATCTTGTTCCATCAGTATCCTAGATTTCTTAATTTCTCTCCAAATCTTCTCAGATGTGATCTATTCTTAAACTATCTTTCATAAGTGTTTTTCTCTCCCTCATTGTCCTAAGTGAGTCTCAATGGTTAACAGTGGTAGCATAGAGTTGGCATGGATATTGTGTTTATGAGTTCTCTCCTCACAGCCTCCACAGATCCTCAGATAGAGAAGGGGGAAACATCCCCATGGCTATTTCACAGAGTGCGTTTCAGTTTCTTTCTCTGTGTTTATGATACCTGTGATCTCAGGTAACAGTTTATCTCAGACTTCTGTCATCGCCATACAGTTTTTTTATGTCATCAGGGGTTGTTGGAGGCTATGTTGTCAGTCTGCCACTCTCATGGAGTTAGCACTTGTGAAGGACATGTTCTACTGTTTGTTTGTCTTCCCCACATGGACAGCTGTCTATCTGTCCTATTTTTCATTTGTTGAATAGATGATATCTGTGAGTCATTACTTACTAATAGTTTCTATTCATTCATTGACAATAACCATGCTGTTTTGAGAGCCACGTTTGTTTGAATTTGCAGGTTCTACAAGCTCCACAACAATGGCCTCTGTGAGGTTATTCCTTTCACTGTTCCAAGAAAGGTAACTTCCTCTTGTTTTTGCTATTTTGGGACATGAAAGATATGTCCCATATAGTCCCCAGGGTGGGACATGCAGTATATGTCTGATGTAGTCCCCAGGGCAGGACATGCAGTGTATACCCCATGTAGTTCCCGGGGTGGGACATGCAGTATATGTCCCATGTTGTCCCTAGGGCGGGTGTTGCAGTATATGTCCCATGTTGTCCCTAGGGCTGGTGTTGCAGTATATGTCCCATGTTGTCCCTAGGGCAGGTGTTGCAGTATATGTCCCATGTTGTCTCCAGGGTGGGTTTTGCAGTATATGTCCCATGTTTTCCCTAGGGCGGGTGTTGCAGTATATGTCCCATGTTGTCCCTAGGGTGGGTGTTGCAGTATATGTCCCATGTTGTCCCCAGGGGTCTGTGAGCAGTCACAGAAAGAATGGGACTACTGTTCATGCAGGAATGTCCTCAGAGTGACCTAATACGAGGCTTGTGTACGGGGCTGACAACCTCATTATGTTGCTGCAGAAACCACTGCTATGGGTGCTTTGATGGAGGCCTCCTACAATTGGGGGGGGGGGGGGCGCAGTTGTAGTGTTGGCTACATGCTTCATAGGGGGCAAATATAGGAGATGATAATAACATGCCATGTACTGTTTATAGGACACACATTGAGGAAACCTGTTGATAGCATTACAAGGCAGTCCTTGTTCTGGAATCCCCAGGGAAAGAGAGGCAGAGGTAGACCAAAAAACACTTGGAGAAGAGAACTGGAAACAGAGGTGAAAATGATGAGGAAAACATGGAAAGAACTTGAGCAGATGGCACAGGACAGGAAGACTTGGCATGTGTTTGTTGAAGGCCTATGCTCCTTGGGGAGCTAAAGGGTATTGATTGATTGATATACAGTTTACTGATTTTTGTAGGGCTTGGTGTTTGTGGAATACATTTAAGACTTCACCCTTCCACCACCACTCTTTTTCTATGTGAATAAAAGCATTATTGAAATAATTAAGATGACTGGAGTAATGACACAGTAATTAGATCTATGATGAAACCGTTAACCAGGACAGTTATTGTCCCGGACCGTCAGTCCATGTTTCTGAATTGTCCAAAGTGGATGGCTACGACATGCATGGAGAATATACATAGAAGCCTCAACACTTCAGGAATTTGTGTGGATCAACTGTCCTGGTCACGCAGGAGCGTGTGGCAATGATGGAGCTGTCAAACTATCCTTGAGAGTTCTCAAAGTGGGGACATTAGATATGATTAAGGGAGAGATAAGGACAATTAATGATCGCCTGTTAGAGAATGACACTGTATTCAGTGAATCAACACCAACTGTACTGGTCATGCAGGAGTATGTGGCAATGAGAGAGCTGTCAAACTATCCTTGAGAGCTCTCAAAGTGGGGACATTAGATATGATTAAGGGAGAGATAATAAGGACAATTAATGATCGCCTGTTAGAGAATGACACTGCAGTCAATGAATCAACACAGCTCTGTTGAAATTTGGCATCAAATGTAAAACTGGCAAGGATGGACATACTGATAGGATGGGACATATGACAGGATGTATACATCCAACTCGCTACAGGTCTGTATCCTGTAATCTGAAATTCCAGGGACAGCCGTTTTTCAGAAATGTTATTCTTTTTGGTTTTCAGTTGTCACCCAAAAGTCAGCCAAAAAACTTTTGATTTTCTGAATATTTCGGTTTTCGGATGATCGGATTCAAGGATACGGATCTGAACAAAAATAGTCAGCATTCATACCCTTTGACATTTACTGAGGGAAACTGAGCCCATAGGGTTTGCCAGGAATGCAAAGATGTCTATGCTGAACTACAATAACACACCAAGTCTTCATATCCTTGTGACATCCATTCAAAGTGTTTCCATGTCTTTATTCCTTTTAAATCCATCTCCAGTTCCGTTCTCCCTTTGTAAATGTCCAGGATATTTATTACCTTTAAACTAGGGCTAGGATTGATTAAAAGAATCATAATTGATTAATTGAATTTCTGTAATCGAAGATTAATCTATTTAGAACAATTTCATAAATTATAAAACACCATAAATAAGATTGGTTTTTTTTCAATGACTAAGGACTTTATTTGCTTGACTTGTTATAAGGCAACGTCGTCCTGAAAATATCATGAAAACTCTGAAAAGTTACAACCAAAAAATTTATTATTATTGACCATACATGCCAAATTCCATATCACAAACCTCTAACATAGCAAATGCTCTCGCATTTAAGCACGAAACATTAACATTGCTAAAATGGAATAATCAATTAAAATCTGTTTGATCAATTAATAGATTTTAAAAATTTAACCGATTAATCTGTTAGTTAATCGTTAAAGATCCCAGCCCTACTTTAAACAGATGTTCCCTAAAAGTCAGTATGACTTTCGTCCACTGTGCTGAGATCCTCCTTGGGTGATCTAAGGGAGGATTATAATTTTGTCACTTACTAAAGTCAGCCAATTGAAAATCGTTTAGCCCATCAATGAACATGGGCTTTCAACAACTACATGCCAAGTCTTCCTGTCATGTGCCATCATCTCACAGTTTCTCCATGTGTTCTTCATCATTTGTACTTGCTGTCTCCAGTTCTCTTCTCCGTGTGTTTTTCAGTCTGCCACTGCTTCTCCTGCCCTGGGGATTCCAGAACAAGGACCCTCTTATAATACTATCAACAGGTTTTCTCAGCGTGTGTCCAGTCCATCGCCAGCTACTTCCTTCTCATCTCGTTCCACTAGTTCTTGTCATCAGTTTGACATCTGCGACCTTCTTGTGCCATTTCAATCCTTCTGTTCTACACAAGCACCCATTTATGAAAGTCTGTAACGTCTTGGCTGTTGTTTTTATTCGCTGATGTAGTATGTAACATAAAATACGTGTGACTGTTAATTCTCATGATGTTTTGACACCTTAAAGTGATAGTTAGGATGTGCTGTAAAGATTTACAAGATGTGAATAAATTATGCAAATTATCTCATTAAATATGTATGATATTGCCATTTTTAAACGTGTCAGCTGATTCCTAACAGTGTCAGTGACTACAGCAGCAGAAATGTGTTACAACCGCATCATAACTAGACCAGAAGGTTTGTATTTGGACATATGTTCTAATATAACTGATGGACCTTGTGTCTAGGTTGGACAGAGTTTGCCTGTCTAAAATGAGGCAAAACTCCCTATTTAAAAAAACAAACTTGAAATGCATGTAGTCTGTTGATGTTTTGGCATCTTATAAGCGAAAGTTAGAGTGTATGGTAAAAAACAAGGTAGTCCCATAGCAGATACTGCCATAGGGTAATGAAGTGTTAGAGACTGCACATACTAGGTCCAGTATCGAGAAGGGGGATGACCAGTTCCCTTCCTCGCTGCCTTTTCCTTCCCTAACTCAAAGAGCAGAGTCAGGTACCCATGTACAGCTGGGTAGACTGGAGCTTGTCGATGCCGTGATTTGAACCCGACACCCTTGCCGTGAGAGACCAGCGCTCTATCCACTCTGTCAATCGGACGTTCAGAGTGTATGGTACACATTTTAAAATTGTGAACAAAATATGCACAATGATGTCATAGTTTTGCATACAACTACTGATTCCTTACCTAAGAATTTATAAATGTGCCATTTTGCAGTTAGGTAACAATAACACACAATTTTTAAAGATTTTTTTAAAAAGTGGTTTTGTGTATGGTTCACTTTTTTTTAAATAATGTAATTAACAGATTTATCTTTTGAATCCAGTTTTTTAAACACAAAGATGTCCGTAACTTTTTTGTTTATTGCCCAATTTTAAAAGCAGAAAAGCATTTTGTTTTTACTGCAATTGGCTATTCAACTGTACTAGTTGTTAATTTGAAATGTTTGCCAAAAAATGCCCTGAAATTACAACAGTATAACAGTAAGTAGAGTAAAGATTAAGAGAGTGGTCATACTTCAGTGCCCATGAAATAAAATAGTGCGGGAAAGCATGACCAACTATCGTCTGATTGAAGAAGACACTAAGACTAAAGTTGAGAAAAACACATTATATTTGTATCACGTTTTCCCAGAAGATTGTTATTGAGACTGTCAACTTAAAAGATGTTAAATCACAGATTTGAGTAATAGTTGATGACAAAATGGGCTTTAGTTGCCCTCTGGTTCTGGTACAATCAGTTAGTTTTTTTTAAATTGTATTTATTTGTTTCTTTCCTTAATGTATTGTTGTTCTTTTTCCCTTTCAGTCCGAGCTCTTTCAGGATGACCTTTACCCTGATACAGCTTCAGATGCTCCTGCTATTTCTGCAGAAGACTTCTTCTCTGGCAAAAATGCAAAGCCTATTCTGGTGAGTTGTTGTATTTAGACACCAAAGCCAATTCTGGTGAATTGTTGTATGTAGACACCAAAGCCTATTCTGGTGAATTATTGTATGTAGAAACCAAAGCCTATTTTGGTGAAATGTTGTATGTAGACACCAAAGCCTATTCTGATGAGTGGTTGCATTTAGACACCAAAGGTCCTCAAGTTAGAGAATTCTGTGCCGTAAGGGACATAACCAGTGAGTTGCACTTTAATAGTTAGAGGAACTTTTCTGTCTGATGGATCATTATCATAATGTGCCATAATGAATTTTGAAAAGTGATCATGTATCTTCACGTCTGCTTTTGTCTTGTATTTGGGAGAGCAGGGGATTTTAGGGCACAATTTTAAAAGAAAAACATGAAGAAACAAAATGGCTATAGAAATAAAGAACTAAATAATACATATACATAGAACGTCGCCTCAGACAAAGAAGTGTTGGGTGTTAAGACCATCACAAGATAGGTGTGCGCAGTTATTGTTGTTTTTAAGCTATGGCTGTTGAGCTTGTTGCTCTTTTGCAGACAGCGCTAAGTTGATTTTCTTGACATCTACAGTGTAGATCTAGTATTTTCCTGTGGCTTTTCTGCCATACCACAACTTGTTGAGTTGGAGTAAAAGAATTGAAGATTTTTTTGGCAAGGTATTCTACCTTGGCTCAGCATGCATTTAAAGGATTGTCACATCTGGTTTTAGGCTAGCAGTGGGAAAGAGGGGCAGCATACTGTGCATTCCCCGCATTCAGGGGAGAAAGAGGGGGAGGGGAGGGCTCTCCAAAAATGCGGGGCCAAAATACTTTGCTCTGGTTCTAGGCTGTCCCAAGGAGTTGTCATGTCTTGCACAGATCTATTTCCTGGGGTAACACCCCCCCCACACACACACACCTATCATCTTTCCATTGTGGGATCCTCATACCACGCAGTTAACCAGGTTAAAGCTGAACTTAAGTCTTGGTATAGAGTGATTCCCTCAAGCTAAGCATGCAATATTCACAGCAAGTTGCACCACAGTGGGAATTGTGTTAGGCTGCTCTGCGCTCTGGTGCAGACTAATCGATCTCTGAGCATTGGCCACGTAACAACATCTCAAGAACTCAAAGGTTGCCTGTTTCCAGGATGCTTGCATGGAGAGGCTTCAAAGTCTTAGTGATCTAACCCTGGAGTTCATGCGCAGGCAATGTGAATTACTCTGCAGCCCTAGTTACGTGTAGTAACATATACATTACCTTTGTTGCTCTAGAGCGTACTCCAAATGAAAATTATTGTAAAGAAACACATGTTGATAGACTCATGGTGGTTGTGTAAGGTGTATGTTCATGTCAGAAAGGGAACTAATACTATCAAATAATAATCTTCTTCTTCAAGTACCATGCATAGTGGCATAGGAGATCATGTCTCTCCACAACTTCCTGTCTCCAGTACAATTTATCAATTCTGCTGTTGATTTCTTTCCATGCCACGATGCCAAACTGTCCAGTATTAGCTTTCTTTGTCTTCTCCTATCTCTTTTTCCTTCAACCATACCTGTTGTTACGATATATTCCAGCTTTCCTCTTCTCATAACATGCTTAAAAAAAGTGGATTGCTTCTTTCTAACTTGTGAAATAAGTTTCCTTTGCACATTGGCCTCTTTCAGGACATCCTTATGACTCTTTTTGGCTGTCTATGGTATTTTTAACATTCTTCTGTAAAACCACATCTCTGTGGGCTCTAATGCCTTCCCTACTTGTTTACTAATTGTCCATGACTCACTCCCTATATGTGTCATGATTGGTTCTATATACTTGTAACACTGAAGAATTCTCTTTCTTACTTCCATTGACAAAGAATTGTTGCATAAAATACTCTTCATTTTATAGAATACTGTTTTGCCTGAGCTGTTCTGTTCTTCACTTCTGAGATGCATCTTCGATCCGTTGTTATTAATATGCCTGGGTATTTGAATTTATAAACTAAGAATACGAATACACAAGGTAAGAGGAGCTTCAATCGCATTGGAAATATATGGAGGTCAGAAGAAATCAAGTCCAACACAAAAGTCAGACTCTGTCAACTTGAATGTCAAGTCAGCGAGCCATATTGTATGGCTCTGAAAATATGGAGAACAACAAAAACAACAACTAGCAACCTCTTCAAGATGTTTTAGGTTGGATGATAACTACGGCCAAACAACAACCAAGGAGTTGCAAACTTTCATAAATGGGTGTTGTTATAGAATAGAAGGATTGAAAAAAGTATGTCAAGATCACTGATATGGAACTGATGACAAGAACTAGACATGTACCAATAGAACAAAATTGAGAAGATATTGGCGATGAATAGAACCCACATTGAGGAAACCTGTTGATAGCATTAAAAGGCGGGTTTTTGTTGTTGAATCCCCAAAGTATGTGAGGTAGAGGGAGACCAAAAACACGCAGAGAAGAGAACGAATGAACTTTATTTTCAAAGGTTTTAGAATTGGGCACGCAGGCCCGTCTAATGTTGTGCCCTTCCTTTCTCTCGTCTGATGGGAAAGACATGGAAAGACCTTGAGCGGATGGACAGGAGGACTTAGCATGAATTGGCTGAAGGCCTATACTTCTTTTGGAACTCAAGAATAATAAATGAAGAAATGAAAGTAATAAATGTTTTTGGAAACAAAAAATAATTTCTATTCAACATTTATCTAATATCCACCTCTCCTTTCCCTGTGTAAAGGCTTCTATGAAAGATGGATTTACATCATCCATCAAAGAGCAGCTGAAGGTGGTTAAAAAATCCAACATTCTTGACAAGATGCCTCCCAAGACAAGCCAACAGCCACCAGCCAACAATGCAGGGGCAGCAGCGGCTCCTGCCCTACCACCGGTAAGTAAGGGATTCTTTTCCCATGGGGGGTTTTATGCGTTATAATTGTTTATCTATTTCAGAGTGCCCCGGCTTACTTTAAACCACTGATGTCTACTGTATCACATGTCAGGGTTGTGAAAGTTTAAGAATATACCTAACTGACAAAGCTGTTTCAGTTAATACAATATTTACATTATTGTTTATTATTTAATGTTATAGCTTTGCATTTTAAGTATGTAATTGCTTCATTGCTTCCTCTCTCTCTCTCTCTCTCTCCCTCCCCTCCTTTGTATCTGTGCGTGTTACATTATTGCCAATCATCATCATCATCAGTTGCCATCTCCACAACGGAGGTTGGCTGTAATGGATCTCCAACGTCTTCTGTCTCTTGTCTTGGTGGTACACTCTGATAGACTCTTTCCCGTCCATCTCTTGATGTTATCTTCCCACTTATAGCGCTGTCTTCCCCTTGCACGTTTACCTTCAACTCTCCCTTCTGTTATGGTCTTCTGCAAGGTGTTATGCCTTTTTATGTGGCCAAAGTATTTTAGCTGCCGAACTTTGACCTCTCTCATTAGTTCTCTTTTCATACCTAGATTTTCTAGGACCTCCTTATTTGTTTTCATCTCTTTCCATGAGATACGCCCCATTCTTCTATATATCCACATTTCAAGAGCCTCAATTCTTTCTTCCAAATGCTTATTCATCGTCCATGTTTCTGCACCATACAGAAATGCAGAATATATATAACACTTTATGATTCTCAGTTTTAATTTATGAGATAACTGTTTGGATGTCAGTATATGTCTTTTAAAGATGGAAATGCACCATAATATAACAGATTGTGTCTTGGTTGAACATCCTGAAAATGCATGCATTGATGATGTATGCCCCTCTTCCCCTTCCCTCCCCAAATTTATGTAATGATACTGACAACTGTTTTGTTTTCGTTAACTCTTTTCCCAGTGAAGTTTACCCAAAAAATGACGTTGTGCCATAATAAAAATTTCTGAGTTATTCTGAAAGCTAAAAATTATTTTTATTCTGCTTCCTAATGGCTTTGTTATTTATTTTTTGTTTTAAATTTACTGGCATTATCTTGATGCTTGAGGTTCACACCTCCCATGTGCTTCCCAGGATAGCAGCCAACCTAATATTGGTGCACAGGGTTGAACAGCAGCAGGCAACCCAGGATAGCAGTCAAATAATATTGATACATAGTGTAAAACAGCAGCAGGTAATCCAAGATAGCGGTCAACAGAATATAAAGGCACAGTGTAACCAGGAGCAGGTAACCCAGGATAGCAGTCAACATAATATTGATGCACAGTGTAGAACATCAGTAGACAACCCAAGATAGCAGTCAACAGAATATAGAGGCACCGTGTAACCAGCAGCAGGTAACCCAGGATAGCAGTCACCAGAATATTAATGCACAGTGTAGAACAGCAGTAGACAACCCAAGATAGCAGTCAACAGAATATAGAGGCACCGTGTAACCAGCAGCAGGTAACCCAGGATAGCAGTCACCAGAATATTGATACACAGTGCAGAACAGCAGTAGACAACCCAGAAACTGTGGGAATCTACTTATGGAACACTGAGCTCTCTAAAAATCTACCTTGACAAAATCATGTCAGCTTTCGGGTTTCAGAGTATATGGAATTTGCAATAATAATTTTTATCTCTGCTGGATGATCTGCTTCCTACAGTTCCAGCAACGAAGCAGTGAAAGATTCAAACTAAATAATATTTTACTCAATGTTAACTTTGCTTCGCATTCCGATCTCATATATTTGATTAAAGTGAATGTTTGTAAGCTTGCTTTTGAGTGGGAATACAGAAAAGTACCTTTAGTCCTGAGGATCTCACACTTTTAAATGCTGGTTGGAGAGAGTTAGTCCAGAATTTTCTTTCCTGCCTCCACCCATCACCTAGAGATATACCAGATCATCCCCTGTGGTCTACTAGTAGATCAGGATCTACCTCATGCCGACCTCTGGTGTTTGTTTGTTTTGATCCCCAAAGATTTGAGTTTTCACTCTTTTACCCAATTTATTTGGGGTGAGTTCTAGAACTATCTTGCAAACTCAGAGGGCTTCCCTAACACAGCAACATTTGTTAAAACATGTCAGAGCTACTAATTGGCTGGCGAATCAATGCTACGAGTTGGATGGACCTCTATCCTGGAGGGGATCTTGTCGAGGAACACTTGCTTCACTGCCTCACTGTCCAAGCTGGGAGGGCCTGTTGCCGGGATCACCCCACATCTTGCGTTGCGCATTACACTGTTATAATGGATATTGGGGCAGAAAAGACCAAGACATCCACACATACACAAAATCACTGCCTCGCTAACCTAAGTGGGAGGGCCCCTAGCTGGGATCACCACGCACAGCCTTCAGAGATAGCGTGTGTCAGTGCTAGACCCCTGGTGTAGAAGTAGTGTTTTGCCACACGTATTAGTGCCACAAGCGACTGAGGACTGTTATTTGTAAGGCTGCAGCCATATTGCGTTTAGAAAAAGACTATCTACAGAATGCATCAATTTTTAAAAAATGTGTTATTTCTACTTCATATACTTGTGGGATTGATAAGTCTAATGATGAGGTCAAAACACATACAGCCGTTGTCTCTTCCTGTATGCTTCATAAGTGAGAGAGGAAACACCCTGGTGTTAGAGGTCAAAACACATACAGCCGTTGTCTCTTCCTGTATATTTCATAAGTGAGAGAGGAAACACCCTGGTGTTAGAGGTCAAAACACATACAGCCGTTGTCTCTTCCTGTATGTTTCATAAGTGAGAGAGGAAACACCCTGGTGTTAGAGGTCAAAACACATACAGCCGTTGTCTCATCCTGTATGTTTCATAAGTGAGAGAGGAAACACCCTGGTGTTAGAGGTCAAAACACATACAGCCGTTGTCTCTTCCTGTATGTTTCATAAGTGAGAGAGGAAACACCCTGGTGTTAGAGGTCAAAACACATACAGCCATTGTCTCATCCTGTATGTTTCATAAGTGAGAGAGGAAACACCCTGGTGTTAGAGGTCAAAACACATACAGCCATTGTCTCATCCTGTATGTTTCATAAGTGAGAGAGGAAACACCCTGGTGTTAGAGGTCAAAACACATACAGCCGTTGTCTCTTCCTGTATGTTTCATAAGTGAGAGAGGAAACACCCTGGTGTTAGAGGTCAAAACACATACAGCCATTGTCTCTTCCTGTATGTTTCATAAGTGAGAGAGGAAACACCCTGGTGTTAGAGGTCAAAACACATACAGCCGTTGTCTCATGCTGTATGTTTCATAAGTGAGAGAGGAAACACCCTGGTGCTAGAGGTCAAAACACATACAGCCGTTGTCTCTTCCTGTATGTTTCATAAGTGAGAGGAAACACCCTGGTTTTAGATGCTCTTAAAAATGAAAATGGTGTGGAATCAGTTTTACAAATTAACGGTAACACATGAAACACGGGGTGTTTCAGGGTTTCACCCTTCATCAGCCACAGTCACAAACAGGTGACAAAGACAGATATATACAAAATAGAATTATGACAAAATGAAAATAGGGTAGCAGCAGTGGATGTAGTATAATGTAAGTAAATAAATAAGGGGGGCTGCTGTGAAACTGGTGAGGGAAATTTAAAAAAGAAATGGTATGGAATCAAGTTTACTAATTAACAATACACAGGAAACACTGGGCAATTCAAGGTTCATTCTTCGTCAGCCATAGTAACAAATAGGTGACAAAGACTCTGATAGACTCTTTCCTGTCCATCTCTTGATGTTATCTTCACACTTACAGCGCTGTAAAATATATATACTTGTACAAACACATTTAATATTCAGTAAGAATTAATTTACGATGCATAGTCCCTGGTAGGTCTCTGAGGAGACAACAAAAATTATTAGGACTACTTCCCCCCTCTGGCATGGTGTGCAGGGCGACTGTGATGAGTTTGTGTACGGGGCTGGTAACCTCATCATAAAGGTAAAAAAGGTCAAGGTTGTCCCATAGCAGATTCTGCCATAGGGGAGTGAAGTGTTAGAGACTTCACAATACTAGGTCCAGCATCGAGAGGTGGGGTGACCAGTTCCCTTCCTCGCTGCCTTTTCCTTCCCTAACTCAAAGTCAGGTACCCATTTACAGCTGGGTAGACTGGAGCGTGTCGGCACCATGATTTGAACCCGGCACGTTTGCCATGAGAGACCAGCGTACTAACCACTCTGTCAATCGGACACTCATCATATGAAACAAAAATATGCTAGAGAAACTACAGTTGCAAAAGCGTGTGATTGGTTTTATGCAGGCTTCCTGCAAACGGGCCAGCTACAGTGGGGCCTCCATGCTCCATAAAGAGCAAAGAGGGAATGAATGAAAGAACTAATTGGGAAAACTGTGCAGGTATTTTTAGTTCGTCTTCCCAAGTTCAAGAGCAGAGTCCTCCAACGGCGACCGTTGCCTCAATTGGCTGTGTGTGGTGTTCCTGGAAACGGGGCCTCCCAGATCTGAGCTGTTACGTCTCAGCTCCGATGACACTCACTGGTGCAGCCACCTCACTGAGCTATTGTATGGACATGAGGTATAGCATACATATAGGCGTGAGGTGGCAGGGAAGCAAACCCGTAAAAATTGCATGCTGAAATCGGATGTGCTGGGCCGAAAGGCGCAGATATCACAGCATAGCTGTAAACTACGACACAACGTACTTACTGCTCAAAACTAACGGCCCGAATTGTAAGATAGAGATATGGCTAAGAGCGAACGCAAACAACAAGAGCAGAGTCAGCCATTTTTACATTTAAGTAGACCAGAGTGTGGCATGACTTGGGTTCAAGTCTGGTCCCTTTGCCTCGATAAGCAACTGCTCTAACCACTCTGCCACTAAGATCTTCCCCCCCCCCCCCCCAAAAAAAAAAAGAAGTATTTTTTTAATTGACATTAAAGTTTTCTGCTGTGAGTCTTCTTAATTGCGTCCACATTTTATCTTTGATTTTTCATTACTTTCATCTGATGTTCTTAATAGGTACTTTATTGTTTCTGATAATGTTTGTGTGCTGATTTGAACCTACTTGATGTATTTAAATGTTGCGTTGACGCTGTCAAGCGGAGCCAGATTTCATTCTTTGTAATAACATTTTGAACAGAATCCCATCCTTACAATTTTTGACTTCAGGGGTTCGACCCGCAGGCTGTTTTGGATGACATGAGAAAACTGAAGCTGATTGTTAAAGCTCATGAGCGCAGGATCAAAACAATCTGTTTTCTGAATAGTATTAGCCTCGTCACATTCATTTTGATTTTAAAGATTGTTATGTTTATGCTAAGTTAGACAAGCACATACAAGTGGTTTTGTTTGTTAGTTTGGTTTTTTTTTCAAATTTTATTTTTTAAAGTAACGGTTCCTTTTTATATAAATTTTTTAAAAATTGTCTAGTGCACTGACTAGTAATTTGTTTATTAACAAAAAATTTGACTTAACACATTAACTACCGCAAGCCGCTGTCAGCGGCTCACAAAATAATCACATTTGGACCGCAAGCCGCTCAGGGCGCCAATCTAATTTTAGTAATAAAACGAATGAAAAATGTACTGAAACACTCTCTGATCTGGTTCGAGATTTTAAGTTGCCACTGGAAAACAAATTCCCAAAGCATGGTTGCTGTAGAACACTGAAAAATTGATATTATGTTCATATTTTTCAGCGTTTAGGGTTAGTTACCAAATTGTGTAAAACTGTTTACCGTGGCAACTAGTGCTAGGACTACAAAAAATGCGTGTACATCTCGTCTAACGGCTGAATAGGATAGAAACATGTTTCAACAATTGACTGAAAGATCTAGCGACGAGGACAAGAGTGAAAACGGTGTGCACATTGATTGAAATTGTGATTGTGATAGAGATGGGGCGCAAGCAGTTATAATTGTGAAAATATTGCAAGTCCTCGGCCATCGGAGGGCCGTTAAATAGCAACAACCTCTATTAGAGTTGCAGCCAATGTTTATTGTAATAGTACATTCATTTATCTTTAAAATGACGTGTAATTCATACAAATCTGTAAACAATTACGAAAACTACAGCTTACTTTGTGCAAACACCTACAGGATGAAAATGGGAAAAAAATTTAATTCGGCCACAGTGTGTTTTTTAATTCGGTAGTTAATGTGTTAACTTTGTCTTTAAATTTTGATGTCCCTGTCTGTTGTGTGGTAAAGGGTAAAGGGTAAAGGTAAATGTAGTTCCATAGCAGATTACTGCTGTAGGGAAGTGAAGTGTTAGAGGCTTCTGTAAACTAGGTATCAGTTTCATGAGGTGGGAGGTACTCAGTAGCTACACGATATTACATGTTATATAAAACATAAATATGCCCAGTTAATGTATGACCCTTCCATTACGCAGGAAATATACATCTGAAGCTATCGTTGTTACTCATGTACATATTAATTTGCATAACGTATACAACCTCATCATGTAAAACAAATTGCCACAGAAACAGCGGTCTACAAGAGCACGTACATGCTTGTTGCAGACGTCCTGTAAAGGGACCAGCTGTAGTGGTGGCTCCATGCTCTGTAATAAATGTGTTCTTGATGTTTCAAATAGTATAACTTTCAACAGCAGCACATTTTCAGTTCTTGATGATCCAACAGTTTCCTGAAGTAACATGTCTTGTGTTCTTGGTGAGTCAGCTGCTTCTTCTGTTCTTGATGTTTCAAATAGTATAACCCTCTACAAGGAACACATCTTCAGTTCTTGATGTTTCAAATAGTATAACCCTCTACAAGGAACACATCTTCAGTTCTTGATCCAAAAATACTGTGAAGTAGCACAGCTTCTTCTGTTCTTGATGTTTCAGCAGTTTCTTATGGTCTTGATGTTTCATATGGTGTAACCTTCTACATAAACACATTTTCTTCAGTAAATTATCTTGAAGTAGCACAGCTTCATGTGTTCTTAATGTTTCAGCAGTTTCTTATGGTCTCGATGTTTCGTATGATGTAACCTTCTACAGAAACACATTTTCTTCAGTAAATTATCTTGAAGTAGCACAGCTTCTTGTGTTCTTGATGTTTTAGACAGTATAAGCAGTAACTTACTGTACTTGGGCAGCACTGCTTCACATGTCCTTGATATATCATATAGTATATAACTTTCGGCTGTCTTCCTCCTGGCCTTGTTCCATTCTAGTCCTTGGTCCTTCAAAGATTGTCTGATACTGTCCTCCTCTGGACTCTGGATTGTCCTGGAGGTCTGGATCCCTGGCTCTTTGTTTCCCATGCTTGTTGTGGTAGCCAATCTTCTCCCATTCTGCAGACATGGCCAAACCATCTTAGTTGGGACTGTTCTCCTTGGGTCTGCAGGGGTTGGGTTTTTAGGCCTTGACATATCGTCTGGATGAGGACCATGTCTCTTCTTGTTACTTCCACCACCTTCCTCAGATACCTCATTTCTGAGGTTTGGATCTGGCTTTTATGGGTTGTAGTCATTGCCCATGACTCGCATCCATATGTGAAGACTGGGACATAGGTGGTTCTTTAGTTCTTGATGATCCAAAAATATTGTGAAGTAGCACAATTTCTTGCAATTTTGATGTTTTAGACAGTATAACCAATAACTTACTTGGACAGCACAGCTTCACATATTCTTAGTGTTCCAGATATTATAACCTTCGTCAGCAGCACAGTATCTTGATGTTTTCTGCTACACAGCTTCACGTGTTCTTAGTGTTCCAGATAGTATAACCTTCGTCAGCAGCATAGTATCTTGATGTTTTCTGCTACACAGCTTCACATGTTCTTAGTGTTCTTGATAGTATAACCTTCGTCAGCAGCACAGTATCTTGATGTTTTCTGCTACACAGCTTCACATGTTCTTAGTGTTCCAGATAGTATAACCTTCATCAGCAGCACAGTATCTTGATGTTTTCTGCTACATAGCTTCAAGTGTTCTTGACGTTCCAAATAATATTCTGCAGTAGCACAGCTTCTCAGGATCTTGATGTTGTGATGGTATAACATTCTACAGCAAAACAGCTTCTTATGTACATGATGTTTAAGATAGTATAACATTCTGTAGCAACACAGCTTCATGTGTTCTTGACATTCCAAATAATAGTCTCATCATCATCAGCTGCCATCTCCACATTGAAGATTGCCTGCAGTGGATCTCCAACGTCATCTGTTTTTTTGTCTTATTGATGCACTCTGATGGACTCTTCTCTGTCCATCTGTTGATGTTATCTTCCCACGTATATCGCTGTCTTCCTCTTGCATGTTTGCCTTCAACTCTGCCTTCCATTATGGTTTTCAGCATAATTTTCTACATCAGCACAGCTTCAAGTGTTCTTGATGTTTCAGACTGTATAAAATTCTTGAACATCACAGCTTCAAGTGATCTTGATGTTTCAGACTGTATAAAATTCTTGAGCAGCACAGCTTCAAGTGATCTTGATGTTTCAGACTGTATAAAATTCTTGAGCAGCACAGCTTCAAGTGATCTTGATGTTTCAGACTGTATAAAATTCTTGAGCAGCACAGCTTCAAGTGTTCTTGATGTTTCACTAGTACAACTTCCTGTTTTCGTGATGTTCCAAATAACAATACATCCTGCAGCAGCAGCACAGGTTCATGTCTTCATGATGTTTTGTGCGGTGTAACAACCATAGTTATACAGCCTGTGCTCATGATGTTTTTAAAACATCCTATACTTAAACAACTAGGGTATTTTCCATATTTAATATATTATTGCACATATTAGGATCTATTTTTTTTTAAATATGGTGCACTGCACACATATAAGGTCCTGATAGTATCTTACAGAATTTCATAAATGGGTACTTTGCGTAGAATAGAAGGATTGAAATGATACATCAAGATCACTAAGATGGAACTGATGACAAGAACCAAACAAGCGCTAGTGAAACAAAGGGATCAGAAGATGATAGCGATGGATTGGGTACACATTGAGGAAACCTGTTGATAACAGACAGTCCTTTATGTGGAATCTTCAGGGTAAGTGAAGTAGAGATAAACTGAACAGCACATGGAGAAGAGAACTGGAGACAGAAATGAAAATGATGAGAAAGGCACGGAAAGATCTCATCATGTAAAACAAATTGCTACATAAACTAATGTTGCAGCGATTTTGTGTAGGCTTCCATAGAGAGCAAATAGGAAATGAAGAAACAAATGCTACACGTTTGATAGCAATGCCTTTTTTAAAACCAGTTGTCAGGCTTGTTAATGAATAATCAATATATATAAAATCCCAGCTTTTTCTGTCAGTAACGCTAAGGGATGCAACTGTGGTTGAAAGTTAGACATTAATTGTATTTTGTCCCTTATATGTACTCTCCCGAAAATAGTAACACTCAACAAAGAAGAGTGCGCACAGGTTTGTATGCATGGACAGTTCGATTATACTGTATGGACAGAAGTCAACAACACATCTGATAAACAGTACATGAACTGGAGACAGGAAGATGCGGAGATCCATGATTTAAGTTGTACCAGATTAAAACAACAGAAAATCAAGATGTTATTTTGTCATGTTCAGACTTTTAACATCAGATGTAAAACAAATATTTTGGTTTTTTTAAATACTTTTGAATAAGTAAAATTGCCGTTAAGTATTGGTGCTTTTGAATTTAATTCCTGTCTTATGACGGGCTTTTACACTAGTATATATATATGTATTGTGGAGGAAACCTCTACACCTCACGGTAGAAGGGGAACGACTAAGTAAGTATTGTGGAGGATACAGTATTTAGAAAACCTATAGAAGAGCTTTGCAGCTGGAGGCCATCTGATCATCAGATGTTACCCCACCCAGTCACGTGGGTATAATTCAGCATGTAAGACAATACTGTAAATGGTGAGAACTGGCTTTAATGATGTGCTTAAATGGCTGGCTGTATAATTGTATTTCTGCTAATGGTGCCTTGTGGGTGGATGTAGGTCTGGCAGTAACTATAGCTGTGGTGTAGGTTCTATAGTTGTAGTTGTTGTCGGTGGTCTTGTAAAAGCCAGTGTGTGACATTGAATATAGATCTTATATGAGAAAAACCATGGAATTATTAACTATTGACTATAAATCTTATGTAAGCTGATCATGAAATAACCATACTCAAAAAAAGAAGTTATATTGAAAATTACAGGTCTTAGCTACTGAGTATAGAACTTCATGGAAAAATCATGGATTTATTAACTACAGAGTATATAGATATTAAAATGAGAAAAATCATGGAATTATTAACTATTGATTGTAAATCTTATGTAGGCTGATCATGAAATAATTAACTACTGAAAATAGATATTATATTGAAAATTACAGGTCTTAGCTACTGAATGAATATAGAACTTCTTAAAGAAAAATCATGGATTTATTAATTACAGAGCATGTAGATCTTATATAAGGAAAGCTGATAATTATTAAATACTCAACATAAATCTTTATGTAAGCAAATCATGGAAATAATTAACAACTGAATATAGATGTTATATTGAAAAAGTTGCAGATCTGAGCTATTGAATATAGAACTTGTTAAAGAAAAATCATTGATTTATTAATTACAGAGCATATAGATCTTAAATAAGGAAAACAGGGAATTATTAAATACTCAACATAAATCTTTATGTAAGAAAATCATGGAAATAATTAACGACTGAATATAGATGTTATATTGAAAAAGTTGCAGTTATTAGCTACTGAATAAAGATCTTATATGATAAACCTTTTTCAGTTATTAGCTACTGAATAAAGATCTTACATGATAAACCTTTTTCAGTTATTAGCTACTGAATATGAAACTCCGTAAAGAAAATCGTGGATTTTTTAAATACTAAACGTAGAACTCATTCTCCAACACTGTCGGCTCCATGAGAGGAGCAAGTTGGCAGCATGGCCTTCTCCATCCCAGTTGTTGACGGAGAAACTATGGTGACGAGAGAAGCCTGAGACGGACTGCCAGCTTTATAAAAGAGATAGATATGGTTATTTGAGATCACATTACAAAGAAGAAGAAGAAGAAGAATACTGAACATGTAGAAATTATATAAGCAGATCACAGAATGATTAACTACTGAATTTAGATTTTATACTGAAAATCACAGTTATTAGCTACTGAATATAGAATTTCTTAAAGAAAATCATGAATTTATTCACTACTGATTATGTAGATCTTTACAAGGAAGTCATGAAATTATTAACTACTGAATATAAATTTTATATATAAGCTACAATGGAATAATTAACTACCAGATATAGATCATATTGACAATCACTTCTTAAGGAAAATCATGGCTTTATCTATTAACTGAGTATAAAGAAACTATGGAATTACTAACGACCAGTGTATTATCAATTTCTTTGTGATCTTAAGAACTAACTACCAGTGATTTTCTGTCTCTTTGTGATCTTATGAACTAACTACCAGTGATTATCTGTCTCTTTGTGATCTTATGAACTAATTACCAGTGATTATCTGTCTCTTTGTGAACTTATGAACTAACTACCAGTGATTTTCTGTCTCTTTGTGATCTTATGAACTAACTACCAGCATACATGCCACACTTAAAGGTTTACCCATAATCTGTACGGGGTGTTTGCGTTTTCAGATGTGTACGGGCCGTACACGGGTCTGTACGGGTTTTTTCGCCTAATTATTAAATATACATATAAATCTTGTGCCACTACACAATTTGCGTCATGAGATTCGGCGAGATTTTAAGCCAAGTGGATAAAAAAAAAAATAACCAATGAAAATCAAGCTGCCTATTTTTCAATTGCCGCGGGATGTGCGTGGCGTGTTCATTCACAATTTTTCGCTAAAGCTAGCGCGAGGTTACTGATTATTTGAACGATTACGCAGCACTGAAATCTTTTTTGAGTCGCCTATTGTTTAGGATTAATTTCCAGTTTAGTATTGGTAAGTAATTCATTTTTAAAAAAATATTACAATAACATTGTTTAGATGAAGTTAGATTTAACTGTCAGATAACTTAGGCCTATGCTTTCTTTTCCCCTAAGGTTTAGCATAATTGATTATTTACGGCTGGTAAAAAAAAAAAGGCTGATACCACTACATATTATTTGATTTCACTAAAACTTGTAGAAAGTGCGTAAGAAATGTAAATTTGAAAAATAATACAATAGCCTACAAATTATGGGTAGCCTAATAACGTAATGACGGTCGCCGAATGCTCCGCATGTATTTTCGTACCATTTAGAGTTATAATTAGGGTTACAGCTAGGGTTAACCCTAAATCTAAATGGTACGAAAATACACGCGGAGCATTCGGCGAACGTCATTCCGATATTACCAAATTATGAAACTGAAAAAGAAAAAAAAAACCACAATAGCGTGGAAAATTTACATCTTAACTCGATCAGAGAAAAGTTTATTTGGAGTTAGCCTACTTCTCTTCTTAGTTTTAATTTCGTTTCTTTAAAAAACAATGTTATTTTGCCTTTGGTGGTCATCATTACGGTCATTCAATGATTTATAATTATTAAATAATTAATTAGCCTACTATCAATGTTTGATTGACACTAAAATTTGTATGGGAAGGTCTATTTAAAACTACCAGTTGGGCTTTAACGGCTATTCCAATTTTTGAAGTTCGGTAGAAAATATACAGGCTAATATTACGCCAGCGCTAGTTTATATTTTCATTACCAGAAAAAGATTCACACGGACTGCAGAAATAGACTAAATGATGATACAGTCACAGCATTTCTACAATGCAAAATAAATTCTAACTCTTGTTGTTTAGGTTTTAAAGCAAGTGAAGACATGCTTAAAAAGGCAAAGGCCGCATGTCACTATGATGGTGCAGAACCATCTAATTGAATATACTTTTACATGAATAAACTCTTTTGTTACGTTTTTCAGTCTTTGTACAGGTTTTGCGGGTCTTTGTACAGGTTTTTTAAATTTTTTGTACAGGTTTTTCATCTCTGAGGTGTGGCATGTATGTACCAGTGATTATCTGTCTCTTTGTGAACTTATGAACTAACTACCAGTGATTATCTGTCTCTTTGTGATCTTATGAACTAACTACCAGTGATTATCTGTCTCTTTGTGATCTTATGAACTAACTACCAGTGATTATCTGTCTCTTTGTGATCTTATGAACTAACTACCAGTGATTATCAGTCTCTTTGTGATCTTATGAGCCACTTCTTATTACTATTAATAACGCATTTTGTTCCCTTCAGAAAAAAAATACATTTAAACAGATTTAGTTGCTAAAAGAATGATACTGAAATAGTAATGTAATACTTTTGTATCAGGTAATTTATGTTCACTTAATGAACAGAAAACAGCACACCAATACACTATGCTGCTTTATTGGAACCTGTTGGTTGAAGTAGTTTATTGAAACAGTTTATTGAAATGACGTATTCTGTTGAATGATTTTATTCTCTTGGATCAGTTTATTCTCTTGAGTCAGTTTATTGTAACATGCATTGACTTGGATAGGTGTGACTGAAATTGAAAAAGAAATTAAATATGAAACCCATTCTGTTAATAAACCCATCCTCTATTTTATGTTTCTGTCTTTTAGAGGTTGGTTGAAAAGTCACTTCCTGTTTTTAAATGTTTACATCATTTATGTCCCTTAAGTGTTCACACTGGCAACCATTAATGTTCACACATTCTTGAAGTCTGCCTGCCACACTGAGCCACACTCTGTTACAAAGTTCTCTTTTTTAATCCATTTCATTAAATGCATCAGTGAAATAGAACATGCTGAGTAAAAAAGGAAAGACATGTTGATAAAATAATCATCTGCATGTTAATAAAATAATAAATACAGTTATAAATGATAAGTACAAAATAGATGTTATTATAGTTTATACCTACTTTTGTACACCCTTTATTAAGTTTCATTGTGCATATTGTTCATGTATCAGCTGATATTTAATATGATCTCATAATTTTTTGTTTCTTCATCTTTATATTCTTGTGTCAGCTCATATTTAATATAATGTCATAATTTTTTGTTTCTTCATCTTTCCATTCTTGTGTCAGCTCATATTTAATATAATGTCATAATTTTTTGTTTCTTCATCTTTCCATTCTCCCCCAATGTCCTAAAACTGGCCACGATGCTGCCATCACCATCACTGATATGCCACTTCTGCTGTTACCACCGCTGGCCGCCACGTTACACCAACTGTGATCACAGCATTCAAGCAAGCATGATGAGTTGGACTTGAAAGGACTTCACGAAGAAATTGACGAGCTGAAGAACAAGTTACGGAGGCAGGACAAGCGAATTGCAGACCTGGAGATGCGCCTCTCAGCTTTGGAGCCAGACAACTATGACCATGCTGACGGGGATGATGTCTAAAGTGTTTGGGATGTTCACTAAAGAAACTCGAGCTTCCTGGTGTGTGCCATTCCATATAATCTTTCCTACAAAAAGTCTTGATTGTAAATAGTAAAATAATTAATTTGCTTATATAAACTTTTGGGTGGAGACATTTTCAGAGAACCAGCTGAGTTCATTTTTGTATGCAAATTCCTTCTCAGTAAATCAATATTAGGGATACATTTTATTTTTATTGAAATATTGAGAGCCCAAACAGTTCCTTCTCATTAAATCAACCTTGTAGGGCTAGTTTTTAGTTTGTTTTGTAAAGCCAAGTAAAATTCTCTCTCATTAAATAAACATTTTAGGGATAATTTTCATTTTATATTTTTTTTTTTTTTACATTTTTATTGTAAAGTTGAAAGCCCAATAAACTCCCACTCATTAAATAAACATTTTAAAGGATAGCTGTTAGATTTGTTTTGTTTGTTAATTTTTTTTTTTTTTTTTTTTTTGCAATGCTGAAAGCCCAGTAAATTCCCTCTCATTAAATACACATTTTTAGGGATAGTTTTTAACTTTTTTGTTTGTTTGTTTAGTATTTTTATTGTAAAGCTGAAAGCCCAGTAAACTCCCTCTTGTTTTAAAAGCTTTCATGATAGATTAGTTTGTAATGAAGGGTTCACAGCCTGTTGCTTCCATCTTATGAAATGAATATTAAAGAATGGTTTTATTCTTTAGATAAGAAACATTACAAATAATTTGACTTGCCTGTCAGATGACTGTTTTGGCCCCCATGGTTTTATTCTTTAGATAAGAAACATTACAAATAATCTGACTTGCCTGTCAGACGATTGTTTTGGCTCCCATGGGTGTTAATACATTTAGAAGTGTGGACTTGTTTGATTTATATCTAGGGATGTGATGGCTTTTGAATCTAAAACCCATTAGGATTTGAATTATTTTAATAGATGTGAAATCCGAGGATAGTTTTTGAAATTTCTAATGAATTTCAGAGTTGGATCATCAGAATAAATGTTTTGTCTGCGGTGATGGTGTGCATGCCTTTTTGACTGCGCCGTGTAAGCAGTTCCTGGTTGGAGATGGTATTCGGCCAAAAAATTCAAAGAATTTTCCTTAGGCAGGTTGTGTGGAATGAGGATAGTTTGGACATTTTCTTTTCTGTTATTCTCTAGCGCTCCATGCCATACAAAAGTACGGAAAGTACAGAACTCTCGTATAATCTTAATTTAGTGTTATGTATATTGATGCACAAATTTGCATCACTTGTGGCATCTGAATTCAAAGGATTTTAGAATTTGTGTTCCGAATCTGACAGATGCTGTATTTTTTCTTTGGCTCAATCACATCCCTAGTTATGATTCACACGCATCATTCTGCCATTTTAAAAAAAAAAGAGATGTTAAATGTCCAAATAAACCATCTTGTGGAAACGCAAAACTCTTTCTGTGCATGCAGTTGTGTTCATATTTTCAGTGAAATTGGTCTTATGTATACATTAGGGTAATATGTACCATACACATTGTTATGTGTACATTGGAATAATTTGTACCATACATGTTCTTATGTATACATTAGAATAATTTGTACCCTACTTGTTCTTATGTATGCATTGGAGTAATTTGTACCATACATATTGTTTTGTGTACATTAGAATAATTTGTACCATCCATGTTCGTATGGGTACATTGAAAGAATTAGTACCCTATATTTTCTTATGTATATGTTAAAAAATGTGTTCTGTACATATTTTTATGTATACATTGGAATACTTTGTACCATACATGTTCTTATGTATACATTGGAATACTTTGTACCATACATGTTCTTATGTATACATTGGAATACTGTGTACCCTACTTGTTCTTAAGCATACAATAGAGTATTTTGTACCATACGTTTTCTTATGAATACTGCGAGTGCTTTGTATCCTACATGACATTATGTATAGTACTGTAATCATTTGTATCATACATGTTCTTATGTAAACGCTGGAAGCATTCATAATGACAAGAGACAGGCTGTGAATCCATTGACATCACTGGTCAGCTAGATTTTTTCTGTTATATCAAACCCAGCAGTTCTCAGATCTGTGGATCTATTACAAAAGGTCCGTGGATTCTTCTTGAGAGTCCTGTCTTCTCCAGCCAGATTATTTTATTATGTTATCTTCCCATTTGTCAGTTAAAAGACTTTGATCAGTTTTCTGAGCAGAAGCTGTTTTACCACATCCCTTTTCTAGATAATTTGTAAAAGGGCGTATATGCCCACCCAGCTGTATCCAGCAGAGGCTTTAGCACATTAACCATGCAATTAAAAAAATCTATTGATTTCAGAGTGATTATCAGAATCATCTGGCGTCATATTCTGTGTTTGAGACATGTAATAAAAATATTTTGTTCTGGTTATAATGAGATTTTATTTGCTATGGCTATTGCAGTTTTTTTATTGTTTATGTATTTTTAATTACATTTTTAAAACTTTGTATTTTCTCAAATAAGAAAAATTACAACTTGCGTGGAAATAAGAAACATGTTTAAGTTAAGGCAGTCTCTTAACAGAAACTGCAGAAGGGGAGTGAAGTGTTAGAGGCTTCACTAGTCTAGGTCAGACTTTATGAGGTGGAGTGGCCATTGCCTTTTCTAAATGCCTATGCCTTCCCTAACTCAAGAGCAGAGTCAGGTACCCATGTTACAGCTGGGTAGATTGGAGCGCCATGTTACCAAGTTTTGATCCAGGAACCAGTAACTTTGCCGCAAGTGGTCTAGAGGGTCCTTATTGTGTGAAAAAGAATCAAGAACCACTAGTGTTAAGTGTAACATCCTCAGTTTGTTTAACTGTTGAGATATTTGAATGTTTTAGTTGCTAAATATTCCTGGACCATATAAAAACTGTTCTTACAACAGTCAAATGATGGCAGCTTACATAGTCTAGCATCACAAGGCAGCCTTTGATTGCTAAAACTCCCAGAGTAGAAGAAAAGAGAAAGATTCCAAGGTGCAGAAAAGAAAAACAGCCAGAAATAAGTAGGATAAACGACAGTAAGCAAATACTGCCATAGAGAAGTGAAGTGTTAAAGAGTTGACCTTACTAGGTCAATGATAAGGGTGGATTTGTGCTGAAGTGGTAACTTGCCACCCTTATCGACACCTGGTGTTAAAGTGTAAGATGTAGGTGTCTTCTCTGATTTAGGATGTTGCTGTGTATGTGGTAGTGGAACAGTTCACAGGGTTATCACACAGGCAACATGACGTGTAGAGTCATAGAAAGGGTAACTTCGTTGTATAAGTTTCTTTCATTTATTGCACGCCACAAAACAGTCATGATACTTATGACATCAACATGGTTAACGAGTTCAGCAAGATGATATGGCACATTGAAAACAATTTCTGTAGTCAGCAATGATAGCTGTTGTATATATGCGTCATAAGACATCACAGTTCAATAGATTCAGAAATTCATCAATCATCGAGTGCTAGTTCGTGAAGCTGTATAAATAATAATAATTTCTATAACTTCTGCAACAGTGTCAGCTACAGATCTTCAATGTTCATAAACAATAATAAATGCTCCCATTCTGATGCTAGCAGATCAGTTGTATACAATAAGTCCGTTCACTGTCTGCACGTGAATAGCATACATGGGCTACAGGTCAGCTCGACCTTTATAATGTTCCTAAGTCTAACCATCTGACTTGGACGTGATCTCTGATATAACGAATCCTGGAACACAGACAACAGTCTTGTTGGTCTAGAGCGACCCATATATATTTAACTAGTTCAGGTATACAGATACTGGTGACTTAATCCTAGTCAAAGTACCTCTCCATTTTGCATCACACAGGCGAGCAAATAGGCGACAAAATGACGAACCTCTAGACGATAGCATAAAGTTCGATACAAGAGGAATTACCTTATTTCGGAAAATCAACCATGAACATATGCCTCCAGGCAGGCTGCATAATACTGGGAAATAGTCTAGTTAGCTAACTAACTCACTAAGACACTGTATTTCCCTCAGAGAATCACAAGACGCAGTTGCGTCTGCTCGCTTCTTAAACCATTTCTAAACTGCCCCAACTGGGCGGAACACACAGAACGAACTCCCGGTTTGACATGCGCAGAACGACAATCTCTGAGTTGCCGTTCACAATAAGACGATTCGAAGAACATTCGAGATAAAAGTCTTACACAGTCGCGCCTTTTATGGTCATGAAAAGAAGCGTTAAGAAAGGTTTCAGACATCTACCATAGTTGACTGATACTACCAAATAAGGAGATGTGGTCACGCTTCGTTCAAGAAATTATAGACCGAACGTGTCTCTATACAAGAGAAGGCAACTCCTAACAAATTGTAGTCTCGATAACTCGGATTATGTCCCTTTGACCATAGAAAACATAATACACACTTCAGTCAAAAAAATGATCATACATATGAAAAAAATGTTTATACAAACGAAAAATAATAATGATCCGTGCGTAACATTACCGCACCCTCCCTGGAAAAAAAAAAAAAATGGGACATTTTTTTTTTTTTTTTTAAATCCTGGAGCCGGAAAAAATCTAGGCTCCTAACGCACGTATGATGCGTGGATATATACCTAACAAATTAGCTCAACGCATGGAGCGACACTGAGATCATATCTCAGATCCTTAGAGAAAAAATTTATCTAAGTATACGCTGATATATTCCAGGAAGGTGCCACCAACACACGCCACAATGATGGCAACAACATAATGACAATCAAATTATACTCATACCAATATATGAAATTAAATATATTATGTGTTATCATACAATGTGTTGCAAATAGCGGTGTAATTTACTAATATACCGCACTATATTATTACATTATATAAAGTAACAGTAATTAATAAGTAATACATGTGTTGCTCTTCGGTGACATAAAACATTCAATAGAAGAAGATGTGGACATCATCCGCTCCCAATGTAGGACAGGACTTGATATCCTCAAAGTTCCACAATGGACATAAACTCGCAGACTTCAATGATGTGCTGCGAAAATATCAATAACACAAATCTTAAAGACAACTGGTAAATTTCTTAATACAATCCTGAAAATAATTTATTTAAATGTGGCCGAGTGATCTTTTGGCCCGTATATCACTAACTAAGCCTTCTTAGATAATTACATGGTACAATGTTATAAATTTCCCTCAAAAAAAAAAAAAAAAGTGAGACAAAATCTACTAACATGTCATTATAACATTGGACTGTATATCAGGAAATATATATATATGACAGAAGAATCATGTGGAATCGTGTGGACATCTGGACAGAATGTCTGCCATTACATTATCCGAACCACGGATAGCTCGAACCGAGAAATGAAATGGTTGAAGAGCTATGGCATAACGAGTGGACCTCGAGCTCTTCAAGTTTTTTGCTCTGAATAGCAGTAAGCGCTTTCTGGTCGGTTTCCACAATGAAATGTGCGCCTAGAAGAAATCTTTGTAACTTCAGAATAGACCATACCATAGCCAATAACTCACGGTCTAAAACCGAGTAATTCTTTTCTGCAGCGTTTAATTTCCTAGAGATATACATCACCGGATGCAAAGTATCAGAATACTCCTGCATTAGTGCTGCCCCAATCCCTGTTGACGAGGCGTCACTTCGAAGAACAAAAGTCTTCTCAATAGTAGGTAACTTAAGAATAGGTGGAGATGAAAAATAGGGCTTTAACCTGGTCCAATGAGGATTGACATTCTTTAGACCAGCGGATCAGATTAGGCGACCCTTTCTTCAATAAAGTAGAAAGCGGTGCCATAATGGAGGACAGATTCGGAATGAATCGTCCGTAGAATTGAATCAAACCTAATAGACTCCTTACTTGTTTCTTCGTCTTAGGGACCGAAATGTTAAGTATTTTTGAAACATTGTGGTCCTCTGTCTTTAAAAGACCATGACCAACCCGATGACCTAGGAAAGAAATCTCGCTAAATCCTATAAAGGCTTTAGAGGGTTTTGCAGTCAAGTTATACTCGCGAAGAGTAGACAGTAATTCGTATAAACCCAAATAATGATCTTCCCAAGAATCACTGAATAGACAGATATCATCTAGGTATGCTATGACATCTGTACGATATGCGAGAATTCGCCGCATCATGCGTACGAATGTAGCAGGGGCGTTCATAAGACCAAAAGGCATGAAATTCCATTGGAATAAACCCCTAGGTGTAGAAAAAGCTGTAAAAGGTTTGGCACGTTCAGTTAGCGGGACTTGCCAATAACCTTTAGACAAATCTAGTTTGGTAAAGAATCTAGAATTAGAAAGTTTATTGAGTAGCTCTTCTAATGAAGGCATAGGTTCAGCATCGAACTTCGTAACTTGGTTCAATTTGCGATAATCTACGCAAATGCGAATGTTATTATCCTTCTTTCGAACAATAACCATAGACGAAGAGTATGCTGAAGTGGATGGTTCAATGATTTCCAAACGTATCATTTCATCCAACTCTTTTTCGACTTGAGACTGGAAATGAATAGGTATTGGATATGGTCTGACTCTGATAGGATTGTGATCAGTTAGCACAATGTCATGTTCTATGACATGTGTGTGTCCCGGGATGTCTGTAAGAACATCCTGAAATGTTTGCAACATCGAAGAAACTTGTCGATGTTCCTCAGCGGAAAGATTTTGGAGAAACGGTCACGTTTTTTCCAAGATTCCGTAGAATAAAGTGGGACCATAGAAAGAGGAAGATTGACATCAGAAAAAGTAGTTTCCTCATCCTGTATAACTGACAGAGATGAGTACTGACCACGAGTTGCTTGTGAATTGTCCGTAGCCTGGAAAATAGGCTGCAAATAGTCAGGTCTTTCATAAAATTCTGTGAGCATATTTATGTGGAAAGTTTTATGCTTTCCATCAATATCGACAACATAGTCGACATCAGAAATTTTGGAGACTATTGCATATGGACCTTTCCATGCAATTAGAAGTCTGTTCTCCCTTGAAGGAAGTAGAACGAGAGCTTTGTCACCTGGACAAAGTTGTCGTAGACATCTATTCTTATTTGCAAACTGCCTTGCCTTTTCTTTAGCAAATTCTGAAGACGAAGTTGCTAGTTTGCATGCCTCGATGATCTTTTGCCTAAGAGCAATGACGTACTCATAAGAAGATTGAGTCTCATCGCTAATATTATCGGCAGTGATTAGATCGTGAAGTAAAGACATAGGGCCGCGCGGTTGCGCGCCAAAGACAAGTTCAAAAGGGGAAAACCCCGTATGTTCATTGGGGACCTCTCTATACGCAAAGAGAGCCGCGGGTAAGACCCTGTCCCAATCCTGAGGATGATCCTCAGTTATTTTACCAAGTAAAGTTTTCAGAGTCCTATTTAAACGTTCGACCAACCCATTAGACATTGGGTGATAGATACTGCTGAGAGACCTTTTAATGTGTAGCATAGACATTACCTGTGACATAGTGTCTGATATAAGTTGAGTGCCATGGTCTGACAATATTTCTCCGGGAAAACCCAAGCGAGAAAATATCAGCCAAAGAGCGTCTGCGATATCAGCAGTTGAGATGCTCTTGAGAGGTATTGCCTCTGGCCAACGTGTGCACATATCGACACATGTAAGGATAAATTGATGTCCTCTAGCCGACTTAATTCTAAAAGGACCGATAATATCTATTGCCATTTTTTGAAAAGGGCGAATAGGAATGTCAGCAGCCTGGATAGGCGCAGCATGTCGTGGTCCTTTAGATTTGACCTCCTGACATACTTTGCAAGAGCGACAGTACATTCGTATGTCCTTGCTCACAAATGGCCAAAAGAAAGCCGCAAGAACCCTCGACTTTGTACGGGAAAAACCCATATGTCCAGCACATTGCGAGTCATGAGCATGTTGCAATATTTGCAATCTCATGCTCTTAGGCACAAGAATTTGTGAATGAGTGGACGTAGTCGAGTCTTGTACCATACGTACAAGTACGCCGTTCTTCATAGAAATCCAAGATTTCCTATTAGTGTTCTGATTAGGATCACCTTTTTTTGCTAGAATGAAGAATTTTTGTAAAGAAGGATCTTCTTCTTGCAATTTGATAAATGAGTCACGTGTAATAGTCAAGTGACTATCTTGGTCATTTACTTCATCATTATTAGTTAATGAAGTTTGAGGTGGATCCAGAGCATGTGCTCTTGTGACCACCGCATTGGTAGCTTCAATGTTTTGCTCTTCCCAAACAGCAATCTGCTGTGGGGTACATTCCCTAACTCCGTGAATACGACCAATAATAAGGTCCGCAATAGGGTTTGGAAGTAGACACGCGTGGACCTCTCCCGTGAAGAAAGGAGTAGCAATGTGTATTATAGCAGTAGGATACTTTTCTAACGTGCCACCAAATGTGACACATTTGATGACTTTTCCTGTAGCACAGGATGGATCTACAAGAGATTGCCTAACGCCGACAGTAGTACATCCAGAATCAAACAACACTGAGACTGGATTACTATTTACTAGCCCCTTATGTAATATAAGAGAACCTCTCCCATCATGAGCAACATTAGCAGGAAGAGCGGGCAAAGGATGACCACAGCTTAAAGTACTAACGGTTTTCGGATCAAATAAAGTACTGCATTGGATACATTTATTTGCCCTACCAAAATCAAAAGATGAGCATCCGATAGCATTATGGTCTTTATCATTATTAACCTGTTTATCTGCTCCCTGAGATTCTTGTTGAACAGAGTTTGTCTGTTGATATCTTTTTCTCTTATGTTGCGATCTACCGCGACCATTATTGCCTCTGCAATTATCATTAAAGTCCCTACTGTAATTTTTATCCTGGTTTGAGTTCCAGTTTCCATAACTGTCATTACTATCTCTATGCTGTTGAGAACCTCTATTATCTTGGTATTGAGGTCTCTGCATAAAATATTTTCCTCTATACCGATTACCTTTGTGAAAATTTCTAAAGTTAACCGGAGTAGAATAACGTGTAGTATTAGGTTGTCTCCAGTTCTGGGAAGAAGAATCACCCTGGAATTGATCACTATGGTTCTGGGCATAATTACGATTACTCTTTTTATTGAAATTTTTCTGGCTACCCTGAAATTTACGCATAAAATTTGGGCCATAAGGTGCTGCCGAAGCAACTGGCAGACCTTCTTTCACCTTAGAGTTACTAATGGTTATGTGCGGATGCGCAGTAACATACTGGCTACAGTATTCTTCCATTTCTTTTATGTTTTTAGGCTTACGCTCATGAAGAAAAGATAGAAAAGCTTCATTAACAGAAGACATAACCTTATCTCTAAGTAGTAAATCCATAAGAGCTTCAAATGTATTTTCTGTCTTAGACAACTCAACCCATCGTAAAAAAGTAAGACGGATGCCTGAGATGAATTCAGAGAATTCAACTCCAGTTTCTGGTAACATGGTTTTAAATTTAAGACGATATCCGTCCTCGTTAAGTTGGTACTTCTTTAACAATGCCGCCCTGACAACCTCATAGTTGTTTTTGTCAGGCACATCTACCATACTCAACAAAGTCAAAGCATCACCTCTAAGTATCTTGGACAGATGATACACATATAATGTTTTATCTATATTATGCACATTACATGCACTTTCAAATCTATCTAGATAAAATGTTATATCATCGATTGAGGGATTAAATGCTGGTAGATTAAGCTTGAAATCCTTAGCATTAGTCTTATTTGACACCTTATTTGCATCATTAGCATTACCAGTGTTCAATAACTTTAACTTCTCTAACTCTAAAGCTAAGATTTTTTCATCATGTTCCATTTTTGCTTTTCTCTCATCAGCCTCTCTTTGTAACCTTCTTTCTTCAGCCTCAGCCTGTAACTTTCTTTCTTCAGCCTGGGCCTGTAACTTTTTTTCCTTCAGCCTCTATTTCAAGTCTCTTATTTTCAGCTTCTTTTTCAAGTCTCTTATTTTCAGCTTCTTTTTCAAGTCTCTTATTTTCAGCTTCAGCCTGAAGCCTCTTCTCCTGAGATTCTGCTTCTCTTTTTTGTTTTTCCATTTGAAATCTTTTTTCCTCCACCTGCATCTGCAGTTTCTTTTGTTCTATTTCAGCCTCTATTCTCTTTTGTTCAGTTTGTTCTTTCATTTTCTTTTCTTCCGACTTCAATGCCTTGGCATATTGAACAGTCGCAAATTCTTCTAATTTATCACCTGTCTTCCCAAGGGCTTTACCCTGCTCAATAAAGTACTCAAATGTAGACATGATGTCCAAAATGTGAGTACAGAACCTGAAATAATTAATTATCTTATTTCAATGTTAAATAGCAACAAGACTTAATAAAGTGCTTGTATAATCTCTATGTTGAACCCAATCTCTGTGGGAAACAGGAGTTGACACCAACTTGTATTATCAAATGTATAATAATATCACAAGTCACCTCTTAATTAACAGTGCACTACCCAAATCAGTGCATAATCATCAGTTATTTATCATAACTGCACTACAATAGTGCATAAGCAAAAAAACACCAGTTTGTTATGATAAGTGCACTATAGACCAATAGTGCATGAGCATATATCAACAATAGTGAAAGCTAACTATGCAAGAACTATGTAAACAATAACAAGACAATGTAAACAATAACAAAGGTCATCAACAATGTAAACAATAACAAAGATCAAAGTCAATGTAAACAACAACAAAGATCAGAGTCAATGTAAACAATAACAAAGATCAGAGTCAATGTAAACAATAACAAAGATCAGAGTCAATGTAAACAATCAACAAAGATCAAACAATACGAAAACATTCGCATAAGTCAAATACACAAACAGCAAAACTAAAAAGAAATATGCGAAGATATGACTAACAAATGACGCTACAGTGTATACACAAAAATATACGTAAAGAACTGAATAATAGCAAAGGGGAGACCTACAAATACAAACAATCGAAATCGAAACTAAAAACACAAAGAAAGAGAGAGAAGAAAAAAGAAAAAAAAATATATATATACAAGAAACAAAAATAAAGCACAACTCGTCACAACTAAACAGATATAGCAACGATTGTCGCTAGCAAATTTCACTGTAGGAAATTCGCACAGTCCCTAACGAAAACGCTAACAGTAGAACCTCTGTGACGTGGTATCTTCTACTGTAAGACTCCGCCCAACCGAGAAAACCCGCTGAAATATAAACATATAAATATACAAATAACAAATAACATATAACATATAAACATGTATCATGAAAACAATAGGAGAAAGTGTGAAAGTACAGAAGGCTCAGTTAGAACATAAGGGCACAGTTCACAAACAAAACAGGCCACTTAACTTCTATAAATCCAGCGTCAGCACGGTGCAGAACAGGATGTAATCAGCATTCTGAGGATAATGATCCAACGTTGATTAACTTCTGCTCCCATAAACAGCCATGACGAAGGAAATGAGCTTCTAATACTGCAACAGTTGTTACGGCACTTGACCTTCTGAATCTTCTAAATTGATTTAACCGGCACTTGACCTTCTGAACCCGCAACAGTACCCCTGAGACCGGAACAGTTGTTACGGCACTTGTCCTTCTTTTCACCAGATCAGGAAATCCATTCGCTCGGTACTTGTCCTTCTAATTTTACATAAACTTCAATATTGCCGAGCAGCGCCGGGTAGTTTCAAAATCAGCAACTGTCAGAAAATCCGGATACTTTCAATAAAATTTCTTGTAAGGTGGTAGTTGATGCTGTAGTTGTATCTAGTATGATGATGATGTCTGGGTTTGCTGACCCCCTTGATAGCTGGAATCAGAGTGAACCAACCTATGGCCACCAAAAATGATATGGTGCGCCAAAATATCAGATGATAGAACCAGCTCTGGCCACCAAAAATGATAAGGGTGGATTTGTGCTGAAGTGGTAACTTGCCACCCTTATCGACACCTGGTGTTAAAGTGTAAGATGTAGGTGTCTTCTCTGATTTAGGATGTTGCTGTGTATGTGGTAGTGGAACAGTTCAATGGGTTATCACACAGGCAACATGACGTGTAGAGTCATAGAAAGGGTAACTTCGTTGTATAAGTTTCTTTCATTTATTGCACGCCACAAAACAGTCATGATACTTATGACATCAACATGGTTAACGAGTTCAGCAAGATGATATGGCACATTGAAAACAATTTCTGTAGTCAGCAATGATAGCTGTTGTATATATGCGTCATAAGACATCACAGTTCAATAGATTCAGAAATTCATCAATCATCGAGTGCTAGTTCGTGAAGCTGTATAAATAATAATAATTTCTATAACTTCTGCAACAGTGTCAGCTACAGATCTTCAATGTTCATAAACAATAATAAATGCTCCCATTCTGATGCTAGCAGATCAGTTGTATACAATAAGTCCGTTCACTGTCTGCACGTGAATAGCATACATGGGCTACAGGTCAGCTCGACCTTTATAATGTTCCTAAGTCTAACCATCTGACTTGGACGTGATCTCTGATATAACGAATCCTGGAACACAGACAACAGTCTTGTTGGTCTAGAGCGACCCATATATATTTAACTAGTTCAGGTATACAGATACTGGTGACTTAATCCTAGTCAAAGTACCTCTCCATTTTGCATCACACAGGCGAGCAAATAGGCGACAAAATGACGAACCTCTAGACGATAGCATAAAGTTCGATACAAGAGGAATTACCTTATTTCGGAAAATCAACCATGAACATATGCCTCCAGGCAGGCTGCATAATACTGGGAAATAGTCTAGTTAGCTAACTAACTCACTAAGACACTGTATTTCCCTCAGAGAATCACAAGACGCAGTTGCGTCTGCTCGCTTCTTAAACCATTTCTAAACTGCCCCAACTGGGCGGAACACACAGAACGAACTCCCGGTTTGACATGCGCAGAACGACAATCTCTGAGTTGCCGTTCACAATAAGACGATTCGAAGAACATTCGAGATAAAAGTCTTACACAGTCGCGCCTTTTATGGTCATGAAAAGAAGCGTTAAGAAAGGTTTCAGACATCTACCATAGTTGACTGATACTACCAAATAAGGAGATGTGGTCACGCTTCGTTCAGAGAAGGAAATTATAGAGTCCGATAACTCGGTGTCTCTATACACAAGTCAAAAAAATGCATAACTCCTAAAACGAAAAATAATAATGATCCTCGTAACAGTAACTCGGAGGTGGGGTTATCCTTCCTCAATGCCTTTGCCTTTTCTTACTCAGGAGCAGAGTCAGTGCCCATTTATAGCTGTGAAGACTTTAGGGTGATGATACCAGGCTTTGAACCCAGGAACATTGCCTCAAGATGCAAGTGCTTGGCTCGAGATCCTATTGAAAGGTTATGCTACAAAAATTCTAGACAGAAGACAAAGAATGTATCTAAGACATGAGTTCCCAGCCCTTGTTGGGTGGAAAAAACACTTGGAAATTACTTGAATAGAAAGTTATAAGCAAATGGCAAATGTCACTAAATATGTCAATGATATTGTGTTCATAAATTACGTTTGTCAGTTGTCTGCTGGTTTAGTCTCAGAAGCTACAAACATGTGAATATGCCTATCAGCTGTGTTTAATTAGGAAGTACATGAAGACAAGCAGCTTTGGCATCACCTTGGAGTTATATTTCTTTTCAAACATTGCATTCCAGATACAGCCTTTTTAATTGTACATATCATTACTAAATAGTCCGATTTCAGTGTTTCTAACAACCCCCTTACCTTTTTTGTTCTTTTTTTTTCCCGCACTATATCATTCCAAAGTTTATATAATGACACGTATATATTTATATATATTTTGTTTTAAAAGAAATAAGCAATACATTTTTTTTAATGTACTAATGTCTTTTTTTTAAAAATAGATAAGCAGGTGACTTTCAAAGGTATATCTTAGTCTTTAAAAACTTAGAAAGCAATAAATTTTTAAAGGTGCTTCTTCTTCTGCGTTCAGTGTGTTAGTCATCCTAAATCTACAGGCACATCACCAGGACAAAGTCCATAGTCTTGTCTAGGCCCAGACTTGTAGCTCCTGTCTCACTTCCTCACACTTTAGCCAGGTTTGATGTGGCAGTACACTGTGAGCAGGGCAGTTTTCCAGAAAATGTTCCAATTCCACATGGATATTTATTAGTTTGAGATATCTTGAGGCGATAGAGGTGGGCCTAGTAATCTGCAGTGGCCAGTTCTCTGGCAGACAAGGATAGTCGTCTGGTGTGTATGAAACAAATAAAGATGCATTCTTCCTGCCCCTTTGTTTGCTCCTTGAGGGGCATGGGGGCCAACACAGATGTAGCCTCCATGCAGGAAGGCCATACCAGAACATTGTGCTCTTGTAGCTGTGGTTTTTTTAACAGTTTTGTGTTACATGCACAACCTCACTGAGATGCCTCATATGACATGCCTGGTGGAGAACAGTAGTCCTGTTCTTTATTGACCTCATCAGAGAGCCACTAGGAATAAAGATGTAATACTGCATGTGTTTGCTGAATATAGTTCATATACAGCCTTCCAAACGGTTGCTGTTGTTCTGTTGTATTGGAGTGGGTGGTAGGAGAAAGGGATCTGGTCTTAACTGTTTTCATGCAGTGCATTGACACCTATATTACAAACGGCATTCAGAGTTGACACCTAAAACACAAGGGTATGCAGAGTTTAGACACCTAAAGTTCAAAGGGTATGCAGAGTTTAGACACCTAAAGCACAAGGGTATGCAGAGTTTAGACACCTAAAATTCAAAGGGTATGCAGAGTTTAGACATCTAAAACACAAGGGTATGCAGAGTTTAGACACCTAAAGTTCAAAGGGTATGCAGAGTTTAGACACCTAAAGCACAAGGGTATGCAGAGTTTAGACACCTAAAGTTCAAAGGGTATGCAGAGTTTAGACACCTAAAACACAAGGGTATGCAGAGTTTAGACACCTAAAGTTCAAAGGGTATGCAGAGTTTAGACACCTAAAGCACAAGGGTATGCAGAGTTTAGACACCTAAAGTTCAAAGGGTATGCAGTGCATCAACGCCAAAACTGCATATGGCATGCAGAGCATAGATACTAAAAGTAGAAAAGGTATTCAGAGCATACATACTAAAAGTACAAAAGGTATTCAGAGCATAAATACTAAAAGTACAAATGGTGTTCAGAGCATAGATACTAAAAGTACAAAAGGTATTCAGAGCATAGATACTATAGGTACAAAAGGTATTCAGAGCATACATAGTAAAAGTACAAAAGGTATTCAGAGCATACATACTAAAAGTACAAATGGTGTTCAGAGCATAGATACTAAAAGTACAAAAGGTATTAAGAGCATAGATACTAAAAGTACAAAAGGTATTCAGAGCAAAGATACTAAAAGTACAAATGGTGTTCAGAGCATAGATACTAAAAGTACAAAAGGTATTCAGAGCATAGATACTATAGGTACAAAAGGTATTCAGAGCATACATACTAAAAGTACAAAAGGTATTCAGAGCATACATACTAAAAGTACAAATGGTGTTCAGAGCATAGATACTAAAAGTACAAAAGGTATTTGGAGCATAGATACTAAAAGTACAAAAGGTATTCAGAGCAAAGATGTTAAAAGTACAAAAGCCATTCAGAGCATAGACACCAAAGTACAAAACGCTAGCTGAGAATAGACACCCAAAGTACAGCGGGTATGCAAAGCATAGGTGCATAAAGTACAAAGGGTAATGTTCAGTTAACCTTTACAGCACCATTCTGTTTTTATCTCTCTCAAGATGGGCACTAGAAAAATATGATGTAGAATTTCTAAGGAAGCATGGAGATGAAGTATAGAGTGACAGCAAACAAGATTTGGGAAATAATGGATAGTGATAATAGTATTGAACAAATACAGAAACAGATAAAGATAATGAGAGTGGACAACAGAATGTGTTGTTGTTGTTTAACTAGGGCTGCTGAGCTTCTCGCTCCTTAGCAGCCAGTACCAAGTTAAAGACTCCTTGGTATTATCTACACTAGATCTAGGCTTTTCCTGTGGCTTTTCTGCCATTCTGAAACAATTTGAGTTGGTCATGAGCTCCAGTTTCTCCAGCTTGGCTTGCAATTAAAGGATCGCCACATCTGGTCCCAAACTAGGAGTAAGAAGAGTGTGGCATACTGTGCATTCCCCGCCATCCAAAGGGGCTCTCCAACTATGCAGAGCTAAAATACTGTGCTCTGGTTCTGGGCTCTCCCAAGGATTTGTCACGTCCTACACAGAGCTACATCTCAGCTCCCCCTGTCCATCACTGGGTCCATAGTGAGATCCTCCTGCATGCAGCCAACCAGGTAAAAGCCAGAGTTATGTCTGGGGCTCAAGTGACTCCTCCAAGCTTAGTGTGCAATGCTGGGTTCACAACAAGTTTCACCACAGGGGGAATCCCTGAAAGTGTGTGGATGATTTCAAGAATCTGTGAGAGTGTAATTAGCATCACAAACAGAAGTTCACTTCCACATATGTATATTGTAGATTTGTGCATAGCTGGTGGTCATAAAAAGATGACTCCAGATATGCTTCCATGCATACAACAGAATGTGAAGAAAGAAAATAAGAACCAATACAGTTAAAGAGAATTAGAAAATAATATGTAAACAGATAAAAAAAGCAAAATGAAATATTATAAAGAAGGACAGAATAGAAAATAGCTTGTGAACAGATAAAAGATTATAGAAAATGTATATGAACTGGTAAAGACAATGAGAACACGATAAAGATAATGAACGAATGAACAAACTTTATTTTCAAAGGGTTTAGAATTGGGCACGCAGGCCCGTCTAACATTCTGCCCTTCCTTTCTCTCGTCTCCCATACTAAATCCATTTATTCTCACATGTATCTTAAATATTACTTCAATAATAAAATAACAAAATTAAATACAATAAAATAAAATCCCAACATTGTAACAGAACAATAACAGTTAGTAGTACATTACAGTGAGAGTAGAGAACTAGAGAACATTAACAATGGCGGTGTGTCTGGGTGTAAAGAGTTCTTTAGTGTGATGACAGTACATTAATAGGAAATAAAACTTAAGTTTGCTGTCAAGGCCGCTAGCTATTGTTGTAACAGGTCGTGAAATATGCAGTGACAAAGCCCTCTATACACTACTTCTGTTGTGTTTACAGCTGTATACAATCCTTAATGAATAATATTCATTTACTTCCCTTTTTGCTCCCTAAAGAGCATGGGGCGATCACTGCAGTTATCCCCCTTGCAGGAAGTCTGCACCAACGCATTTATCTTCTCTTGCAGCAGTAGTTTCTGTAGCAGTCTATTTTACAAGATGAGGTTGCCAACCGCTTCCTCCACAACCTCATATTAGTCGCCTCATAAGACATGTCCGAGGTAGCAGTATACTTATTCCCTTCTTTTTTTAATGTGTGTCTACCTTGGGAAGATAATCTTGAGACAGACTGCCAGCTTTATAAAAGTAGTTATTTGAGAGTGACTGATGATGAAGAAGAAGAAGAAAATACCTTGAGAACTTCAAGGAAATAATAGATTAATGAATAATAGATAATATTCCAAATAGTTGAAAATCTTAAGTTGTGTAGCCGTTGCTGTGATCTTCTGAGATGAGAATGTAAAAGCTAGTCAGTAACCTGCCAAAAAGTGACTTGTTTGACTTATAGTCTGCTCTTTCTACTACATGTCCTGATGATGATGCTGTTTCTACTTCAGTCATTTCACCCCTGTACATTCCATTTCACCTTCATTGGATCTTTGCACTCTTATATAGATGCATTGGCTATGAAGCTACAGAGCTACCCTGGAAAAATGTCATGGAGAGAAGTAAAATTGAACCAGTGGATTTAAATTTGACTAATAATTAACAGCTCTTTTATCACAAAATTGTTTGCAAACATCATCATCATGTGACGTATTCTTTCCAGAACGTTGTCTCCATTACAGCTGCTCTGAACGCATCATGATTCTGGGCAAGTCGACCTGCATCAGCCAAAGACAAGTTCAGACTCTCTGTGATGTCCTGGGTCCACCGTCGTCTAGGTCGACCTCTTTCCAGGGACCATGCCTTCCATCACTATTTTTTCCAGACTATTATGTCTTTTTATGTGACCGAAAAATTTCAGCTTCCTTATTGCGATGGTATTTAGGAGCCAATGTTCCTTGCAAACATACAGATATTTTTAAAAATCATGCCTTGGTAACCCGTGTGGTTAATTTAGTTTTCGCAGTGCAGTGTACGTCTATTCCCAAAAAGTGGTGGGAATTAGTTTGTTCCACTTGATACTTTTCAATTAGAAAATTAGGAGGTTTCATTCGGTGAATGTACACAAGTTACTTGACTGCAAGTATGAATCAGAACTTTCTCAGTAACTTGTGTGAATGCACTCACTGGTGTGACTCGTGAACACTCAAGTGTCTGAAAGTCAGAACTGAACTGAAGTTCACTTAGTTCAAAGGTTGCCACTCGTGACAGTCACATGACGATAAGTGTCATCATTGTCCTATGCTTGTTCATTCCTTTTGAAGCATGGACCATGACTGCTCATTTTCATCTGCACCAAATCATTCATATGCTCTCGTAGTGCTGGTTTCTGTAGGAGCTTGTTTAACATGATGAGGTCGCCAGCCCATACACAGCTTCATATTAGTCACCTCTTGACATGCCTGATTGTGCCATAGGTCTATTCTTTCTTTGTCCCCTGAGAGATCACTGGGAACTACACGAGGGGTAACCCTACGTCTGCTGTAAATTAATAGTTAACTCTTTAAGGACGTAGTTTCCCCTTTGATGCAAAGAATTTTTCTGTCGTTTTGAGTTTTCGTATAATGAATAGTGAATCATGATGTTACGGGTCATTTCTGGCCAGGTTTTTTTAAACAAATGGTCATGTTGTAAATAATTGTAAAGGAAACTAAATGAGGAATAATAAATTGTAAAATGAAACTTTTTGTTCAAATACACCAGCTCCAAAAACTGACCTTCTGTCATCAAAGTCTGGGAGAATCGGCCCTGAATACTGACCTCCAGTCCTTTAAGAGTTAAGTGTCATTACACAACACACTGAGTACCAATTGCTAAAATCACTAGACCTTCAGTGTCATTACACAACACACTGAGTACCAATGGCTAAAGTCACTAGACCTTCAGTGTCATCACACAACAGAGTACCAATTGCTAAAGTCACTAGACCTTAAGTGTCATCACACAACACATTGAGTACCAATTGCTAAAGTCACTAGACTTTAAGTGTCATTTACACAACACACTGAGTACCGATTGCTAAAGTTACTAGACTTTAAGTGTCATTTACACAACACACTGAGTACCGATTGCTAAAGTCACTAGACCTTCAGTGTCATCACACAACAGAGTACCAATTGCTAAAGTCACTAGACCTTCAGTGTCATCACACAACAGAGTACCAATTGCTAAAGTCACTAGACCTTAAGTGTCATCACACAACACACTGAGTACCGATTGCTAAAGTCACTAGACCTTCAGTGTCATCACACAACAGAGTACCAATGGCTAAAGTCACTAGACCTTCAGTGTCATCACACAACAGAGTACCAATTGCTAAAGTCACTAGACCTTCAGTGTCATCACACAACAGAGTACCAATTGCTAAAGTCACTAGACCTTAAGTGTCATCACACAACACACTGAGTACCGATTGCTAAAGTCACTAGACCTTCAGTGTCATCACACAACAGAGTACCAGTTGCTAAAGTCACTAGACCTTCAGTGTCATCACACAACAGAGTACCAGTTGCTAAAGTCACTAGACCTTCAGTGTCATCACACAACAGAGTACCAGTTGCTAAAGTCACTAGACCTTCAGTGTCATCACACAACAGAGTTTGCTAAAGTCACTAGACTTAAGTGTCATCACATTGCTAAAGTTACTAGACTTTAAGTGTCATTTACACAACACACTGAGTACCGATTGCTAAAGTCACTAGACTTTAAGTGTCATCACACAACACACTGAGTACCAATTGCTAAAGTTACTAGACTTTAAGTGTCATCACACAACACACTGAGTACCAGTTGCTAAAGTCACTAGACCTTCAGTGTCATCACACAACACACTGAGTACCAATTGCTAAAGTCACTAGACCTTAAGTGTGATCACACAACACACAGAGTACCAATTGCTAAAGTTACTAGACCTTAAAGGCCTTTGTCCAGTTTTGCAGCAACAGAGTTTAGATAGAAAAACAAACTTACCGACAAGGGAGAACATATCAAATGGAGACTAGAAAATTTTGATACCTGTACAAAGATCCTGTCCTCCTCCGGATGATCAGGTCAGATCAGCTACCATCTTCACATTGCGGGTCATCTACAGTGGATCTCCAACATCTTTTGTCTCTTAATACACTTTTTCCTATCCATCTCTTGATGTTATCTTCCCTACAACCCTCACTGTCTCTTGCAAGTTTTGCCATTAACATTTCCTTCCATTATGGTTTTCAGCAAGGGATGTCTTTTTTACATGACCACAATTTTGTAACTGCCTAACTTTAAACTCATTCATTATTAAAAATGAAAATTTTCAGCATTTATTTTAAAAATAGGAGTTTGACGAGGTATGTGCCATTCAACCTAGACACAAGGTGCATTGGTTGTATTAGGGTGCAAGTCCAAATATATAAGACCTTGTGGTTTAATAATAATTAGTAGTCTATGTAGAAATTAAAAACAATAGAAGTTGGTAGCCATTAACAATATTAGCTGTAGTAGTTCATCATTTTAAAAGAATAGTGGAAAGCTGATGAATGTGAAAGAGAAAGTATATTAGAAGTGACCAGGAGCCTACTTTGCTAAACAGGCCTGTTTTATTTACATTCTATAATTTGCTTGTTTTTTTTATTACAAAATGATGGCTTGGATATTATGTTCATTTGCTTTTTTCCCTTCTCTATTTTCAATATTGCGTTGTTAGTTACAGTTATTTATACTTGCTTCAATATTTACTCAAACAATTTTCACAATGTTTATTTCAAATGTTCATTGGATTTAATTATTTTAAAATGTGACTGTAAATTGCTTGACATTTTTTTGCCTGTTTGCCCATACATATTCAGAGGTATCAGTTGTCTTTTAATGTAGAGATTTTTGGTGAAGTTTGTAAAACCAATTTGCTATTATACTTTTGACATCTCTTTTTTAAGGAGTGTCCAGTCAATGGCTGTTTTGTTTCTTTACAAATTTAGCAGCTTGGTTAGGTTGACTTTTTTTTGTTTTTCAACCAGACGCTACAGCAAAATATCTGGCCTGCAACATTAGCTCATTTTTTGTTTGTTTAAAAAAAAAAAAAAAATCTGCCTCGTTTTGGCGAGGCGTGCTCTGTTCAGCCTTGACTCAGGGTCCTGTGGTTATATTAGGGTACAAGTCCAAGTATTAATGACCTTGTGGTCTGGATGAAGTGGTCAATTTCTGTCTGTTCAATGTGTCATTACCTTTCAGCTTCCTTTGAAACAGTGACCTTTGACTCTTCCAGTCCTGTTTCTTGTCTAGTACTGCATTAATCCTCTTACTTGTCACCAATAATAAAGGCTTCTTTTTGTCTTCTTCAAGTACTATGCCTGGTGGCAAAGGTGATCATGTCTTTCCACAACTTCCTGTCTCCAGTAATAGTTATCAGTTCTATTGTTGACTTGTCAAATCCTACCTACACAGTAAATGCTAAAATTTTTATCAAATTTGCCCTTTTTTTATGTAAATGTAATACTAATACTCTTTTATTAGGCATCAGTTCTTCTTTTCTTTTGTGTGTACCTGGTGCTCAGATGAAGCCCGGGGATATTTCACATTGTGAGGCACCCTGATTGGTTTGGAAGATGGTAAAAAGTGGAGGATCATGCATCCTTGGTTGAAATGAGGCTCCTTTCTGTGAGGTGAGGCCCAGGCTATACGGCTAATCTGGGGTCTTTCTCTTCTCTCTCTCCCCTCCCCCATCATAGGACTCGCCTGCATTCTACCTAAACCTCTTGTTGATTGTATGTTTACTGAAAATCCTGTACTTTGTCCACTCGTCGTAATTGTTCAGACATTCTCTGTTTTATCAAACATTCGTGATAGATGGTTCAGCATCCTCGTAGTTCCATCATTTTTTTAGTGAAACATTCCACATAGTTCATTCAGTTGTTCTCATTATTCCTATAGTTTATTTAACATATTTTAATTCGTTAAACATTGTCATATTTGGTTAAACTTTCTAAGTTATTGATTTAAGACAACTTCTGGGTGGTTGTTATTGTTGTTTAACTAAGGCTGCTGAGCTTCTCGCTCTTTTGCAGCCAATACTAAGTTGGTATTATCTACACTGTAGATTTAGGCTTTTCCTGTGGCTTTTCTGCCATTCCGAAATGTGTTGAGTTGAAGTCATGAGCTCCAGTGCTCCACCTTGGCTTGCATTTAAAGGATCGTCACACCTGGTCCCAAGCTAGGAGTAAGAAGCGCGTGGCATACTGTGCATTTCCCGCCATTCAAGGGGGCTCTCCAACAATGGAGAGCTAAAATACTGTGCTCTGGTTCTGGGCTCTCCCAAGGAATTGTCACGTCCTGCACAGAGCCACTTCTCAGCTCCCCCTGCCTACCACTAGGTCCACAGTGTGATTCTTCTGCATGCAGTCAACCAGGTCAAAACCAAAGAATTACATCTGGGGCTCAAGTGACTTCTCCAAGCTCAGTGTGCAACGCTGGGTTCTCAACAAGTTTCACCACAGAGTGAATCCCTGGAAGTGTGTGGATGATTTCAAGAGTAAGTGAGGGTGCAATTAGCCTCACAGACAGAGGTTTACTTCCACATATGTTTATTGTAGCATTGTGCAAAGCTGGTGGTCATATAAGGATGACTCCAGATATGCCTCTACGCATGCTACTAGATGGTAAAAATATAGGTCTGTAACCCTTTATTCAAAATCCTCAGGTACAGATTTGTTTCAGATTTTTCAATTTTCAAATGTAACGCAAATTCGTCGCAAATAGCCCAAGTCATCCAATCCGCATTCCAACATAGCCCAAAATCATCAAAATTCGCCCAAATTGTGATCGAAAAGTGGCCCACAGAAACTTTTGATTTTCAGAACATTTTGGTTTTCGGGTGTTCAAATAAAAGGTTGAAAAAAATGATTACACATTCACTCAGATTGTTATACATTCCTGGAGTTTTTTTAAACACTGTGTTGGTTAAACATTCCTAAAAATTGGTGTTTAACATGTCTTATAGTTAGTTAACATTCTGTTAGTTGGTCCAACTACCTAAGGGTTGGTTTAACATTCTGCATTTTTGATTCAGTATTCTCATGCATTCTCTTGGTTGGATACACATTCCCATAGTTTGTTTAATACTGTGTTGGTTAAATATTTCTAAAAATTGGTTTAACATTCCTCATAGTTAGTTTACCATTCTGTTAGGTAGTCCAACAACATAGGAGCTGGTTTAACAGCCCTCATAGTTAGTTAAACATTATGTTAGTTCAATAACTTAGGAATTGGTTTAACATTCCTCATATTTAGTTAATCATTCTATTAATTCATCCAACAACCTAGGAGTTGGTTTAACATTCCTCATAATTAGTTAAACATTATGTTAGTTAGTCCAGCAACATAGGAGTTGGTTTAAAATTCTGCATGTTTGGTTAAATATTCTCATGAGTCTGTAAACATTCTCACAGTGAGCAATAATAATCTTTCTGGCAGTAATTGTTTCATTTCATTTAGTTAAGATTTCCTTCATTTTTTTTTTTAAGTGTAAACAATATTTCTACCATCATTTATGCCTAAAATATTCTAGCATGCTTTTTGTTTTCCTTTATGAATTTTTAAAAACTACACATGACAGAGCAGATAATTACGGAAAAAATATTTTTCCAAATGCTAAATCATCAAGATTTTTGTTCCCCCCTATATTCATCATTCTTTTTATGTACTAGGTATCCGGTGGTCGCTACAGCTGCTTCTGTCATTGCTGTTCTCAGTTGTTCCCATTTAGTATCGATTGTCTTGGTGGTGATATCGTTGTCAATTTTGCCTAAAGCATCGAAATAGCTGTTCATTTTGACATTATATTCCTTCTTTATATCATTTGAATGCATTCTGTGTACATCTATTATTCTATTTCATTTCTGTTGGTATAACTTCTTCAGTTTAATATTTTAGCATATGCAGAATCGCTTCCGATCTCTGCACCTCTGTATGCTCTGAACGTCTTGAAACTGATGAGCGTTGCGTTTGCAGAAGTGATTTATCTGGTTCTTATTTCTGCCATCAGGTAAATTCCATGTTATCTTGTGGATATTCTTATGTGGAAAGATGGTGTCTGCCACAACGAGGTTTGATATTTCACAAAGTTCTAGAAGTCTTTCGCCATTTTGATTCATACAGCCTATGCCATGAGTACCGAGATATCTTTGTACTCCATCGTTGTTTTCACCTACTTTGGCGTTAAAATCACCCATGACTGCTATTGCGTCATGCTTGAATTTTGTGTTGATGGTACTTAGAAGTGCTTCATTGAAGACATCTTTTGTGGTATCAAGAGCGTCGTTAGTTGGTGCATAACATTGTACAATTGAGAGCTTGAAAAAATCGTGTCTTAAAATTAGCCCTCTCATTGATAGTACCCAGCTGATAAGCATAATTGCTTTCTGTGTCATTAACATCCCTCTGTGTGACGATTATCATTACTACCAGAGTAATAATTTGCTTTTTTTTTTTTTTCTTCTGAAATATATTTTATGCCCTTCCCCGTCCATCTACACTCGCTGACACCCAATAAGTCCAACTTATAATTATCCATTTCTTTAATTACTTCTTCCAATTTTAGAAATCTCCTTAGCCCCCAAGATATTAGAGTGAGTCATGTTTACTGTCGAGCCTGGTTCTGTTTCGGTAACAATAGCTTGTTTTACGATAGTGAATTGTTTAACTCACTGATCAACCCACCGACCGATTCAATCAGTTATAGGAAAATATCTACACCACTAGATACTCTGGTGTATCTCTAATTCTATAATTTAACATAACATGGTGATATCCATCGAAATATATTCCTGATGTTTTTCTTTCGGCGTCTAAGGTGAGAAAACGAATTTTCCATCTTGGATGAGAGAAGATTGGGATAAAATACAAGAAAGGAAAACAGCAAAACTTAAACTACTAGCGGCAAGTACACATAATGCAGTTGAATCTTGCAAACTAAACTTTATAACTTGTTAAATAAAGAAGTGAAGACAAAAACTCGAAGAGATAAGACATTTCATCAATGAACTGGCCGTTAGAAGCTGAAAATGCTGCAAGAACTGGTAATAGTAGGTGCCTTTATCAAATTTAATGTCACCAGCCTACTGCTATGGAAACACCTGTTAAAGGTAAATTAGGGAATTCAATACCAACAGAAAAAGAACAAATGAAGAGATGGGCTGAGCACTTCATGGAGGTGCTAAACAGACCACCACCAACAGTAACACCTGATTTTAATAATGAAACATCCACAACCACTTTGCCAATAACTTGCGATGAATTCACTCTGGACGAGATCAAACAAGCCGTTAAAAGATTAAAAAATTTTAAAGCTGCTGGAGTTGACGAAATTTCAGGGGAAATGATTAAAGCAGTTAATGACACCAACCTCTTGAGAATTTTAGATATTATAAATGAAGTATGGAGAGAAGAACAACCACCACAACAATGGAAAGACAGTATTATTGTAAAGTTACCGAAGAAAGGTGATCTATCAGACTGTAATAACTGGCGTGGTATATCTCTATTATCAGTACCTGGAAAATTATTATGTTGCATGATGTTAGAAAGACTTAAATTGCATGCTGACGAAAAGATCAGAGAAGAACAAGCGGGTTTCAGGCCGAAACGATCATGTATTGATCAAATATTCACACTAAGAACAATTATAGAAGAATCAGTGGAAAGGCAATCGCCACTTATTTCACCTTCGTCGATTTTCAAAAAGCCTTTGATAGTCTACACCGCCCATCATTGTGGAAGATACTTACAATCTATGGTTTTCCAACAAAATAGGTGAATATAATCAAAGCGCTATATGACAATGCAAGATGTTGTGTTAGAACAAATAAAGGGAATACAGAATGGTTTACAGTAGAAACAGGGGTGAAACAAGGCTGTATTATGTCACCACTACTTTTTGGAATAGCTATTGATTGGGTTATGAGAAACTATACCCACAATGAACAATTGGGTATAAAATGGACAAATGGAAAATTCCTGGGGGACCTGGATTTCGCAGATGATGTAGCATCTTAAGTTCAACACCAAGACAATCCCAAGAAGCAATAAATAATTTGTGTCATCTCTCGGTTAAAATTGGTCTCCAAATAAATGCCTCTAAAACTAAAGCTATGAACTTTTCTAACGAGACCTTTGATATCATCTTGAACGGGAAAAAACTACAGAAAGTTGAAAGTTTCAATTATTTAGGCAGTAAAATGACTCAGGATGGTGACACAACAAGAGAAATCCATACTAGAATTGCTTTGGCAGCTAGCGCCTTCAATAGATTATCTAACATTTGGAAATTACGATCATTGAATATACATACCAAGCTTCGTCTGTTTAATTCAAATGTTATCTCAGTGTTAACATACGGCTGTGAGAGTTGGAAAATAACCAAATCATTGGAGAACAAGCTGAATACATTCGAGAACAAATGTCTTAGAAAACTCATGAACATCAGTTGGAAAGAATTCAAGACTAATCGACAAATAAGAGAAGACTCTAGGCAGAAATATGTCTCCGACTATATAATCATTGCAATCATCAAAATTTTAGTTGTATAAATATCACTCGGGAACATTTGTGTGTCACAAAAAGCTAAAATTATAGTCATTTTGGAAACTGTTTTAAAATATGTGGTAATGGTATTTACTGTATATTTTTCAATTATGAACCTATGGTCTCGTCATGTTCTTCTTTGATGCCAAAAAAGCAGGGCATAAATGTGGAGCTTTAGTCAGGCTTATCATCTCCTTTTTCACTCCTTATGGAGGAGTATGGAGCCACCACTGCCAATGGTCCTCTTGAGGAAGCCTTAGTTAAAGCACATACTCTTACAGCGGTGGTTTCTGTAGCAATAAGGTGTACATGATGAGGTTGCCAGTCCGAAGCACAACCTTATACTAGTCGCTATTTACAATGGGGACACCTTTTAATCCTAAAAGAGATCAGTAAAATAATACTTTTTCAATGTAACTTTTGCATTTTTAATTAACTGTAATTTTGATACTTTTCATTATTAATATTAACAGTATCAACATTATAATTGTATATTATATAATTGCACAGTTCCCTATGTTGAAATAGTATTTTTCCTTTGGCACAGTTACCTACGTTGAAATCATATTTTTCCAATTACCGTAAAATCTCGCGTATAATACGCACTCGTGTATAATACGCATGCTTGATTTAGCCCAAAATTTTCTGGTAAAATGGAAATTCGTGTATAATACGCACCATAATTTTTCAAGATTTTATTTTATGAAATATTTGTTAAAAAACTGAAAGTATAATAACAAACAGAAATAGGTACGCAACACCTACATTTTAGGTACTTTGGACTGAAAGACCATGTCGCTTCATAAAACGAACTGCCCATCCATATGACGCTTTAAATGTTGTTGTGCCTGTACGAGATTTTGTAAGTTCCAGAGCTTTAAGTCGTATTTCAATGCATGAAACACCGATGCCTTCTATCCACTACCCACTCCAATAATGTTTTTTCTAGGTCTGGAAGATCTGGTGGTGACCCACGATTCGCCTTTTTCTTACTAGGCAACACTTGCAGCACCTCTGTTTTGTTCGCCATAATCAAATGTTACACTCGTTAATGGGAAAATTTCGACTTGCTGCCCGATTGCCGTTAGATTCTGCATATTTTACCACTAAGAGCTTTTCTGCTGCAGTATAACATTTTCTCGAATTCATTTTTAGGGCTCAAAATAATAAAACGCCAAACTTCAGAACCAAGCTTAATATCAAAACGGATTGAAGACCAAGAGTGCGAAATGCGTTTTGCGACAATGTCTGACACATAAGAAAACACAGGGCACATTCAATTTCGCGCCATTTTCACTGTTAAATTGTGACAAAAACTTGACAGACTTTCCAATGTAGGTTACTTTCGAAATTGAAAATGACGTATTTTTTAGTACTCGCGTATAATACGCACCCGAGTTTTAGCGGGCAAAAATGAGTAAAAATTGTGCGTATTATACGTGAGATTTTACGGTAAGTTTTAATTCTTAAAGGACAAAAGACCAGTAGTCGGGGGCCGATCAAGACAGCAGACCAGTTTTCGGGTCGAGTATATTTGAACTACGTTTTTGTTTCAGTTTGTCCCAATTTTATACTGTCTTGATCCTCGTTCAATTTCCTTTCCAACTATGTATAACATAACCAAATTTTTAAAACACTTAAACAGAACTAACCCTTAAACTTTAACACTATATTAAAACTCAAAGTGACAGAAAATTCTCTCTGTCAAAGGTGAGAAGACTATGACGTATATTAAGAGTTAATGCTTGAGTTGCCTGTCATTTTTCTTGTGATTGATGATAATATTCTGATCTGTGTGTGTGGTGGGCATGTGAGCACACGTAGAGCATTGGAAAGTGAATGTGTACCTATGTGTGAAAATGTGTGGGTCCCCCCGTAAGGGGGAAAGAGACAGAAGATGATAGTGGTTGCTAGGCGCAGGAGTAAAACTGCCATGAAGGGTACAAACTTGTGACTTTCCTCTGAGAACCTCACAATATCAAATATCCACAGGTGATGACAGCAGACTGATTTAGGCTTAACAAGTTAGAGGAAACTTGTTGATAGAACAAGTTAGAGGAAACTTGTTGATAGCATCACAAGGTAGTACTTGTTCTGGAATCCCCAGGGTAAGAGAACTGGAAACAGAAATAAAGGGCATAAAGAAGACCTTGAGCGGATGGCACAGGCCACAAAGACTTGGCCTACGTTTGTTGAAGGCCTGTGCTGCTTGGGTAGCTGAAGGATGATCATGATTTAAGCGTGAGGATTTTGGTGGTCACATTAAAAATAACTTCAGTGCCTTGTGTTACGCTAACTAATGTAATGTATGAAACAGAACAAATATTAAATTCAATAACTTTCTTATGTTATACAACTGGGCACACTTGTTCTTGTTGTTGTTGTTTAACTAGGGCTGCTGAGCTTCTTGCTTTTTGCAGCCAATACCAAGTTGGTATTATCTTCACTGTAGGTCTAGGCTTTTCCCTTGGCTTTTCTGCCATTCCAAAACGTGCTGAGTTGAAGTCATGAGCTCCAGTTTCTCCAGCTTGGCTTGCATTTAAAGGATTATCATATCTGGTCCCAAGCTAGAAAAAAGAAGTGTGTGGCATACTTTGCATTCACCCCGCTTATCCAAGGGGGCTCTCCATATATGCAGAGCTAAAATACTGGGCTATGGTTCTGGGCTCTCCCAAGGAATTGTCATGTCCTACACAGAGCTGCTTCTCAGCTACCCCTGCCTATCATGGAGTCCATAGTGAGGTCCTCCTGCTTGCATTCAACCAGGTCAATGCCAAAGAGTTACATCTGGGTCTCAAGTGACTTCTCCAAACTTAGTGTGCAATGATGGGTTCTCAACAAGTTTCACCACAGGGGGAAACCCTGGAAGTGTGTGGATGATTTCAAGAGTCAACGAGGGTGTAATTAGCCTCACAGACAGAGGTTCACATCCAAATCTACATACTATAGCATTGTACATAGCTGGTGGTCACATAAGGATAACTCTAGACGTGCATCCGGCACACTGTATATTTTTGGTTTTACCATGTTCTCATTATGTAGGGAAACTGTACGGTGCTGGGAAAATGTTAGATTTGGATGAAGTTTGGAACATAACCCTTATATACAGAGTGATTGAAAAGTCCTTTTGTTTAATGTTTATATCCTTACTTGTGTCTGTCGGATATACATGATACAAATGTCAAAACAATTATCAGTAACTGCCATGTGACTAATGCTTTTATTTTTAATCTTTTCTTCTTAGTTCTCATGTTCTTTCCTTTCTGTTTTTTGTTTGTCTGACCCCTGACGAAGGCCTTGTGGCCACAACGTAGGTTTTTCTTGCCTTTTGTCCTATTAAGACCTTTTACACCCCCCTACCATTTGACTAAAAAAATTACTTATGATTTCCAGAAACAAAAGTAAAATAAAATCTAACATAGTGAAATTGATGTTACAAGGGAAAGCAAAAAAAATAAAATTCAATGGTCAACAAAATTGAAGTTACAAGGGAAAGTCAAAAAAAAAAATTAAATAAAATCTTAAATGGTCAATGAAATTGATGTTACAAGGCAAATCAAAGACTCAAAAAAATTGCTGCCTGCAACAAAGTCACGTGTTAAAAAGGCGTGAAGTCACACTGAGCTGTAATGTTAACGTGGGACCCACCAGTTTATGTAGTAATCTAGCAGTTACTTCTCTTTTATTTTGATGTTTGTTTCATATAAATAAGTTGGATTTTTTATGTTTGTTTCATATAAATAAGTTCCTGAGGCTGATCTAATTTTTGATGCAATTTCTTGATAACTTAAATGCAAGCTATTGTGTAGTGTTGGGCAGAACAACCTAACCTTTGAGGTGAAGACAGGAGTATGACAGGGATGCCCCTTATCAACCACTCTATTTTTAACAGTCATAGATTGGGTGATGCGCCAGACAACAGAGGGCAGTCCAAGAGGAATAAGATGGACTACATTTTCTACATTGGAAGATCTGGAATATGCAGATGACATTGCACTACTAGCACATTCACATCAACACATCCAGGAAGAAACGGATAGACTTAATAAGTATAGCCAGCAGGTGGGCTTGAACATCAATTTAAAGAAGTCAGAGGTCATGACGCTCAATGTGAGCAACCCTGAGCCCATATCAGTAAGGAATCAGCAACTGGTACAGACAGACACCTTCACATACCTAGGATGCATAGTAACACCAGACGGCGGGGCAGGCAAAGACATCAACATCAGAATGAATAAGGCAAGAACAGCCTTTTTTAGCCTAAACAACATCTGGAAGTCCTCTCAATACAGCACAATCACAAAATTAAGATTATATCAGAGCTGTGTGCTTTCTGTGCTTCTCTATGGTGCGGAATGCTGGAGAGTTACAGAGAAGGAAATGTCGAAATTGTCCTCTTTTCACACAACATGCCTAAGAAAAATTCACCGAATCTTTTGGCCGAATACCATCAACAACCATGATCTACTTACTCGGAGCAAGCAAGAGGACATGCACACCATCATAGCTGGCAGACGCTGGAGCTGGGTTGGCCATGTCCTCAGAAGAGACCCCGATGCCATCACAAGAACAGCTATGCTTTGGACCCCTGAAGGAAAACGAAAGAGAGGCCGACCAAAAACAACCTGGCGGAGGACTGTGGAGGCTGAGATGCAAAGAATGAACCAGAGTTGGGGCACTGTACGAAGGATGGCCGCCGACCGAGCAAAGTGGAATCAATTTGTTGTTGCCCTACAAGACGCCATTAGGCGTGATGGCCACTGACTGCTTTGACGGTCGGTGGCTAAGGATCAAAGAAGAAGTGTACAATAGATAGTCATAATAGTGTATCATTACCTCATACAATAAGATTGAACGTGAAAAAAGCACACTTAAATAAACAGAGATAATGTGCAGCTAAATGGGTTTGATATCTCTATGTCACAGTATTGCTTCCCCTGCTTTGCAGTAGTGGTTCAACAGTGACAAAAACTTAGGAGTATCTAATATGGGCTTCAAAGGTGTCTACCTTCGCACAAGATTACTCTTGGCAGAGATGTAGATAGAAGGGTAATGACACTTCTATCCCAAGGGAGTTATCACAAGATATTCAGAAAAGCTAAAATAATGCTGCATTGGCTGAGCACGTTAATTCTATAATCTGCCGACAACTGTTGTGAAGGATTAAGCAATTATTATTTTCAGCTCGTCAAGCCCCCACCCTGATTTACTCAGTGGAATTCTTATTATTCTGGTATAGCTCTGTTTAGAGTGTGTTTAGTAAATTGACTGAGACAAACATGCAGTACATTTAAAATGATTGAATCGAAGTTAAATTTGTATATTAACAAATAACAGATTTAATAATCATTTAGTTTTAACAAGGGTTAAAATAATTTAATAGTTTAAAAGAAAATGTTCATCATTGAATGATAGTAGGTTTTATGAAAAAAGTTCACTTTGGCAGCTTATAGGTTTCACTTAGCTGCCAATAGTAGTTTCTGCTCCCGCTGATGGGTTCTGTGCAGATAGGTCACTGAAGTTCTCACATCTCTGGTTAAGCTTCTTCTTCTTCTTCTTTGATCCACTGTCACTGAGCGTCAGCTCTTGGTGACCTTGATGCCATTATATGGTACTGCGCAGTTCGTATAAGCTGTTCTGAGCTGCCATACAGTGTATTGTCTATGGATGGGTTGTGTGGTTGTCGTAAATTTATTTTGAGAGAAAAAGAGTCTAGAAATAGTAGTCCGGTTTAGAGTGGAAAATGATGATGGAAACTCAGTGATAGAAAATGTAGAGATTAAATATGATGCTCTACAGAGTGCTGGAGGAGAGTAAAGACAGACTTATCTACGACAAATCGTTTCTCTCAATCTTCTCTTCCACTCTCCTGGTCAAACAATTATTTGCCAGTTTTCCAGACACACGTCTGCGCTCACACCGATTGGTTGCTTCAAGCACTCAGACGACGTGGATACAGCTATATTAAACAAATAGGGGAAAAAGTTGGGCTTTGGGTATATCCAACACAGTCCGATTTAAGTTTATGATGTTTATTTACCGTAAAGATCAAATCACAAAAACAATATCAAGTGTTACATAAATTTATCATAAGTACAGAAAAATGCAAATATCAAGGTAGGGAGGGGGTGAAGAAGATTGGTATCGACTAAGCCCTTCCCGCTTGTATTAGACAAAGATAAACCCAGTCTCAAGATAGATAGTATCAGGAACATAGGTAAGTTAACCTAACAGTGAATTTAATCACTCTGAAAGAGGTGTTACAATATTAGTTATGGTGGTAGACAAAAATTACTGTTATCCCAATGGTGTCTTCCCTTTCCTAAGCAAAGAAAAAAAAAGGGGGGGGGATGAAACAGAGTTAACAAATTATCCCACTAAAGGAACAATGCCGGGTATACAGAAAACGTATTACCCGGTAGGCAAGTTAACAAATGGTTTGTTGCAAAAAATAAATCTCCTGTCATTCATGCACACTGTGAGGATCCACACTCATATACACCACACACTTACCGAGTTGCAGCATCAGTCAATCCATTAGAATGATAAACACAATAATTAACTCTTGACGTATGACAACTGTCTAGTCCTTCTATGTCCCGCCCCAGATAATGCGAGGATTCACTGAGAGCAAATATTCCCGCTTATCGCCGGACTTTAAGTTCTAAGAGTTCTTGTGTTTTATTATAAAGAAACGAGTCTATGGGATGGCACTGACACAATTCAACACAGGGGTGAAAATGAGGTGATGGCAATATTCCTTCACTGCGTGATGACAGCAGCTGACCGGTAAAGTTTTTTTAATCCAGTGAGGAAAAACTCTGCTCGGTCACAGTCAGGTAAATCGGTAATCTCTCACAATAGAGCAGTATATAAACTATCGCTACTGGCACTGTTCATCTTCCAGTTTATCTTACAGATTTAATTTGATGATAATAATCAAATGATCTTGGGTAGGCTTTCTTTCGTGTAATTATGTTAGCTAGGCCGTACCGGACCACCACAAGATTTACTTTAAAAAAATGTCTCATCAAACTGTCTGGAAGTTTAAGAACCGAGTATGGAAACTCTGAAAGATTTCGTTATTGCTGGGATTGCAAAAGGTGATCATCTAGAGAAAAAGATAGAAAACCCATAACAACATAATCATACTTTAAAACAAATAATCTTCTAAGCACGCGATAAATTTCCCGTTAAGCCTATTATACACTCGAGTATTTAATTATGTATTTAATAAACACTGCGCGAGTTCTAGTGGTTAAATCACACATCTATAAATATAGGACTTAACTAAATTTATTAATTATAAATTCCTTCGCGACTTTAAAAGTTAATTTAAGCATTAACATCTATTGAAATAATATAATAGATAGATCATTATATTTACAACTGGAACTATTGAGACGGTTTAATTTAATAGATTTAAATTAACACAAAATCCAATGAAATATAATGAATGAACTCGACCACTGATCACTTTACACAATATATATATTACCGCTTTGCACAGAATAGAATTCACTGCAAATATGTATAAAATCCATGGGATGATCTAGCAAGATTTCCAATATCGCTAGTGCTTCTATCAAGTTCTGGCCAGCGAATGATGAAGTGTATTTCTAAGTGATCTGTATATCTACAACTGGAATGCAAGATGAGTGGGACATGAGAACTTTGACAGCTTTTTTGATCTCATGACTTTGGGGGATCTGACCGCCAAATCCAAAGAGAGAAGCCGCCCTGGCCTCTCGTATCTTCGTTCGCTGCTTGCGTCAGCTTTCCCCGTTCGCTCTGGCTGCGATCGGTTCCGTGCTTAACACCGAGATGCGAAATCGTTTCAGGGACCACTACTGTCTTTGATAGCGCCGATAGTCTCCCCTGAAATCCCTCAGTCTGTCTCTTTGATCTCGTGCCGCATACTAAATGAGTCCCGGTCGGTTCGCTCTGGCGAAACGAAAGTTACAACAAATGTTCAGGGGTTCTAATGTTATGAAAAGCTAAAGGTCCCTTTAAATCATCCATCATATCAGGGAAAATTCACTTGTCAAACTAGACGTACGTCACAGTGGTAGCAGTTGTTGTCTCAATCCCTGAAGTGCAGGGCACTGTAGTAGGTGGTGTTCTACGGTCTCCAACGGGTTAGGGCAGTGTCTACATTTTGCTATATTTTGTGAACATAGTCTGTTTCTGTGGCTATTTAGTGTAGAGTGACCTGTTCTCAATCTGAAGATTTTGGTTTGGTATCGTCGTTCGATATCGTTCATAGCATCTTTCTTATTTGGGGCTGTTTGGTGAATGAAGAGTCTTCTTCCTGTTTTAGACTGTGCCCACGTGTTCAGCCAAACTTCTTTACAGTTGTTTTTGACCATTTGTTTAACTGTTAGCATACTCAATGGTTGATCAATCTGTGGCATATTTGCTCCCTTCTTTGCCAGTCTATCAGCAACTTCATTCAATATGATGTTTATGTGGCCAGGTATCCATTGCATGTATATTTCTGTTCCGTACAAGTTCATAATTTTGTGGCATGTTTCTTGGACCTTCTGGATAGTATTGATTGAGTTGGTTTTCCAGTTTCCTATTGCCAAGAGGGCAGCCTGCGAGTCTGAGAATACTACAACATCATTTGGTTCCATTTCGTCTGACTCAAAGAGTTCAAAAATTCTAGTTAGGGTTTTCTGGATGGCGACTACTTCGGCTTCGTAGTTTGTGCACCAGGTACCACAGGGACCTGCAATTTTGATGGGTTCTTCTGTACTGGGTGTGATGATTATGGCCCCGTATCCAGCATTTATGACAGCTTTGAAAGCTGATCCATCTGTGTAGGCATGGATAATGTCTTCATCGTACTGACAGATGGTTTCCATGGCAAGTGTTTTCAGCAGTGTAGGTATGAGGCTTTTATTTGCAGGTTGCAGAAGGTTTGTACGTATTACTGGTCTTTTTAGTTCTACGTGAGGTTAAGCTTAAAGATGCAGCACATTCCCAGAACAATAAAGGAGTAACTGCCAAGCTGGTCCCGCGTTTCTACGTCAGTTCACTTCTACCCTCACTTTGTTCCAGAGATTAGTACCGTCACTGGTACCACCGCCAACAACTATGGTAAAAGAATAGAAACGAAACGCTCTCCTGAGTATTGCGTTTTCCAACACATAACTATGTGCCCCCCATCTTCCTATTCCACCATCCCATTTAACTCAGAATTTACCCTCAATGGGAATTAAACTTAATCCCTCGAGAGATAACTTTCTTTTCATTTAAATTGAACAGCTTTATATTTACTTTACATTTAAATGAAAGGTTAATAGTACAGATAGAATATGTTTACATTTACATTTCCACTGATTGAAAAGTGTTCACAATACAAATTGAATATATTTACATTTACACTGTTTGAAAAGCTTAGAAACTTTCATTAATTTTAAGGTGAATATGTTTATACAGACATTTACACTAGTTTGAAAATGTAACTATTATAATTATAATGTACATCATTTCTTTCATCTTTTCATCCCTGCCCCATATGGAACTTGGGACTACTTATGCTTTTAGTTCTCTTTAAGAAACTAGCGATAAAGCAGTCACCAGCCCTTGCAGTGGTGGTTCATGAAATCATCATTCTATATGCTGAGGTTGCCAGCCTCAAATGACTTGGACATCCACTAGCGATTTTAACATATTAATATTCACATGATAATATATACATATTAGTTCACATGTTAGTAATGAAAAATAAAGAATGTAAAATGACAACTTACGCCAATCCTGGCTCACAGACTTTTAGCTCAGATGAATGAAGTTAAGGCACTTGATTAGGCCTCTTACACATGTTCTTGGGGGTCGTAACTATTTATAAGATAATTCCCTCTATGACTCTTGTGTGTTCAGTTTCCTCAAACAGTGGCTTTCCTTATTAAATTGATAAGAGTTTCCTGGGCTGTTTTGTAAGTCCTTATGAATACTCCAATAAATGGTGATCGATCTGATAAGATGGAATCCTGATTCTAACTACTGGCAAGTCTGGTGTCTTTGGCAAGCGATTCTCACAGTGAAATAACACTGAAATGTGTCAGGTTATATGCCTATCATACCCCAGCATCTGTTTGTTATGCAGCTGCTCAGGGCTCCAATCATTTCAAACAAAAATGTTGGGTGGGGTAATTTCAAAATATTCCGACGTGGAATAATTTTGCGTGTGATGCGAAGGTTACATCTCCCATAAATGGTATGAAAACATCAGATTGCCTGGCAGGCGAACTCACCAACACATCTGTAAACTCATACGACAATGTGTTTCAGATGTAACAAATTATTACTATCTAAAGTAATCTTGTCATAACAAGTCGGACAGGAAGCGATTAGGTCATCCGTGTCTGTCCAAAATGTGTCACCCAGACAAGCAATCTCTTATCTGTCATGCACCCTGGTTTTATCAGCAATTAGACAAATACGCTGGCGATTTTAGTGTTAATCGGTAGCGGCCAAGGTTGGGTATACGAGAATATGCCTGTCGTTTCAATAGGGATGGTCAGGTAAACAGACGAGACAAAATATACTGAAAGGAGAGACAGAATGCTTGACAATACAAAATATCTGCTACATCGCGAGGAAGAAAAAGTGCTGACCACTGAAAAAGCATGTAAATAGTCAGTAGAAAGATGTGACTGATTACTGCCATTGTGAAATAGAGATCAAGAAGTGGTCGCCTCAAAATCCATCTTGTCACATCTCTACATGGTGACCTTGACCACATTTTAATCTATCAGTATACTGAAATGGCTATTTGTCATAATTACCAGGTGTTACAATAATGAAACAGATGAAATAAAATAATTAAATACGTGGACATATAAACATGACACTTTTATTTGAAACCGTAATCTAGGAAGATACAACAAATATGCTGGGTCAGGATGTGGATGTTGCACCAGTTACCACGAGTGATAACTATGAATTGGCAGTGGTGCATCACTACCTATACCTGGGGTCTACCATCAACAACAAACTCTCTGGACACAGAAATTGACAGCCGCATTGGCAAAGCTGCAGCTACCTTTGCCCGTCGTACGACGCGTGTTTGGGGAAACTCCAAACTCACAACGGAGACCAAAGCTGCGGTATATAATGCCTGCATCACCAGCACACTTCTATATGGCAGTGAGACATGGATAACCTATGCAAAGCAAGAAAGAAGGCTCAATACCTTCCATATACGGTGTGTACACCACACCCTCAGTATTTCATGGAAGCAAAGTGACAAATGTCGAGGTGTTGTCATGTGCTGACTCCAAAGCATGTATTCACCGCATGGAAGATGGTTGCATCCCAAAAGATATCTTCTACGAACAACTGGCAAAAGAACAGTTGGGTGACTGCAGCGGAGGTTTAGAGATGTGTGCAAGAGAGACATGAGGGCACTGTACATAAATCCAGCAACTTGGGAGGATGAAGCTGCTGATCGTACCAAGTGGCGATGCTCTGTACAGCGCCATCTCAGATTGGGCGAAAAGAAGATCTCACAGCAAGAGAAAACGTTGAAAGGAACACCAGCAAAGAAAAAAGCAACTGAGGGCCATCACCTTAGGGGCGCATTCCCATAGTCAGTTATGACTAAAGGGGCTATTATTATTACCATGATAGGAAACTCTATACAGAGCGATACAACAGGAGGCAATCTGATCATCAGAAGATGTCTCCCCGTCGATCAAGTGTTTTGGCCCTTTAATCTCCTTTACACTGTAACGGGGTGGGCTGTGGCAGAGGATATTATGAAAATAGATTTCATACATCTACAGGGAGCCGCGCTAGCGTAGTGGTTACAACACCGTTCTGGCGACCGGGTGATACAGGATCAAACCCGGGCGACGGCATTTGAGGATTTTTCGTCGACCGGGATTTGGACTGGATTAACTCGAGACCTGGCGAGGACATTTGAAGGAGTGTCGTCGACCAGGGACTGGCGGCTCCTGAGCCGACCCAGCTGCAATGGGTACCTCCGAAATCGGCGAGTATTTGCCTGAATGGCGAGGGACACCTGTCTCTGTACAAGAAATAAAGGGATACTCACGTAAAATCAATGTCAGGTTAGACATGAATAATAACCTGAGATTTCGCCTCGAGTATTAGCGGGCGTACGAAAAAAAAAAAAAAAAAAAAAAAAATACATCTACATTTTTCTTCCACCTGTCTTTCACCGGCTTCCTTATGAGCCATGCACGGTTTGTTAACGTAAAACCCTCCTACACTCAGATATCTGTCTCTTTCTTAATTTAGCACGCCTATTTTATTTTCTTTTCTCTATTTGCCTTAGGAATGTTTATCAACAGACCTATTTGTTAAACGCAGACCCCTTCACTTCTCTATATATGTCAAACTCTTAATTTGACCATGCACATTTTCTTTTCTCTATGTCGTATAAACTATGACGAATGTTTGCAATCAGACAGGTAAACGGAACGCGTAGAGAGGGGACGGGATGGTGGATTTGTAGAGAAGGGGGAGATAAGCTAAATGAAGAAAAACCAAGGGGGCGATACGTTGAAACGTATTTTTCGGTAGACATTGGTCAAGGGGACTTAATCTGAAACCAAGGGCAGATAATCACAGTTACTCCCCCTGAATCCGTTCGTTTGGAAGGTAATTAAACACGGTGAGAATCGCCAAATCAAAGGATGGGTTTCGCTCGATTGCCAGAGTCTGCAAGCGGTAAAAGTGCGAATTTTTCCTCTGATTCGCAGATCAACCGAAGAAAAGCCCGAAATCTGAGCGAAGGCGTTAAAAGTAACAAGTCTGAGCGAAGTTCTGCAAATTTAATATATATTCTCCAGCTTTTAAAATCCATTATTCAGTACCCACAGATTTTTCCAGAACCTACTAGCTTCGATTTTCTAGACCATTGGTATAGTGGATTTCTTAGTATTTTTGATTTGGAGTAGTTCTATTTCTGTGTTTGCGGTAAATATTATAATAGAAGTTTGAGTGATTTAATTGTTAAGTCCGTCATTTTATTTCACTAAGATCTTTCTGTGTAGAGTGATTTAATGGCTAAGTCCATCATTTTATTTCACTAGGATTTACTGTGCGTATTGGCTAGCGAACTAAATATGAGTTATAGCTAAATTGTTCCAGCTGTAGCGTCGATTTAATTAATTGCTATTTAACCAGTAAAAGATATTTAATCGACTAGTAAATGCACTGTTCATTATGAGTATTGACGAAATATATATTTATTTCTAATTCATGATGATTAATTTTGTAAATGACTAGAATTTATTTTACGGGAGTTTTTAAACGATCATATAAGCTCTAGGCTTGTCGTTCCAATTAAAGTTGAATAACCAAAGTGGATAAATATATTATATTTTTCGCGGGTTAGAATAGGATTGAGAATACTATGATGGTTAAGTAGTATGCATTTTTTTCTTCCTATACACAGTACTGGGTCAAACCCAAAACCTTACCAGCGGCTTCCATATAAATCTGAGAATAACCATACCAAAGAACATTTTTTTACTTAGTATCTGGGTCTTCAAGGTGAACCTGTCTGGCTTCGTGTTTACACCCAGAAAGAGACAGAGTACCAACCCAAAGAACATTAAGAGTGACTTTGTAACTGGGCCTATAGATCCAGATTTCTTTTTCCCAATTTCATTTACATTCAGCCCGTTGTGGCGACATCATTAACATTAACATTTCCCGATGTTTGACCATTTGTGGTGTGACAAGGAATTTTTATACTGAGAGAAGTTACCGACCTGACATTCCTATGTACTGGAAATCTCAAGCTACTGACACTGTGAGCACTGTTAAATTTCTTACCTGGACTAATTAATGTGACATAAACAGAAATCCTAAATAAAAGTAACAAAGCGAACGTTCCCCGGAGAAGTGGATTTAATCTGTCTTTGAGGAGCTGGGGTTTTCTTTGCCAAAATAACACTGGATTTGCTGTGTGCGTGTGTCCTAAAGATTGTTCCAAAAGTTGCAAATCAAGTATTAGGTAAGAACGAATGAACGTGGCCACGGTTGTATGGAAAGAAAGAAAGCAGGAATGAGTAATTCTTTTATTGTATAATCCATGTACTCACTTTGTATATTTCTTACTGTGTTTTTTTGTGTGGCTAATACTGTTCAATTTCAGAATAGAATAACGTAAATACTCTGATCTTTACAGTATAGTCAAAGTCTATACCATAGTGCTAATCTTTTGACCTTTTGGGGGTTAATTAACTTCTCTTTGTGGGATCTTGTATCAACAGGGGGAGATAGTATTTATGGGTCTATTTCTGTATTAATTCTGTACCCCTATGATTTTTCTTTATATTCGATATATGATAATATATATGTTGTGAAGTTTTTTTCTTTATGGTAAATAAAATTTACATAAACTGTATTTTCTGTGTTGGTCAGCTCGTCCCAACATCCACATTCCATTAGTATAGTTTTTGTGCGTCTAATTGTCGTCACTTATCTGTGTGTATGTGAGTGGTGGATATATATTAATATATAGAAAGGGAACTGTCGGAACAATATTTCTTAGTCGTAACCGATAGGCTGGGGCTAGAGTAGTTTCTCAAATCCAGGGACAGACTTTACCTTTTCATCAACTCACTAGTGAAAATCTATCTGTTTACCTTATCTCGCACTGAGTCATCACCTCTGTCAGTTCTATTCAGAAGGGACCTAACATTGTTCTTAATCACCTATCGGAAATCTACAACACGGGCCCACCTGGGTCATTACTCCCAAGTGTCTCTCTGCCTCCTGTTGTCTTATGTAGAAAATGAACCCACTCCACCTTGGTTGCAGCTTTAAAATCCATAATACTGCTAGCCGGAGGCAATTGTGAAAGTAACCCTTATGTTGAAAACAAATTATTGCGGTCGTTCCACAGCACACCACGACTAGGGACAGACACTGACTCACCTACGCACAGCCAACGAGGCTTGAAGCCACTGCGAGCTAGCAACTGAAATCTACTTGCGCCCGACACCTCATATAATATACGCCGCGTGTTGCCAGTAAGCCACTGTCCTTTCACCAATACAACGAAAAACTCAGTGTATTGCGGCCTTAGAAAAATTTTCCACTTTCCGGATGTTTCCTGTAACGCAGGTCCATAGCCCATTGCAGTTGTTCCATAATACAGGGGTGTGCGTCAAGTAAAATGAATTGTCACAAAAACCATCATTGCAAGAGCAATTCATTTTACTTGACGCACCCCTGTATTATGGAACAACTGCAATGGGCTATGGAACTCGAGACAGTAAACTTTATCCCTAACCTGCATTACAGGAAACATCCGGAAAGTGGAAAGGGTAAATTGCCTGAATGCAGACGTTCAAAAGGTGATTCTAGGGGAAAGTTCAAGACATGAGAAAAGCTAAGAGTTTGTAGCTTATGAGATAAATTAAGTGACTCAGGTAAAAGGGTGGGCTGTTATTACATTATATTTACATTGTTATGATTATTTCATCCCTGAACTGCTTGGTTTCATACTTATATTTCTGTTACTATAGTACAGTACATACAAAATCAACCTATAGCCTTTGAGGTTTGAAGTTACTTAGCAGTATTGTGCCTTGGGGTTTAGTTTTGTCATATATATCTTTGTGTGTTTGATTGTTTTGTGTTCATAGATTTGACTGCTGTCCGCTGGGAGGACAACATTAGACAATTTTTGAAGGACCGAGGACTAGAATGGAACCAGGCCAGGAAGAAGACAGCTGATAGAATAGTCTGGCGCTCTCTCTTCCAAACCTCTACACCTCACGGTAGAAGGGGAACGACTAAGTAAGTAAGTAAAGATTTGACTTCATTGAAATCTGCTAACATGGCAGAGACTTAATTGTTCTTGGGGCGAGCATGTCTGGAGTGACAAGTTCTGAGAAAAGTAAATGTCAAGGTTATTATGATAGTGATGTTTTGAATTAAGTTACCACTTTCAGATACATTTTAAATACATTTAAAATATTATTTCTGACACTTGTGACCTATGCCGTTTGATAGCGAAGATGCTGAAGAATTTCTAAGCACCAAAAATCTCAAAATTTTAGCCAAATGTTTTGTGATATTGTCAAAAGTAGCCAAATTATTGCTTTGTGTCACTTGTACTGTTTTTTTTCCCCCTGATCTGTGGGGGGAGAAAAACTCTGAAGTATTCCCTCACATCTGATATCCTAATGTGAAAATAAGTATTCAGAGTAACCGAAATTTGTGTGCTTGCCTTAGAGATAATGGTGGCTGTCACATGATTTATCTTTGTGGGAAGAGAAACAGTTTAGTTGCCATGTTAGCAGTAGACATTACTGAATAGCAAGCGATGATAATCAATTTATTGACAAATAAATGTATTCCAGTGACACATCGTGTCATAATCAGAAACAGGTTGTCAGTTTCAGATTGAGTGTAGAAAAATACAATTTGCTAAGTAGCATCATTAACTCTTTCAGTCCCATGCTGTTTTTAGGTTTTACCCAGGAACCAGAAATGGATGCCAAATTTTCTTTTCCCCACAAGTGATGTTTTAAAACAAGTATTAAATGTTTATGGGAAAATATCTCATAGTATTATACAAAATCGTTGAAAATTGGCTGAAGAACATGTTTCACATTTTGGAAGTTCTGTTATTTGCTACAAATAAGTTTGTTTATGTAGCATGTAAAGTGCACGAGGTAATTTAACTATAACCAGGTGGCTCTTGGGGGAATAATGTACTATATCGGGGCACATTATACAGCTTGTGGGAAAAAGAAAGAGTTAACAAACCAGTTGAAAAATATTTTTGTCCACATCAAGTCAAACGAAAAATACATAACGTAAACACAGAAAGTTGACGAAAACATTTTAAATGTGAACTTTACCTGTGAGTATGGGTTTTCCCTACAGTTCTTAACATTTTTTAAATAATCTCATATTTCAGAAAAAGTGGTATGGTGTAATTCTGTAGGTGCTTATGTGTTGGATACACTGAACATTTTTTTCCCAGTGTATAGTGTTCTATCTAGCAGCTGCCTTGTATTAAATCGCGGCTTCAGACATTCTGTAATTTTCCGTCTGTCAGTGTCCTGTCTACATCTGGTCTGAGTTTGTGTTGGCAATAGTAAGTTAACATGAAATTGTAGGGTTGTATTGGGTTAACAGTCATCCAGCATAAAGTTGTAGGGTTGTATTGAGTTAACAGTCATCCAGCATAAAGTTGTATCATGTTAACAGTCATCCAGCATAAAGTTGTGGGGTTGTATGGAGTTAACAGTCATCCAGCATAACATTGTAGGGTTGTATTGAGTTAACAGTCATCCATCATAAAGTTGTAGGGTTGTATTGAGTTGACAGTCATCCAGCATAAAGTTGTAGAGTTGTATTGGGTTAACAGTCATCCAGCATAAAGTTGTAGGGTTGTATCGAGTTAACAGTCATCCAGCATAAAGTTGTGGGATTGTATGGAGTTAACAGTCATCCAGCATAAAGTTGTAGGGTTGTAAGGAGTTAACAGTCATCCAGCATAAAGTTGTAGGTTGTATTGAGTTAACAGTCATCCATCATAAAGTTGCAGGGTTGTAATGAGTTAACAGTCATCCAGCATAAAGTTGTAGGTTGTATTGAGTTAACAGTCATCCAGCATAAAGTTGTAGGGTTGTATTGAGTTAACAGTCATCCAGCATAAAGTTGTAGGGTTGTAGAGTTAACAGTCATCCAGCATAAAGTTGTAGGGTTGTATCGAGTTAACAGTCATCCAGCAGGGGAGCTGCGCTAGCGTAGTGGTTACCACACCGCTCTAGCGACCGGGTGATCCAGGATCAAACCCGGGCGACGGCATTTGAGGATTTTTCGTTGACCGGGATTTGGACTGGATTAACTCGAGACCTGGCGAGGACATTTGAAGGAGTGTCGTCGACCAGGGAGAGGCGCTCCTGAGCCGACCCAGCTCTAATGGGTACCTCCGAAATCGGCGAGTATCTGCCTGAATGGCAAGGGACACCTGTCTCTGTACAAGAAAAAAAAGGGATACTCACGTAAAATCAATGTCAGGTTAAACATTAATAATAACCTGAGATTTCGCCTCGAGTATTAGCGGGCGTACGGAAAAAAAAAAAAAGTCATCCAGCATAAAGTTGTAGGGTTGTATCCAGTTAACAGTCATCCAGCATAAAGCTGTGGGGTTGTATCGAGTTGTGGGGTTGTATGGAGTTAACATTTACATATGTAAAACAAACCAGTTGAATAGTTTATCTTCACTCATTCATTTCCCTTTCTTGTTGCCAAGGGAGCCTGCGCCAAAGTATTTATGTTCTCTTGCAGTAGTTGCCGTTTCTGTGGCAATTTGTTTGACCTGATGAGGCTGCCAGGCCCATACACAACCTCACATTAGTCACCTCTTGTACGACGCACCTGAGGGTACAGTAGTCCTGTTCTTTCTTTGTCCATTTAGAGACCCTCAGTAACTAGACGTAACTAGATGTAACTAGACGTAACTAGATGTAACTAGACGTAACTAGACGGGGCTGAAATAGATATAAGGTATACAAAATATGTTCACTGCAATATATGGAGATAATAAAGTATACATTTTCAGAATAAAGTTGGATTAGATTAGTTAGTATATCAGTAGATATATTTCTGCACTTCTGAGGTGTGATTGCATTGGTCTTCTAATCTAATTTTATGGCTTAATAAATAAACAAATTAGTCTTGCTCAGTTGCTTGTTGACAAGTTACTTTGTTAATTTTGTTTCTTTGAATAAAAACAGCTTCAGCTCCGCAAGGGGCGTATGCTTTCAACAAATATACGCTGTGACGAAATCAGTTGTGCACTTTTTATAACTCTCATCTACTCCGGCAGTATCACTGCATTTCTTCATTTTTCTCACTCATCGTCCTTTTATTTGGCATATTCTTTGAACAAAAACAGCTATGACTTCATAATGTTAACTGTTGGTTACATTATTTTGCTGCGTACAGATTTACTGTTACTGCATTAACTCTAGGATGTGGCTATATCCACCGCATGAAAGATGCTTGCATCCCCAAATATATTTTCTACAGAAAAGTGGCAGATGGCAAAAAAAACAGTAGGGTGACCACAGCTGAGGTACAAAGATGTGTGCAAAATAGACATGAAGGAACTGAACATGAAACCAGCAACCCAGGAGAATGAAGCTGCCAGTTGCACCAAGTGGCGATGCTCCATACTGCGCCAACTCAGACTGGGCAAAACGAAGCTATCACAACAAGCAGAAGAGAAAAGAACATGCCGAAAGGAACACCAGAAAGAAAGAACTGAGGACAATCACCTCAGGGGCGCATTCCCAGTCAGTTAAAAGTTTGGTAATGTTATACATAGTTGTTACGGAAAACTGAATGAGGATTAGTAAAACACAAAATGAAAGAAATGTTTAGTTCATATATTCTTCTCTTCTTCTTCCGTCCTTAGCCATTGACCGTCAAAGCAGTCAGTGGCCATTACGCCTAGTGGCGTCTTAGGGCAACAGCAGATAGGTTTTCTTTGCCATTGTTTCCCATCACGCCTAATGGCGTCTTTAGGGCAACGGCAAATCAATCCATTTGCTGTTGTTTCCGTAATCGAAGTGACTGGCAAATGGGTGATCAGCCCGTTGTGTTAGTTCATATATACAGGCCCTGAAGGCTGGACTCCCATCACAAACACCTGGGAAAATCAGCCCCGAAAACCGGCCTCCCATCACAAACACCTTGGAAAACCAGCCTCCCATCACAAACACCTGGGAAAAACGGCCCCGAAAACTGGCCTCCCTTCACAAACACCTCGGAAAATCACCCCACGAAAACTGGCCTCTGGGCCTTTAAGTGTTAAAAGTACAAAAACAAACACTACAAAAATTTACAAGAAATATGACCGTAAAATTTTTTAACAATATACAAGAATAGGAAATGAAACAAATAAAATTTAATTTTTTTTTTTAATGAAGCTTACCAGAAAACTGTATGTCAAACACTCGGACGTGTTGGTTGGTTTTAAGGATCATCTTCATTGCACATGGACAACTCCATCTGTGCTCTGATATCCTCCCTTAGATCACACAAGGAGGATCTCAGCACAGTGCATGAACCCCGTAGCACCGGCAAGGATCCCAATGCGTGTATACAGATGTGTCGGTGACAAACTTCAATTAATTCATGAAAAAGAACAATGGGTTATAATTATTAAAGTGAGCGGAATCAGACAATACGTAATTAAAATAGCCTCAAACTGACCACTGCTTTCTTTGAGAACGTTCAACTGGACGTCTGAGAGTGTACAAAGAAGAAGACAATCAGTAAGCTGATATCCTAGCCAGATAGTTCTATGCAATTGCAAGTACAAGAAGATGCTTTGGACAACAACAAAGACAACAAAAAGAGGCAGGTTGGGAAAATGTAGAGATGTTAATTTATTTTCATTTCTTTTATTCTATTTACATTGATGGGTCATCATTGTCACCCTTCAGCTCCGCAAGGGGCATATGCTTTCAACAGGGACCCAAAGACGCAACAATAGAGAATGCAGTCAGTGACCCATAGCTTGACTGCTTGCGTCAGCGAACCAGAGCTGACCAAGACCCTACTCCACCTCCAAGTGGTGGTCCTGGAAACAGACTGCATCATTGCAGTCTGGCTGAGAGAGTAGAGATCGAAGAGGGAAGACAAACCCGGTCCCAAAAAATGCTGTGCTGAAGTCGGATGTGCCGGCCGAAAGGCGCAGATATCGCAGCTCCGCTGTAACAGACACAATGCAACCAACGTCCTTTTCAGGACGAACAAGGAAGAAGAAGTATGCTTTCAACAAACATACGCCAAGTCTTCTTATCCCGTGCCATCAGCTCAAGATTTGTCCATGTCTGTCTCCAGTTCTCTTCTCTATGTGTTCCTTGTTTTCCCTCTAACTCTCTTACCCTGGGGATTCCAGAACAAGGACTGGCTTGTAATGCTATCAAACTGCACCTGGAGAAACATTCCTCCATATGTATAGGGTTTCCTCAGTGTGTGTCCTATCCATCTCCAGCATCTTCTTCTCATCTCTTGTTCCACTAGCACTTGTCTAGTTCTTCTCATCTCTTGTTCCACCAGCACTTGTCTAGTTCTCATCTCTTGTTCCACTGGATAACAGAGGAAGACCAAAGAACACATGAGAAAGAGAAGTGTGGACACAGACATGAAGGGGTTAAAGAAGATATGAAAATACAGGATGGCACAAGACAGGAAAACTTGGTGTAGGTTTGTTGAAGGCCTATGCTCCTTGGTGGGTTGAAAGGTGGTGAACATGAATATCAGACAGGCACATTTACTTACCTAGGATGTATAGTAACACCAGATGGCGGAACAAGCAAGGACATTTAACAACAGAATGAATAAGGCGAGAACAGCCTTTGCTAGTCTCAACAACATTTGGAAGTCTTCCCAGTACAGCACAAACACCAAATTAAGACTGTATGAGAGCTTTGTACTTTCTGTGCTTCTCTATGGTGCGGAATGCTGGAGAGTAACAGAGAAGGAAATATTGAAATTTCCTCCTTCCACACAATCTGCCTAAGGAAAATTCTCGGAATCTTTTGGCCGAATACCATCAGCAACCAAGAACTGCTTATTCGAAGTAACCAGGAGGACATGAACACGATCATAGCTGGCAGACGCTGGAGTTGGGTTGGCCACGTCCTCAGAAGGGACTCTGATACCATTACAAGAACAGCTATGCTATGGACCCCCGAAGGAAAGCGAGAGAGGCAGACCAAAAACAACCTGGCGGAGAACTGTGGAAGCCGCGATGCAAAGAATGAACCAGAGTCGGGGCACTGTACGAAGGATGGCAGCCGACCGAACAAAGTGGAATCCATTTGTTGCTGCCCTACAAGACACCACCAGGCGTGATGGCCACTGACTGCTTTGATGGTCAGCGGCTATGGATCAAAGAAGAAGAAGAACATTAATATATATGGTTGGAGGAATAGACAGTGCCTCTAAATAACAATAAAACAGGCAGGAGTTTTCACTAAACTGGGAAATACATGGTTGACAAAAAGATAAGAGGAGCTTTCACTGAACTGGGAAATACATGGAGGACAGGTCCAGCACTAAAGGAGGAATTTTCATTTGAAGTGTCTAGGAAGTCACAAGTACATGATTGGTACAACAGATCTCTGCTCCTCTGGCACCAGTCCCACGAAAGCTGAACATCTGCTCCAGTCCTGACCAACTTACAGTAGTGACTTATGGAGTGGCATGTGGCAAAAATCCACTTCTCTCAACGAAAAACTGTTTGAATATGTCAGGAACCTTGAGTTGACTACTGCCTTTATTAGAGTCATTAATGCGGAAGTCTGAGGGTGAACGAAGAAGTATGGTTCTGAAGCATGGAGGAAAAAAAAACAATAACCAGATAATTGCAGACTTTCATTAATGGGTGTCTGTGCAGAAGGACTGAAATGGTGTGGCGGGATCACCAATGTAGAATTGATAGAACATTAGAACGAAAGGTGAGAAAATGCTAGCACTGAATGAGGAAACTAGATTATAGCACTGCAAGGCAGTCCTTGTTCTAGAGTCCCCGGGGTGGAAGTAGTAGTAATGGACATGCAAATACATGGAGAGGAGAATAGGGGACAGACATGAAGTGGACAGGGAAAACATGGTTGACCTTCAATGGATGGCACATGACAGGAAAGCTTGATAAAAGTTTGTTAAAGACCAGTTGCTCCGAAGGGAGCTGAACAATAATGAATGAATTATCTCTGATGTTTAAGTAGACACTGACAACAGATTGGACACACACTAAGGAAATCTGTTCATAGTATTACAAGGCAGTCCTTGTTCTAAAATCCTCAGGGTAAAAGAAGGAAACACGAAAGGAACAAGGAAGAAATGGAAAGACACTGAGCAGATAGCACAGGACAGGAAAACTTGGTATAAGTTTGTTGAAGGTCCATGCTATCTTACAGAGAAGGGTAAAGAATGAATGAATATATCTTACATGAAGTTTGTCCAGAAAAGATAAATTAACATTCTGCTTCTTGAGGTCCATGCTATCTTACAGAGAAGGGTAAAGAATGAATGAATATATCTTACATGAAGTCTGTCCAGAAAAGATAAATTAACATTCTGCTTCTTGAGGTCCATGCTATCTTACAGAGAAGGGTAAAGAATGAATGAATATATCTTACATGAAGTCTGTCCAGAAAAGATAAATTAACATTCTGCTTCTTGAGGTCCATGCTATCTTACAGAGAAGGGTAAAGAATGAATGAATATATCTTACATGAAGTCTGTCCAAAAAAGATAAATTAACATTCTGCTTCTTGAGGTCCATGCTATCTTACAGAGAAGGGTAAAGAATGAATGAATATATCTTACATGAAGTCTGTCCAGAAAAGATAAATTAACATTCTGCTTCTTGAGGTTCATGCTATCTTACAGAGAAGGGTAAAGAATGAATGAATATATCTTACATGAAGTCTGTCCAGAAAAGATAAATTAACATTCTGCTTCTTGAGGTCCATGCTATCTTACAGAGAAGGGTAAAGAATGAATGAATATATCTTACATGAAGTCTGTCCAGAAAAGATAAATTAACATTCTGCTTCTTCTTCGTACACTTTCAGACGTCAACTAGAATACGAGGTAGCTTCAAAAAGTTCCCGGAATAGTCGACTCATGTTTGAATGAGTGATTATGTCATGGAGATTATAGTTTTATAAGTTGGTAGTGACCTAGAGGAAACAACATGGCTGATGTAACCTTCACATGTACTCTCGAACATAAGTTACAGAAGTTTGTTTGTGTGGTGTGCACATAGCATCGTCGGAGTTGAAATGTCCTTGACTGAACAATGTACAAATATCAAATTTTGTGTTTTGCTTAAGAAGTCACCCTCAGAGACAGTAACCTTGCTTAATGAAGCATATGGTGAAACCGCAATGAAGAAATCGCAAGTTTTTGAGTGGCACAAGCGTTTCGGTGAAGGTCGTGTTAGTGTCGATGATGATCCACGTAGCGGACGACCGCCTACCTCGATAAACAATGAAAACATTTGACCATGTTCGGAACGTTGTTCGTGTTGACAGAAGACTTAGTGTAGAGACAATAGACTCAGAAGTTGGAATATCAGTTGGAAGTTGCCACAGTATTCTCCACAATGAACTGCACATGCACCGTGTTTGTCAACACATGGTTCCCAAAATGTTATCTCCTGAACAGAAAGAAACGAGATTGACACTGGCAGGAGACCTAATCACTGTGGCTGATCTAGATAGCAATTTTCTCAACAACATAATCACAGGAGACGAGACATGGTGTTTTTTGTACGATCCTCAGACAAAACGTCAGTCCTCTGAATGGAAATCACCCTCATCTCCCCGGACACAGAAATTAAGTTTGGACAAGAGCAAAGGAAAAGTTATGTTGGAAGTTTTTTTTATATTCCCAGGGTATTGTCTACCATGAATTCATTCTTGAAGGCCGAACGGTTGACAAGGAAATGTACGTTGATATCCTCTGTCATCTAAGAGATGCAATCAGAAGGAAACGCCAAAAAAAATGGAGAACAAACAGTTGGGTTCTGCTGCATGACAATGCGCCAGCACATTGATCCCTACTGGTGAAGCAGTACCTCGCAACGCACTATGTGACTGCCCTGGAACATCCTCCATATTCTCCTGACCTGGCATCGCCCGATTTTTTCTTGTTCCCTCGGCTAAAATCGGCACTGAAAGTCCAGAGATTCAAGGATGCTGAGGAAATTATCACCAATGCAACAAAGCAGCTGAGAGAGGTGTCAAAGAATGGGTTCCAGGAATGTTTCCAACAGCTGTATGGACGTTGGCAAAAGTGTGTAGTTGCCGAAGGGAGCCATTTTGAAGGAAATGTAGTGTAAATAATTGTATTGTTACTTATTTCTATAAAATATACAAATTCCGGGAACTTTTTGAAGCTACCTCGTATATTTTTAAAAAAGCGATGGTCAGCCTGAGGTTGTTGGTATCTCCATTGAGTTTGTCCTGGTGTCTTCCATATGTGCTTTCTCTGTTCTTCATATGTTGGGTACTTTTGTATTCAGCTGCCATTTTATCGCTGCCATAGTTACACTCATCGGTAGTTACTATCTTTAGCTTGTTGAATAGATCAAGGGTTCTCAACCTATTTTTGCTCATGGCCCGCTTCTGAGCCTCATTTACCTCTGTGGCCCCCGCCCTCATAGTCACTGTTAGCTGGAAAAAAGGTACTTACCCATTTTACTGTGGCCCATCTTACTGTGGCCCCCTAGAAATATGGCATGGCCTCATGAGGGGCTATATGGCCAACGTTGAGAACCACTGGAATAGATGGTATCTCAATCTGTTATGGCCTCTGTGGAGTTTGAAGATTACCGCACGTTCACTTCTATTAAGCTGCTAATATGCATCATTCTTCTCTAGGCCTGGATGCTCTGCTTCCCACCAAAAACTCTTGGCCTGGACACTCTGCTTCCCACCAAAAACTCTTGGCCTGGACACTCTGCTTCCCACCAAAAACTCTTGGCCTCTTCATATGTTAGTCATTCAACAAGACAAAAACAACAGAAATCTATTCATGTATACATGGTATTTATTAGCTCTTTAACCAATGCAGCTGTTACATCAAACAAATTTACATTCTAGTCACCCAAGGCTTTGGAGAATTGTTGCATTTTTGTCCCCCTCCTCAAGTAGAGGTCCATGAAGAATGCCTCCAAAACCGTGCAAACGTAACCATATCAAGTCTAAAACCGTACATTTATTAAATGGACTTATTTGAAATCTGAACCAATGTCTAACAAATAAACTGTATTTATATAACCATCAGACAGCTCAGGGTCCAAACAATAATAAAAATATAACAACCTATAATCATAATGTTTTTACTCATAACTTCACAATGTTATACACACAAACTCAGGCAGGTAAATCAGGTAAGCAAGGTACAGCGGAGTGAAAAAAGAAAATTAACACTAAGCTTAGAAATAAGATAACTGTTATGGAGTGCCTAGGACTAGTTCTTTGTTTTAGTTCAAGAAGTGAGCTAGATTCAAACCAACGACTCTGTGGTCACAGAAATTTCCCATTAGTTCCGTAACTAATGATCAATCAGCCAATACCCTTTAGCTCCTCAAGGAGCATAAGCCTTCAACAAACACGTGTCAAGTCTTCCTGTCCTGTGCCGTCTGCTCAAGTTCTTTCCATGTCTTCCTCATTATTTTCATTTCTGTCTCCAGTTCTCTTCTCCATATTTTTTGTTTGTTGGGGTCTACCTCTGCCTCTTTTACTTCCAGAACAAGAACTACCTTGTAATTCTATCAGGTGCGTGTCCTATCCATCACCATCTTCTCATCTCTGGTTCCACTGGCACTTGTCTGGTTCTTGAAATCAGTTTCACATTGGTGACTTTATCTTACCACTTCAATCCTTCTATTCTACGCAAGCACCCATTTATGAAAGTCTGTAGCTTTTTGCTTGTTTTTTGTTGTTGTTGCCCATGCTTCAGAGCCATATAACAGGACTATTAAGATGAAGGGAAATAATTTATTCAAATCTCAGAGTCTCTAAATATCAAGGCATTGATCTCCTAAACTGCCCTGATAAGAAACATCTGTAATGTTATTTCAATAAACTTCATGAATGAGAACAGACATACATGACAGAGGTTAATGGAGGTAGCTAAATTTAAGCGTCAAGCTTTCAATTAAAAATTAATACCCAATGATTCACTAATGTGGTTTTGTTTTATTTCCACTGGTACAAAGGCTAAAAACTAATGAGCAATAGCATGTCATATGCACAGGTCAATTCACCACCAACTGTTGAACACTATAATACAACAGAAACCCACAGACAAAATCAGCTCAATCTCTTCTAAATAACTTTAGTTCAATAAAACAGCAGGCTCACAAACAATTAGTCTACCTCTATGCATAAGAGCATTGTTTTTTATTTAAGAGGTAAACACAAATTTATACAAACACAAAAAAATGCATGCACAACCAACCCATTTAATCTTTTTTAATTTGTTTACTGTTTCAGATTTTTTCCTAAAAAAAAAAATAAAAAAAAAGGAAAGAAAGAAAAAATAGGAAATTATCTATCTCCAATCCCCAGTTTAAAAAAACAGAACCCAAATTTAAAAAAAAAAAAATAGAACAGAAAAAAGTTATTATTTCTCGTGTCTACCAACCTAAGCCACTTTTCCATTTGACTCCCCTACAATATTTTTTTAAATTATCATAATGTGACAAAATCCCCACCTCACAGACAACAAAAGATATTTAAACCAAGCTATGCACAAGTTGTAACAAACAAACAAAAAATATTTTGCAAAATGTACATTCATAAATACAACCAAAAAAAACTGAAGTCCTGCTGACATAAAAATGAATCACTCCTGACCACATCTAAAAAAAAAGGCATCATAAATGTCTAATATTCAATACAAAGATAAAAACACAGGGACATCATTAATTTTATATTCAAGTGTTATTTTTGTGTGTGTGAGTTAAATAGGAGTTTTGTCTAGTTTTACCGAGGTACGCCCCGTTCAAGCTAAAGTCTGGCAGTTATATTAGGGCTCAAGTCCAAATATAAAAGACCCCTGGTCCTATATCACATTACTCATTTTAAACGAGGGGGGCGGTGGCAAAAAAAATCAACATAGTTGATAACATAAACAAATAAATAACAAACAAACAAACAATCAGGAATGTTCTATAAAGTGAAGTAACTTGAACAAATATGTTTGTTTATATTCACTGTAAAATTGAGTATCTAAAGGCAAACACAAAATTATTCAGGGATTTTAGTAGCAGGGGAAAAAAATAAAATAAAATCATTATGAATCAAATTCACAATAAAAATAATGAATATTCCAATTCTCTTCGTTCTCATGTGCAACAAGTCTCCACATGTAATCAAACTAGCTAGTTAACTACACAAACGTCATAGTCAGAAAAATACACACACACAAGCCTAAGGCATCTAACAATATTCATGTATCCAGTAAGACGGCTACTATCTAAATTTAGGCTACTTGGTTTTGAACAACAGCAAGAAACAACATCAACAAATGGTTTGACCAAGTGAGGTCACAAACATGCTTACACAGAGTTCTAGCTAGATGATAAAAGTACAGATGTAAGTGGTGGATAATAAATAACAGAGCTGCACCAAACATTCAATTGGTGTTTCCTTTTTTTTTTTGGTATTTGGTTGAACAATAGGAAATTCTATATAGCTGTATTCATAGAAAAATTCAAACACTACAAATCTGAGCTGTCAACTTGTTAGAGCAAGCTGAACAACTTATATTCCTCAAATGTAACATGGACTTGTAAAATTAACTGTAGAAGAAATGACTTCAGCAGAACGTAATTTCTGAGTAAGTAGTAAAGTTTCCTGACAATTCCCAGGGGAGACAAACAAAGAACAGAACTACTGCCCCCTAAGACAAATCGTAAAAGTTGACTAATGTCAGGTTGTGCATGGGCTGCTGGCCATCTCATCATTTCATCTTCCAGAAACCACTGCCGAGTTTTTTCAGATTTTGGCACGGGCGTCCTCAAGGTGACCATCGGCAGTGATGGCTCCATGATCAATAAGGAGCAAATTTAAAAAAAAAAAAAAAAGATGAAATAATAAATCACACATTTGTCTCCACTTTTATATTTCACGTTGCTATTTCAGAAAAAAATGTATGCTTCTTTTACACATCCCTCCCTCCCTCACTTGCTGTTAATTACTAGTCATCTTCCTTTGTGTACCGTATTCAGCCACTTAAGAGACTAGATATTCAAATGAACAGCTAAACAAACAAGGTACTATTCAGTTTTCTAACGCCACGCTAATTTGGCATAGAAGACCATGTCTACCCACCCACAACTTGCAGTCCCTGGTACAGGTCCACAGCTGATTTTGTCCAGTCCACGTTAAACTATCCTGTACACATCTTACTGGGAGCGTTGTTAGAGCCCTTACCTTTCACAGCAAAGCTTCTATCTTCCGAGTTAAAAAACCTGGTAGTCGCTCCAGCCTACCCAGTTGCATAAATGTGTGCCAGACTCTGCTCTTGAATTAGGGAAGGCAGTGAGGCACGGAATGGTCACCCCCAACCTCATAAAGCTGAGACACAGTATAGTGAAGTCTCTAACACTTTACTCCCCTACGGCTGTATCTGATATGGGACCCACCTTTACCTTTTTTTCTTACTGATGTGTGTAAATAAGCTTCTGTCATACAAAGGCTGCCTTCAGCAAAACCTCATTGGCGTGTTTGTTTTTTGGGGTTTTTTTTAAATCTGTCCATGGGATTCCCAACACTGTTCTATCTAAAAGCACAACTGCTCAGTACTGTCCTCCAAATCAATGTCATTCAAGAATACTTCATCTACTACCCACCATACAAGTAAAGCTATCACAAAAGATATAACTACACAGTGGCATATGTCAAAAAAGCCACACAGTAGAAAACACACAGTTTGAATTAACTGGGTAAAATCACATACATACACGTCCTTTGTGCAACACAAGAATGTAAGTTTTTCCTACACTGATAAAAATGCCAAACTTCATGTTCACGACTTTGAATTTTTTTATTTGTATCACTCAAACGTGGTAGGTCACAATTTACCAATTCTGCACAGTCAGACTACAAATATACATTCATGACATTAAAAATTTTACTTTGGGATACAAACACAGGTATCATGCTTACAACATAGCTGTCTCCGTCATGAAACAGTTATTCAAATACTGTAAAACCTCTTAGGAATGTATTTAGGAAAAGACTGATAAATTTTGTTGGTGTCAAAATTATGGTCCTCAATGGGAATGTGTAAAATCTTGACTGTTAATTAGCAATATGGCTGCTTGTTGGCAAATAAGGATGTTCACGCAATCTTTGCTGACACTCGCGTGGCGGCGATAGACTATTGCTCTCCTCATTCTGCAATACTGTTTTGGTGATGTTTTAAGCAATATTTGTTATCGGACCACCCACTCCCCCTATTAGTCCATTCCTAAGAGGTTTGACAGTATCTCAAATCATACAATATGCAAGCTGAAAATGAAGACAGGATCTTGCACCTGGCTATTACTCATGGACAGATGTAGGCAGGACAGAACATACCAGAAAGCTAAAGTCAATGACCTGTGCTCTTACAGGAGTTATATTCTGAAAGGAGTTAAAGGCTGGTGGTCAGAGGAGAGAGAATGGGAGGGAAGGAAAAGTCAAGCTTAACTAATCAGTATTTTAGTTTGTCAAAAAAAAAATTGACGAGTGATAACGTCACAAGATAGTTTTTGCTAAAGAATCCTCGGGGTAAGAGACATACAGAAAGATCTAGAAGTGCAAGGAGAAAGGAACTGAAAACTTTAAAAGAAATAAAGACACATTCTCTAAAACTGCCCAGCCCACGAGGACTCTACGACGCCAGATCTAGTCAGAGGACGCCTGAATACAGGCAGAAAGCTATGGGGCTGCTGGATGGACCTTGAAAAGACTGTGTGTGTGGACTTCATCCTGATGGAAGCCTGCAGATTTAGCATGACTAACAAACCAAAAGCAGACGAAGAAGAAATAAAGACAACATGGAAAGACCTAGAACAAACAGCACAGGACAAGAAGGCCTGGAGTGAACTTAATACCCATGCTCCCCATGGTGAATGATGATGACAAAAATATGATCCGTCTGCCAATTATTGATGGACCCTCTGACAAAAGCACATATCCTGAGCTAATTACACACATACACACGCACACTCTTACTTCATAAGAATAAAAGAAAGAAAAAAAACAAAATGTGTTACAGATTGCACACAAGAGTCACCCCAGGTGAGGTAACTTGTTAAGTTCCTGATGACATGACATAAGATATAACATCAAGATGATATTATTAAAACAGTTAATGCAGCATCTTCCAGCAACCAGAGCTTCAGTGGCACACCATCTTGCATTTGTAAACGGCTCATGATTCAGCCTTTCTCATTAATTTATTTTGCCGTTTAATTATAAACCAGTTGATGACTCAATCTATCATTAAGTTGTACTATAATTTAATTTTAAACCAACTCTTGGCTCAACCGTTGGCGGAAGTCACTTCCTGTTCAGCCACGCGTCCATCAGCGGACAGCGAATATTGATAGGATTTCGATGCCTTGCCTTCAGGGAAGTCTTCTTCTTCTTCGATCCTTAACCACCGACCGTCAAAGCAGTCAGTGGCCATCACGCCTAGTGGCGTCTTGTAGGGCAACAACAAATTGATTCCACTTTGCACGGTCGGTGGCCATCCTTCGTACAGTGCCCCAACTCTGGTTCATTCTTTGCATCTCAGCCTCCACAGTCCTCCGCCAAGTTGTTTTTGGTCGGCCTCTCTTTCGCTTTCCTTCAGGGGTCCAAAGCATAGCTGTTCTTGTGATGGCATCGGGGTCTCTTCTGAGGACATGACCAACCCAGCTCCAGCGTCTGCCAGCTATGATGGTGTGCATGTCCTCTTGCTTGCTACGAGTAAGCAGATCTTGGTTGGTGATGGTATTCGGCCAAAAGATGCGGTGAATTTTTCTTAGGCATGTTGTGTGAAAAGAGGACAATTTTGACATTTCCTTCTCTGTGACTCTCCAGCATTCCGCACCATAGAGAAGCACAGAAAGCACGCAGCTCTGGTATAATCTTAATTTTGTGCTTGTGCTGTATTGGGAGGACTTCCAGATGTTATTTAGGCTAAAGAAGGCTGTTCTTGCCTCATTCATTCTGATGTTGATGTCTTTGCCTGCTTCAGGGAAGTACCTAGGTTTTATTTTTATATTTATTTAAGTTCTTATGTGTCCTATCTAGCCTTCACTTTCTTTCCTTTCCTGATGAAGGCCTTGTGGCCGTAACGTAGACTATTTTCTTTGTCTTTTGTCCTCGTAAGACGAATCACCTTTTTTCGATTTTTTTTCAAACCCATCCAATTGTGTTCAACCGTTGCCATTATGTTGTACTGTCATTTAATTATAAACTAGCTCACGATTCAACCTTTGTCATTAAAGCTGGTCTGTCATTTAATTTTAAACCAAATCTTGGCTTAAACTCTGTCATTTAATTTGTACCATCATTTAATTATACACCAGTTCATGGCTGAACCTTTGTCATTTAAGTTGTACTGTCATTTAATTATAAATCACGAGTTTTCATTAAGTTGTACTGCTATTCAATTATAAACCAGCTCAGACTCAATCTGTCATTAAGTTTTACTGTCACACACAAAATTAAATTCCAAAGAAATATGATTATAAATAAACATGGATTTACGTACACTCAATTTAATTATGAACCATGAGTCTTAATCAAGTTGTACTGTCATTTAATTATAAACCAGCTGACGGTTCTATCTTTTTCATTATGTTATACTGTCACTTAATTATGAGCCAGCTCATGACTCAACCTTTGTCATTTAAGCTGTACTGTCACTTAATTATGAACCAGCTCATGATTCAACTTTCTTCATTTAAATACACCAACGAACACAATATTACCATTCATCTATATGTAGAAATGGGGGCCGTAGTAGTACAGTGGTTAGTGCACTGGCTTCCTAGCTTGGTGGTCCATGGTTTGATACCCAGTTGAGGTGGGATTTTTTAGAACGCAAACGGCTACGGGATCAACTCAGCCTCATGAATTGGGTACCAGAACAACTCTGGGAAGGTTAAGGCAGCTGGCGTGATGCTGACCACATCACCCCTAGTGTGCCGATGGTCAAGAAAATATGGGCCTAACACCGTATTCCCAATATGCCTCAACAGGCGTGTAACGTGATCCTTTAACTTTACCTCTCCTTACATGTAGAATTACGAGCTCTAAATATTCAATGGCAAACTGGATGAACAAACATTTAATGACTTGAAATGATACGGCCTAATGATGAAACATAAAAATCATCTTAATCTATTATTAGCATTGTTAAATCAAGATACTCAAATAGTCTAATGAATAGACACTAATGAATAATTTATACTACAAAGTTTGTTCAGAACTTGCACCAAAATGATGCAACAACTAAAACATATTAATCATAATAACAGTATAATAACTGATCACATGCATAAATCTAATAATAACTGATGTCTCACGGGCAGTAACCCGGGCAGGTTCCTCACACACAAAATTTCATCAAAGCATGCTCGTATTACAAGAATCACAAGTAAACTTCTGGGTAATGAACAATACATGATTATTTTGTCAATGATTACATGAAACCACATGCATACCCCATGCCACGTAGTCAGTCTGTCTAGCATTTTTTTTTCTCTCCATATTGCTCTGTCCTATCTTCCCTCAATCTTCCTTCTTGTTAACATATGTTCCAATTTTCCTCCTCTCATAATCTGCTAAAAATCTGGACTGCCAGCTGAAAAGATACCTCGCATCCCAGGAATATAATGAAGCAATCAGCAATGTCACCTTATCAAAGGGGAGAACTAGCTACACAGCCAATCTATAATCTGTCTCCTACATAGTAACACAATACTAGAACATTCAGGTCTAAACTGGTGACAGCTCAGGTTTCTTTGAAATTATTATCTGCAGTGATTTAAGTTTTGCACACTTGACCTTCAAGTGATCTAAGCTGCAGATTTTGACAGAGTGATTTCTAAATAAATTGAGTTGTGTTAAGTCGAACAAAAATATTTTGTTTTTTAAAAATTTAACACTTGAATGCAAAAAAACAATGGTTGACCTTTTTTTCGTGGAATGCTGTACTTGATATATTATCCCTGAGCTTCACTGCCAAGCATCTCATCTTCACTTTCACCATTGCACAAATAATGACCACAAAGGTGTCAGCTTCAAGTAATTCAGATGCTCTAGTCTTGTTGAATGTCACGCTGTTACATACTGTAGCCGTAACCAGGCATGGGAACTCCTGGCATTGCTCCATAGCCGTAGCCAGTTTGGGGTGGCATTCCCATGGGTCCTGCTGTTAACATCAACTGGGGCTCGGCTGTAAAATTGAAAAAAATGTAAAAACTATCAATAAGGATGTCTCAATCCTGTGTGTACAGCTGAACATTATAAAACTACTTCTTCTTCTGCTGCGTTCAGTTTGTAGTCATGCTAAATCTACAGGCCTGTCGCCAGGACGAAGTCCACAGTCTTTACCAGGTCGGCGCGGCAGCCCCATAGCTTCTGCTGGAGCTCAGCACCCCTTGGCCAGGTCGCACGTCGCGGTTCATCATGGGGTTATAAAACAAATAACGAACAGACATTCCATAACGGTACAGGTAGCCCACAACAGATACTGTCACATGGTAGTGAAGTCTCTAACACTTCAGACTATTTAAGATTCAGCTTCATGCCTGCTAGAGAAAAACTCTGCAATCGATGAATCAACAAGGTTAGCATTGCTGGAATTTGGCATCAAACGTGTGAATAGCAAATCGGACGCTCAGACATTCCATACCCCATGACTAAATTTTGTATGAAGAGCCGAGCACCACAGACAGTCCCAAGAGCCAAGCACCACAGACAGTCTCAAAAAGTGAGCACCACAGACAATCCCAAGAAGCGAGTACCACAGACAGTCCCAAGAAGTAGCTAACATCCATCAATATGCATGTCAATGCCAAAATCTGACATGAGCAGCCATTAAATACCTGCAACTTAAGTTTCATATCGATAACTGTCCATTAAAACAACTGTCTGAAATCTATCACGGAATGTTCACCATTTTCCTTTGCACTCCTTAAGGAGCATAGAACCACCCCTGTAGCTGGTCCCCTGTACCAAGCATTGACATGCTCCTACAGCTGTGGTTTCTGTAGCCGTCTGTTTAACATGATGAGGTTGCCAGCCTGCATGCACATTCTTATGCCCCCTTGTACGACATGCATGAAGGTACTGTAGTCATATTCTTTACCTGTCTTTTCATCAGAGCCCCCCTTCCCCAAAATTACACCTGGCTTCTTGGAATGTTAGTACTGTAAAATCATTAGACTGTTATGAAAGTAAATTATGATTATTAATTTCTTTTAAAAATAAACATGGAGATGAATCATAAAGAGAGAGCATTCAAAAGCAGATAAGACCTGCATTAAATGAAGCTGGTTCTCACCAGACATGTCCTAATGAGGAACATTTCTCAAAGCTTTATGCTCCAAAAGGTAGTGAGAAAAAAAATAATAAAAGAGTAGGAAAATCCTTTATTGTAATGTTTTTTTTTTTTGTTAATACATATTTGTTGTGCACGTTATAAATTCTGGATTCAATAACGTGGTTAAATTGACTGCATTATTCGAGTTCAGCTGTGCTTCATTTCTGTATAAAGAATTTTATACAGGATATTAAAAACAATGACACTCATGAAAGGGGGGGGCGCGCTAGTATTTTCTTTGTTTTCCCTTGCGCTTGTTCATTCTTGTAGTCATTCCTGCAATGACATGGTTTTTAAAACCTTTACTTGTAGTCACAAATCTCCTGCTGGGAAATCGTGACAGAAATATGACAACTGCTCCATCAGGTATGTCATAAAATATGACTAACGTGAGGGTTGTACATGGGGGCTGGCAAACCCCATTGAGTAAAACAAACTGCAAAATAACCTCTGCAACATTTTGTGCTTCGGCAGCGATGGCTCAATGCTCCATGAGAAGCAGAAATGAAGAAGTTGATGATGATGTAGCAAACATGGAAGCCTTGCTTTTTTTCCCATCCCCAGTGTTCACAATATTCTATCCTTTTTATCTCCCTCTTCCTTTGGGAGGAGGAGGGGAGGGGGGGGGGGGGGGGGGGAAAGAGAAGAAAGGAGTAAATAATGGTTTATTAGAAAATATGATGCCATACTACAGTAATGTCAGACAATCTACAAGACTGTTTTGGACTAGTTTTCTGGATTGTCTGTAGGAGAGTCAGAGACAGACAGACAGAGAGTAAATTCGGGTTGGTAGAGTTGAACAAAATGTTGACATTGTGTGCTGCTGTACACACGTGTTAAACTTGACATAAAACTTTGGTAAACATTATGTGACAGATGCTGATGATGGATAGGGCACACACTGAGGATAGGGCACACACTGAGAATAGGGCACACAATGAGGATAGGACACACAATGAGGATAGGACACACAATGAGGATAGGACACACACTGAGGATAGGACACACATGGAGGACGCTTGCTGATAGCATTACCAGGAAGTCCTTGTTCTGGAAATCCCCAGGGTAAGAGGAGCACAGGTAGACTGACAAGCACACGGAGAAGAGGACTGCAGACAGAAATGACAATAAGGAAGACATGGAAAGACCTTGAGTCGAAGGCATGATACGGGAGGACGTGGCATGCATTTTGTTGAAGGTCTATGCTTCTTGGGGAGCTGATGGCTAATGATTAAAACTAAGTGATAAACAGAACTTTGAGAGCAGGTTGGATTAAAAACACCAACCTCAATATCAAGTGAAGAAAATGGAACTAGAACAGAAGTCATGAACTATGTCTGAAACAAAATCACAAGAAAAGCAATGGACATTTCTCCAACAGACCACAGACTGAAAAGTAAGCCACAACTCTCTATAGGTCCACAGATTGAGAGGTTAAGTCTCAGCACTCTATAGGTTCAGTTCACAGACTGAGAAGTTAAGTCTCAGCACTCTATAGGTCCACAGACTGAGAGGTAAGTCTCAGCACTCCAATGGACCACAGACTGAAAGGTAGGTCTCAGCACTCTATAGGTTCACAGACTGAGAGGTAAGTCTCAGCACTCCACAGAACCACTGACTGAAAGGTAGGTCTCAGCACTCTATAGGTCCACAGACTGAGAGGTAAGTCTCAGCACTCCAATGGACCACAGACTGAAAGGTAGGTCTCAGTACTCCAATGGACCACAGACTGAAAGGTAGGTCTCAGCACTCCACAGGATCACAGATTGAAAGGTAAGTCTCAGCACTCCACAGGACCACAGACTGAAAGGTAGGCCAAAGAACAGATAGTCAAACCCATGAGGCAGAATTCCAACAAGAAAGAAAGACAAAACTGGAAAAAAGAGGAAGAATGTCCAGAACCATGCTGGGTGGGGATTTTTTTCTCTCTTGTTCCATGTAGTCTTGGTAGTGACTAGGACTAATGATGGAGTCGATGTTCATTGTAATGAGACACTTTTTAAAATGCATTATTCATTTTCCATCCAAATCTTTACAATTTTCAGTGCATAATTAAGCAAACACTTTTGCCACTAAAGAATACATACTCAATACAATAGGTCTTTCCTCTGCTTTCTGCTCCTCTTCACTTCTGACAGATTCAGACTGTTCCAGCTTGTCAACCTAGGAACATCAACATAACACATCAGGTCAAGGACAAATGTGCATCATAAATGACATCATTATCATTAACTGGTTCAGTATTAATAAGCAATATTTCATAACCTCTAAGATAAGAGTGGAGCCGTGGTAGCGCAGTGGTTAGTGCACTGGCTTTCTAGCTTGGTGGTCCACGGTTCGATCCCCAGTTGAGGTGGGATTTTTTAAGACCGCAAACGGCTCCAGGGTCAGCCCAGCCTCATGAATTGGGCACCAGAGCAACTCTGGGAAGGTTAAGGCGGCCAGCGTGATGCTGACCACATCACCCCTAGTGTGCCGATGGTCAAGAAAATATGGGCCTAACACCATATTCCCAGTATGCCTCAACGGGCATGTAACGAGATCCTTTAATAAGAGTACTTCTTCAGAGAAAAGAACACACTGAAAGGAACATCAGGCCCAATAAAAAGCAGCTGAGAGCTTGACTTTGTTTTCACATTATGCAAACAATTATTTATGAAGATACAAATAACAAGTCATCTCTCTTTCAGTAACGCTTCGCTTACAAAAATGAAATTCTAAAAGCAAAACCCATACCTTTGAGGTATATTCCCTCATGACCTGAATCATATAAGGCATAGCGAAGTCCATAATATTGTGTCTCCATGCAAGTTCCAAGATCACGTCTGGCCGCAGCAGGTCATAGCACTGGAACAGGCAGGCCGCAAAGCATTCATGGTTTCCATTCTCCAAGAACCAAGAGATGAGGTCTTCAGCAATCTCAATCTGCCTTGACTCTCCTGCATACATCATCGCATCCTGCAAAAAAATAGTCAATTTCAGTGGCAATATAGAAATAGCAGGGTTATTTTTAAATGCAATTTCAACGATAAAGCAGACGGACTAGCAAAACTAGGAGCAAGCATGGCTCAAACAAACACTCCAGTAAACATGCAGACAGCTAAACAAATACTCCAAAACAACTTCAAAGAGGAATGGCTGAACCGATGGGTAAAAGGGTCTGCTGGGACGTGCCTTGTATAAAAGAAATGGCCCATCCCAACAAAAATGACAACATTAATAACCTACGACGTATGGAGCAGAGCACAATCTTCCAACTATGAACAGAATACACCAGACTCAACAAGCACTTAAACAAATTAAACCCCACACATGAGCCTAATTGCAGCACCTGTACCAATCCATATGAGACAGTTCAGCATGTGCTGCTCACTTGCCCCGGACTTTCTACATACAGACGACAGCTATTGCCAGGCTCCCCAACAATCACAAACACTCTATACAGCACCACTCAACAGCAACAGAACACATGCAAATTCTTCAGCTCGGCACTGACTGCTGAAGAGCGACGAACTCTGCAGCCCTAGTTAATCACCAACAAATGCAATATAGCAATAGCAGGGTTACTTTTAAATTTTTTTAAAAATCAACAATCAATCTACAACAAACAGAAATGAATCACCTGACAGATTTTACACTAATTTTCTAGAAAACACAGTGAGACATGGATTCTGTAATCTGAGCGGCCACAATAATTCTTCATGCAACTTTAGCACAGAAGATGAACTATACAGACTTTGTCGATTTTTCTGAGTAAATGTTAATATGCCCCCCACCCCCACAGGGCCATAATTGTTTTGCAGATTAGTAAATGATAACTAAAACTGTCTCTTGTAATTCTCAAGCTGTCATATTTTTATGATTCACTATCAATTTACAGAAAAAAAGCACAGGTGAATGATGTGAAAGACAATCCATAACATTGTCTTGTCTGGTCTTTGATGCACCATCACTTAGTGTTAGCTCTTGGTGATTAAACAATCCATAACATTGTCTTGTCTGGTCTTTGATGCACCATCACTTAGTGTTAGCTCTTGGTGATTAAACAATCCATAACATTGTCTTGTCTGGTCTTTAATGCACCATCACTGAGTGTTAGCTCTTGGTGATTAAACAATCCATTACAAAACCCAAAAGAAAAAAATAACACAAAGCACAGAGACCAGATCATCATCACTCTGTAAGTGTCAATCTACCATAAAAAAACCTAAACCAGCACAAGAAACAAAACAATCTACACTCAACAACAACAGTGTAAACTGGTCATCCAATTCCATTTTTTGCTCTATATGGTTGTATGGCCGGTCCCCTAGCCAGAAGCCTGCACCAAAGTATTCTTATGCTCTAGCAGTGGCTGTTTCTGTATCAATATGTTCTACATAATGAGGTTTCCATCCTCACGCACATCCTCACATTAGTCTCCACTTATAACATGCCTTTGGGGGGGGGGGGGGGGGGGCGGTGGTGGGGGGGGGGGGGGGGGGGGGGGGGGGGGGGGAGTAGTCCTATTCTGATGTTATTTCCTCACAGACAACACCCCCCACCACCACCAACCTGTTATGGTGTAAATACTCTGAAATTATCAAACATCAACTGGCATGCCATTTCTGTAAATACGTACCAGAAATATCAAACATCATGTCTGTGAATGTCTAGAAATTTACGGCATAACTTCACTTCTCTATCTCAAACATTTCAGATTCTTACTATTCCCTCTAGGACAGAGTTTCTTTGATATGTGATCCACTGACGCCTTGGGGGGTCCTCCCATGAATGGATTCTAGGGGGTCCATGTAAATATCTAACATTTAAAATGTAACATTTTTTATTCTGCTTTTATGTGCATTTTTTTTCCCAAGAAGGGTCCATAGCCTTCACTGGATAATCAAAAGAGCCTATAGCCTTCACTGGACAATCAAAGGGGTGCTCAGCCTTCACTGGGCAATCAAAGGGGTGCTCAGCCTTCATTGGGCAATCAAAAGGGCCCATAGACTTCACTGGACAATCAAAGCGATCCATAGCCTTCATCGGATAACCAAAGTGGTTCATGGTACAAACAATTTCAAGAAATCTTGCTCTTGGAGGGATCATAGCAAAGACTCCATGAAATCAACAACTATTAACAACTAGCTCTAGGCAGAAAGGTAAACGGTCCAAGTGTTACTGAAACATCAGCAAACACACACACAAAAATCATGATAATTCATACCTTGAAAAGCTTGTCTTTCTTGCACAGGTCAACACTCTGCTTCCAGCGGTTGTTACCCTTGTAAAGGTAGGCAGCAATTCTGCGAAACTCGATCAGTTCATGTTTTTCTAGTCGCTGTGCTAAGGTGATGTTATCAAAGTTATCATAAGCGTCAATAGAGGCCCGTAGTCCCTGGTAGTCTTCCTCTTCAATGAACAAGTTGTTGAGGGCTTCATTAATTGCTTTGTTGTTGTTCTTCTGAACAGACCTCAAGTAGGGCTTCACCAGAGGAATCTGGTTCACCTATGATCATTATAAATGCACATATTAAGCATAGAATTTGTGTTTAATTACAAACCTTAATGCATGAAAGGCATGATACAAACCTTAATGCATGAAAGGCATGATACAAACCTTAATGCATGAAAGGCATGATACAAACCTTAATGCATGAAAGCCATGATACAAACCTTAATGCGTGAAAGGCATGATACAAACCTTAATGCATGAAAGGCATGATACAAACCTTAATGCATGAAAGGCATGATACAAACCTTAATGCATGAAAGGCATGATACAAACCTTAATGCATGAAAGGCATGATACAAACCGGAGGACAAACAATGAACAGGATTACTACTCCTTCGGGCAAGTCATAAAAGGTGACTAATATATGAGGTTGTGCAAAGGGTGGGTTCCATCCTTCAAAAGGAGTGATAAAGGAGATGATATGATGATGACGATGCTTTAGTCTGATGTTAATAGCTGTAACAATTACTTTATACAAGCAGGCGGTTAGCAATGGAAAGACATCACCATTATCAAGTGTCAAGCTGGGCGGCACTGATGATCTTTGACCTCATAATCTCAAGTCTGATCTTGCCTACAAGTTCTGTTGGTGACTTACTCCCATACCATACAGCCAGTTCATCTAGTATTTTCTCTCTGCCTTCCTCTATTCCTTCTTTCCCCAATTTTTTCCTTGCTGTCACATGTTCTAATTTTTTTCTTCTCATAACAAGTCCTAGGCCCAAAAGACAGGAAAGGGGAAACAAATATGCTGTAATGCATCCCAGGGAGATATCCTTGCCAGCAATATCACCTTTCATTTAATTCATTTTCTCTTTATTTTATTTTTCCCCTCCTGACAGAGCTTGCAGCCACCACTGCGGTTGTCCCCCCTTGCATGAAGTCTGCATGCTTTCGTACTTCCTGTCATGCGCACACCGGCATGCACAGCTGTCAATCGTTTGTTGTAATGAGTTATAAAAAGAAAGTGTACTTCTTACGAGCCTGGCTTTAACCCGAAAGTGATAGAATTTGCAGAAAGCCATGGCAATTCCAATGCAATGCTGGAATTTGGATTTGACGAAAAGAAGTGTTGGAGACTGGCATAGAATAAAAGAATTGTTGCAAGAAATTCCAAAAATGAAATGAGCAAGGAGAGGGAACACTTCGTCGTTTACGGCTCTTGAAGAACTAAATGAATGGGTTTTAACTCAGCAACAAAATTGCTGCATCGCTACTTAAGGATCAATTCGAATTTGCACCCTTCAATTGAAAAGGAGTAAAAAATATTGCAACATGCCAGAAATATTGAAATTTCTTGCATCTGTAGGCTGGTGTAGCTGTTTTATAAACCAGTTTTAACTTCCTCTTCGCAAACGCACAATAATTGCAACAATTGCACTGTAATTATCTTCTAACGTTTCACTCATTTCCATTGTTTTTTTTACTTCAACTTATAATCGGGCCATTCATTTTGGAAGCTTTTTAAGTCTTAAAGTCTAGGGGTCGACTTATAGTCAGATAGACCTATACTATAGTATTGTCACAAAGTGGATTTAAAGTCTAGAGGTTGTCTTAATATAGAGACAAGACCCTAGTGGTAAGAAAGTCCAAGAAGATAGAATTTTGATGAAAAATGGCAGTGAAAGTGGACCGATGAGACTATTGGCTCAAGAGTGAGAACCTGGATTGACTCTCCCTTGCCACCCGTGACTTCAGAATTGCTATAGCCTCACCCCTTCTGACTACCTTTAAACAAAAGGAGATAAGGTGATACACAAAGACCACAGACACACTATACCGACGACATATACGTACAGTACAGTTATAGAGCCTGATCCAGTTAGCAATATATATATATATATATATATATATATATATATATATATATATATATATATATATATATATATTTTTTTATTTTATTTACACAACCCAAAATATAAAATTCATCACACAGCAAAGAAATAAATATCATGCACTGTTGCACAGACCTGAAAAAGCAAAGAACCAATTAAATAGATAGCCACACAAAAAAAAAACACAACCACATTCACTCTGTCAGTCACCCTGCTGGGGAACAAAATAGAATGATTAATGATTGAAACCACAATCTAACTGGTGGGGCATCAACTTTAGCCACCACTTCCTAATACTATAATATTTCCTACTGTCTCTGTCCTGCTGACTCTGCCTAAACGAATGTTTACACAGCTTCCAACTTGTTAGGCGATATGCACCGCTAACTAAACCACTGGATTGCTACACTAGTAGACTTCTTATAACATCTATTCTCAGAGGCTATCCTTTAAGAATAACATCAGACCCTACTGGTCGCGGCTATCTCCTCTCTCTTTGCTTCAGTGTCTCTCTGACACTCTCGACATCTGCTGAGATGGCGTCTCTGTTACGCCTTCTCTCGCTGACTTGTCAGAACCAGGAATGATAACCCTGTCTCCGGTTTTCTGACGACTGCACTGATGACTTGGGAATCAAGCACAAGGTACTTGACTACAAAAATATATAGAAGCTGCTCTGCTGCTGAGCCCTTCCTTGACATTCCCCCCGACAACCCGCTCAAGATTTTGGAGGAACACAGCATTTATTTCTGGCTGTACAAACTAGACCAATCTCCCGGCCACGTTGCCGTTGTTGGAGTGATATAATGAACTAGTTGCTCTGGATTTTTAAGAAAATCCCGTTTCCCATATGAAGAATGACTTCACTGCCTGAGATAGTAGGTTATATTCTGTCGCCTCTGGCGATATCGAGCTCTTGGCTCCTGCAAATGCCAACTTTGCCGTTGGTAATTTGTATGGGACAAACTACATGCTCCTACTGTGCTGTGAACTGCTGGAGACATAAAAATACAACTTATGTACACCAACGTCAACCAGAAACTCATCTCAAACATATAACTCCCCTTCACCCGCTATGCACAATGACACATAAAATATTTCTACCCACGTGTCACTCTATCTCACATTCCTTCTACTCCCCTTCCCTTCAACTTAAAATCTTTCTGGTAAGTACACAAAACCCCCGGCACTGTCTGACCTTCTTTTGTTACGTTAATCTCGCCACGTGTCACAACATTCAAACCTGGGAAAATCCCTTTGCGAAATTCCTGGCCTACTTTTAACATTGCCCCGTGAGGTTTCCTCGCTTAACCCAAAATTAAATTAAACCTCTCGCTAGGAATAATTTAATCCTTTAAGCAATATAATTCACGTATAAATTACATCTCTACCCTCCGACTGCATTACCCACATTTAAGGCCCAATAAAATACCGTACACACAATTAAATGCCCACTCTATTACACTTGAAAATATACATAATTAAATGGGGGTTTCACACCACGCTCTACGTACTACAGAGCGCCCATGCATCTAAGAGCTAACCCTCACACAGTGAATATCCCAAAACTTCACACACTCCTATATACTGCCAATAATCCTAGAAAGAATTATGCACACTTTACATTTACATCATTTCTACAAAGATAGCAATGGATGGCACTACGTTTATAAAATATTATTTAACTTCCCAAAGAACCATTCATAAATCAGGCTACAACTCTATTAAAGAACCCACTAATATAAAGACTCAAATAAAATATGAACATAACAATTTATCGTGTTTCTTCCGCGGAAGCAGACAATAAATGCTAGCTTCATGGCAGTGGATTTCATCAGACAAAGGGACCATTTAGAAGACTGCGCGGGTTTATATACGAGAAAACCCCCACTGACTTACGGCCTACATCATAGCTATAGCGTCCAACTTAAACCAATGGAATCCCCTACAAAATTTATAACGGGGTCTTTCGCCAATCGATTTTAAAGCAAGTCGTGAGTCCTGTTTATGCGCGCGTTTCTACTTGCGTCATATTGACTAACGTCGCCTGTTGGCGTGAGCCAAACAACGGAAAATTTACCCCCCCCCATCCCCATCCTCATGTGCTGATAACAAAGAAATGACCGCGATATTTCTAGCAAAGAAAACCCTACCTGATCGCGATAAATTTAAAGAAAAGAAAACTGGTGCGAATATAAACTAAACCTACTGTCATAAACGCAATAAAATACCTACAGAAAAAGACCAAACACAAAATTAATTGAGAAAAGAGAAGAAGACTGGGCCACTTGAAAAACAGAATTACAGTACTGCATCACAAGTATATATGGTAATTCACACCAGTCCTCCTGTTCATTCTAGCAATTAATACATCACTAGGGAACAGAGGATGTAGTGTGTGGCTAGTGTGGGTTCCAGCACACATAGGTATAGCTGGTAACGAGTTGGCAAACCAGAACGCCAAGAATGGAAAAATAAGTAAAAACAATATAAGAGCAGGACTGGGAAGGTCGGAGATCAAGAGCCAAGTGAAGCTAACTATAAATGAGGAATGGAAGACAACATGGAAGAACAGTAGAAACGGCAGACATGCGTTCAAACTGCTGAAAGAACCAACAAGGACGTGCCAGGTTAAAGAAGAATTAAAGATATCATCGAACAAAAAGCTGTGGCGTCTCCGTCTCGGTGCAGCATACTTTATGATAGAGGAACCACACTGCCAAAAATGTCAGGACGAAGATGAAATAGACCACTACCTGATCCACTGTAAAAAGTACGAACAACAAAGGCTTGAATTAAAAACTTACTATAGAAATCACAATATAGACATGACAGATGATAAGGTTTTAAGTATAGATGCCCCAGGAGAAGCCCAATCAATACTTAAAAGATATATACATAAAACAAAGGAAAACATATAAGGTTAGTACTTCAGAAAAGACATTCAACCAAATAGAAATTAAGCAACAAGAACTGACAAATCCTTTTAAAAAAACAAAAACACAGAAAAATTAGCAAACTTACTAACTACTCATAGGACAAGGAAAGACAACGAGGTTTTTAAAAAAAAAAAAAAAATATTAATACAAATTAAAACCAAGTGTAAAGGACAATAGTTATCTATAAACAATGCAAAACTGAAAATAAAATGACAAATACTAATATAAATTAAAACCAGCAACTGCACAAGACAACAGTTATTTAAATTTAATACAAAATAAGGAAATAAAATGACACCCTAATTATAACCAATTTTCATATGTGGCTTTCTTCTCAGTGTAAGGGAATGTGGCTTTCTTCTCAGTGTAAGGGAATGTGGCTTTCTTCTCACTGTAAGGGAATGTGGATTTCTTCTCAGTGTAAGGGAATGTGGCTTTCTTCTCAGTGTAAGGGAATGTGACTTTCTTCTCAGTGTAAGGTAATGTGGCTTTCTTCTCAGTGTAAGGGAATGTGGCTTTCTTCTCAGTGTAAGGGAATGTTGCTTTCTTCTCAGTGTAAGTGAATGTTGCTTTCTTCTCAATGTAAGGGAATGTGGATTTCTTCTCAGTGTAATTGAACTTAAATATTTTTGCATGCGGAACACTCAGTGCCTTACCTTAATAAAGTAGTTGACAGCTCGTGTGTGGTCCAGCCTTGGTGTAAGAACCATCAGCAAGTCATTGAGCAGCAGGGGTTTGTAGTCCAGGTAAAACTGAATTGCTTTGTAGTACAGCTCAATATTTGCCACCTGAAAGTTACATATCTGGTATATTAGGTGTCCATCTCAGCAATTAAAATTTAAGCTTGAAAAAACTCTTTAAAAAAATTAAATAAAACTATACTGAACATGTGAAATATTCCGTTAGGTTGGGGGGTACATAAGAAATATTCCACTATTCTGGTAGTACATAAGAAATATTCCATTATTCTGGAGGAACATAAGAAATATTTCGTTATTCTGTAGATACATAAGTAATATTCCATTATTCTACAGGCAAATAAAAATCAGTTTAGTCAGATTCCACTGGATTCCAAATCTGACAATACAGCTTGATGGTTTAGATTTTGCAGATGACTTAGCTCTTCTGTCCATAGCCATAATCAGATGCAAGACAAAATTAAAATTCTCGAAGAGAGGTCACAACAAGTGGGGCTGAAAATACACAGGGACAAGGCAAAGATTATGAGAATAAATGCAAGAAATGATAACAAGGTTGAACTTGAAGAAACACCACTAAAAGATGTAGTAGAATCATACACATATCTTGGCATCAATATAGACAAAGTTGGAGGACAGACAGTGATATCAAAATAAGAAAACAAATAGCAAGAGGAGCTTTCATTGCATTGGGAAACATATGGAGAACAAGAGAAATCAAGTCCAACACGAAAATAAGAATCTTCAACTCAAGTGTCAAGTCAGTCCTATTGTATGGCTCTGAGATATGGTGGGCAACAAAAACAACAACCAAAAAGCCACAGACTTTTATAAACGGGTTGCTTGCGTAGAATAGAAGGACTGAAATGGTATGACAAAGTCACAAATGTGGAGCTGATGACAAGAACCAGACAAGTGCCGGTGGAACAAGAGTTGAGAAGAAGACGCTGGCGATGGATAGGACACACATTGAGGAAACCTGTTGATAGCATTACAAGGCAGTCTTTGTTCTGGAATCCACAGGGAAAGAGAGGCAGAGGTAGACCAAACCAAAAAAAAAAACACATGGAGAAGAGAACTGGATATAGAGGTCAAAAAGATGAGGAAAACATGGAAAGAGTTTGAGCGGATGGCACGGGACAAGAGGACTTGGTATGTGTTTGTTAAAGGGCTATGCTCCTTGGGGAGCTAAAGGGTATTGATTGATTGATTGATATAAAAATAGTCCATTATTCTTTGGACACATAAGAAACAGTCAATTATTCTGGAGACAGATAAGAAATATTCCGTTATTCTGTAGGTACATAAGAAATATTCCATTATTCTGGAGGCAGATAAGAAATATTCCATTATTCTGGAGACACATAAGAAATATTCCATTATTCTGGAGACATATAAGAAGCAGTAAATTATTCTGGAGACACATAAGAAGCAGTAAATTATTCTGGAGACACATAAGTAGCAGTAAATTATTCTGGAGACACATAAGAAATATTCCATTATTCCGCAGGCACATAACAGATATTCCATTATTCTGGAGACACATAAGAAGCAGTAAATTATTCTAGAGACACATAAGAAAAATTCCATGATTCCGCAGGCACATAACAGATATTCCATTATTCTGGAAGATTCACTGTTGGATCTAGTACACAGCAATATACATTTACAGCCACGCAAATGCCTTAGGTAGATAGAGGTGGTTGTGTTTATTTCAAGTATTATACCTCCTGTCTTGTGAATAGACTAGCAATATCTATCTGAGTGAGTGATTTAGTGAGTGAGTGAGAGTGAGCGAGCAAGTGAGCGGCACTAGACCCTACCAGGCAAAGGAACATTATGAGCAAAATAACATGTACCATTATACTATCAACCATGACACGCTCTCTCCACTTCAACACTTTTCCCAACTTCCAGGATCTAATTTCTAAATATAAATCTCCCTCACCTTTAACTAAGCACTGCTAGTGTTGATAAAATACATGACTAGTAAACAAACATGTGACCACCTCACCTTTGTGATGATATCTTTGAACTGGGGCTCTCTCCAAGCTTCAGTGGGGTGTGCTACGATAGTCAGGATAGCGTTATCAAACTCATCGTATTTGTCATACAGGAACACAAGCTCTGGCCACAAGTGGGCTTGCTCTGCTGCCCTTAGGACCTGCAAGAAGGAGGAGCACTTATTAAGCAGCAAAAATGAGTACAAAGAACAAGAGGACAACTCTGTAACTAGTGGCAACACATATAGGCTTAAGAAGGCACTAATGCACAGGTTTAAAAAACAAAAAAAAAGACCACAGATGACACATGACATTCTGTTTTTTAACAAAGATTAATGGCTCTATAGTGTTATTTTAGTATTACATCACTGTGCACTTCGAAAGAAAATGTATGTTACATCTTATTACCATTTAAAATAACATTATAATAATAGCCCCTTCAGTAATAACTGACTATTGAAATGCGCCCGTGAGGTGACAGCCCTCGGCTGCTTATTTTCCTGGTGTTCCTTTCGACGTTTTCTCCTCTCTTCTGGTTGCTGTGAGAGCTTCTTTGTGTCCAATCTGAGATGGCGCCGTTGAGAGCGTCGCCACTTGGTGCGATCGGCAGCTTTATCCTCCCAGGTTGCTGGATTTATGTACGGAGCCCTCATTGTCTCTCTTGCACACATCTTTCAACCTCAGCTGCGGTCACTCAACTGTACTTTTCATTTAAATTTTGAATACCATTAAAAATATTCAGCTAACAAAATGCTTGAAACTGATTTAGTTTAAGTACATAAACGTTTGTAGTCCTGGGGGTCTCAGAGGAGAGACAAAAAAGAATAGGACTATGGAACCCTTACGCATGTTGTAAGAGGTTACTCACACGAGGTTGTCCGTGAGGCTGGCAACCTCATCATGTAAAACAAAGTGCTACAAAAACCACAGCTGCATGAGAAACATATAGGCTTTGATGCTGGCTTCTTGCAAGGGCACCAGCTGCAGTTGATGGCTCCATGCTCCAAATGGAGCAAAAAGGGAAAGTGAATCAATGAATGAAAGAATGAATGAATGAAAGAATGATGTTACTGCTACAAATTTAAAAAATTTGTTTAAATACTGACTAATGTGGTCTGCCATACACAACAGTATTACAAGATACAAAAACAAAAAACCAGAACACGTGCACACACAACAACAAATACACCCAATGAGAATTTCTTCAACTGACCTTTGGAATGTTGACTCTGGACCAGAAGAGTTCCAAATGCTCTTTCATCTTCTCCGGCTTGTACTTGGAATATAAGATAGCCAGCTCAGTGAACATACCCATATGTGCTCGCTCAAGACCTGCAGTCAGGGAGAGTTTTATACACGACCTGGTTACATTCTCAGTTCATTCTGTATTGTTCAATGACTCTGTCATTTCATATGTTAAGTCTGTATTGTTCAATGACTCTGTCACATCTTATGTTAAATCTGTATTGTTCAATGACTGTCACATCTTATGTTAAGTCTGTATTATTCAATGACTCTGTCACATCTTATGTTAAGTCTGTATTATTCAATGACTCTATCACATCTTGTGTTAAGTCTGTATTATTCAATGACTGTCACATCTTATGTCTGTACTGTTCAATGACTGTCACATCTTATGTTAAGGGGCTGTCCTACAGTGAAAACTAACTTTTGTTCTAATAACATTTTCAAACTTTTTATGTGCTCAATAGACACAGTGTATGTTCATGAACCAAATTCCACAGTTTATTTTGTTAAAAAACATGTGGTTACCATGGTAACCAAAAAAAAAAAAAAACATCCGCCATATTGGATTTTCACCACTTTTCGAGAGCTAAAAACTTATGTTTCCCATTGACCAAACTTTATCAAATTGCACACACATGTTGTGACTGACAATTAAAACAATTTGTCACATGCTTTTTTTGATAAGTTTAAAATTCTATTTTTAATGATTTTAAAAAAAAATTACACTTTATTTGTATGAAAAAAATGAAAAAAAAATATTAAAAAAAAAATATCAAAGCAAATTACTAAAATATCAAAAAAAAAGCATGTGACAATTTAAAGATACATATGTGTACTACATGCATGCCAAATTTCAGACTGATCTATTTGATAGTTTGTAAAAACTAACATTTTTTGTTAATAAAATGTTAGTTTTGAGAAAAATGCATTTTAGTCACCGAGTTACTTGTCTTGTCCAATATACTCCATTCTGGGAGGCTGAATGTGTTTAAAATTGTCCAGCACTATATGCTGCACCTCCTTCAGCTTCCTGCAGCTGCTCCTCTTGCCTTTATCTTGCCTAATTTTTCTTCTTTCCTTCTACATGGTAACCAAAAAAAAACAACCGCCATATTGGGTTTTTCACCAACTTTCAAGAGCAAAAATCTTATGTTTACCATTGACCAAACTTTATCAAATTGCACACACATATTGTGACTGACAATTAAAACAATTTGTCACATGCTTTTTTTGATAAGTTTAAAATTCTATTTTTAATGATTTAAAAAAAAAAGCACCTTATTTGTATGAAAAAAATGAAAAAAAAATATTAAAAAAATATATATCAAAGCAAATTACTAAAATATCAAGAAAAGCATGTGATAATTTAAAGGTATATACGTGTACTACATGCATGCCAAATTTCAGACTGATCTATTAGATAGTTTGTAAAAAATAACATTTTTTGTTAATAAAATGTTAATTTTGAGAAAAATGCATTTTAGTCACCGAGTTACTTGTCTTGTCCAATATACTCAATTCTGGGAGGCTGAATGTGTTTAAAATTGTCCAGCACTATATGCTGCACCTCTTTCAGCTTCCTGCAGCTGCTCCTCTTGCCTTTATCTTGCCTAATTTTTCTTCTTTCCTTCTACATTGTGACGTACGTCTAGTTTGACAAGTGAATTTTCCCTGATATGATGGATGATTTAAAGGGACCCTTGGCGTTTCAAAACATTAGAACCCCTGAACATTTGTTGTAACTTTTCGTTTGCCAGAACGCATTCCACCGGGACTCATGTAGGATACAGCGACGAGATCAAAGAGACAGACCGAGGGATCTTAGGGGAGACTATCGGCGCTATCAAAGACAGTAGTTTTCCCTGATACGAGACGCAGTTGCTTGCCGCTAATTTCGCGTCTCGGTGTCAATCGAGGAACCGAGCGAACGGGGGAAAGCGAAACGGGCAGCAGCGAGCGGATACGAAGACCAGGGGGCGGCTTCTTCTCTTGATTTGGCGGTCAGATCCCCAAAAGTTCGTGAGATCAAATAAGTTTTCAAGTTTATCATGTCCCACTCAACTTACATTCCATTTTAGCTAAATAGACCATGAAGAACTAGACACGTTATCACTCGCTGGCCAGACTTTTACAGAAGCACTAGCTTTATTGAAATCTGGTTATAGATTTTCCCCTGGATTTTATATATATTTGCAGTGATTTCTAATTCTGTGCAAAGCGGTAAAATATATATTGTGTAAAGTGATCAGTGGTCTAGTCATTCTATTTCAAGGGATGTTGTGTTAATTTAAATCTATTTAATTAAACCATCTCAAGAGTTCCAGTTTTAAATATAATGATCTATCTATTATATTATTTCAAAAGATAATAGATGCTTAAATTAACTTTTAAAGTCGCGAAGGAATTTATAATTAATAAATTCAGTTAAGTCCTAGTTTTATAGATGTGGGTTTTTAACCACTAGAATTCGCGCAGTGTTTATTAAATACATAATTAAATACTCGAGTGTATTATAGGCTTAACGGGAAATTCATCGCGCTTTAGAAGGTTATTTGTTTTCGGTATATTACATGTCTTTTTTTTCTTTCATACAGAGTGATCGTAACCTGTGCGATCCCAGCATTAAGAAAGCAATAAAGAAATCAATCTAAGCAAAGCAAAGCACAAACAGTGTGTAGAGTTCCCCTGACGCAGAACTTGTTGAGACTGTGTAAATTTTTAATCTTTGAGGCGATTCTATGTTTGGAATTCCGCTATCTAACTTATAGCAAAGAAAGCACACCCAAAGACAAATTTAACGCACCATCAAACAACTTAAGTCGTAACGGGAAGAAGAACACTGGCCCGAGCTTTGTTAGTTTACTGACACAGAGAGATAATTCATAATTTCCTGAACAGTGATGTGACTAGTTTTCTCACTGGACTTAAACCATACCTCACGGATAAAGTGTACCAGCACGCGTAAGAATTTTATTATCAGCGGCATAGTCAAATAGACCACACCATCCTCACCCCGGTATCAGAGACCGTGCCCTCCCATAGAAACTGTTATTAAGAAAAGAGACACAACTACAGATTCATTTTCCAGCGATTACGGGATCCTTTTATGTGCTGACCGCCTACCCGATAATCTGGGGCTAGAACTTGAAGAAACACTCATACATTTAGTTGAGGTGTAACTGCTGTTGTGTTATTCTATGGAGTGCAAGTTTTTTTCACAATCGGTAAGTGAGAGCAAGATGAGTGAAGGCCTTTGCTAGCGCGTGTATGAATGACAGGAAATTAATTCTTTTGTGTGACCATTTTGTTAACTTGCTTACCTGGTAACATATATCTTTTCTGTATACCCTACATTGTTCCTTTAAGTGGGATAGTTGATAATTTGTTAACTCTGTTTAAAACCACCTCCTTTCCATTTGCTTAGTAAAGGGAAGAACAGCTGGGAAGAACAGGTTTTTTTTTTCTATCACTTATACCTAACTTGGTAACACCTCTTTCAGAGTAATTAACTTTACTGTTAGGTTAACGTACCCGTGTTCCTGATATTATCTATCTTTGGACTGGGTTTATCTTTGTCTAATAAGCGGGAAGGGCTTAGTCGATACCAATCTTCTTCACCCCTCCCAAATTTGTTATTTGCATTTGTGTACTTATGATAATTTATGTAATATCTGATATTTTTAGTGATTGATGTTTAAAGTGAATAAAATCACATAAACTCATTTAGTTCTGTGTGTTGGATATACCCAAAGCCCAACATTTCCCCTATTCGTTTAATATAGTTTGTATCAACGTCGTGTGTGTGTTTGAAAACACCGAATCGGTGTGCGCGCAGATGCGAGTCTGGAAAACTGGCAAATAATTGTTTGACCAGGAGAGTGAAAGAGAAGATTGAGAGACACGATTTGTCGTAAATAAGTCTGTCTTTACTCTCCTCCAGCACGCTGTGAAGTAACTATTAAATCTCTACATTTTCTATCACTGAGCTTTCCATCATCATTTTCCACTCTAAACCGGACCACTATTTCTACGACTCTTTTCTCTCAAAATAAATTTACGACAATATTTGGCCGGCTCGTCTGGGATAATTTTGAGATACATTTGATGCACACATATTTGTGGGCTGGTTCTGGGATCTTGAGCTACATTTGAGGCAATCGCATAGCCGGGTTAAAGATATTTTGAGTCTGATTTAGTTTGGGTCTAACTAGGTAGAGTGTGAATGATTTGTCTTTGTGAATTAGGGAAATAAATAAATAATTACACCCTAGACAAACGTTCTTTAAGTATTTGGGTTGTCCACACAGCATATTTACAGGTTGTTTTCTCTCCACAGCAGTAGAAAGTACAGATAAACAAATATATTTGCTATTTTTATTATCCTCTGGCGGAGATAATTATATTTCTTTCTTTATAAAAGTTGCTGGGATTGCGTGATTGTTTTACAGTCACTAAGGTTTTTGAAGTCAAAAAGAGTTGAGCTTAGCTAAAGACGGATTGTTCTGATTTTGAAAAATTAAGTTAACAACGTCTCATCTCAATAATTGACTTTAGGGACGGAGTTTGTTGTCAGAGATTTAAAATTTAGGGGAAATTTTTTTTTCCTTTTAAATTGTTTTAATATAAATTTTTCTCTACTGTTAGTAAAAGTAGATTCTTTTCCAGTGTAACTTACCATTTAGTGGCATAGTCGCTTGCGTTTAGAGCCTTAATTGCCAGATAATAGCAGCGATAAGTTTGCACAGTACAGGTAGGAGGTAACTCAAGTAAAAAATTTTTTTTTTACTTTGGTTTTTTTCTCGTAGCGGTTCAGAGTTCCTCCCTTTCGCGTTTCTTCTTACTAGTTCTCTAAGCATACTTCATCTTATTCTTTAACAATGGCAGAGAGGATAAAGATGAGGTCCATCTTGAGGCTGGAAGCGAAAGAGGCAGGATTAGATGCAGAAGCTGCAAACGCGTTTATTAACCAGGAATTGGAAATATATGACGCGGAGCAACAGAGAGCCGAAGCTGAGAGGAAGGCGGAGCAACAGAGAGCAGAAGCTGAGAGGAAGGAAGAGAAAGAAAGAACAGAGAGGAGAGAAGCCCAGGAGAGGGCAGATAAGAAAGAAGCGGAAGAACGTCTTTTGGAACAGAAGAAAATTGAAGCAGAGATGGAAACTCGCAGAGAGAGAGAGAGAGACAAGGAAAGACAGCATCAACTGGCGCTTAAGGCTCTAGAGAGTCGGGGCGCCTCTACTTCGACTAACGGAGAGCCGTCTTCGCCCCAGTCAATCAATGGACCTCTCCAGTACTCAATCTGCCCAATTAACTGCTATGTCGTTTTCTTTAGAATCTTTTCCTAGCCCTAACGAAAAAATTGACAGCTACCTAGAAAAATTCGAGAGACTCGCGAATCTTTATGGGTTAGAGAGTACCCGCTGGGCGCTCAAACTTTCAACGTCACTGAAAGGCAATGCTTATGACGTGTACACAAAGCTGGGACCGAATCAACATGATTACGACATGTTGAAAAAGGCCTTACTACAGCAGTTTGAGATGACTGCCCGAAAGTTTCTGCAGTTGTTCAGAAACAGCCGAAAAGAGAGCACGGAAACATTTCCACAGTTCTCTTCACGTCTCACGGGTTATCTGACAAAGTGCATTGAATTATCTGACCTACCTCTTTCATATGAGGGACTCCTCGAACTTGTTCTTGTGGAGCAGATAAAATCCACTTTGTCGAATGAAACTCGTAGATTTTTGGCTGAACAGGGGGCAGTCAGGCTTGAAGACATACTCAATAAAGCCGAACGCTATAGCAATGCAATGGCCGAACTTCCCAGCACTAAACGTAAACCCACCGATGAGCCATCTCGAAAACAGAATCTAGAGCAGGCATCCTATTCTTCCACTTCCTCTCAACATTATAACCAACGAGATAACAATACCCAGAAACCTCCCCAGGAAAAATCGAAATTCTACAAAACCCGATACCCCCCCAACAAAAAATTCTGATCAACCCAACAAGCCTACGTGGCAGCGCGGCCACCAAGGTCAAGGAAAAGGGAAGACCCCTACACCAGGAACGTCTGATCAGGGCAAACAAACCGGTGCAAACCGCATTGGATGTTTGCATACAGCCTCGAAAGGTAGAGTCAATGTCAGTGATTCTCAACCTGAGGGGGACCGACCCTCAACTCGAGGAACTGTAATTTTGAACGGTACCTCCACTACTTGTCTTTTTGACACTGGATTAAGTTTTGATTGTATTGTCGCTAGGCACCTAGTCAAACCCGGTCAGGAGACAGAGGAAACCGTCAAACTTAGTGGAGTTTTCAGGAGTGATGCACCCAGGACGCTTCCTATCGCACTGGTAGAAATACACTCTGACTTTGTCAGAGGAGTTATTAAAGCGGCCATAATGGATGATCCGATCTACCCAGTTATCCTGGGATGTAGATATGTGTTCATTGGGAGACCTAAGGAGCCGATTGTGGCAGCGGTAACCACAAGAGGGCAAGCCAAGAAGGAGAGGGAGCCTGCGCCAAACTTGTTGCCGAATGAACTGAAGGAGGCGCAACAAAAGGACCCTACTCTGGCGCCCTGCTTTAAAAAAACTGCCCATGGCTAAGGACCCCAGACACAACGGAGACATCTTTTCTAAGGATGGTGTATTGTATCGTAGAACGGGCAACCCGGACACGGGGAATAACCAGCTCCTAGTACCGACGCAGTACAGAAACCAGATCTTAGAAATGGGGCACTCTCTTCCCTTTAGCGGACACATGGGACAAAACGCCACTATTCAGCGAATAAAAAACCACTATTGGTGGCCAGGAATGAACTCTGACATTGTCAGGTACGTGAAATCCTGCGCCCAGTGCCAACGGGTAGCACCCAAGCACTTGACACCCCCAGTACCTATGGGGCAAATGCCAATAGTAGGGACTCCATTTGAACGGGTTGCTGTCGACATTATTGGTCCTCTGGAAAAGACCAAAAGAAGGAACAGGTTCATCCTGACCTTAGTTGACACTTGCACTATGTGGGCCGAAGCCGTACCGCTACCATGCACTAATTCCAAGCATGTCGCAGAAGCCCTTGTGCAAATTTTTACACGGTTGGGATTCCCTCAACAAGTTTTGACGGACAATGGATCCCAATTCCGTAGCCTGTTAATGGAGGAGATCTTTAAGATCTTGAGGGCCAAACATATCCACACAAGTCCCTACCATCCGGCCGGAAATGGGCTCGTGGAACGTTTTAACGGTACCCTCACCATGATGTTACGTAAGCTGGGTCAGGAGAAACCGGAAGACTGGGACCAATATATATCGGCTGCCTTATTCGCCTACCGAGAGGTACCCCAAGCGTCTACGGGTTTTGCGCCAGCTACACTTTTATTTGGCAGACCTATTAAGGGGCCACTAGAAGCCTTACTTCGGTCCCTGACAGACCAGAAGGCTGACGAGACAGTCGTCTCTGCAAGCAAGTATGTATCTGAGCTTAAGGAAAGGCTAAAGCTAGGATGGGATCTAGCTACTACCAACCTTAAGAAAGCCCGCGCTAAAATTACTAAAAGATACAACAAAGCTGCAAAAGAGAGAGAACTACAACCAGGGGAGAAAGTCCTATTGCTACTTCCAACCGGAAGCAATAAACTTCGCATCGGATGGCAAGGACCGTTTACCGTCCTTAAAAAGATCTCACGTACCAACTACAAGATCTCCATCAAAGGAAAGGAGAAGGTCTTCCACGTAAATCTGCTAAAGAAATATTTGGAAAGACCGGTGCCATCCTCCGAGCATCTCCTGGCTGTCGCCATAGCAACGGAAGACGAGGAAGATGATGATGGTTGCATGGAGTATCCACTGCAACCCACAGAATCCTTTAAAGATGTCAAGTTCGGCGACAATCTCTCACCAGAACAACAAACAGAAACTAGGGCTCTACTAAAACAGTACAGTGCAGTTTTAACGGATGTACCTGGTCGAACAAATCTCATTGAATTTGATATGAAATTAACAAACGAGACCCCTGTTCAAACCAGAGTTTACCCCATCCCGTACGCTAAAGCTGATGCACTTCGCGGAGAAATAGACAAGCTGCGTCAGGCAGGAATTATCAGTGAGTCTACATCTCCTTACAGCTCGAGCGTAGTGCTGTTGCAGAAGCCCAATAAGGAAGTTCGGCTGTGCATTGATTACAGGTTGCTAAACGCTGTAACGGAATTCCAGCCCGAACCTCTCCAAACTGTTTCTGAGTTGTTCACCAAGCTCAGCAAAGCAAAGATCTTCTCCAAGATTGACCTCAGTAAAGGTTATTATCAAATACCAGTCAAGGAGGAAATTAAACCTTTGTTAGCTTTCAGCACTAGTGAAGGACATTACACATTTAACGTGATGCCGTTCGGTTTGCATAATGCACCAGGAGTGTTCACCAGGATGATGAGGAAGCTTCTACAACCTTTGCAAAGTCCCCATATCCATAATTTCATGGATGACATCTTAATTGCATCGGAAACCTATGAAGAACATATTGCTACGGTTGCTATGCTCCTCAGGAGACTACAGGAAACGGGTCTCACAGCCAGACCTAGCAAATGTCTCATCGGGTTTGAACAGTTAGACTTCCTGGGGCACACTATTTCTCACGGATGCAGTTGGCCTATTAAGAAGAACGTGGAGAAAATAGTGGCAGCAAAAAGACCCCGAACGAAGAAAGACGTACGTTCCTTCATATCGCTATGTGCATACTATCAGAAGTACATCCAGAACTTCAACGGACTGACGGCACCTCTGACTGACCTCACAAAGAAAGGTTGTCCTGATAAGGTCATATGGGATCAAAAGTGCGAACACGCGTATAGCACTTTGAAAGGACAGTTGTCTGCATACCCCATTTTGAGGTTGCCTGACCTCAAGAAACCTTTTGTACTGAGAGTCGACGCGTCAGGTCAGGGCATCGGGTCAACACTGCTTCAAGCCGATGACAGTGACCTGAACATGCTATTTCCAGTTGCCTATGGCAGTCGGAAATTAAATAAAGCGGAACGGAACTACAGCGTAGTTGAAAGGGAATGTCTTGCTCTGATTGACGGTATCAGACGCCATCATGAGTTTCTTTATGGTACATCGTTCACGGTGCAAACAGACCACGCTCCGTTAGCATTTCTTGGTGCCAATAAAGAATTTAACGCTAGGATCATGCGTTGGGCCCTCCTTCTAAGCGTCTATTCTTTCAAAGTGGAATATATTCCGGGAAGACAGAATGTCGGGGCTGATTTTCTGAGTAGAAACTGGTCTACAGAGGAAGAAGAGCAAACTGAAGATACCACTCATCCTAAAATCACCAATCAGGTCACCTCCATTGTCAAAAATGAAAACATGAAAAATGGTTTCATGTCTAAAAGTGGGGACGATTGTGACGTACGTCTAGTTTGACAAGTGAATTTTCCCTGATATGATGGATGATTTAAAGGGACCTTTAGCTTTTCAAAACATTAGAACCCCTGAACATTTGTTGTAACTTTTCGTTTGCCAGAACGCATTCCACCGGGACTCATGTAGGATACAGCGACGAGATCAAAGAGACAGACCGAGGGATCTTAGGGGAGACTATCGGCGCTATCAAAGACAGTAGTTTTCCCTGATACGAGACGCAGTTGCTTGCCGCTAATTTCGCGTCTCGGTGTCAATCGAGGAACCGAGCGAACGGGGGAAAGCGAAACGGGCAGCAGCGAGCGGATACGAAGACCAGGGGGCGGCTTCTTCTCTTGATTTGGCGGTCAGATCCCCAAAAGTTCGTGAGATCAAATAAGTTGTCAAGTTTATCATGTCCCACTCAACTTACATTCCATTTTAGCTAAATAGACCATGAAGAACTAGACACGTTATCACTCGCTGGCCAGACCTTTACAGAAGCACTAGCTTTATTGAAATCTTGTTATAGATTTTCCCCTGGATTTTATATATATTTGCAGTGATTTCTAATTCTGTGCAAAGCGGTAAAATATATATTGTGTAAAGTGATCAGTGGTCTAGTCATTCTATTTCAAGGGATTTTGTGTTAATTTAAATCTATTTAATTAAACCATCTCAAGAGTTCCAGTTTTAAATATAATGATCTATCTATTATATTATTTCAAAAGATAATAGATGCTTAAATTAACTTTTAAAGTCGCGAAGGAATTTATAATTAATAAATTCAGTTAAGTCCTAGTTTTATAGATGTGGGTTTTTAACCACTAGAATTCGCGCAGTGTTTATTAAATACATAATTAAATACTCGAGTGTATTATAGGCTTAACGGGAAATTCATCGCGCTTTAGAAGGTTATTTGTTTTCGGTATATTACATGTCTTTTTTTTCTTTCATACAGAGTGATCGTAACCTGTGCGATCCCAGCATTAAGAAAGCAATAAAGAAATCAATCTAAGCAAAGCAAAGCATAAACAGTGTGTAGAGTTCCCCTGACGCAGAACTTGTTGAGACTGTGTAAATTTTTAATCTTTGAGGCGATTCTATGTTTGGAATTCCGCTATCTAACTTATAGCAAAGAAAGCACACCCAAAGACAAATTTAACGCACCATCAAACAACTTAAGTCGTAACGGGAAGAAGAACACTGGCCCGAGCTTTGTTAGTTTACTGACACAGAGAGATAATTCATAATTTCCTGAACAGTGATGTGACTAGTTTTCTCACTGGACTTAAACCATACCTCACGGATAAAGTGTACCAGCACGCGTAAGAATTTTATTATCAGCGGCATAGTCAAATAGACCACACCATCCTCACCCCGGTATCAGAGACCGTGCCCTCCCATAGAAACTGTTATTAAGAAAAGAGACACAACTACAGATTCATTTTCCAGCGATTACGGGATCCTTTTATGTGCTGACCGCCTACCCGATAATCTGGGGCTAGAACTTGAACAAACACTCATACATTTAGTTGAGGTGTAACTGCTGTTGTGTTATTCTATGGAGTGCAAGTTTTTTTTCACAATCGGTAAGTGAGAGCAAGATGAGTGAAGGCCTTTGCTAGCGCGTGTATGAATGACAGGAAATTAATTCTTTTGTGTGACCATTTTGTTAACTTGCTTACCTGGTAACATATATCTTTTCTGTATACCCTACATTGTTCCTTTAAGTGGGATAGTTGATAATTTGTTAACTCTGTTTAAAACCACCTCCTTTCCATTTGCTTAGTAAAGGGAAGAACAGCTGGGAAGAACAGGTTTTTTTTTTCTATCACTTATACCTAACTTGGTAACACCTCTTTCAGAGTAATTAACTTTACTGTTAGGTTAACGTACCCGTGTTCCTGATATTATCTATCTTTGGACTGGGTTTATCTTTGTCTAATAAGCGGGAAGGGCTTAGTCGATACCAATCTTCTTCACCCCCTCCCAAATTTGTTATTTGCATTTGTGTACTTATGATAATTTATGTAATATCTGATATTTTTAGTGATTGATGTTTAAAGTGAATAAAATCACATAAACTCATTTAGTTCTGTGTGTTGGATATACCCAAAGCCCAACATTTCCCCTATTCGTTTAATATAGTTTGTATCAACGTCGTGTGTGTGTTTGAAAACACCGAATCGGTGTGCGCGCAGATGCGAGTCTGGAAAACTGGCAAATAATTGTTTGACCAGGAGAGTGAAAGAGAAGATTGAGAGACACGATTTGTCGTAAATAAGTCTGTCTTTACTCTCCTCCAGCACGCTGTGAAGTAACTATTAAATCTCTACATTTTCTATCACTGAGCTTTCCATCATCATTTTCCACTCTAAACCGGACCACTATTTCTACGACTCTTTTCTCTCAAAATAAATTTACGACAATATTTGGCCGGCTCGTCTGGGATAATTTTGAGATACATTTGATGCACACATATTTGTGGGCTGGTTCTGGGATCTTGAGCTACATTTGAGGCAATCGCATAGCCGGGTTAAAGATATTTTGAGTCTGATTTAGTTTGGGTCTAACTAGGTAGAGTGTGAATGATTTGTCTTTGTGAATTAGGGAAATAAATAAATAATTACACCCTAGACAAACGTTCTTTAAGTATTTGGGTTGTCCACACAGCATATTTACAGGTTGTTTTCTCTCCACAGCAGTAGAAAGTACAGATAAACAAATATATTGCTATTTTATTATCCTCTGGCGGAGATAATTATATTTCTTTCTTTATAAAAGTTGCTGGGATTGCGTGATTGTTTTACAGTCACTAAGGTTTTTGAAGTCAAAAAGAGTTGAGCTTAGCTAAAGACGGATTGTTCTGATTTTGAAAAATTAAGTTAACAACGTCTCATCTCAATAATTGACTTTAGGGACGGAGTTTGTTGTCAGAGATTTAAAATTTAGGGGAAATTTTTTTTTCCTTTTAAATTGTTTTAATATAAATTTTTCTCTACTGTTAGTAAAAGTAGATTCTTTTCCAGTGTAACTTACCATTTAGTGGCATAGTCGCTTGCGTTTAGAGCCTTAATTGCCAGATAATAGCAGCGATAAGTTTGCACAGTACAGGTAGGAGGTAACTCAAGTAAAAAAAATTTTTTTTACTTTGGTTTTTTCTCGTAGCGGTTCAGAGTTCCTCCCTTTCGCGTTTCTTCTTACTAGTTCTCTAAGCATACTTCATCTTATTCTTTAACAATGGCAGAGAGGATAAAGATGAGGTCCATCTTGAGGCTGGAAGCGAAAGAGGCAGGATTAGATGCAGAAGCAGCAAACGCGTTTATTAACCAGGAATTGGAAATATATGACGCGGAGCAACAGAGAGCCGAAGCTGAGAGGAAGGCGGAGCAACAGAGAGCCGAAGCTGAGAGGAAGGAAGAGAAAGAAAGAACAGAGAGGAGAGAAGCCCAGGAGAGGGCAGATAAGAAAGAAGCGGAAGAACGTCTTTTGGAACAGAAGAAAATTGAAGCAGAGATGGAAACTCGCAGAGAGAGAGAGAGAGACAAGGAAAGACAGCATCAACTGGCGCTTAAGGCTCTAGAGAGTCGGGGCGCCTCTACTTCGACTAACGGAGAGCCGTCTTCGCCCCAGTCTCAATCAATGGACCTCTCCAGTACTCAATCTGCCCAATTAACTGCTATGTCGTTTTCTTTAGAATCTTTTCCTAGCCCTAACGAAAAAATTGACAGCTACCTAGAAAAATTCGAGAGACTCGCGAATCTTTATGGGTTAGAGAGTACCCGCTGGGCGCTCAAACTTTCAACGTCACTGAAAGGCAATGCTTATGACGTGTACACAAAGCTGGGACCGAATCAACATGATTACGACATGTTGAAAAAGGCCTTACTACAGCAGTTTGAGATGACTGCCCGAAAGTTTCTGCAGTTGTTCAGAAACAGCCGAAAAGAGAGCACGGAAACATTTCCACAGTTCTCTTCACGTCTCACGGGTTATCTGACAAAGTGCATTGAATTATCTGACCTACCTCTTTCATATGAGGGACTCCTCGAACTTGTTCTTGTGGAGCAGATAAAATCCACTTTGTCGAATGAAACTCGTAGATTTTTGGCTGAACAGGGGGCAGTCAGGCTTGAAGACATACTCAATAAAGCCGAACGCTATAGCAATGCAATGGCCGAACTTCCCAGCACTAAACGTAAACCCACCGATGAGCCATCTCGAAAACAGAATCTAGAGCAGGCATCCTATTCTTCCACTTCCTCTCAACATTATAACCAACGAGATAACAATACCCAGAAACCTCCCCAGGAAAAATCGAAATTCTACAAAACCCGACCCCCCCCCCCCCCCCAACACAAATTCTGATCAACCCAACAAGCCTACGTGGCAGCGCGGCCACCAAGGTCAAGGAAAAGGGAAGACCCCTACACCAGGAACGTCTGATCAGGGCAAACAAACCGGTGCAAACCGCATTGGATGTTTGCATACAGCCTCGAAAGGTAGAGTCAATGTCAGTGATTCTCAACCTGAGGGGGACCGACCCTCAACTCGAGGAACTGTAATTTTGAACGGTACCTCCACTACTTGTCTTTTTGACACTGGATTAAGTTTTGATTGTATTGTCGCTAGGCACCTAGTCAAACCCGGTCAGGAGACAGAGGAAACCGTCAAACTTAGTGGAGTTTTCAGGAGTGATGCACCCAGGACGCTTCCTATCGCACTGGTAGAAATACACTCTGACTTTGTCAGAGGAGTTATTAAAGCGGCCATAATGGATGATCCGATCTACCCAGTTATCCTGGGATGTAGATATGTGTTCATTGGGAGACCTAAGGAGCCGATTGTGGCAGCGGTAACCACAAGAGGGCAAGCCAAGAAGGAGAGGGAGCCTGCGCCAAACTTGTTGCCGAATGAACTGAAGGAGGCGCAACAAAAGGACCCTACTCTGGCGCCCTGCTTTAAAAAACTGCCCATGGCTAAGGACCCCAGACACAACGGAGACATCTTTTCTAAGGATGGTGTATTGTATCGTAGAACGGGCAACCCGGACACGGGGAATAACCAGCTCCTAGTACCGACGCAGTACAGAAACCAGATCTTAGAAATGGGGCACTCTCTTCCCTTTAGCGGACACATGGGACAAAACGCCACTATTCAGCGAATAAAAAACCACTATTGGTGGCCAGGAATGAACTCTGACATTGTCAGGTACGTGAAATCCTGCGCCCAGTGCCAACGGGTAGCACCCAAGCACTTGACACCCCCAGTACCTATGGGGCAAATGCCAATAGTAGGGACTCCATTTGAACGGGTTGCTGTCGACATTATTGGTCCTCTGGAAAAGACCAAAAGAAGGAACAGGTTCATCCTGACCTTAGTTGACACTTGCACTATGTGGGCCGAAGCCGTACCGCTACCATGCACTAATTCCAAGCATGTCGCAGAAGCCCTTGTGCAAATTTTTTACACGGTTGGGATTCCCTCAACAAGTTTTGACGGACAATGGATCCCAATTCCGTAGCCTGTTAATGGAGGAGATCTTTAAGATCTTGAGGGCCAAACATATCCACACAAGTCCCTACCATCCGGCCGGAAATGGGCTCGTGGAACGTTTTAACGGTACCCTCACCACGATGTTACGTAAGCTGGGTCAGGAGAAACCGGAAGACTGGGACCAATATATATCGGCTGCCTTATTCGCCTACCGAGAGGTACCCCAAGCGTCTACGGGTTTTGCGCCAGCTACACTTTTATTTGGCAGACCTATTAAGGGCCACTAGAAGCCTTACTTCGGTCCCTGACAGACCAGAAGGCTGACGAGACAGTCGTCTCTGCAAGCAAGTATGTATCTGAGCTTAAGGAAAGGCTAAAGCTAGGATGGGATCTAGCTACTACCAACCTTAAGAAAGCCCGCGCTAAAATTACTAAAAGATACAACAAAGCTGCAAAAGAGAGAGAACTACAACCAGGGGAGAAAGTCCTATTGCTACTTCCAACCGGAAGCAATAAACTTCGCATCGGATGGCAAGGACCGTTTACCGTCCTTAAAAAGATCTCACGTACCAACTACAAGATCTCCATCAAAGGAAAGGAGAAGGTCTTCCACGTAAATCTGCTAAAGAAATATTTGGAAAGACCGGTGCCATCCTCCGAGCATCTCCTGGCTGTCGCCATAGCAACGGAAGACGAGGAAGATGATGATGGTTGCATGGAGTATCCACTGCAACCCACAGAATCCTTTAAAGATGTCAAGTTCGGCGACAATCTCTCACCAGAACAACAAACAGAAACTAGGGCTCTACTAAAACAGTACAGTGCAGTTTTAACGGATGTACCTGGTCGAACAAATCTCATTGAATTTGATATGAAATTAACAAACGAGACCCCTGTTCAAACCAGAGTTTACCCCATCCCGTACGCTAAAGCTGATGCACTTCGCGGAGAAATAGACAAGCTGCGTCAGGCAGGAATTATCAGTGAGTCTACATCTCCTTACAGCTCGAGCGTAGTGCTGTTGCAGAAGCCCAATAAGGAAGTTCGGCTGTGCATTGATTACAGGTTGCTAAACGCTGTAACGGAATTCCAGCCCGAACCTCTCCAAACTGTTTCTGAGTTGTTCACCAAGCTCAGCAAAGCAAAGATCTTCTCCAAGATTGACCTCAGTAAAGGTTACTATCAAATACCAGTCAAGGAGGAAATTAAACCTTTGTTAGCTTTCAGCACTAGTGAAGGACATTACACATTTAACGTGATGCCGTTCGGTTTGCATAACGCACCAGGAGTGTTCACCAGGATGATGAGGAAGCTTCTACAACCTTTGCAAAGTCCCCATATCCATAATTTCATGGATGACATCTTAATTGCATCGGAAACCTATGAAGAACATATTGCTACGGTTGCTATGCTCCTCAGGAGACTACAGGAAACGGGTCTCACAGCCAGACCTAGCAAATGTCTCATCGGGTTTGAACAGTTAGACTTCCTGGGGCACACTATTTCTCACGGATGCAGTTGGCCTATTAAGAAGAACGTGGAGAAAATAGTGGCAGCAAAAAGACCCCGAACGAAGAAAGACGTACGTTCCTTCATATCGCTATGTGCATACTATCAGAAGTACATCCAGAACTTCAACGGACTGACGGCACCTCTGACTGACCTCACAAAGAAAGGTTGTCCTGATAAGGTCATATGGGATCAAAAGTGCGAACACGCGTATAGCACTTTGAAAGGACAGTTGTCTGCATACCCCATTTTGAGGCTGCCTGACCTCAAGAAACCTTTTGTACTGAGAGTCGACGCGTCAGGTCAGGGCATCGGGTCAACACTGCTTCAAGCCGATGACAGTGACCTGAACATGCTATTTCCAGTTGCCTATGGCAGTCGGAAATTAAATAAAGCGGAACGGAACTACAGCGTAGTTGAAAGGGAATGTCTTGCTCTGATTGACGGTATCAGACGCCATCATGAGTTTCTTTATGGTACATCGTTCACGGTGCAAACAGACCACGCTCCGTTAGCATTTCTTGGTGCCAATAAAGAATTTAACGCTAGGATCATGCGTTGGGCCCTCCTTCTAAGCGTCTATTCTTTCAAAGTGGAATATATTCCGGGAAGACAGAATGTCGGGGCTGATTTTCTGAGTAGAAACTGGTCTACAGAGGAAGAAGAGCAAACTGAAGATACCACTCATCCTAAAATCACCAATCAGGTCACCTCCATTGTCAAAAATGAAAACATGAAAAATGGTTTCATGTCTAAAAGTGGGGACGATTGTGACGTACGTCTAGTTTGACAAGTGAATTTTCCCTGATATGATGGATGATTTAAAGGGACCCTTGGCGTTTCAAAACATTAGAACCCCTGAACATTTGTTGTAACTTTTCGTTTGCCAGAACGCATTCCACCGGGACTCATGTAGGATACAGCGACGAGATCAAAAAGACAGACCGAGGGATCTTAGGGGAGACTATCGGCGCTATCAAAGACAGTAGTTTTCCCTGATACGAGACGCAGTTGCTTGCCGCTAATTTCGCGTCTCGGTGTCAATCGAGGAACCGAGCGAACGGGGGAAAGCGAAACGGGCAGCAGCGAGCGGATACGAAGACCAGGGGGCGGCTTCTTCTCTTGATTTGGCGGTCAGATCCCCAAAAGTTCGTGAGATCAAATAAGTTGTCAAGTTTATCATGTCCCACTCAACTTACATTCCATTTTAGCTAAATAGACCATGAAGAACTAGACACGTTATCACTCGCTGGCCAGACTTTTACAGAAGCACTAGCTTTATTGAAATCTGGTTATAGATTTTCCCCTGGATTTTATATATATTTGCAGTGATTTCTAATTCTGTGCAAAGCGGTAAAATATATACTGTGTAAAGTGATCAGTGGTCTAGTCATTCTATTTCAAGGGATGTTGTGTTAATTTAAATCTATTTAATTAAACCATCTCAAGAGTTCCAGTTTTAAATATAATGATCTATCTATTATATTATTTCAAAAGATAATAGATGCTTAAATTAACTTTTAAAGTCGCGAAGGAATTTATAATTAATAAATTCAGTTAAGTCCTAGTTTTATAGATGTGGGTTTTTAACCACTAGAATTCGCGCAGTGTTTATTAAATACATAATTAAATACTCGAGTGTATTATAGGCTTAACGGGAAATTCATCGCGCTTTAGAAGGTTATTTGTTTTCGGTATATTACATGTCTTTTTTTTCTTTCATACAGAGTGATCGTAACCTGTGCGATCCCAGCATTAAGAAAGCAATAAAGAAATCAATCTAAGCAAAGCAAAGCACAAACAGTGTGTAGAGTTCCCCTGACGCAGAACTTGTTGAGACTGTGTAAATTTTTAATCTTTGAGGCGATTCTATGTTTGGAATTCCGCTATCTAACTTATAGCAAAGAAAGCATACCCAAAGACAAATTTAACGCACCATCAAACAACTTAAGTCGTAACGGGAAGAAGAACACTGGCCCGAGCTTTGTTAGTTTACTGACACAGAGAGATAATTCATAATTTCCTGAACAGTGATGTGACTAGTTTTCTCACTGGACTTAAACCATACCTCACGGATAAAGTGTACCAGCACGCGTAAGAATTTTATTATCAGCGGCATAGTCAAATAGACCACACCATCCTCACCCCGGTATCAGAGACCGTGCCCTCCCATAGAAACTGTTATTAAGAAAAGAGACACAACGACAGATTCATTTTCCAGCGATTACGGGATCCTTTTATGTGCTGACCGCCTACCCGATAATCTGGGGCTAGAACTTGAACAAACACTCATACATTTAGTTGAGGTGTAACTGCTGTTGTGTTATTCTATGGAGTGCAAGTTTTTTTCACAATCGGTAAGTGAGAGCAAGATGAGTGAAGGCCTTTGCTAGCGCGTGTATGAATGACAGGAAATTAATTCTTTTGTGTGACCATTTTGTTAACTTGCTTACCTGGTAACATATATCTTTTCTGTATACCCTACATTGTTCCTTTAAGTGGGATAGTTGATAATTTGTTAACTCTGTTTAAAACCACCTCCTTTCCATTTGCTTAGTAAAGGGAAGAACAGCTGGGAAGAACAGGTTTTTTTTTTTCTATCACTTATACCTAACTTGGTAACACCTCTTTCAGAGTAATTAACTTTACTGTTAGGTTAACGTACCCGTGTTCCTGATATTATCTATCTTTGGACTGGGTTTATCTTTGTCTAATAAGCGGGAAGGGCTTAGTCGATTCCAATCTTCTTCACCCCTCCCAAATTTGTTATTTGCATTTGTGTACTTATGATAATTTATGTAATATCTGATATTTTTAGTGATTGATGTTTAAAGTGAATAAAATCACATAAACTCATTTAGTTCTGTGTGTTGGATATACCCAAAGCCCAACATTTCCCCTATTCGTTTAATATAGTTTGTATCAACGTCGTGTGTGTGTTTGAAAACACCGAATCGGTGTGCGCGCAGATGCGAGTCTGGAAAACTGGCAAATAATTGTTTGACCAGGAGAGTGAAAGAGAAGATTGAGAGACACGATTTGTCGTAAATAAGTCTGTCTTTACTCTCCTCCAGCACGCTGTGAAGTAACTATTAAATCTCTACATTTTCTATCACTGAGCTTTCCATCATCATTTTCCACTCTAAACCGGACCACTATTTCTACGACTCTTTTCTCTCAAAATAAATTTACGACATACATGGTAACCAAAAAAACAACAACCGCCATATTGGGTTTTTCACCAACTTTCAAGAGCAAAAATCTTATGTTTACCATTGACCAAACTTTATCAAATTGCACACACATATTGTGACTGACAATTAAAACAATTTGTCACATGCTTTTTTTGATAAGTTTAAAATTCTATTTTTAATTATTTTTTAAAAAAAGCACTTTATTTGTATGAAAAAAATGAAAAAAAAATATTAAAAAAAAAAAATATCAAAGCAAATTACCAAAATATCAAGAAAAGCTTGTGACAATTTAAAGGTATATATGTGTACTACATGCATGCCAAATTTTAGATTGATCTGTTAGATAGTTTGTTAGTAATAAAATTTTTGGTTAATAAAATGTTAGTTTTAAGAAAAATGCATTTTACTCACCGAGTGCCTTGTCTTGTCCAATATACTCCATTCTGGGGGGCTGAATATAATTAAAATCCTCCAGGACTATATGCTGCACCTCCTTCAGCTTCTTGCAGTTCCTCCTCTCGCCTTTGTCTTGCCTCTTGCCTAATTTTTCTTCTTTTTACAAGTTTGTCAGCCTCATGTTTCTGGCTGTTGGCCAGACGTTTCCTCAGTCGCACCTGTCCAAGGCGTATTGAGTTTGTTCCAGATGCTTGACCACACAGCCTTTTTATTTCTGCACTGGCTGATGGACCAAAGTTGAACTCTCCAATGGCCACAAGGACACTGAATTTGGCTTTTTTTAATGACACAAATTTCCGCTTGCTGCAACGACTCCATATAACATTGTGTAGGCTTTCATTTGCATTTTGTGTAGCACCTAGCTGACATCGCTTCAGCAAATGCTGATCAGTAAGACGCTCATAAATAGGGGCTAAGTGCTTATGGAGCAGGTTGTAGTCTAGCGGAGTGTGAACCTTGGTCTCATGTGGTCCGGCAGCTTCTCCTTTGGCGATGGAAGCCTGATAGAAACACCAGGAGTCTTTGCCTGGGGGACACAAATTATGTTGGGGTTTGTCGTTTGTCGAATACCCATGGTATTGTTTCATCTCTGGGGCTATACTATGCTTGCGGATGGCCCTGGTGTAGTAAATACACAATTTTCGTATGGCATTTTGGGTTAGACGACCACTGCCATTTCCCCCAAGGGTGACTTTTTGTTTCCTGCAGTCAGTAATCAGTGTCCTCAGTGCAGTGCCTAATCGCTTTGCAACATGGTTGACGCACTCTTCTTTGGTTATGTCAACTTCTGGTCCATACGGTTTGATGTCGCAGAGTCTGTTGTAGGCCTTGGAATCGCCATCTGATAGCAAAACAGTGTAGCGTAGCTTGTGATTTGCGACTGAACGAAGAAAGAGAACTTCACAGGCTTTTACCTCCATCATTCCGGCTGACCCTTCGTAATTACGGCAGCAGTCCTTCTGATGCTCTGCTTTCCATTTTTCAAATTTGTCAGGCTGATTTTTTAGTTGCCACTGTGCAGTAGTCTCACAGGTGTGACAGAAGGAAGACATAACATGCGTATCGATGACCATGCCAGTCAAGATGTCAATAACACTGCCAACACCTATCAGTGACTTATGACCTCTAGTTAGCCATGTTGCATCAAAGCTGATAGCGATGTCAATAACTTCTTTTTTATTAATGGTACGATGCTGACTCTTAGCGTGTTCAGCTCGGACGATGCTGACGGAACGTTGAAATACTGTAGAGTGCATGGTATCCAAATGATCAAAAATTTGATCTGCATATTTATGAAATGTTTTCTGGTGCAGGCCAGGGAGGTCTAGGTTCTCACAGAAGAGATTAAATGTATATGGGCCCATTCCAGACATGAGGGCACCAAGAACAGCAGATTTGTTGATTGCATGTCCACGAGGGCCGCGGCCTGCTGGTTCCCTCTCGGATGTGTACGTTCTAGAAATTGCTTTTTCACATGTGTGACACACAACTTCCAGGAAGAAAGAGAAACCTTTAGACTTGGTGTTGTCAGTTCTTGTTTGCAATGTGCTTTGCTTACACAAATTGCAACATACATTTTTAAGAAGGTTGTTGAAGAAAGAAATATCGACAATGGTTTTATACGTAGGTTTAGGCTGAGCGCAGACAGTATTATGAGATGCAACATTCTTGCTCGTGCTCAAGCTAATTTTTATATCAGATCGACTTGGGCCAGGCACTACTGGATCTGCAATGTGAACCATGGGTCTATCGACTAGTGGGATGCAGAAATTCCACGTTGTTTGTATAGGCCTATCAGTTTTTGTATAATTCACCGCTAATTCTGTCTTACCTTTACCACTAGTAGAAATCACATACTGTCGACACAACCTGGCAGCAGATATTTGCTTTGATCTCTTACTTATTCTACCCATTTTGAAGTAATAGAACACAATTCACTGAAATTTAAACAAGAAAAATATCGAACTTGCAGCAAACAATAATTGTTGACTGGCGGAAATGGCTGTTGCTTCTTCCACATTTGCGCACGCAGCCAAAATGTTGTTATGACCAATCAAAACAGTTGTTTACGATTGTGTCTTCAATGAGTAGGGAATGAGGGAATGAGGTCACCACGTGACAACTCCTTATAAGGCAATTAGCGTAAAATTACGGAAATTTTCAAACACAATTCACTCAGAGCTATGAAAAAAAATAGTTTCGAATTTGCGATATTACGGCAGACAATGAAATTCCCTGTGTATCGATACCAAATAGTGCCCGATATGGATAGGGTAACTAAGGTATTATTGAGCAACAAATCTTGCTTTTTCGGCACAAATTTGCAAATCATAGCTGGGGGTGGGTACAGAAAATATGCTTTTTGATGCATCAAATGCATTTTTATGTTATAAAATCTTGCTTATTTGATTCCTCGATGATTATTTAATAAAATAAGCTCAAAAGTAAAAAATCGATATTTTGTACGTAAAATCGAGTTTTCTCTACCGGGGATCACCTTAAGTCTGTATTATTCAATGACTCTGTCACATCTTATGTTAAGTCTGTACTGTTCAATAGAGTCACATCTTATGTTAAGTCTGTACTGTTCAATAGAGTCACATCTTATGTTAAGTCTGTATTCTTTACCCTTTAGTTCTCCCCAAGGAGCATAGACCTTCAAAAAATGTATGCAAAGTCCTCTTGTCTCATGCTATCAGCTCAAGGACTTTCCATGACTTTCTCATCCATCTCCCATTTTCTACTGGGATTCCAGACTAAGGAATTCTTGGTTATGCAGTTAGGTTTCCTCAATGCGTGCCTTATCCATCTGCAGGGTCTTCTCATCTCTCGTTCCACTGGCAGCTACACAGTTCTTATCAGTTTCACATTGGTCATCTTGTCGTACCAAGGTCAATTTGTATTACCCAACAATTTGTTGCATTCAAAGTTGATTGCAACTTTGCTTTATCCTGAATTAATTCTGTATTAACCAGACAGGATGAGTCATTAATTAAGCCTTCATGCCTTCAATTTCATTAACATTTTAATTACATTCACATTGCTGTACTAAATGTTACAGATTATATTGTGAAATCACAATAACAAAATTTAAAAGAAAAAAAGTGACGCAATGTTAGAGAATAAATTTAGATGCCTAAAGTAAATATCCCTGAATCATTTCAATACATGAGCTGACGTAATTAAAATTTCACATTTTAGATTTTAAAATTTAAATTTTTTAAAACAAAAAATTGCATATTTTAATGTAAATAATGAGGTGAATTTTGATTTACAGGAAAAATCAATATTCAATAGGAGAATAGGTATGATAACCAGATCAACAAGCACATGAGACATCAATGCCTGAGCATCAGAAAGGCAGAGGGACGCACAAGGAAATTGTGACCTGATGGAACAGCTGGAACATGCTAGAAAAGCTTTCTAACAATCAGCAAGAAACCAGCTTGCTCCTAAATTATCCATTCATAGATTCAAACTGATTATAGAAGCTTACAAGATTATAGAAAGTAAACGATTATGCGTTACCATACAGACAAGTAACAAAACCATCTGCATCAAGTAGTAGTCTGTGCTGAGAGCAACATGACATAGGATGGACATTGAAAGAAATATATATTGGGAACAGGGTGAAGACAACAAAAAACAGAATATGACAGAAGAATGTTGCACAGGCTCTATGCTCCATCGAGTACCAAGTCAAAGAGATCAAGGAGCCGTGAATGTCAGCAGAAGATTTAGCTAACAAGGCCGAACTTACCTAAAGCAGCTTCTAACAGTTGTATCAACTCCTCAAAGTAGCCTCTGTCTTGATAATAATTGATTAGTTCTTCTAGTTCATCAGCATGTACAACTATGTGAAGGCCACACATCTGAGCCAGTCTAAACTCTCCATTGTCTACACAAGCAAAGCAAACCTGTCAGCACAGAAAAGTACAAGTCAGACCCAACATACAATGACAACTCACTCTTGCCACCTTCTAACACAGTGTTTCTTAACCTTTTAGAGTTCCCGCACCCCTCTACGGCATCTCAAGACGCCTCGCACCCCTTTACAGCATCTTAAGAAGCCTCACACCCCTTTACAGCATCTTAAGAAGCCTTGCACCCCTTAACAGCACCTTAAGAAGCCTCACACCCCTTTACAGCATCTTAAGAAGCCTTACACCCCTTTACAGCATCTTAATGGATGGGTGTGAAAAAAAAAATTGAAAAAAGGTGATTTGTCTTACGAGGACAAAAGACAAAGAAAATAGCCAACACTGCGGCCACAAGGCCTTCGTCAGGGAAAGGAAAGAAAGAAAGTGAGGGCTAGATAGAACAGCATCATTTGTACAGTTATGTTAAGAAGCCTCGTACCCCTTTATCTTCTAGCTCGCAAAACAGGCCAGAAATGCTAAAAAGAGATAAAAGTTTATTTTGAGAAAATGGTATTTACAGAATGTGACTAAGGTTCGCTATCTAATTCACGTTGTCAATATATTTTGTACAAATACATTTGAGTTCTGTGTATTATATATTGTTTATGATGATTCGCGTTTCCAAAATATCGGGCATGTCTTGCACCCCTGGTTAAGAAGCACTGCTCTAACACTTTTCAAAGCATAGGTCTACAGTAGATCTCCAACAACTACCATTTATGGTACTAGTAGGCATGCTTACTGTTATTTTCATACATATATATATATATATAACTTAGGTCTCACTTTCCTCTTTTGTCTTTTTTTGTCTCTGACGAAGGCCTTGTGGCTGTAACCTAGGCAATTCCCTTTGACCCAGAAAAACACGACCTATTTTAATTTCATGCATTCATTCCTTTAGCTCCCCAAGGAGCATATGCCTTCAACAAACTAATGGCAAGCCCCCCTGTTGCATGTCATCAGCTCAACATCTTCCTCATCATCATCTTCCTCATCATCTTTGTTTACTTGCAGTTTATCACTGCCTTACTGTAATCCTCCTCATTTTCTGTTTACCAATTGCAAGAAAATCTCACTTTTCTTCACGTTCAAGATTTTGCCTCTAATAAATTGTATGACCTTCATCTATGCTTTTTCCTTGCAGACAGGGTTTCATGTGACAGACTAGTGGTAATGCGAAGTGGGAAGTTTATCTGCCGGTCTAATTCATTTCTCAGCATCCCACTAGCAGAATGGTTAGAGCGCCGTGTTCAATAGACAGCAGCATCACGCTTCAGTCTACCCAGCTGTAAATGGGTACCTGACTCTGCTTTTGAGTTAGGGAAGGAAAAGGCAGTGAGGAAGGAAACTGGTCCCCACCAAGAAGAATAATAAATTTCTATCTTTTGTCTTATTTATCCTTGTGGACAGTTTCATGCTGATGATTCTGCCTGCAGAATACTTTCCCACACAACTGCTGAAAATGGTTTTCATACTGCTTTTTTTTTTTTTTCTAACTGCCAAATTTACGTTATAAATCACTAGCAACAGACAGCTAGAACATTCTGTAATGTATTTTCAAAACATGATGCAGAAACAATTTAATATTGATTTTCTACTTTTTTAACCTCAAGGAAACTTCTTGATCCCAAATAAATAAAAAAGTCCTTTTCATATAGTACTTTCTTAAAGTTTCGTATATATGTCATCTTTCTACTGTTTTGTTTTCACTTTTCAACAAATATTAATCTATCACAATGGGTAGACATTTCACACTTCCATTTCAAGAAGAAAAAAACATTAATTTCATACCTCCTTCCAGTCTTTCTTGCTTCTTTCCATCTTTATGCTATAAAAATTTATCACTTCTCTCCAACAATCAATATTCTTACTTATATTTTTTTTTAAGTCTTTCTGCAAATGTACATTTCTTACTTCTTTCCAGTCTTTATACTACAGCTGTGTAACAATTTATCACCTCTCCAATAAACAATATTATTACTGTTAGTATTTTCAAAAAGTTGTCCTGCAGTGTAAATTTCTTACTTCTTTCCATGTCTTTGTGCTATTAGCCTTTCGTGCACAGTCCACAGCTCCTTGGTACTCTCCCAAATGGACCAGAGTGATAGCGAGTCTGGCATAGTTGGACACGTTGTTGTATAGAAGTTTGGCAGCCTCATACATTTTGTTGTCAAAGCAGCGATCTGCCACCTATATCAAAATACATCACTCATGTTATCTGTGATCACTGAAATACATACACCTACCAAAAAAAAATAAATTAATAAAGCAAGTTAACATTTCAAAGATACAAATTTAAAAAATTTTCAATTAGGGTGCACATTTTGTGCCATGAGTACTTATTTGTTTTAACTCTGTTTTTTTTTTTTTTTTTTGCAACTTTGCATTATCACTACAAATGAAGATATCATGACAAATTTACCATGCAACTCAGTTTTGTTCCATCTTATAAAACTTTTAAGAAAATCATAAACACAAACTGTCTTTGTTCTCAACAAGTCATTTTTGGAGTTAAAACAAGAAAGCACTCACAGCGTAATTTGCAAAAGGGGGGAGATCATTAGGTGTCACAGTGCATTTTCGACGGACATTTAGCATGCTTAGTCGTGAGACGAGCGAATCGTATGGGTCCAGATACGAAACCTCCCGACGTAATTGTACGTTCGAGTGTGGTCATGTGACCAACTCGAATTTTGGCGCAAAGAGTGGACTAGCGTGGCTATAGATATTTTCAGCGGTCGGATCAGTCGTATTTTTTTGCCGGCAGTGTTTTGCCGTTCATCTTTGGCCTCCTGAGTGGGACAGCATTTGCCATTAGTTTGTGGGTCCTGGTATCTACGTGTATGAGAGATAGAATATTTTCTCAGTTGTCAGCTTTGCAAGCTGCGAGCTGATTCACGTTTTGTAAGTACTGCATTACTATGGTCATTGTCACTTTGAGGTAGTTTGTATCAGTTCCACTAGAATGAGCGGTGGTCACAGTGACTGATAGAGTTTTGATCGTGCCGATGTATTGTATGCAGTTTTTTGCAGTGGTAGCATTTATACATACATATTGTGTATTTCACTATGGCGATGTTTGGCCAGGTTGTCATTATCGTATTAAAGGGATAAGAGCTGGTTGAAGCCTTAATTCTCTTGTGTCAGCCATTGTTCGTGCGGTCCCTTAGTGTAAACGAGCTGTGATTATCTTGAGTTTAAATTCACCACGAATAGTGGTAAGGGTGTGATACTAGTGCTGTCATTTAGTACTTCTATCCACCTTGACATTGGGCATGAATTTTTCAGAGCACCATTACACAGACAAACTAGGGGTAAACATCTCGAGGCAATTTTTTATGTCTGACAATGTGTCTAGTAATAAATATCTAAACAGGCCTTCAAGTTCAGTTCATAATCTGTATGTTGTCAGACAGAGGCATAAATGATTTTTTTTTTTTTTTGGTCTTTGTGCTAGTGTATTTGTACTGGTTTTTATAACTGTTGTTTCCCTATTCCTTGTGTCTCCTTATTATTATACTCCAAATTTTTTTTAAACCATTTCTTTGTCCATCTAATTTTTGTCAAAAGTTCTGTTTTTTGTGTGTGTGTGTCTATTCCATTTTCTCTGGGGATTCCTGAATGTGAAATGCATTTTAATTTTTTTTTTAAAAGCCTCTTAGTTGTTATGCATGTTGACCAAATATGTTGTATCTGTTTTTTGCGCGCATGTTGTCTGTACTGAGGAAGGTGCTGCACTGGGATATTATTAGCTAGTTATCTGTTTTCTTAGTTATCTTCACAATTTTGCTCTACAGAACATTAGAAATTTGGCTTTTGTGTTAAAAATCCTGAGTTTATTATATTTCTTAAACTCCAAGAATTTTCATATATTTTCTTAAAATGTCTTTAATAAAAATTGTTTGCCTTTCCTATTGTTGCTTTTACAGCATCGGTTCCCTATGTGGTTATTATTCTTCTTCGTACACTCTCAGACGTCTACTTGAATATTTTCAAAGAAAGCAGTAGTCAGCTTGAGGATATTTTTTATCTCCATAGAGTTTTTCCAGTAATGGTACTAGTGATGGCCATATGTGCTTTCTCTGTTGCTCATATTTTGGGCATCTTTGAAGCAGATGTTCAGCAGTCGTTTTATCAGTGCTACAGTTACACTGATGGGTAGTTCCTATCTTTAGCTTGATGAATAGATGGTATTCCTATCTGTTGTGGCCTGTGTAGAGTCTTAAAATTACCACTTGTTCTCTTCTGCAGAGCTGGTAATATGCACCATTTTGTGTGTGGCCTGGATGCTCTGCATTCCATTTGTTCTTTCATCTGATTCTGATAAAATTCTTTGCCTCTTCAAAAGTTATGCTTGCATCAAGCGGAGGTAGCTTTCCACCTTCCTTTGCCAATCTGTCAGCCTCTTCATTGCTGGGGATGTTACAATGAGATGGAATCCACTGGATCACAACTCTTTTGAATCGCTGACATAGTTTGTGGAGTGTTACTCTTAGGTCATCCAGGTCTGCATTATTCTGGCTCTTCAGCATTGCAAATTACTGACAGTGCATCTGTGAAGACAGCAGCTAGTCTCTCTGTAATTTCCTCTGTCATTAGAACCTCTGCTGCAGTTTTCAAGGCCTCTGCCCCTGCTCTGAAGTTACTTGAGAATAGCCCTTTTGCTATTGACAGCCATTTTTTGTGTACCAGTGCTTAAGCTCAGAAGAACACCTCCACTTTCATCTTCTGTTGCATTTGTTAATGATCCATTTGTGTCTGCATGGGTCCAAGTGTTGCTTAGGTAATGTTTCTCTATGTATTTTGTCATTATAGCTTTTCTCTCTGTTGTAGTCTAGCTCTTTTTTTTCTCAATTCCAAGAATGTTTTCTATCATTTCAGGGAAGTGATGTTGTTTCCAAACTTGGAGCTTGTGTGCAGCATAGATGGGGTTAGTTATTGATACAGCTTTTGTGGGAACTGCTCTCATCTTTGTTGTGGTTGATTCTACAAAGTTGCTTTACCCTTCCAACAGCATTTGTTCTATGGTACATTGGATGGTCTCTTAGTCTCGTGAATTTATCAGCTTGCTGCTGGGCCTGCAATCTCTTCTATCCAACCAATGCCATGTGGTTATGATAATGGTCAAAATATGAATGTATCCAGTATGTACCACAATGATGGACTTATTTTTACAGTACTGAAATGTACTGGGATATTAATGTTTCAGAAAAATAAGTTATCTGACAAGATCCAGGTGCAGAATTATCTATGTCATTACTATGTGATAGCAATTGTAACATCACAAAAATCTGACCTAAGGGTCTTTTGTGTTTGGATATGTGCCCTAATATAACCAACTAGGTTGAACGGGACGCGCCTCGCCAGAACTTTTTTTTTTTTTTTAAATCACTTCATGACATTTCATCCTTATCATTTCCAATTTGTGCTCCTTATGAAGCATGCTACCACAGCTGCTGCTGATCATTTTACAAGAGGACTACACTAAGATCCAGAGTGCTCCTGCACTGGTAGTTTCTGTAGTAATCTGTTTTCCAAGATAAGGTTGCCAGTCTCATATTTGTTGCCTCTTATATCTTGCCTGAGGGAGCAGTATTCCCATTCTTCCTTTGCCTCCTCAGAGATGCCTCATGAACTACATCCTTTGCCTCCTCAGAGATGCCTCACGAACTACATCCTTTGCCTCCTCAGAGATGCCTCATGAACTACATCCTTTGCCTCCTCAGAGATGCCTCACGAACTACATAACATTTATGATGTAATAAATGATGGGAGTTTAAAATATCAATGCATTAATCAGATGTGTTATCCATACAAAGCAAAAAGGACAATGACTCTGATGCTGAGAAATAGTATGGAGGCTAGGACATCAACACCAAGATAAAATGTTAATATATCTAAATCTGGTTAGTGACACTTCAATGCTGTCACACCGGTTAACCCTGGATACCTGAGTTATGTTGGCATGGTTGGGTCCAGAAATAAACTCTTCCATATCAGCCAGCCTGTTGGTTTTAGCATACGCATAGACCAGTTCTGTTTCCACATATGTCTCCCTGGCCTTCTTTCTAGCCATCTGCAAGTATTTCACCAGGTCTTCCCAGTTTTCTGCAATACATTTCGCCAAAGTTAAAAGATGCAAAAGGAAAATGGATGCCACTTAAACCACCACAACTAGATGCTTCTGGAGACAAGCTTATAAGATACAGATGAAACATCAACAATTTAGCAGACAATGTGTAAATGTATAAGATACAGATGAAATGTATATAACTAAATACATTATTTACCTTTTCCATTTCAGTTATGACAAACAGTTGATGTTCTGATATTACGTATACAAATACAAGAACAAAGACTTGATACTTTAGTATCTAACACATATGCATAAGAACAAATATTTAATGATGTAGTTTTACACATACGAGGGAAGGTCAAAAAGTAATGCCTCCTATTTTTTATGTATGTAAATACTGCATCGGTGTGCAATTTGTAAATTTAGCAGGATTCCTCAAACACTCTTCTGTACTGTATAGCATTACCAACCTGTTTCAGTAACAGGTGGCACCACTGTAACAGTTTAAAAATGGCTGCCAAAGACGTTCAGTTAAAACAACGTTATGTCATAGAATTCCTCAATGCTGAAGGCGAGACCCCAATTCGCATCCACGAACGTTTGAAGAATGTTTATGGAGATTCAACAGTGGATGTTAGCATTGTCCGACGTTAGGTACATCGTTGTGACGAAGCTGAAGTAGGTCAATCCTCAATGGCTGACGCAAAGCGGACTGGCCGTACGTCTACCGCAGTGACTCCACACAACATTCATCGAGTTGATGGCATCATTCGTGGTGACCGTCGGGTAACACTGGATGAACTTTCTTCCATGTTGTCCATTAGTAAAGGCAGTGTCCAGAACATCATTAAAGACCTGGGTTATTCAAAAGTTTGTGCACGGTGAACCAGAATCCAAGAGGTAGTCAATGGAATGGCATCACACAACATCGCCGACAAGAAAGAAGTTCAAAAGTTCACCATCTGTAGGGAAAGTTATGGCCTCTGTGTTTTGGGATGAGAAGGGTGTAATTCTTCTCGACTTCTTGAAACAGGGAAACACGGTGAATGCAGACCGTTACATTGAAACTTTGAAGAAGCTTAGAGGTTGTCTTCGGCGACTTTACCCATTAAAAGATCAGAGAACTGCACTACTGTTGCACGATAATGCCACGCCACACACCGCTAAACGCACCATTGATGCGATTGCAGAATTTGGCTGGACATTATTACCACATCCCCCTTACAGTCCCGATCTTGCACCTTCTGACTTCCATCTGTTTGGACCACTGAAAGATCATCTTCGCGGACATCACTTTGAGGACACCGAGACCCTTAAACGCGCAGTACGCCAGTGGTTTAGGAAAAAGGACACAAATTTTTACTGTGCAGGGATACATGCCCTTGTGAGAAGATGGACAAAAACTGTAACAAATAACGGAGACTACATTGAGAAATAAATTTTTGAAGTTCAGACTTGGGGCTACATTTCAATGTGAATTTTATGTTTTCTTGCCTACTGAATGAAATTAAAAATTACAAGGCATTACTTTTTGACCGTCCCTCGTAAATATGAGAACAATATATCTAGTGCTTTGGTATCATACACAAACACACAAGACCAAATATCTTATTCTTTGGTATCACACAAACAGAAGAACAAATATTTGATTATTTGGCATCACAAAAATAGATGAACAAATTTTTGATACTTTCGTATCACCCATAAAAGCACAAAATGTAATGCTTTGGTATCTCACTTAAACACAAGAACAAATATTTGATTCTTTGTTATCACACAAAACACACGAACAAAGAGCAAATATTTGATGCTTTGTTATAACAAACATAATTATCTGGTATCACATACATAAGCACAATAAAAAATATTTAAAGTTTTCAGTATTACTGTGGTATCACAGTGGTTAGAGCACTGGCTTCCTAGTCCAACTGAGGTGGCCTTTTTAAACTGCAAACGGCTCCATGGTCGACCCAGCCTCATGAATTGGGTACCAGATCAACTCTGGGAAGGTTAAGGCAGCAAGCGTGATGTTGACCACATCACCCCTAGTGTGCCGATCATGTAGAAAATATGGGCCTAACACCATATTCCCAATATGCCACTATGGGCGTGTAACAGGATCCTCCCCTTTTTTCAGTATTCCAATTTCATCAGGACAAATTACGCAAGAACACAATAGCAATGATAACAATTAAAACATAATAAAAAGTAATGAAACAATCAAACTAGTTTTATTTTTTAATTATCATTTTGTAGAAGAAATGATAGGTATTACATTAGGAAACTACTCAAAGAAAATTGATGTGCACTACAAAATTGATTCTAAAATAAAATGTATATCATAAAGTTGAAGAGGCATCATCAAAAGATTGTACAGAAATAGTTAAAAAGGCTGAGTCTATAGCAACAATATAAAGAGTTCTGCGTGTAGAAGAAGAATATGCCAAAGTAATGACCTAAATAAGTTAACAACTTTTCTTCATTACTCAAGCTCACGAACTCAGAAAATATAATGACTTAACTAAATGTGTTTATGAGAGCTTACACTAAAAGTGTTAATAAGAGCTTACACTAAATATGTTAATGAGAGCTTACACTAAAAGTGTTAGAGAGCTTACTCTAAAAGTGTTAATGAGAGCTTATGCTATAAGTGTTAACGAGAGCTTACACTAAAAGTGTTAATGAGAGCTTACACTTAAAGTGTTAATGAGAGCTTACCATTCTTGCTGGCTACAGCCACAACCTCCATGTACTGTGATGGATCATCAGCCTTGATATAAGAGTCAATGGCCTCTTTCACCAGATTCTGGCCAAGCTGAGCCCTGGCCAGCAGGCTCCACACGGCTGGGTCATTGCATCTTTCTGCAAACTCATACGCCCTGTCCAGATTGTTCACATTGTCTATCAAAACCTGAAGTTGAAAACATAACAGTGTACATTACAATGTTTTTTCTCTACTAACTAATGTTTTAACAGTTCAAACAAAGATATTTATAAAACAAAACAAAAGCATAAAAGAAGACAATGAAATGAATGTTACGTTTTTTTTTTCTTTTGTGTTCACAAGAGAACTTTGAACTACTGATCATTTTAAAGACAAAATAGGTCAAGCAGTGCAAATAAACATATTTGAAGACAATTTCTACTTTGGTTATTTGGCTTACAATTTTATTTTTTTTTAAGAATGATCTAATAAAAAAATAAAAACTAACTTCTGTTCAAGTTTACATGAAAAAATATGTAATTATTCAGTTTACTGAGAAACTATCTAAATTAGACAGGCTACTAATAATTCATCAGTATACAGTCAAAACCTCTAAGCTGTAAGGCAACTGAAAAGGTCTGCAGTCGCCAAAGCATAAATAAATAAATAATCAGTCATTCTCACTTGAATAGCAGACGTGTTGACTTCAAACTTCTTAAAAATGGCAAAGGCTTCTTCATACAGCTCATTTGTAATGGCAATGTTGGCAATGTCCGGAGCATCATAATTGTCCAGCCTGTTGATGTAATCCATGACTCTTGTGCGGTCAGCTTTTATAGCAGTCAGGATTAGAAGGTTCTGGAGGTTTCTGTGGAGAATAAGTTAGTAAAATCCATAAACATAATGCACAAGTTTTTTTGTTTTCAGTTTCTTCAAATAAATAAATAGAAGATGCTGACAATAGACAGGACACACACTGAGAAAACCTGTTGATAGCATTATAAGGTAGTTCTTGTTCTGGAATACCTACGGTAAGTGATGTTCAATGAAACCAAACGTCACACGGCAAGAAGACATGGAGGCAGAGATAAACGGGATAAAGAAGACATGGAAATAGCTTTAGCACATGGCACAGGATAGGGGAACTTGTCACATATTTGAAATCCTATGCTCCTTGGGGAGCCGAGGGGTAGTGAATGAATGAATGAAGTGATGAAATAAAGAAAAACATCCATTTCAAACATGGATACCCATCACAATTTGTATTCCTTCTTCTAATACAGAAGTACCTGTTTCATAAACATCAAACTCACAACAATTTTTATAATTTATTCTGTTAAGTGCAAAAATGTAAAATTCAAATGCAGATGCAGTATGTGAAGAAATAATGCAGTAAAATCTGAGCCAACAGTTCACCCAACCAAAAAAAAAAAAAATAACAGGTGAACAGTTTTTGTACGAACGTGGTGTAGTTGAGAGGGGTCTCTGAAGAGACAAAGAAAGGACATAACTTCTGCTTCCTCAGGCACGTCATACAAGGTGACCAATATGAGGTTGTACATGAGGCTGGCAACCTCATCATGTCAAACATATTGCCACAGAAAACACTGGCACATGAACATATGAATGCTTGGGTGCAGGACTTCCTGCAAGGAGACCAGCTAAAGTGAAGGAACACACAGAAGCATGATATAAGACTCTCATCATCATCATGTAGAATGTCCTTTGCAGAACGTCGCTCTCATCACAGCCCGCCTGAAAGACTCTCGATCTCTAGCCAACCCTCCTGCCTCCTCCAATGTCATGTTCAAGGTGTCTTCAATGTCCTGTTACCACCGTCGTTTTGGTCGGCCCCTGCCTTGCCTTCCAGGTATCATACCCTCCATCACTGCTCTCTCTAAGCCACTATGGCATTTAATGTGGCCAAAATATTTCAGTTTCCGGGACATGATATTGTTTATGAGCCAGTTTTCCTCGATGTTCAGGTCGTGTAGGATGTCTATATTTTTCTTCTTCTTGGTCCACGATATTCTGAGAATTTTTCTGTAACACTTTGCTTCGAAAGATTCAATTTTTTTCTTTAATTTTTGAGAAATGGTCCATGATTCACATCCATATGTTTCTATAGGAAAGATGCACGTTCTCAGAAGTTTTACTTTTATTAATTTGCTGGTGTTATGCCATAGGTTCTTCATTTGATTTAACCTCTGCATTGCTATGGCCAGTCTCCTTCTGACCTCTTTTGAGCAGTCTCCACTGTTGTTAATTATGGAGCCAAGATATTCAAAATTTGTGACATTTTCAATTTCCTCATCATTGATGGTAATTTTTGGTTGGCATTTTGTTTTGTCTGTGGACATAATCTTTGTTTTTTTTTTTTGTGTTCAGAAAAAGGTTCTGATCCTCACTGTGTCTTTTGACAGATAGGATTAACTGTTCTAGTCCCTTGGCACTGTTTGAAAGAATAACTGTGTCATCTGCGTACCTGAGTTCTGGGATCGCATTTCCACCAATTGTGAACGGATCGCAATGTTCACATTCTTGGTCACTCCGAACATTTCTCATTATATTTTCTGCATAGATGTTAAACAAGTATGGCGAGAGGATGCAACCCTGTCTTACTCCCCTTTTCACCTCAAACCATCCTGATGTTTCTCCCACTACTCTGACAGCTGCTTGTTGTTCATAGTATAGTGTTTCAATTAGATGGATCAAATGCGCTGGAAATCCCATATCTCTCATGATGTTCCACAATTTCTGATGTTGTACGCAGTCGAAGGCCTTGGTGTAATCTACAAAACAGGCATGAAGATCTACATTGTATTCTCTGCATTTCTTGAGGATGTTTCTCACATTAAAGATGTGATCTCTCGTACCTCTGCCTTGTCTAAAACCCGCCTGTACTTCATATAAGACTCTGTATGAGGTAAACAAGACAAGCAGACACAAGACATGCATGAATAACTGGTGGGTATATCCATGTAGAAGTCTATGAGGAGACAAAGAAGTGATAGCACAACTGCTCACTCATGCATGTCATAGAGGGCGACTATTATTAGATCGTGCATACGACTTGCAATCTTATCACGTAAATTAACTGCAACAGAATCCACCACTGTAAGAGCATATGAATACTTGGGTGCAGGACTTCCTGCAAAAAAAAAAATCAACTGTGGTGGTGGCCCATGCTCTGTAAAGACCAAAAATGGAAATGAATGAATAAATGGATGTTTGTGCATGAATGAATGAGTCTTTGTGCACTCTATGATCTACAAAGAGTTTGTGCATGGATGTATGTCTTTGTGCACTCTATGATCTACAAAGAGTTTGTGCATGGATGTATGTCTTTGTGCACTCTATGATCTACAAAGAGTTTGTGCATGAATGAATGAGTCTTTGTGCACTCTATGATCTACAAAGAGTTCGTCCATGATGCATGTCCCAACAGTGCAAAAGGATAGTTATATAATCCAATAGGAGCGCAAAGGAAGATGATGATGTTGACTTACCTATGGTCACTGAAGACAGAGACATCCAAGACAATCTTTTCCAAAAGTTCAATAAGCTCATTAGGAAGATCAGCTGTCATGAAAGCCTTCACAGCCACTGATATTTCCTCAGGGTCCTGAGTTTCAGACAGTGCCGTCTGCACAACCTGTTATTTGTGATGCAGAAAACATAATATCAGAGGGGCGTTCAGAAAGTAATGCACCACATCGTTTTTCTCAGCTAATAATGAAGATAGAAGCATGAAATTTTGCACACTTCAAATATGGCATGTGCCAATTGTGTGCACCAAATTGCACCGCAACCAGCCAAATATTATGGCTGTCCTAAACCGTTGAAATGGAGCGTGTTAGCAACTTGCGTTATAAGCAGCGAATTGTGATAGAATTTCTCATTGCAGAGAAGGAAACTGTTGTGAACATTCACAAGCGTCTATGTGATGTGTATGGAAGTTTGGCAGTCGACAGGAGTACAGTCAGTCGCTGGGTTCAGAGAATCAAAGAATCAGGAAGTGGAGATACGGAGCTGCTTGATCGGCCACGCTGTGGTCGTCCTGCCACAGCCACCAACGCAGAAATGTTGAAATGCGCTGAGGGCATTATTCTTACTGATAGGCGAATAACTACTCAACAATTGGCCTTACAGCTGTCAGTCAGCATTGGTAGTGCAAATGCAGTTATAAAAACTCTCGGATTTTCTAAGGTTTGCGCAAGATGGGTTTCTCGAAATCTCACAAATGACCACCGATTGCAAAGGAAAGCAATTTCTTCTGAATTGTTGGAGCGTTTCAATGCTGATGGAATGAACTTTTTGGCTAAGATCGTTACAGGTGACGAAACCTGGGCACATCATTTTGAACCTGAGACAAAAAGACAGTCAATGGAGTGGCATCATCCGCAATCACCACGAAGAAAGAAATTCAAGACAATTCCTTCAGCTGGAAAGGTCATGATCACTGTCTTTTGGGACATTGAAGGTGTGATTCTTGTGGACGTTATGCCAAGAGGAGAGACAATCAATTCACAAGCTTACATTAAGACATTGAAAAAAACTCAATCAATGTTTTCGCAGAGTTCGGCCGCACAAGAATCCAACAGACCTGCTTCTCCTTCACGACAATGCGCGACCTCACACAAGTCTGGCAACACGGGAAGCAATCACCAAATTGGGTTGGACTGTACTACCCCATCCACTCTATAGTCCCGATTTGGTACTCTCTGATTTTCATCTATTTGGTCCACTTAAAGATGCACTCCGTGGGACAAGGTTTGAAGATGATGAAGGAGTGATTCATGCAGCGAAGAAATGGCTACATGATCAAGACAAAATCTGGTATGGGCTAGGAATACATGCACTTGTTTCGTGCTGGCATAAAGCCGTACAAGTTGATGGGGATTATGTTGAATAATACCGATGTTTACATGACATATCCATGTATATTGTGTATAAATTTCATGCTTTTAGAATAAACAGCTCCTGAGAAAAACGATGTGGTGCATTACTTTCTGAACGCCCCTCGTAGTTAATACAATGCAGTATCATAACAATGAGATCTGACACCAGATATTACAAGTTCAAATGGCATATTCTGGTGTTTATATTTCAAGTCGAGGGGGACTGCTGTACACCTGATTATCAAAAGCAACTTGAACCCATGATGCTGTTGTTATTTAACTAGGGCTGCTGAGCTTCTCGCTCTTTTGCAGTCAATACCAAGTTGAAGACTACTGGATATTATCTACACTGTAGATCTAGGCTTTTCCTGTGGCTTTTCTGCCATTCCGAAACGTGTTAAGTTATGAGCTCCATTTTTCCCAGCTTGGCTTGCATGCAAAGGATAATCACATCTGGTCCCAAACTAACAAGATGAAGAATGTGGCAAACTGTGCATTCCCCGCCATCCAAGGGTACTCTCCAAATAGGCAGAGCTTAAATACTGTGCTCTGGTTCTGGGCTCTCCCAAGGAATTGGCACGTCCTACACAGAGCCACTTCTCAGCTCCCCCTGCCTATCACGGGTCCATAGTGAAATCCTCCTGCATGCAGGCAACCAGGTAAACACCAGAGTTACATCTGGGGCTCAAATGACTCCTCCAAGCTTAGTGTGCAATGCTGGTTCTCAGCGTGTTTCACCACAGGGGGAATCCCTGGAAGTGCGTAGATGATTTCAAGAGTCAATGAGGGTGTAATCAGCCTCACAGACAGATTCACCTCCACATCTTTATGCTGTAAAATTGTGCTCAGCTGGTGGTCATATAAGGATGACTCCAGATATGTCTCCATGCATGGAACTCTTGTAAAAGTACAAAGATAAAGGTAGTCCAATATACTGCCATAGGGGGAGTGAAGGGTAAGAGACTTCACCCATACTAAGTTTCAGCGTTATCAGGTGGGGTGATCAGCTCCCTTCCTTGCTACCTTTGCCTTCCTTAACTCAACTGCAGTCAGGTACCAATTTTTACACTGGGCAGACAGAAGAATGACATGACTTGGTTTTGAACCCGGTCCCTTTGCCTCGAGAAGCAAATGTGAGCTCATGTAAAGAATAATTTTACAGAAGTAGAAGTATTAACAAAGAATGTACCACTCTTCATCACTTAAATGTGATATTTAGATGGTTAGCGTTTTTTTTTTAGGTAGTCAGATTTCTATATTACTTTATGTAGTTTTGTTCGTCAGCCAACGTCATTTTAGTGCATTCTGCTCCCTAATGAACATCTCTTGTGGCTATAAAGCAGGCTGTGTTGTACTTAAAAGCTTATATAATGCTCAGTAAAAAAAAAAGGGAGTAAAGGATCCCGTTACACACCCATTGAGGCATATTGGGAATATAGTGTTAGGTCCAAATTTTCTTGACCATTGGCACACTAGGGGTGATGTGGTCAGCATCACGCCAGCCGCCTTAACCTTCCCAGAGTTGCTCTGGTACCCATTCAAGAGGCTGGGTCGACCTCAGAGCCGTTTGCGGTCTAAAGCAATCCCACTTCAACTGGGGATCGAACCATGGACCACCGAGCTAGGAAGCCAGTGATAATGCTCAGTGACAGCAATAAATTAATCCGCTAAGTATCATGCCTGGTGGCGCAGGTAATCGTGTCTCTTCGCAACTTCCAGTCTCCAGTACTTTTTATCAATTCTGCTGTTGGCTTCTTCCCATGATGTCAGACTGTTCAGTATCTTTTCTCTTTGTCGTCCTCCATTACTTTTTCCTTCAATCTTTCCTGCTATCACAATATTGAAGGAAAAAAATAAATTATTATGGTTCCAAAACAGATAAAGGCAGTGGGGTAGGAGGGAAGAGGTTATAACTGCATACAATAGTCTGAACAAACCTGATCAATAAGTTGTCTCTTGTACTCATTTTCCTCGCTGAGCACAGTAGCCCACAGATCTGGGTCACGTCTTCGAACCAAGTAGCGTGCTTCACTTTTGAACAGTGAATTCTCATTGCACACCTGACGAAGAGAAATTTTAGGTTATACCAAGCATTTCCTTTTGCAAACAGATCCCTATTACAAACATAACATTAAGGGAAACAAGTGAAAACAAAAATGATTAAGAATCCGTGATCAAGACCTAACATTTAAAGAGTTTTACTCCATTTTACTCCTAATTAATTGCCAGTCACAGCACTTCCTGACAAATTAAAAAACCATCTAAATGAACAACAGAGACACATCTACAAATATACCTTTATTAGCTCCTCATCACACAGACCCCTCTCATAAGCCACACAGGCCAAATGAGGGTCTCTCTTTTCACAATACTTTCCTACTATCCGGCTATCATAATACTGGTTTTCTCTGCAACAGAAAAAGGGGGAAGAAAATAAAGCTGATATCAATTTAGCCATGATAACCACTTCCACACCATTTCAAGATAACCGGTTGCTTGCCCCCGAGTACTTAGTTCCCAGGGGTCTCTAAAGAGACAAAGAAAAAAACAGGATTTCTTCACCCTCAGGCATGTCATGTCATACAAGGTGACTATTATGAGGTTGTGCATAGGGCTGGCAGCCTCATTATGTCAAACAAATTGCCACAGACACCACCATGTGAATGCATGGTGCAGGCTTCCTGCAAGGGCAACCGGCTGCAACAGTGGCATCATGCTCTATAAGGAACATAAAGGAAAATGATATGTTTGAACTGGTTGCTTCCATGTAATTTAAACGCGAGATTATTCTTCTGTCCTAGCTCTCTGAAGCATAAGGCACTGACAGAAATTAAATTTAAACCAGCCTAGTGCAAACCATCAAGTGTGGTTTCCAGGCATCTCTAAGTAAACAAAGAACTAATAGGACCGCGCAGTGGTTAGTGCACTGGCTTCCTAGCTCGGTGGTCCATGGTTCGATCCCCAGTTGAGGTGGGATTTTTTTTAGACCGCAAACGGCTCCGGGGTCAACCCAGCCTCATGAACTGGGCACCAGAACAACTCTGGGAAGGTTAAGGCAGCCGGCATGATGCTGACCACATCAACCATAGTGTGCCGATGGTCAAGAAAATACGGGCCTAACACCTTATTCCCAATACGCCTCAATAGGCATGTGACGGGATCCTTTACCTTTACTTTTTTTTTACTCCCTGAGGCAAATCATAAGAGGTGACTAAAGGGAAGGCTGAGCGTGGGGCTACAATCTCAGCATGAAAAAAAAACTGTTAAATATACCATCATTTCATAGGCATATGAAGTGCTCTGATACACTCATCTTGCATATTGGTCAACTTCACTGGTGACCTATGTTCCTTATGGAGTGAAATAAACGGCTCATTCACTAATTCATTAATGTGCAAAACAACATTTTTCACTCCAGGTCTTTCCAACATCTGTTTGATCCCTCTCTATGGCTCTTCTCCATGTTTCCATGGGGCCCTCCCTTTCAGATCTACGACATGTTTGTTTCGTCTATATTATTTAGACATGACAGGTTGCTTCCATGTCATTTAGACACAACAGGTTGTTTTTGTGTCATAAGATAACGTAGGTAACTTTCTAGCTTTTTTTTAAAGAGCAAATCAGTCCCTCAATCAATACCCTTTAGCTTCCTATGGAGCACATGCCATCAACAAACACCTGCCAAGTCCTCCTGTCGTGTTCCATCAGCTCTAGTTCTGTCCATATCTTCCTCATCATTTTCACTTCTGTCTCAAGTTCTCGTCTCCATGTGTTTTTTGGTCTACCTCTGCCTGGGGATTCCAGAACAAGGACTGCCTTTTAATGATATCAGCCGGTTTCCTCAATGTGTATCCTATCCATCGCCAGTGCCTTCTTCTCATCTCTTGTTCCGCTGACATTCGTCTGGTTCTTGTCATCAGTTCCATATTGGTAACATTGTCGTACCCTTACAATGCTTCTATTCTACTCAAGCTTCCACTTAAGAAAGTAGCTTTCATACGGGCAGTATTCCTTCCTTTCATGTTATATCCATTTTACATTTCCATTAAATTGCTCAACCACTTTAGCTGATGGAGAAATTCAATCACTTTACCAAGTACCATTTTGGATGTGCCTACCCAGTATGGAAGTTACTCTGCTGTACTTTGTCAAGTCCTGATGCAAGAGGTGATTTAAAAAATGCAAACTACATCAACAGTGCAGGTGCATATTTCGTTGTGACTTACCCACCATGATGATACATAAAAGAGAAACTAGATGCTAAAATGTATAAATATGCAATTTTCTTCAGTTCAATGGGAGCTTTATGAAGATTATAAGAAATTAATGCAGGCTAAATTCAACTAAATTAAAATACACATTTATATTCCTTGTTAATGTTCTGACAGTAACATTTGGTATGCGAATCTGTACTCTCAAATAAAAATGTCAGACAGACAACTCATTTTTCACGATAAGAAGAACTTCTTAAGGGTAGGACCTGTTTCAAAAATATGCTTCATTACTTCAGAACACTTAAGTAATTAGTACACACTCTCACAAAGTTAATTTTAGAGTAATTAGTACACATTCTCACAAAAGTTAATTTTAGATAAAACAGATCGCTACCTGAGAAATCTTTCTGGGTTGTTGTTGCTGTCAATGTAGATTTTAGCCAGAGCATTGTGAGTGGCAGGCTCTGTGACGCCTTCAAGGACTCTTGTTTCTAGCCATGGGAGTAGCAGCTTCAGTCTGAAAACAAAAGAACAGTTGCCGTATCCAGGTAAACTTAGATCTATACAAGTCATGTGACCACACAGTTCTTCCACTACTACCTCTTAGCCCCCTATGGAGCACATGCCACGCCTTTATGTCATGTGGTATCCATTCTAGGTCTTTCCATGTCTTCTTTATACTCTCCATGTCTATGTCTAATTCCTGTCTCCATCTTCTTCTTCTTCTTCCGTCCTTAGCCACGGACCGGCAAAGCAGTCAGTGGCCATTACGCCTAGTGGCGTCTTAGGGCAACAGCAGATAGGTTTTCTTTGCCATTGTTTCCCATCACGCCTAATGGCGTCTTTAGGGCAACGGCAAATCAATCCATTTGCTGTTGTTTCCGTAATCGAAGTGACTGGCAAATGGGTGATCAGCCCGTTCCTGTCTCCATGTCTATGTCTAATTCCTGTCTCCATGTCTATGTCTAATTCCTGTCTCCATGAGTTTTTTTTGGTGTCCCTCTTTTAAACAGGAGATTCCACACGAAGGACTGCCTTGTAATGCTTTCAACTGATTTTCTATTTGTGTGTCCTATCAAACGCCAGCCTCTTCTCCTCACATCTTATACCACTTGTATCTACTTCTCTTCATCAATTCCATATTGGTGATCTTGTCACTGAGTTCAAAACCTATTTCGCGCCAGCACCCAATAATGAAAGTACGTATCTTTCTGGTAGTCATTTTAGTTATTCTCCATGCTTCAGAGCCATACAATAGTATAGCCCTGACATTTGAGTTGCAGCACACAATAAACAACAGGAAGTGCACATTTGGTCTGACCAATTACCAACATGGCATGGAACATGTAGAGGAGCATAAACTAATCTGTTTTATCAGTTTTCTACTGCTGTCAACTATGAACTATATATAAATAAGCATCTTACTAATGGAACACATCAGCTTCTGTTCTGGCTAGGCATAAAGAGGAAAACTGCAGTAAAACTGTAACAATGGCAACATTTAGCACAGACTTGCCAGGTAGAGTTTTACATAACCAAACATGCAGCACAAAAGCCAAAGTACGAGGGGAAGTCAGTAAGTTACAAATTATGAAAACAAAAAATGAGATACGAACTTGCACACCATGTATTATTGCACTTACATTTCCCCTTTATTTCTCAACATAATCTCCACCAACATTGATACACTTATCCCATCGCTGTATTAGTGCTTCGAAACCTGCAGCATAGAAGTGCGTGCTCTGCTGTCTAATCCACATTCGCACCTCAAGTTCTACCTCTGCATCCCCCGCGAAATGTTTACCGCCAAGGTGAGCTTTTAGTGGACCAAACAGGTGAAAATCACTCTGGGCTAAGTCGGGACTGTAAGGCGGATGTTCAAGAATTTGCCACCCTAGTTGTTCAATTTTCTCCTGGGTTAATCGAGCTGTATGTGGTCTGGCATTGTCGTGATGGAGCAGTACTCCTCTAGTCAGTAGGCCTGGGCGTTTTCTTCGAATTGCATCCCGAAGCATCAACAGAACTTCACAGTACGATGCAGCATTCACATTCTCACCTTTCTTCTGGAAATGGGCTAACAGCACTCCGTGAGAATCCCAAAACACTGTAAGCATAACCTTCCCTGCTGATGGCGAAACCTTGAATTTCTTGGTTGAAGGTGAACAAGGATGTTTCCATTGCATTGAATTACGCTTTGATTCAGGTTGATAGTGACAAACACTTCACACCGTAAACAGGAAACATTTCCTTATCAATATCCTTTGCAGGAAGTCCTTTTGCCCAAAAAAAAACCGCACAACAGCGCGCTGTTCTTCGTTTGTACACTCCACGAGCACGGTCGCCATATTTATCTGCTCTGCGCAAGCGACACCTAGCAGTCTGCTACCTAAGCTAATCATAAAGTTGGATGATACTGTCGCCTAATGACACCTTTAGAAACTACCAAATACCATTTTCAGCTTCCCCATATCAGTTTGTTACCTACTTACTGACTTCCCCTCGTATTAGTCAAATCAGGACTTCCTCTGAGCAAAACAAAGATTACAACAACAAAAACAAATATAAAAGATATTAAAACAGATGCCTGTGGTTCAGCAAGTTGCAGTTTCTTTTGTTGTCTACATTTTTATCTCTTTCTTCTGTTCTTGTTTTGCACTGAGAAGGCCAACATTTTGGCTGTAGGCCTTTATCTTGAGATTCTATTTTTAAAATTTCCTTATATATTTTTATGTCCGATTTTATCGACTGCTCTTAGGAACAGATTTTGAGACATAAATACTTAAACATGTGTGTGGGTGTGTGCCAATGTTTTCCCTTTTTGGTAGGTCTGTTTTGCACTGGAAACACGCTGAAATTTTCCCATAAAAACTAATGGAAATGTTCAGATCACCCTATGAAGGCTTGCTTTAAAACCATTTTTTTCAGAAATAAATTATACGCAAATATATATGTATCCATCAGGTATGTGAGCACATGTGTATAAATGCCTGTATCTATATGATGAACTGAACTGAATTTTTAAATTACAACATATACACGTTAACAATAAATAATAGGTTTGGCAGTGGGATATTAATCATGAGATGTTTCCATTTGGCATTATTCGTGTAAATGAAAAACAGGTTTTGTAATTGATGATGAGGTAAACTAACAATTTTGGAAATAAGTGATGAGGTTAATTAGCAATTTTGGAAATCAGTGATGAGGTAAATTAGCAATTTTGGAAATCAGTGATGAAGTAAACTAATAATTTTGGAAATCAGTGATGAGGTAAATTAGCAATTTTGGAAATCAGTGATGAGGTAAATTAGCAATTTTGGAAACTGTTGACGAGTAAATGTGCAATTTTGAAACTCAGTGAAAAGGTAAACAAATGTTTGAGCCAGTACTGTGGAAATAAATTAAACCAAATAAAATATATCGTCTTACCAAAAATAAACAGCAAAATAAACATTTAGTAAATGTGCAAAACAACTGAATGATATAAACATGCAGATATAGTTATAATTAAACTTTATGAACCAAATAATAATGGGTAGGGGGAAAAAATTACAACTGAATAATTCTACCCCTTCCCTTAATTAATGTCTAATTTCTGGATTTAAAATCTGCCATGCATGATTAACCCAAAAATTTGACAACCAAAAACAAAATAAAACTGCATTGCAGAAGATAATCATATTAATGTGTTTCAAAAACTTGCGTCATATGACACATTTTTGCAAACAAAAGCAGTTTCTGCGAGGGGTGGGGAGAAAAGGCACATCTCAATGAAAACAAGTTTTTTTTAACAATCATCATCATTTGCCTTTGCCCTCTATACGGAGCATGGAGCCATTACCTCAGTTTGTCCCTCTGCAGGAAGCCTGGACCGATCAGTCACATGCTCCTGCAGCGATTGTTTCTGGGGCAATTTATTTGACATGAATCTTGCATGCCAACCCCATGCGCAATCTCATATTAGTCGCCTTGTACGACATGCCTGAGGGTGTCTGTAGTCATATTCTATGAGAATTAGCAGACTTGAAATAATGCGTTACTTAACTCTTTGACTCCACAATTATTTTCCACCCTGTGCCGTAATTTTAATTCATGATAGACTAAAAACAACGCTCAGAGAGTTGTTTTGGCACGGGTGTCAAATCTGACCAACGCTCTGAGCGTTGTTCCGGAGTCAAAGAGTTAAATTACAAAGAAAAATTATAAAACTCTTCGGAAAACTTATTAGACTACTTCAAAAAACTTAACACAGGTAACTTGCTAATTAAAAATATAAACAAACTTTTAAGAAATGATAATAAATAAAAACGCAAATGAACAGTAAATAATACAAACAGAATACCTATATTTAACAGCTTGAAACTGAATGACATATGTGAGCTACAATTATTTAACTCTATCCTAAGCAAGCTGTTACAACCCTGGTTATGGACATAAGCCACTAATTCATTTCTTATTTCAGCTGGGGTCAGAGTGGCTAAGAAAGAAGTATGGCGCCTGCCTCAAATTCTAAAGGTACCGGGTCCAATTCCCAGTTGAGGGAATATAATTTATAGAAATTATTTTCAGAATCAGTGGTCCTAATGATGGCATACCCCCCCCCCCCCCCCCATCTCCTGGGTAGTAAGATCGGATGCCTTGCCTTCTTGGATAAGGGCGAAAAAATATGAGGTCGTGTGTGCAAAGTTGCACATGTTAAAAATCCCACGGCAGTTAAAATTGTAAAGAGTAGGCCATAAGGCCACTGCCCTGGCAAAATCTAAAAATTAGGCCAAAAATATTCAAAATTAACTGCTCTGTTAGCTTAATGTAAAATCTATGTGCAAAATAAAAACCACTAACCCACTGGCAAATCTATCATGAAATAAAGAAAAAGAAATGAAAGACATCCTTCCCCTCACTAAATGAATCTCCTCTTAGCTCCCACAGAACTTACCTATGAGCACTTTTGTCGCAAAGAATGAAAAAGATACTGCTTACCCAATTGGTTAACACCACAGAACATATTTACCTGCAGCATTTGGAATGGCATAGTATTTTGTAGCGATTATATGCTAAAAACAGTCCCTTAATAGATATATTAAAAGTACAGCTGACACTATGTTTACAACTGAAAACACAGACACACAATCTAATATAGGATCAGGAATGAGGACAACAGAATCTAGTTTCATTAATCAAAAAAATAAATCAAAACAAACAAACAAAAATCTGTCAGTTTTAACAAATTCTTAAGTGTAAGTCCTCAGAGCAGAGTCAGCTGGATAGACTGTGGAACACAAAACTGACGCATTTTGACTCTTATTTTGTTAAATTTTTTTTTTAAGCATAAAGTTTTTACTATTTTTCCCCTTTCTTTATGTTCCCTCTTCATTTCAACGTTATTCATTGTATGTGTTGAATTCTCCTCAGGAACCGAATTTCTAAAACCCACAATTGATTCTTTTGTTTTCATCATCCATACCTCACAGCTGCACAATGCTTCTGACTCTATCAATGCAAGATTCATTCCCTGCCTTACTTGTTTAATATATTTTACTTTATTCTCTACTTCTGCTCTGGCTTGCGTGGTTCCAATTGTGTTAAAATTTATGTTATACATTTTCCACATAATGTTGTGAAAGTGCCAATATATCCTAATTTTTTCTCCTAATACAGTTCCTTTTACTATGATTGTAACCAGTAACTGTCATGTTTTCTTTTAAAACTATAAGAAAATAGAATACTTCTTCTTCTTCTTCTTCGTACACTCTCAGACGTCCACTTGAATGTTCTCAAAGAAAGCAGTAGTCAGTTTGAGGCTATTTGAATCCCCGTAAAGCTTTTCCACCAAAGGAGCTGGTGTCGGCCATATGCACTTTCTCCGTACCACATATAAAGGGCAACTTTGAAATAGAATACAAGACTAAAGTATGTACACTGCTCTGAAGTAGTGAGGCTGAATGGTGATCAAGCTCATAACTAAGGCATTCTAAAAGAGTTCAACATTGGGTAAAGAGGGCTGTTGACAGTCAACCTCAAGAGGCTACAAAATATACATTGGCAGTGATATGAAATGTAAATTGCTGCATTCATTTTTGCTTAGCAAAAATTAATAGGCACAACATAATTCTGTCTTGAAACAACACACAGCTCAGTCACAGGCTGCCATACAACAGCCTAATCCATAACTGACTAACCTGTTTCTCTTCTCCACTTCTTCCACAAGTTCATCCGTGGAAAACTGCCCCTTAACTACCAAGATTAGTTGCTTGATGATGTCTTCTGCACAGTCCACGTCCAACAGGCCTCCAATAACAACAGGCAAGCGAGATGGATTAACCTGCAGGAACATCAATTTTATGCTGAATCAATGTTTGTTTCTGTGCATTTAAAATTACATAAAAGTCAACATAGAAAGGTTTGCCCGAATGATTGGTTCTGGCTTAGTTCTGGTTTGCCCAAAGGATTGGTTTTGGTTTGGTTTTGGTTCACCCAAAAGATTAGTTTTGGTTTGGTTTTGGTTCACCCAAAGGATTGGTTTTGGTTGGCCCAAAGGATTAGTTTTGGTTTGGTTTCGCTCAAAGGATTAGTTTTGATTCAACCAAAGGATTGGTTTTGGTTCACCCAAAGGATTAGTTTTGGTTTGGTTTTGGTTCACCCAAAGGATTGGTTTTGGTTTGCCCAAAGGATTAGTTTTGGTTTTGTTTTGGTTCGCCCAAAGGATTAGTTTTGGTTCACCCAAAGGAATAGTTCTGGTTTGGTTTTGGTTCGCCCAAAGGATTGGTTTTGGTTTGGTTTTCGTTTCACCCAAAGGAACAGTGATATAATGTGAAATTCTTCATGTTATTTGTTCATTTGATATTAATTTAATAGGGAGTTCATCTACATGAACAATAAATCTATGTCACACTATACCCCTGCAAAACAGCTACATAATCTAGATTTTGCCTACGACCTGGTTTTTCTGTTCCATAACCGTAACCAGATGCAAGACTAAATCTAAATGCCTGATGACAGGTCACAGAAATTGGGTTTGAAAATACACATGGAAAAGACAAAGATAATGAGAATAAATGTAGCAAATGATATGATAGTATTTGAAGATACACCACGACAAGATATAGAATCATACATATATCTATCTTGGCAGCAATATGGACAAGGTTGGAGGAACCGAAAGTGATATCAAAATAAAAATATGAAAGGCAAGAGGAGCTTCCACTGCATGGGTAATATATGGCAACCAAAATAAATAAAGTCCAATGCAAAAATCAGAATCTTCATCTGCAATGTCAAGCCAGTCTCTGGCTTATGGCTCTGAAACATGGAGAACAACCAAGCTGTTACTGGTTTTCATAAATACGTGCTTGCAACGAACAGAAGGATTGAATTTGTGTGAATACATCAGCAAAAAAGGCATGCACACCATCATTACAGGAAGGACACTGAACTGGGTTGGCCATGTCCTCAGAAGGGACTCTGACACCATCACCAGAACAGCTATGCTATGGACCTCAGAAGGACGGCACAAGAGAAGCAGACCACAGACAACCTTGAGGAGAACAGTGGAGGCTGAGATGCAAAACATGAACCAGAGTTGGGGCACGGCACAAAGGATAGCCATCGACCGAGCAAAATGAGGACAGTTTGTTGCTGCCCTACAAGAAGCCACTAGCGTGATGGCCACTGACTGCTTTGTCAGTCAGGTGCTAAGGATCCAAGAAGAAGAATACATCAGCAATGTGGAAGTGATGACAAGAACCTGACAGGAGCCAGTGGCATGGGAGATGAGAAGAAGATACTGGTGATGGATAGGACCCCATCTTGAGGAAACCTTTTAAAAACTTTACAAGGAATTCCTTTGTTATAGAATCCCCAGAGGTCGGAGTGGCTCAAAGATATGGCATCCGCCTCATTTTCAAGAGGCACCGGGTTCGAATCCTAGTTGAGGGATTATAATTTATTGAAATTTTTTTTTTTCAGAACCAGTGGTCCTAATTACATCATACTCCCCCCTGGTCTCATGGGTAGTGAGATCGGATGCCTAGCCTTCTCGGATAAGGGCGAAAAAATAGGAGGTCCCGTGTGCAAGTAGCGCAACGTTAAAAATCCCACGGCAGTTGGAAATCGTAAAGAGTAGGCTAATCAGGTCGCTGCCCTGGCAAAATTTAAAAATTAGGAAACCTACCCACCACGAAAATATTTATAGAATGTGTGATTCCTATACATTATATACACACATTGGGATTCTCGCCAGTGCTACGGAGTTCGTGCACTGCGCTGAGATCCTCCTTGTGTTATCTAAGGGAGGAAATCGTAGCACTGATGGTGGTGTCCGCGTGCAGTGAAGATAGTCGTCCTTAAAAACCAAACCAAACCCCAGGTTAAGTGATAGATGGAGACCAAACAATACATGGAAAACCGCACACTGGCGGCAGAAATGACAGGGATAAAAAATGGCATGAAACAACTCTGAGGCACTGTAGGACCTGGCATAAAGTTGTTGAAAGCCTATGCTCCATGTGGAGCAGAAGGATAGTGGTGATGATAAGTGTACAATATTCATCCTGTTATCCTGTCCATTTCAAACAAGGTACAATTTATAGGGATTACCTGCCAGAACACCTGTCTCCTCCTGAAGTCTGGCAAAAATCAACATCTACAATCATGATCATCATTATTCCTCTCTCATATTCCACCAGGAGCATGGGACAACACTACAGCTCATTCAATTACAGGAAACCAGTGCACAGTACTTCATGCGCTGTTGCCGTGGTGATTTTTGCAGCAATTTGTTTAACAAGATGAGTGCTGCCAGCTTCAAGCACAACATTTAGGCTGTAATGTTGTTTAGACAAATAGTATTAAATTAAACCAAAATTATATGAGTTTGACAGCTTCAAAACGTTATTCTGTGCTACTTAATCAGGCAAGTGCTGCACTCTTCACATAAGATCAGAAGAGGGAGCAGTTAGTGTCATCATATTGATATTTTTAAAGTTTCATCTTTGCCAGCTACAAAAATATTAGCAATCCAGTGGCATTTTGTAACTTTTTTTTTTCTCATTTACCTAAAGCCATATCATCATCTTCCTGTTCGCTCCTTAAGGAGAATAGGAGCCACCACAGTAGTTTGTTCCCGTGCAAAAAGCATGCACCAAGCATTCACTTGCTCTTCCAGCGGTGGTTTCTGTAGCAATTTGTTTTACATGATGAGATTGTGAGCCCCCACGCACAACCTCAATTTAGTCGCCATATGCATGTGAAAAATTATTTGCTGGAGCTGTTATTATGTAGTGTATTATAAATGTTAGATGGAATTAGAACGATTCTCAAGCTGTACACTCACAGGTAGAGTTGTCTTCAAGTCTGTCCTAACGAGTCTCAAGTTTCTAAGCCCAAGCCCCAAGCCGAGTTGCAAGTCTCTTAGTGCAAGTCACTAGTTCCTAACACTAGCTTTCTAGTCAAATCCCGAGTTGAGCCTCATTTTTTAAAATATCTAAAACTGTTAATGGCCACAATCACACTGTATCGAACAATCACATAGTTCACTATTAAAAATAATGAAAAATAACAATACGTTATATAGTTTTAGTATTTTTACAATCTTATTTATTGGCTCTTTTTATTTGATCCAAGTTATTTTTCAGTATTACGTTTTAGAAATAATATCTTCTAAACCACACCCACCCCCAGCCTACAATGGAATAATACACATGATCAGCACTAAATCTCGTTAGTTGTTTCAAGGACTTATACTCAAGTTTTCTTTTTGTCTGCCCATTTTATTTCTGTCTAACAAATGGAACAAAAATTTCCCTCTGCAGTCCTAAGTGTTATGTTTCCACTGCCGAGGAATGTTAATGTTTAGACAGACTCCCCGAAGTTCGTTTAACATCAGTGTACAGTAATGTCTTCTAATAAGCTGAAGGAAATATGTTTGCACAACAGAATTTTTGTCTGGGTGATATCACTTTAAACAAACCGTTTTCAGCTTCTCCTTTTTTAAGAGTGCATTATGAATGAGGACGGAGAGTTGATTTGCCAAAATTGGCAATTCTCAGGTCAAGTCGCTAATATCAACATCTCGAGTCGAGTCTCCAGCTGAGTTGCTGTGATGACTCGAGTCCGAGTCGATTTGAGTCTGAGTTGACAGACTCGAGTCCGAGTTGATTGACATGAGTCGACAACGCGGCTCACAGGTTGGTGAAACTGAACAATTTAGCTAGTATTTGCAAAACTAACATAATAGTGTTCAGTGGTCCTTTTTAGTTTGGATGCTGGTTCAGCTATATATAATTATATCACAGTCATGTGCAGAGTACTATCTCAGTTCCTCAGACTGCTAAAGTCTTGCTGGTTTGTTTCAGAAATGCTTCCGCTGAGATACCTACCGTACTTCTTTTTCCTTTACTAAATTATGCAGTGTTTTGTATAAACACTGATATTATTTGTTAATAATACTATACAATTTCCTTCACACCCATCTGTTTCTCTTAAATTTGTTCTACTTCAGTACAAAATACTTGTCTATCAATTTCACACAAAAGAGATACATCACATATAACTGCAGCACCCTTCCATAAAACATTTTTCCAATTTTAGGCCAAGAATGTTCATTAACACATTAACTACCGCAAGCCGCTGTCAGCGGCTCACAAGATAATCACATTTGGACCGCAAGCCGCTCAGAGCGCCAATCTAATTTTAGTAATAAAACGAATGAAAAATGTACTGAAACACTTTCTGATCTGGTTCGAGATTTTAAGTTGCCACTGGAAAACAAATTCCCAAAGCATGGTTGTTGTAGAACACTGGAAAATTTATATTATGTTCATATTTTTCAGCGTTTTGGGTTAGTTACCAAATCGTGTAGAACTGTTTACCGTGGCAACTAGTGATAATAATAATAATAATAAATTCTTTAACACTTTGCTGACCAAATTCGACGATAGACGAATTTCCGGTTGAAACCCTTGCTGACCAGATTCGACGAAAGTCGAATTAGTAACTCTACCAACGCAACAGACAGCCGTATCGATAGTTTTACGAAACAAGCCTCATCCGGGTATTTTTAACATTCCAAAATGGCTGCGCCCATGAATGATATCGTGAATCGCTGTTTTTGAGTCGAGTTTTGATTAAAATTTCATTATTTTTAGTACAAGAGCCCATTCTTTGTTTTCATCATGTGTGATGATGAAAACCAGACTTATAACAGAGATGATTCTGACTCTGGCAGCGAATCTGGGGCCGAAAGTGATATCTCATGGCTAAGTAGAGATGTTTCACTCAATCGAAATGCAACTGATAGCAGCGATAACGAATTTGGATTAGATGAAGGTGATGTAGTTACATCTGAAGCAGGAGATGGGCGTGGCACAAGAGACCACAGCAAGACTGCACATCAAAATAATCTGTGGAGATGGAGAAAGCTTGCTCAAAACGAACTTGTTGAGCTTGACATGCTTTCTTCATACGAAGAACAACAAGGTGTCACGGCAGACACAACTGACTTTAAGTCAATTGATTTTTTCAAACTTTTTTTCCCCGACACTGCCATAGATCTGATCACTGACGAAGTGAATAGGTACGGAGAAAATCACCTCTCTCAGTACACAGGAAATGCTAAGTACAAGAAACGTACTTGGGATAAAACTGATGCAGTTGAAATTTCTGCATTCATAGGCCTTCAGATTGGTATGGGAATGTGTTGCAAACCAGAAGTCTCAGACTACTAGTGTAAGAATTTTTGGTTGAATGATACACCATATTCGAGGGTCATGAGTCGGAACAGGTACCAACAGCTCCACAGAAATCTCCATTTTAATAATAATGATAACAGAATTGAGAGGGGGCAGCCTGGGTATGACCCCCTCTTCAAGCTCAGACCCTTACTGGATATTATTTTGCCTACATATAAGCAACACTAACACACCTGGGCTGGGGAGTTGTCAATAGATGAAATCGATGGTGAGGTTCAAGGGTAGAATATATTTCAAGCAATACCTGCCAGCAAAAACCCACAAAGTGGGGAATAAAAGTATTTGTACTCACTGATGCTAAAACACAATACTGCCTGAAAATTAAAAATTTATACTGGTAAAGGCAATGATGAAGGTTCTGTTGGGGCAACTTCCAGGGTTGTGAAAGATCTTCTTGATGGATATGGCAACAAAGAATATAACCTCTACTGCAATAGCTTTTATTCAGCTCAAGCGTTATTTCATGAGCTAAAAGAAATTCAGATTGGTGCATCTGGAACAGTAGCTGAGAATAGGAATCATTTTCCTGAAGCACTGTAGAGAAAGCAACCCAAATTGAAAAATGCAGATCATCCTGCATTTTGTGCCACAGAAGATAAAGGCATGTTGGCAGTTACCTGGCATGACACAAAAAGAGTTAATCTTTTATCTACTGTACACTCCAATGATGTTATGGACAAGACAGTTATAAAACTAGGAATACCTGAGGGAAGAACAATTCAAAAGTCAGTGCTAGCAGATATATACAACAAAAGTATGGGCGGTGTCGACCACTTCGGCCAACTGGGTGCAAGCTATCCCTACCCACAAAGATCATATAAATGGTACCTGCCATTATATCATTTCTTAGTTGAAACTGCCCTGGTTAATGGGCACCATACCTACAACACTGCCAACTCTACAAAAAAGATCACAGCAAAGAAGTTTCAGGCAGGATGTCAGTCTCGCTCTTATTGAACCTGCTATTCTTCGACGCAATGTGACACCTTCAAAACCACAAGTCACAACAACACGACTTACTGAGCGCCACTTCATTGATAAATATGAAAGGGCAAGGTACAAACCAGACTGTAAAGTGTGTAAGGCTGCAGGGAAAAGAAGCCAGACTGTCATGTACTGCCCAGATTGCAATGTACCTCTATGCACGATACCGTGCTTCAAATTATACCACACAGTCGAGGATTATCAACGATCCAGACAAAGACTCTTGCAGAGGCCTACAGCTACAACTTCAACCCCAGTTAATGAAGGAAGCAGCGCAGACTCCAACTAGAGGTATGTAACTATTCAAAACATTCACAAACACTCATTGTCAGATGCCGCAGACACAGAATACACTCAAAAAAGACAATATAAAAAATTAAAATTTTCTTTGCATTTTATTCACAATTTTTATGAGCCTTTTTTATGTTGAAAATACATGGTTATTAATAAATCAGTACGTCAATTAAGATTATTTTCTTCATTGCCATCAATGTCCCTAACATTTTATTGCACTGACATCGAACAAATTCACTAAACACTGGAAAAATATCATGGTTTTAAAACATCTCCTGAAATTTCTATAAATAGCCACACAAATTCAAGATGGCCGCCATGATCATGTGACCAATTTGTATAAAATACATTTTTTCTGATGTAGCAGCCATTCATAGTTGTGCTCTGAAAATTTCAAAAGCCTATGTCTGTTTTTCAATTTTTTATGAATTTAAAAAAACAAAACACAAAGAAATCTGGTAATGGGAGACATTAATGCTTAGGATCGCTGGTCAGCAAAGTGTTAAGCACCAAACACGGTGCATAAGGCAGAAACCAGTGCTCTCCAGGTTGTTCGTTGTGACGCCACTCCTCTTAGCTCTTGCACATTATTTAGGCCCAACGTTCTTCCTTCTCTTATTATTGTTCTTCTGAGTGTTTCTTTTGGGCTTCCTTTTTTCCTCTTACCCTCAGGAACCCAAGTGAGCGCCTGTAGTGGTATTCTGTTGTTTTGCATTCGTAGGACATGACCGATATATGACCATCGTCTTTTCCTTATATAGTCGGAGACATATTTCTGCCTAGAGTCTTCTCTTATTTGTCGATTAGTCTTGAATTCTTTCCAACTGATGTTCATGAGTTAACTAGTGATAGGACAACAAAAAATGCGTGTACATCTCGTGTAACGGCTGAAAAGGATAGAAACGTGTTTCAACAATTGACTGATAGATCTAGCGACGAGAACAAGAGTGAAAACGGTGTGAACATTGATTGAAATTGTGATTTTGATAGAGATGAGGCGCAAGCAGTTATAATTGTGAAAATATTGCAAGTCCTCGGCCATATTAGGGCCGTTAAATGGCAACAACCTCTATTAGAGTTACAACCAGTGTTTATTGTAATAGTACATTCATTTATCTTTAAAATGACGTTTAATTCATAAAAATCTGTAACCAATTACAAAAACTACAGCTTACTTTGTGCAAACATCTACAGGATGAAAATGGGAAAAAAATTTAATTCGGCCACAGTGTGTTTTTCAATTCGGTAGTTAATGTAAGGAATCTGATGTAGGTCAAGATGGCGGCGTGGTAGGCCGCACTTTTGTGTTGTGCATTTCATGTCGTCGTTTTGGAGTCTGCATCAGTGGTAACGGCCCTCATTAAGGCTGTATGAGTTTGTAGTGTGTTTGGCTATTTCTGGATTATGTTAATAAGTATTTTAAAGATGAAAACATCAAGTTTGCCTATCATGTGAGTTCGCTGTTTGTGTTGATACAAGTAGCCAAGATGGCGGTTTTGTGATGTGTCGATCGGACAGTGTTTCAAAACATTACAGATTTATTGAGGGATATTGTTACTGCTCCAGGTACATTTTTGTATGTACCTGCAAGGATACTTGGAGAGGAGATGGGCACCGCCAAGCAAACCTCTTGCCCACTGAAATGCTATGATGGAAAGTCAACTCAGTAATAATTTGCCGGATCGGCCGATGCCCGGATTAACAACGACCGCGCTCTCATTGCCCCTTGAGAGTGATAAGTCAGCGAAATGGGGTAAAAAACCTGTTTTTGAAACTTCCAAGAGAAAGTTTTGTTGTTGGAACTTGGAATGTACGCACGCTATATGCGTGTGGAAAAGTCAAAGAACTAACACATGAAACTTGTTAGATACTCGTGGGACATCCTGGGCCTAGCAGAAGTCAGATGGACAGGATTAGGTGAATCAATAACGGATGATGGTCACAAAATTTGGTTTAGTGGAGATGAGTCTAAACATCAGCATGGAGTAGGTTTTATCGTACATAAAGATAGATTGAACTCTGTCATCAGCTGCACCCCAATAAATAGCAGGCTTATCACCATTCGTATTGCAGCACATCCAAAGAACATCTCCATTATACAGGTATATGCCCCCACTACTGACTATGAGGATGAGGCAATTGATACATTTTATGACAATCTGGATGAAGCAATTAAGAAAATTCCAAAGAAAGATCTTCTCATCGTGTTAGGTGATTGGAATGCTAAAAATAGGGCCAGATGCATACGGTCACTGGCTGGTACAGTGGGGAGATTTGGGACAGGTGTGAAACCAACGATCGAGGACTAAGGCTACTAGAATTTGCCAGCAACTATAAAACTAACCATTGCAAATACACTATTTCCTCATAAGTTATCAAGAAGAACAACGTGGCATGCCCCAAAACTGAGATACATGGCCAAATTGATTTTATTCTTGTATCCAAAAGATTCAAGTCTAGTATTAATAAAGCCAAGACTAGGACTTTTCCTGGCGCCGACATTGGTAGTGATCACGACATGGTATTGATGACGCTCAAGCTTAAACTTAAAAAGAACTATAATCAAAACAGATGTTCTCAGTTAAGATTTCAATTTAGACACAAACTGAAAGATCCAGAAATCGCGGGAATCTTTGAGGCAACTGTTGGAGGAAAATTCGCAGCTCTCAACTTTTTGGAGGATGATATCAACTCAATCACAGAGAACATGAAAGACGTGCTCATTGAATCAGCAACAGAAATACTTGGTAAAAAAAAGAAAATAAACAAACCATGGGTTACAGATGACATTCTGAAGTTATGTGATACACGGCGGGAAATGAAAAAGGTTAAGAAAGAGGTTCCTGAAGCAGCATGGCAATACAGTATGGTGAATAAAAATATTAGGAAGAAAATGAAACAGGCCAAAGAAAAATGGGTAGCTGATCAATGTGAGTCCATTAATACGGGGCTAATAAAAGGTAACAGCAAGGCAGCTTTTGACACATTAAGAAAACTATCAAAACCCCAACAGCCCAGGGTAACTGTCATAGAAGATAGCAATGGGGCTCTGCTCAATGAAAAAAAACAGCTGTAATGAGAAGGTGGACAGAATATTGTAAAGAATTATATAACTGTAAACTTGATACTGACTTAGGCATATTAAACAACATTAAGTGCGAAAACAGGGAACTCGGAAATGCAGCAATATTACGGGAAGAAGTGGAAGAGGCTATATGTTCGATGAAAGGAGGGAAGTCACCGGGTGTGGATAATATCCCAGCAGAGCTCTTGAAATATGGAGGACCAGATATAGTAAAAATCATGACAACAATTTGCCAGAAGATATGGAGTACAAAAAAATGGCCAAAAGAATGGACGCAGTCATTAGTAATACCGCTTCCAAAGAAAGGAAATCTAAAAATGTGCAAGAACTACAGAACCATTAGCCTTATTAGTCATCCAAGTAAGGTGATGTTAAGGATACTTTTGAACAGAATAAAACAGAAATCAGAAGAAATCTTGTCAGAGGAACAGGCTGGCTTTAGACCAAAAAGAAGTACCTCAGAACAAATCTTCAATATTAGAGTACTTATCGAAAAACATCTCCAACATCAACACGATTTATACCATAACTTCATCGATTTCACAAAAGCCTTCGATCGAGTCTGGCATGAAGGCTTATGGCAAGTAATGAGAAAATTCAATTTTGATACCAACATCATAGATATCATTGAAGCACTATACAAGGACGCAAGCAGTGCTGTTTTTGCAAGCAACGACATTGGAGAATTTTTCAAAACAACTGTAGGAGTTCGGCAGGGATGTATCCTGTCCCCAGTGCTCTTTAATATTTATCTAGAACATATTATGCAGGAGGCTCTCTACGATTATAAATCAACCATATCGATTGGAGGCCGACCTCTGTGCAACCTACGTTTTGCTGATGATATTGATCTGATAGCTGGATCAGAATCAGAACTTCAAGACCTTACCTCTAGACTGGAGAAAGTAACAAGAACGTATGGGATGGAAATTAATATAGAAAAAAGCAAGATATTGGTGAATAGCCATAAGAAACATGTTCCGACCAACATTACGTTAAATGGGCAAACGTTAGAAGAAGTTAACACCTTTAAATATCTCGGGTCCACTATATGTAGTGATGGAAGATCAAGTAAAGAAATCAAGACAAGACTTGAGATGGCCTCAGCTGCCATGACAAAGTTGAATGTGATCTGGAAAAGTAACATCAGTTTTCCTGTGAAGATCAAATTATACAAATCACTTGTATTATCTATTCTCTTGTATGGGTGTGAGAGCTGGACACTCACTGCAGATACGGAGCGAAGGATTCAGGCTTTCGAGCATAAATGTTATAGAAGAATTTTGCGCATTTGCTATAAAGAGCACAAAACAAATGTCTATGTTAGAGAGAAGATAAACACCTATGCAGGCCACCAAGAACCACTTTTGTCAATAGTGAAACATCGAAAGCTTGCCTGGTTTGGGCATGTAACTCGTCATGACTCCCTTTCGAAAACGATCCTTCAGGGGACAGTCGAAGGTAAACGGAGAAGAGGAAGGCAAAGAAAATCCTGGGCTGATAACATCAAAGAATGGGCAGGACACGGTTTTTCCACACTTGTACGCATTGCTGAGGATAGAGAGCAGTGGAGGACCCTGTCTGCTGATGCTTCCACCATGGCACCCCTACGACCCATGACGGGTTACGGGCTGAGATGAGATGATGAGTTAATGTGTTAAAGTAATTAATGTGTAAGAATCAAATACCTTCAGAAAGTTTTTCACTCGTTCAGGATCGTAACAGTTGCTTTCTCTGCAAATCCTCTCCACCTCTTTGATCTGGCCTGTTTTGCAGGCAGCCTGAATGTACTTGAAGTGAACCTCGGCGTCTTGGCTAAAGTTGACGATGGAGCCCAAGAAGTAGAAGAGGCCTGAAAAATATAGAGAACACAACCGTGTGTGTACTCTGCTTATTGTAAGTAAAGCACCTTTTTTTTTTCCACATTAAAAAACTGTTGCTGAAGGACTCATGAGATCATGAAGTGACTGCATTATAAGTAACTACTGCACTCTGATGGTTTCTGTAGCAATTTGTTTGACATGATGAGGTTGCAAGCCCCCATGTGCAACTTCATCTTAGTCACCTTTTATGAGGGAGCAATGGCCCTATTCTTCGCTTGTCTCCTCAAAGACCCCCCCCCCCCGCAAACTATGCGGGACAAACTGGGATTACATGGCTGCAACAAAACATTCTGATAAAGAATTATGGCAAAGACAATGCATGCACAAAGTACAATCAGGAAATACAAGCAGAGATGGACAAAAGACAGAGAATACAAAGAACAACCCAACATTCAGACAGACCACGGCTTCTTAACCTGTGGTCCATGAATGGATTCTAAGGGATCGGTGTATATAACCCAAAATTTAAAATGTGAAGTTTTTTATTATGCTTTTATGTAAATTTTATTTTTTTTCAAGAAGGGGTCCATAGCCTTCATAGGACAATAAAAGGGGTCAATAGCCTTCATCGGACAATCAAAGGGGTCAATAGCCTTCATCAGACAATCAAAGGGGTCCATAGCCTTTCTTGGACAATCAAAGGGGCCCACAGCCTTCATTGGACAATCAAATAGATCAATGCCACAAAAAAGGTTATGAAGACCTGAGATAAGACAATGGACTGTGTTACAGAAGATTTATAATGTAATTTTGCATGATGACCACACTATGTCTATCTATGGTTCATCATGTACTTGCCCGGTTTTTTACTTATATTGAATGCATAAATATTAATACGTCACTAGGAGTCTAAGACGTAATCCGTGTTGCATTAAATTATGCAAATGAGGGCTAACGGTGACAAGTTCATACAATGTCCTTGAAAAAATTTTCACAGTTCCAGTTCTTTGATAACATGCAAGCATACTTGATTTTCAATCTCCCCAGCACTGGATCACCAAAAATTCTTCTTGTTACGGTTGATGTTGGAACAAGAGATGTGTGTTGTAGTTGGTTCTTGTATAATATTAGGTCAATGCATCATGCTGATAACTTGAAAGAATGTCGTGCGTGAGATCATATGTATGCCATCAAATTAGTGCAGAACTTCGTAGTTAAATGGGTCCACATAATAGGACAGGTTTAATAACATGTAGACGAATCATAGTTATGGCATTGGCAATAGAGAAGTACATGAATATGCATAAAATCCTTACAACAGTCTCGTCTCATCAATTCATTTCTGGCCGCTGTACTCGGAGTGCCTAGCAAAGTTTATCACCCAAGTATTGTGGACCAGATAAATGAAGATGTAAAATTCTAAGTAGAAATACTTCTCTGCAAGATACGTAGCAGTTCCATCATGTCTGGAATCTTCTTAATAAGTGGCGGCCTTCGCAGATCATTACAGCCACATCAAAATATTTTATTTCTCAACCATTTCGGGAGCTAGAAAATGAACGTCTTCCTCTGACGAATACTATAGACGAAAGGCCTCGAAACAACCGTTTGCATAATTTAGTGCAAAACGGATTACGTCATAGACTCCTAGTGACGTATTAATATTTATGCATTCAATATAAGTAAAAAACCGTGCAAGTACATGATGAACCATAGATAGACATAGTGTGGTCATCATGCAAAATTACATTATAATCTTCTGTAACAGACTGGGACCCACAAGGCAGGCAGCAAAAGAGAAAACCATACAAAACATGAAAGTGAATTCTGAGCACAAAGCACAAATCCATCTAAATATACTGGGGACAAAACTAAACTAAATAAGTAAAGATTAGGATAATGTTGTTTAATTAGACTGGTGAGCTTGTTGGTCTTTCGCAAGCAATGTCTAGATGAAGAATGTGCATGCTTTCTGTAGCCGTTGGGTGGTGCCATATAGTGTTTGTGATTGCTGGGCAGACGGGTAACAGTCTTCTTCTTTCTGTGGTGAGTCATAAGCACATGAGCCGCAAACGTTGAACTATCTTGTATGGATGGTACAGTGGTCGCAGTTAAGCTCAGGTGAGGGGTTGAATATGCTTCAGCTGTCAATAGTGTCAGCCAGCTGTATTACTTATATTCAGTTTGGTGGTAATCATTCTTCATCATAATATTTTTTTGCTCTCTGTACGGAGCATGGAACCATCACTCCAGCTGGTCCCCTTGCAGACATTCATTTGCTCTTGTACTGGTGGTTTCTGTGGTAATTTGATTTACATGATGAGGTTGCCAGGCCCATGCACAACCTCATATTAGTCACCTTGTACGACATGCCTGAGGAAACAGTGATCCTGTTCTTCCTTTGTCTTTTCAGAGACCCCGGGAACTGGACGGGACTTTGGAGGTAATAGATTAGGATATAACCCAGATTAGTGCTGCCATAAAGGATCTTTACACCATTAAGCATAAACAGCATTAAATAAGTGAGCAAGATTATCACTTTTATCATGGAATCTGCATTGCATGTGCATACTTCTGAAGTACCCCTACTATAATGACTCAAATTTACTTTCTACTCATTACTAGCTATGAAAAAATCCCTACCTTCATAACTCTTGAAGGACTCAAACAATTCAATCAGGCTCTCGGTAGAAAGCTGCTCGTGGTACTTGGAAGCTATCTGTACACAAACTTGCAGGTTCTGGCGGATGTTGGCCGTCAGCATGGCTTTCAGGCATTCCAGAGAGTCATCAACAGACAAGGTACCAAAATATGTCACCAGCCACTACAAATAAATAAATAAATATAAATTATTTCAGTACTTGTACTACTGTATAACTGGGGCAGCACAAACAACTGTGCCTTCACCTCAATGACAATTAGTAAAACATCAATCAATCAATACCCTTTAGCTCCCCAAGGAGCATAGGCCTTCAACAAACACATGCCAAGTCTTCCTGTCCTGTGCCATCCGCTCAAGTTCTTTCTATGTTTTCCTCATCATTTTCACCTCTGTTTCCAGTTCTCTTCTTCATGTGTTTTTTGGTCTACCTCTGCATCTCTTTCCCTGTGGATTCCAGAACAAGGACTGCCTTGTAATGCTATCAACAGGTTTCCTCAATGTGTGTCCTATCCATCGCCAGCGTCTTCTTCTCAACTCTTGTTCCACTGGCACTTGTCATCAATTCCACATTTGTGACTTTGTCATACCATTTCAGTCCTTCTATTCTATGGAAGCACCCGTTTATGAAAGTCTGTAGCTGTTTGGTTGTTGTTTTTGTTGTTCTCCATGTCTCAAAGCCATACAATAGGACTGACTTGACATTTGAGTTGAAGATTCTTATTTTTGTGTTGGACTTGATTTCTCTTGTTCTCCATGTTTCCCAATGCAATGAAAGCTCCTCTTGCTTTTTTGTATTCTTATTTTGATATCAATTAGTAAAACATACTGCACAAATATTCAACATAAGAAATTTTTTTAAAAATGAATTTTCTTTTTCAGTTCCTTATGTGAGCACAGTCACCACTGAGTCCCCCGTGTAGGAAGCATGTGTCAAAGCCCTTCATCTGCTCATACAGAAAGTGATTCCTGTTCTTCATTTTACATTAATTCTGCCACATGCACAACTAGGGTCCTTTTACAAGTCTAACGAAAGACTTTGAAGATCTCCTAGAACCACATAGGGTAATATTATATACATACATAAATATATTTATCTTATTCTACTGAAAATGGCAACACTGTTCATCCAGAAACCAATGGTCTATGAATACTCCATGTGAAGAAATTAATGAAAACATTTTTGACTGGAATTTAATATTATGAAAAATGCTGGAAACTGTGCCATGCAGTTCCCAGGGCTCTTGGAGGAGACAAGAAAGAGCAGGACTACTGTTCCCTCAGGGGTGCTGTATGAAGTGACTAATATAAACCTGTGAATGGGGTTGACAACATCATCATGTCAAACAGATTGCTACCGAGACCAATGCTGCAAGAGCATGAGAATGTTTCGATGCAAGTTTACTGTAAGGTGGCTCCACACACTACAGGGAGTGAGGAGAGAACTGATAATGTTGGAAACTAAAATACAGTTAAATAGTCCTTTATTCCACACACTACAGGGAGTGAAAATATAACTGATAATGTTGGAAACTTATTTACAGTTAAATAGTCCTTTACATCTGGTTTAAAAGTTAGCTGACCATTTTCACAGATTTAAACATTACATAAATAAAATACTCTCGTAAGTATGATTTTGAAAAATGAGTATAAATGACCAACTGAATTATTGTGCTACAACAAATTACGTGTGAACACTTACAAGACAAAAGAAAATACTAAACAAAAAATATCAATTATCACGTACACTAATGTAATTGGTAAGTAAAAGCACTTAAATGAAAGAAAACTTACCTCAGGGTTCAGTAAATGTGTGTGAACCACAGCTCTCTTCACATCATACAGGTCTGTGTAATGTTCTAATGCCTGCAAAGACATACAAAATAAAGTTTACTGTGTTCTGTCAAAATAATTAAAATCCACAATGTGTATTGTTATTGTCTCAACAAGCAAACAGTTAGTACAAAGCTGTCTAGGTTCGTCACTGCAGCCACTATTTTTCTACTTCTCTGTTCTATTTTCCTGATCCTTGAAGCAAGATCTTACATATTTAACATTATTCCATTCACTGCCTCCATCATCTGCCTCTGTTCTCTCTCCTCAACTCGACATTTTCATCATCCACCTCTGTTCTCTCTCAACTCTACATTTTCATCATCCACCTCTGTTCTCTCTCCTCAACTCTACATTTTTCATGGCAAGTCTTTGCTGTTATCTTTTAATCTGTCCACATGAAGAAACCATTTTAACATACTTCTTTTTTTTGGGGTGCCGATTCCTTTCAGTTATTAAAGTCTGATCTGATCAAATGCCATTTTCTCATTGCATCTCCAATGTTTTCTGTCTCTTGTCTCTGCACATTTGCATTCAATTTTTCCTTAGATTCTGGTTTTTCAGCAATCTGATATGTATTTTTCATATAACAAAAATATTTTTTCCCTGTCTCTGAATTTCATTCATTATTTCTTTTTTTCATCCCTAGCTTTTCTAGGATTTATTTGTTTTCTTCTCTTTCCATGAGATGCACCCTATTCTTCAATATGTTCACATCTCAAGGGCCTCAATTCTTTCTTCTAACTAATGTTACTGAAGAACTCTTATAGTATGGCATAATATCTTTCTTATTTTCCATTTTTTAGCAATTACTAATCACCGGAACGAGTTACAAGAACATATTATTTGTCTCAGTTCTTTCTTTCCTCAATTCTACATTCTTTATGTAGATGATCTTCAAGGTAGCCTTTGCTGTGGTGCTTTATTTGATGTAACCTTCTTGAGGGGAGGAACAACAGTGAAATGCTATTTTAATATTTAATTGCATGCTTTCAATTAAAATGCATAGAATGAACCTACGACAATAATATTTACGCACTACAAAGCACTTGTTGGTACAATCCTACTGGTTGCCACATTGGATTTTACTGCTATATTTCACTTCATTAAGGATCGAACATTTGATCAATTATGAGCACCAAGTTTTAACTGGAAGTGCATTACTGCATAACAAAAATTTGGTCAAATTATTTGATAACTTTAGAATATCCCTAGCTACAGAAGATTAAAGTTAGTGTCCAAAAATAATGGATGGGTGTGAAAAAAAATCGAAAAAAGGTGATTCGTCTTACAAGGACAAAAGGCAAAGAAAATAGCCAATGTTGCGGCCACAAGGCCTTCATCAGGGAAAGGAAAGAAAGTTAGAGATAGTAGCAGAAATAAGAAAAAGATCTCTCCAAAGACAGCAACTCTTCAACATCAAGCACTACGTCTTCGGCGCACGTTTTTCCTAACAAAGGAGAGGTAACAAGTATCTGTACATTATTAGTTGTGCCTGCTCTAACATAATGCTGAAAAAAATTTTAAACTCTTGTGAAAGACATATTCGTGTAGTCACGGTTTCGCTGATAACGTAGACTTTCACGTCAGAAGAAAGATAACCTTACAGCTCTGCCTGAAAGAGAAATTTTTGACAGCTTATCGAACCTTAGACTTTTTAATTTTTCTGAGGCCAGAGATATTGAATAGAAGAGAACCACTGTAGTTGCATTTTCTGAAGTTGATACATCAATAAGGCTAATCGTCACAAATAACTTTGTGTAGCATCGAATAGGGATGAAAGACAGGACGGACTAACAGTTGGGAGAATGTACTGAATTATTTATTTCGCTGATCTAAAATTTCCATCATTGTAAAGAAAAGAAGAGAAAGATTTGAAGAACTGTTTAAACTAAATAAACATATAACGCTTCTTGGACTTGGTGAATACCCTATATGTAACTCAGTCGTGACGTCAAAGAAATACATGTCGTCAAGTTTCATCGTTGTGGCCAGTGTTGGTGAACGTTTGAATTTGTGAAGATCACCTATCTTGAATAACTTCTGTCATTATAAGGTTGCTCAGCAAAGAACCTGGATAAGGAGGTTTCTCACTGCCTCAAACACATATAACCATCACCATCTCAGGTATTAAACTGACACCAGCTGTACTACCACCACCACTATATGATCTACAAGAAAAACACATAACAAGATAGACTATAACATTAGAACATACTACTGAAAAGAAAAATACATAACAAGAGACTAATACCTGACACACTGATGAACACACCTGATGGACAAATCTTCCATTCAACTAAAACTACACACAGAGACAAGGCCACATCTGTGGGAATTGGTGCCATTATGGAACTGAACACCTGTGATGACAGATTTGTTATTGCAAGATCATAGCAATAGTTCTCCTACAGGACATTGGAATGTGCTGCCAGGTCACTAGGAGCTTTGTTTACACATCTGTTTTATTAATTAGGCTTTAGAGTTATTATTTTAAATGTTTATTTCTACAACACTTGTCCTAACGAAAGCTTGTTTCTTCTACAGGAGCCATTCCAGTTTATTTTTTTGGTTGTTTTATTATAAGTATGTTATATTTTTTTTTTCTGATTAATATGCCTTAATGAAGGAATCTTTTTTTTTTAACAGGAGTGACTCAAGGTTAATATTTTATGTGTTTTATGGCAATGTTCTCTTCCATATAATATATATATTCCAATGGCAGGAATGAAAGAATGCACCCGACGCTCCACGACATAATTGCCAAATATGTTGAAGGCAATCCCCATTACTGGGATGTGTATCTGCAAGAAAAACACAGGGCACACTATTGTCTATAGAAATTCCAGAAAAGCATTTCTGCAGAAAACAAACCAGGCAAACAAAAATGCTGTGCTGCGGGACTTTCGCCCAGGAGATTTTGTGTTTTACAAGAAGCATGTAAGTGACTCCAAGTTCGACAATCAGTGGTAACAGGGATACAAAATCACCGAGAAAACAACTTCCACGAACTATGTTATTTGGAATGAAGAAAAAGATGTGACAGCAAAGGTACATGTTATTGTTATTGTTATGCAGAATTGACATCACTGCACTCTGGGCAAACCCATAGGTGCTCAGTCTCCTTCAGTATATGTCGAAGAGTGTGAATGCTAATTGTTCCTGTAGCTCGCTGGTTGTAAACACGGTGGATGCATCCTCTCATACGTCCATCTCTACTAGCTTTACGTTTGATGCCAAATTCCAACAGTCTTAACCTTGATGATTCATCTATTGCAGTGTCATTCTCTAACAGGCGATCATTAATTGTTCTCAGTATATCTCCCTTATCCATATCGTGTCCCCACTATGGGTGCTCTTGATGCTAGTCTGTCAGCTCTTTCATTACCACATACCCCCAGCATGACCAGGACAGTATATCCACACCAGCTCTTGTAAACTGGAAGCTTCTATGAATGTTTTCCATTCATGCCGCAACCAACCACTTTGAACCTTCGAAGCATGGACTGAGAGTCGGACACAATGATAGTATTTGTTAATGAAGTTTCAGTTATCCACCTTAAGGCTGCAGTAACAGCCTCGACCTCCATTCTCATGCTGGAAGTTGTTATCTTGTAAGCCCCGCTATGTTCGGCTGCGATTCTGCCCTGTACCTGAGCAGAGAAGCCCCAACCGGATTTCTCACCACGGATCACCGACCCATCTGTATACACAATGGCATCACCATCCCCGGAATGATCATGTATCAGTTGATTAATTTCCAGTTCTGCTATTCCATTTCCCCAATTTCTACACTCTCTCCCAAGGCTGATGATGACCCGCTGGTAGTTATTCCAGTTCTCATCTGACATACACCATTCTTCCCCCTTGAATATATTGTCAACTGTGGCCACCTGCTTGATAGTTGTCTCTGCATGTGCCATCCATGACATCCCTCTCTTTATTCTTGCTCCCTTAATGTCAGCTATGTTACCATGCAGAGGGTGCCGTTTGTCTGTGGATACTCGCATATAGGCTTTTGCTTGGGCCACCGCATATCTGGATTTAATCGACAGCACTCCAAGCATGTATCTCATTGTCACAACAGGGGTATCTCGCATACAGCCTAAGACTATGCGCATCCCTTCATTCTGAATGCGTTCTAGTCGTTCACATTGTGTTACTGGCAGCGTGAGTATTCCCAGCCCATACTCAATGACCAGCTGTTGATAAAGAAGAAATAGTAATCTCTGCTCCAGAAACGCTGCGGCCATTATTTTCAAGGCCGCTAGACCTCTCCTGCATTTCTGTGTGATGTGCTCAACATGGTACTTATATGAGAGACCTTGGGACCCAAAGACGCAGCAATAGAGAATGCAGTCAGCGATGCATAGCTTGACTGCTTGTGTCAGCGAACCAGAGCTGACCAAGACCCTACTCCACCTCCACGTGGTGGTCCTGGAAACAGGCTGCATCACTGCAGTCTGGCTGAGAGAGTAGGGATCGAAGAGGGAAGGCAAACCCGGTCCCAAAAAAATGCTGTGCTGAAGTCGGATGTGCCGGCCGAAAGGCGCAGATATCACAGCTCCGCTGTAAACAGACACAACGCAACCAATGTCCTTTTCAGGACGAACGAGGAAGAAGAAGAATACGAGAGCCCGCGATCAAATGTAACTCCAAAGTATTTCAGCTTTTCTTGCCTTTCAATTTTCTGTCCATTGAGAGTAATATCTGGGAGGTCTGCTTTCACAATGGAGTTGTCCAAGGAGCACCACATCGGCCTTGTTGGGATTGACTTTGGAGCCAGTTTCCTCGCACCATTTAGACACTTCCTGTAGTGTCTCATGTATGCTATTAACCATTTCTTGTCGGTCAGAGCCAGTTCTGTAAATGAGAATATCATCAGCAAAAGTCAGTATTCATCCCATCCCAGTTGGTTGAATGGTGGCTACTTTTGCTGTATAGATATTAAACAGCACTGGTGAAAGGAGAACCCTGGGGTAGTCCCAGGCAAATGAGCAGTGGATCTGACGTCCATGTTCCCAACCGAAATGCCACTGACCTCTCAGTTAAGGCAGCTGCTATCCACCTTGTAAGCCAAGGGTTAACACCGCAAGCCATTACACAGTTTATTAATGTTGCAAAGTTCACACTGTTATAAGCATCCTCTAGGTCAATTGCTAATGCAACCGTTTCTCGCTTATCCTGGAACCCCTCATATACACATAAGCAAAAGTTCCAGCATTACCCCATGTTACTTTCATGGGCCTATAGCTGCCGAGAGTATCGGGTAGGATCTGTGCATTTTCGAGGTGGTTCATTATGTTTCGTGCTACTATCTTTCGTTACTATGTACACATGTGTCACAATTAAGAAAAGATGACCAGCATCCCCGGTCCATCCCACAAACAACTAACTCCAACCCGCTTCTGAAGTCCACAAGATTCTGGTGATTCTGACTGTTCGTTCACCGCAACAACCATCAATACCAGGTACGGTGCCATTTTCTACAACCAAGGAATCAGATTCAGATGACCCATTCTTCACCACGGCACATAATTCTGATACCGATAATCTGTAGGAATGTCAGTTATCCACTTTATATCGCCCTGTTTCAGACATTGCTCCAAACAGAAATCCTACTCTGGATTCCCCCATTGAGACTCTTGATGCAAGCACTTCTCAATGCTCCAAACGCCGCTATTCCTCTTCTTCCGGTGACAATATCCCTTTAGCTAAACTTCCCAAACGTCCTGTATTACATCCACATCGCGTCTGAAGAAGTGTCCATCCTGCATCCCTTCGCGTTAACAGAGGTTCATTGCATGACACCGAGTCACAAACACATCCAGTAGGCATGATAAATCATCAACCCTCCCCTTGCACACAGAACACGCACATAGCCAATACTCTGACTTGGCATTCCAACAACACAATTTTACATGACAGCATCCACATGCTAATGAAGTTGCTAGACAAACTTTAATGCGTTCCCTTTCCCATTGTTTAGTTTCAGAATATTGCGTTGGATATTCCTATCCTGGCTTATTCATGGTGTCCAGGCAGCTCCCACGGAGAAAATCCTATTGCGGGATACTATACTCTTTCATCATATCAAAGATGTTGATGACTCGTCTGCCATTTGGACATTATCAGTCGTCATTGAATTCCATTCTCTTGATGCTGATTTAGCCGTTATTGCCAAGGCAGTCATCTATGGACTGCTATGTCAGCAATCACATCTCTACATATACTTTCAGTAACAACATGACCTACGGGGCATTACTACATTTACCTTGTCGTGAAATCACTTTCCTCACCAACTTCCTGACAGAATTGTCTACCAATTTTCAGCATATACGAGTTGTCCCACGTGTCAAACGTTCCTTGCTGCCGTTTGTAGGAAATGCCTTGCACTATTTATATGGTACATCTACCGACACAGACTATGACAAAGTCCGGTCCAGTATAAATACATTATCCCAAAATCAGAAAATTATCAAACATGTTCTCAGTGAAAGTCTTACGGTAGTCAATCACTTCCTTCAGGAGGTGCAGATGAACAGGGATCACATAAACCAACTTCAGCACGTCGTCACATACCTCACGAGTTACACTTACTTTTCGCTCTCCACTCTGTACATAGAGATGCAGATGATTGATTCCTTTACTATTACTGTTTTTATTTGTCATTGTTGCTATTGATAAAGCTCATGATACTTTGTCACGTGTATCCCACGCTTTCACCACCCTTTCCTAGACTCAATGCTCTCCGTCTCAATAAAATACCCCCTTATCTCATATCAACCCCAGAGCTTCAACTAATATTAGCTCACATAGCTCAGATATTGCCACGCACACTACAACTCCCTACTATCACGTCAGATAATGTCCTTGATTATTACTACGTTTTTTGTCATGCCATATTGTACCGTGATTATTTACTTAAATTCATTGACATCCCTTTATTGTCTGTGGATGATACTTTTCATTTGTATCGTATCCACAATTTACCTACCCCATTACCTGCATCACTGACATATTCCGCACCATCCATTATGCTAGCTTCGTATAAGGTTGATTATCCTGCTCTAGCTATTAATTCCAAAATGACTCACTATGCTTTACTTTCAGACGATCACTTACAGCAATTTACGCGCCAGCCTTTTCCTTTTTGTTCACTTGATGAGCCCTTTTGTGTCACAGAGTCTTCTAATTCATGCATTGTTGCGTTGTTTCTAAATCATTATGAGGATATTCACACACATTGTACACGGACGATTACTACCCGCACTCCATTACCTTCTAGCCTACGCGCTTGATCCGTCCAGTTGGATCATCATTTCACCGACTGCACAGAATGTTTGCAAACGATGTTTTGTAAATAACACATACATGTATTCCACTTTTCCTCTATTGACCCCATTTCATTTACTACACCTCGAACAGTCTTGTTCCATTCTTGGTTCCTCCTTTCTTATCCAGTCACCTCCAGTATTCTCCAGTTCTATGACAGTCCCACTGACAATTGCGAATCTGTCTCTCTATCTCAACATATCTAACACTCTTGTCTGGCGACCAGTAGCCTCCAGCTCTCGATCATCTTCCCCCGTCCCACCTGGTGCCAGGAGTGCAGAATATGTGCATCAACCGCCCTGAATATTGGCAGCCTAGTACCACCCACTGCTGTCCCATTTGTAATAATATATTTACCCAATCCCGGAACCGCTCTCCCTCTGATGCTCAGCTTCAAGATGAGATCTTTTTATATCTTGCTCATCAGGACTTGGACGCCAGGTCCGAAGATGGTGTCCTGTGTCAGGCCCTGGACCGCTGTCCCTGGTTTCATTTTCATGACCGCCAAAATTTTATTCTTCATGTTGTTTTGATTTATACGTGTTATACGCCTCGTTGAGATGTTTTTTGTGTTGTTTTTTTTTTTTTTTTTTTGAGTTTTTAGATATGATTTTATTTTATGTTTTGTACGATTTTTGTTTTTAGTAATATTTGTGATTCAATTTTTTTTGTTATGTTTGTTTATATTGTGGTTGGTTGGTTGTTGTTTTTAGGCTTTGTTTTTTTTATGTTGTTTTATGTTTTTGTAATAATTATATTTTTTTTTTACTTTTTTTTTTTTGGGTGTATTTTTGGTGGTATTACCACTCTATATTTTTAGAGATAGTGGTATGTCTTTTATGTGTTGTCATTTAAATGACTGATTCTTTTATGTACAATTCATTAATTGTATGATGTTTTGATTTATATTGTGGTTGATTTTTATTTTGGGTTATGAAGTTAATGATGCTGTTTTATATGATTTAAATGATGTTTTATGTTTATGCTGTTTGCTTTTATATTTTGTTAAATGCGGACTTCGCTGTTGTTTTAACTGAATTGTTATATATTTTTATGGACTTTTTGTTTGCTGACCAAACTCGGCGATCGTTGAACTTCCGCTATATACACTTGCTGGCCAAATTTGACGAAAGTCGAATTAGTAACACTATGAAAACAACAGACAGCAGTATCAAAAGTTTTACGAAACAAGACTCATCCGGGTATTTGTAGCATTCCAAAATGGCTGCACCCATGAGTGATATCGTGTAACGCTGTTTCTAGAGGAGATTTGATTAAAATTTCATTATTTTTAGTACAAGAGCCCGTTCATTGTTTTCATCATGTTTGAAGACGAAAACCAGACTTATAACAGAGATGATTCTGACTCTGGCAGCGAATCTGGGGCCGAAAGTGATATCTCATGGCTAAGTAGAGATGGATCACTGAATAATAACACACGTGACAATAGCGACAATGAAATTGGAGGGGATGTAGGTACATCTGAAGCAGGAGATGGGCGTTGCTCAAGAGACCACGGCAAGACTGCACATCAAAATAATCCGTAGAGATGGAGAAAGCTTGCTCAAAACGAACTTGTTGAGCTTGACATTCTTCCTCCATATGAAGAACAACAAGGTGTCACGGAAGACACAACTGAATATAAGTCTATTGATTTTTTCAAACATTTTTTTCCTGACACTGCCATTGATCTGATCACCAGAATAGGTACAGAGAAAACCACCTCTCTCAGTACACAGGAAATGCTAAATACAAGAAGCGTACTTGGGATAAAACTGATGCAGTTGAAATTTCTGCATTCATAGGCTTTCAGATTAGTATGGGAATGTGTTGCAAACAGGCAGTCTCAGACTACTGGTGTAATAACTTTTGGTTGAATGATACACCATATTCGAGGGTCATGAGTCGGAACAGGTACCACCAGCTCTACAGAAATCTCCATTTTAATAATATTTACAGGGTTCATAGCAAATTTCTTCAAGCAAATTCCAGGCTTTTTCCAGGTTTTTCCAGGTCCAGCACGTGATTTTCAAGGATGGGAAACTCTAATATTTTTCTCATCTAATTTTCTCCGATATAATTATCACTTTGCTGACCAGCGATCCGGAGCATTACCATCTCCCATTACCAAGGGTGTTTGCAGATTTCTTTAAAAAGAACTTTTTTTTTTTTAAATTCATAAAAGATTGAATTAAAAATAAGCTTGATTGACGAAATGAAAAAACAGACATCTTTTCCAAGTTTTTAGTGAATTTGTGTTCAACATCAGCGCAATAAAATGTTAGTGACATGGATGGTAATGAATAAAATAAGCTTGATTGACGTATTGATTTAACGATTAACCACGTATATCAACATAAAAGGCTAATAAAATTGTTTTTAATATAAAATGTTTTTAAAAAACTGTATTTTTCGTGTTTGTCTTTTTTGAATGTATTCTGCGTCTGTGGCATCTGACAATGAGCGTTTGTAAATGTTTGAGTAGTTAAGTACCTCTAGTTGGAGTCTGAGCTGCTTTTTTTATTAACTGGGGTTGAAGTTGTAGCTGTAGGCCTCTGCAAGAGTCTTTGTCAACGATCCACGTTGATAATCCTTGACTGTGTGGTATAACTTGAAGCAGGGTATCAGGCATAGAGGTACATTGCAATCTGGGCAGTACATGCAAGCCTGGCTTCTGTTCCCTGCAGCCTTACACACTTTACAGTCTGGTTTGTACTTTGCCCTTTCATATTTATCAATGAAGTGGTGCTCAGTAAGTCGTGTTGTTGTGACCTGTGGTTTTCAAGGTGTCACATTGCGTCGAAGAATAGCAGGTTCAATAAGAGTCATACTGACATCCTGATCTTCGCTTTGATCTTTTTTTGTAGAGTTGGCAGTGTTGTAGGTTATGTGCCCATTGACCAGGGCAGTTTCAACTAAGAAATAATATAAAAATAGGATCTGTGTGGGTAGGGGTAGCTTGCACCTAGTTGGCTGAAGTTTCCACACCTCCCATACTTTTGCTGTATTTTTCTGCAAGCACTGGCTTCTGAATTGTTCTGCCCTAAAGAATTTGTCTTTCTAAACTGTCTTGTTGTTTATATTATCATTGGAGTGAACAGTGGATATAAGGTTAAATCTTTTCGTATCATGCCAGGTGACTGTCGGCATGCCTTATCTTCTGTCGCACAAAACACAGGATGATTTGTCTTTTTCAATTTGAGTTGTTTTTTTCTTCAGTGCTACAGGAAAATGCTTCCTATTTTCCGCTACTGTTCCAAATGCACCAATCTGAATTTCAGGTCTTGAAATAAAGCTGAAGGCTGAATCAAAACTACCACAGAAGAGAATATGTCCCTTGTTGCGTATGAAATTTGAATTAAAACTATGGTGACTTTTCACTGAAAAAAAAAAAGAGTCCAAATAATCTCAGCTCTCAAGAGTTTTTTCCCTTGGTCACAAATGATGTCACATCTGTAGGTCTCCTAGTAGTGTTAGTTTTAATTTAAAAAAAAAAGGGAACACAAATAACTTATGAGTAGGCCTAAGCTATATATATTTACCAATTCAAAATTCTAAACGCATACATAATACAGTCAAACAATATTTAACTAGAACAAAAGGTAATATATATAGTAATTGGGAGGGTAATACTTATGATAAGTGAAAATCTATTAAATATCTAACTGGAGACCTTTACACCCCCCCCCCCCCCCCCCCCCCCCCCCCCCCCCCCCCCCCCACCCCCCATCTTTACTATTTTTGTTGGGTTTTGTTTGTTTAGATTTTTTTTTTTAATTTAATTTTCTTAAAAAATTTTAAATAACATAGGCCTACCCACAAAATTGCTGATTTTCATTTATCCTAATTACAGTGATTTGACAGATGTGATGCCACTTTCGTGTATCGGAGGTTATTCATGTTATCTGAAATTGAAAACATGTAGGCCTAGGCCTATCCTAATTAGCCTATAACCCTTCAGAGGTAGAACGGGATAAGTCTTTTCATCATAAATATAATAAAAAAGCATTCAAAATATATTTATTTCCAAAAACTGTGGTGAAATACAGACGCAAGTACAGTAGGTCTATCTATAAACTGGACTTATTTAAATAGGTTTTATAAATGAGATAAATGAATTTATTACTTACGACGAGTGCTAAAAATAAATCTGCGTTTACGTCGTTAACGCAAAGCGCCGAAAACTTCTGGAAATGGATTTAATGCGCAAAGGGAAGTAAAAATTGTACGGTAACTTTGCGCTAAGGGAAGTAAAAATTGTACGGTAACTTTACAATTTTTACTTCCCTTTGCACTTCCATTTCCAAAAGTTTTCGGCGGTTTCGTTTTCGGCGTAAACGCAGATTTATTTTTAGACTCGTCGCGTCTGTTGTTGCGAAAAATACCATCAATAACAAAAAAATGGACACAAAGTAACGAACTTTCAATTTCGTATTATTTTTCAAGGTCCGATGCGGAAAATTCAAGGCTTTTAGCCATTTTTCCAGGCTTTTCAAGGCCTGGAATTTTTTTTTTCGTTTTCCAGGTTTTTCAAGGTTTTTCAAGGTCGCTACGAACCCTGTAATAATGATATCAGAATTGAGAGGGGGCAGCCTGGGTATGACCCCCTCTTCAAGCTCAGACCCCTACTGGATATTATTTTGCCTACATTTAAGCAACACTATACACCTGGGCGGGAGTTGTCAATAGATGAATCGATGGTGAGGTTCAAAGGTAGAATATATTTCAAGCAATACCTGCCAGCAAAACCCACAAAGTGGGGATTCAAAGTATTTGTACTCACCGATGCTAAAACACAATACTGCCTGAAATTGAAAATTTACACTGGTATGGCAAACGAAGGTTGTGTTGGGGCAACTTCCAGGGTTGTGAAAGATCTTCTTGATGGATATGGCAGCAAAGGACATATTCTCTACTGTGACAGCTTTTAATCAGACCCAGCTTTATTTCAAGAGCTGAAAGAAATTCAGATTGGTGCATGTGGAACAGTAGCTGAAAATAGGAAGCCTTTTCCTGAAGCACTGAAGAAAAAGCAACTCAAATTGAGAATAAATGGTACCTGCCATTATATCATTTCTTAGTTGAAACTGCCCTGGTCAGTGGGCACGTAACCTAGAACACTGCCAACTCTACAAGAAAGATCAAAGCAAAGAGGTTCAGGCAAGATGTCAGTCTCGATCTTATTGAACCTGCTATTCTTCGACGCAATGTGACACCTTCAAAACCACAAGTCACAACAACACAACTTACTGAGCGCCACTTCATTGACAAAAATGAAAAAAACTTGCTGGCATGGGTTGGGGAGCAGACGAGAGAGTACTAAAGAAGCTATATACTGGGCGAGTGAGACCAGTCTTAGAATATGGGATTGCAGCATGGTCAACGGCAGCTAAGTCAAACTTTGACAAAATAAACAGAACCCAAAACCAAGCAATGAGAATCATAACAGGGGGCATGAAGTCAACACCCATAAAAGAGTTGGAAAAGATTACTCACCTCCAGCCTATGGAGGATAGAAGAGATAGCAGAGCCCAGCAACAAGCTGAGAAATTCAGGAGGCTGATAGACCACCCAATGCACCAGAGAATAAATGGACTTGGAAGGGGAAGACTGAAGCGAAGCAACTTTGTAGAGACAGTCAAAACAAAGCTGAGAGCAGACTCCATAAACGCAATATCAACAGCTACGCCAATATGTACAGCACACAAGCTACCAATATGGAAACAACAGTGCTTCCCTGAAATGATAGAAAATGTTCCTGGTATTGAGAGAAAGAACAGCCAAAATGAAACAGAAAGGAGAGTCCTAACCACAAAATATATAGAGAAACATTACCCAAGTAACACCTGGATCCATGCATACACAGATGGATCAGCAACTAATGCAACAGAAGATGGAGGTGGAGGAGTCTTCCTGAGCTTAAGCAATGGCACACAAAAAAAGATAGCAGTCGCAACAGGGAAATTTTCAAGTAACTTCAGAGCAGAGGCAGAGGCCTTAAAAACTGCATCAGAAATTCTAATGACAGAAGAAAGCTCAGAGAGACCAGTAGCTATCTTCTCAGATGCGCTGTCAGTGATTACAATGCTGAAAAGTCAAAGTAATGCTGAACTGGATGACCTAAGATTAACACTTCACAGACTATGTCAGCAGTACAAAAGAGTCGTGATACAGTGGATCCCTTCTCACTGCAACATCCTTGGAAATGAAGAGGCTGACAGATTGGCAAAGAAAGGGGGAAAACTTCCTCAACTTGACCCAAATATAACCGAGTCCAAGAGTTTTATCAAGCGCAGGTACAGGCACAAGTGAGAAGAAGAGCATCCAGGCCACACAAAAAATGATCCGTATTACCAGCTCAGCAGAAGTGAACAACTGGTAATCTTCAGACTTCGCATAGGCCATAACAGATTGAGATACCATCTATTCAACAAATTAAAGATAGGAACTACTGATGAGTGTGACTGTGGCACCGATAAAATGACTGCCGAACATCTACTTCAAAGGTGCCCAACATATGAGGAACAGATAAAACACATATGGCCATCACCAGTACCATTCCTGGAGAAAATCTACGGAGATATCAATAGTCTCAGGCTGAACACTGCATTCTTTGACCTTATTCAAGTTGACATCTGAGGGTGAACGAAGAAGAAGAAGAAGAATTGACAAATATGAACGGGCAAGGTACAAACCAGACTGTAAAGTGTGTAAGGCTGCAGGAAAAAAAAGCCAGACTTGCATGTACTGCCCAGATTGCAATGTACCTCTATGCCTGATACCCTGCTTCAAGTTGAGGATTATCAACGATCCCGATAAAGACTCTTGCAGAGGCCTACAGCTACAACTTCAACCCCAGTTAATGAAGGAAGCAGCTCAGACTCCAACTAGAGGTGCTTAACTACTCAAACATTCACAAACATTCATTGTCAGATGCCACAGACACAGAATCCACTCAAAAAAGACACAAAAATTAATTAATTTTTTTTTTGCATTTTATTCACAATTTTGTTAGTCTTTTATGTTGAAATACGTGGTTAATCGTTAAATCAATATGTCAATCAAGCTTATTTTATTCATTGCCATCCATGTCCCTAACATTTTATTGCACTGACATTGAAAAAATTCACTAAAAACTGGAAAAAGATCATGGTTTTAAAACATCTCCTGAAATTTCTATAAATGGCCACCATGATCATGTGACCAATTTGCATAAAATGTTTTTCCGGATGTAGCAACCATTCATTATGGTGCTCTGAAAATTTCAAAGCCCTATGTCCGTTTTTTATGAATACCCCCCCCCCCCCCCCCCCCCCCCCCCCCCCCCCCCCCCAAGGAAGCTATTTTTAGAGAAATCTGCAAACACCATTGGTAAATGGGAGACAGTAATGCTCCGGATTGCTGGTCAGCAAAGTGTTTCTTTTGAATTTTTTTTTTTTAAATGTTTTTTAATGTTGTTGGATGTATGAGTAAGATAGCATTACTCTCACATGAAAATGTCTCCCTTCGGGATACATTTTCGTGGTAGGAGGGAATGCATATGTAGCCGCGTGCGGAGCACAGGCGATTTTATTTATGTTGAATAAAACATACAATAATTTAATAGAGGACATAAAATGACAATTATAAGTTAGGTTTTTATTTTTTTTTAAATACAACTAGGCAGCAAGATAAATCATTGTGACCACCTGTGTGTCAAATTGATTAATAGATAGGTTGTACTACATGACTGAGAAAGTTTGCATCAGCAGTTGTTCTCAAAACATATAGGAAAAGTCCCTAACTAAGTTTGATGCTAGTAACTACAATAAGTTTAGAAGCATTCATATGCACTCAACATTATAAAATAATAGTAAGCAAGAATTGAATAAAATAGGATGTCTATCAACAGATAGAGCAGCACGTGAGAACCATTAACAAAATGTAGAATGATTAAAAACTAAGATCATGTTGATCAAAGAGAGAGCAGACGGAGCAGCAGCAGAGAGAGAGAGAGAGAGAGAGAGAGAGAGAGACACAGCAGTGCCAGTAGCAAGTAGAAGCAACACTTTAGACTCCAAACTTCAAAATTTTAGAGATAGTAGCAGAAATAAGAAAAAGATCTCTCCAAAGACAGCAACTCTTCAACATCAAGCACTACGTCTTCGGCGCACGTTTTTCCTAACAAAGGAGAGGTAACAAGTATCTGTACATTATTAGTTGTGCCTGCTCTAACATAATGCTGAAGAACATTTTAAACTCTCGTGAAAGACTTATATTCGTGTAGTCACAGTTTCACTGATAATGTAGACTTTTACGTCAGAAGAAAGATAACCTTACAGCTCTGCCTGAAAGAGAAATTTTTGACAGCTTATCAAACCTTAAAGAGACTTTTTAATTTTTCTGAGGCCAGAGATATTGAATAGAAGAGAACCACTGTAGTTGCATTTTCTGAAGTTGATATATCAATAAGGCTAATCGTCACAAATAACTTTGTGTAGCATCGAATAGGGATGAAAGACAGGACGGACTAACAGTTGGGAGAATGTACTGAATTATTTATTTCGCTGATCTAAAATTTCCATCATTGTAAAGAAAAGAAGAGAAAGATTTGAAGAACTGTTTAATCGAAATAAACATATAACGCTTCTTGGACTTGGTGAATACCCTATATGTAACTCAGTCGTGACGTCAAAGAAATACATGTCGTCAAGTTTCATCGTTGTGGCCAGTGTTGGTGAACATTTGAATTTCTGTAAAGATCATCTATCTTGAATAACTTCTGTCATTATAAGGTTGCTCAGCATAGAACCTGGATAAGGAGGTTTCCCACTGCCTCAAACACATATAACCATCACCATCTCAGGTATTAACCTGACACCATCTGTACTACCACCACCACTATACGATCTACAAGAAAAACACATAACAAAATAGACTATAACATTAGAACATACTACTGAAAAGAAAAACACATAAGAAGAGACTAATACCTGACACGCTGACGAACACACCTGATGGGCAAATCTTCCATTCAACTAAAACTACACAGAGAGACACGGCCACACTATATTGGCCAAACAGGCAAACGATTTGGGGACAGATTCCGCCAGCACCTTAATGACATCTCATGGCAAAAATCCACACCAGTTGCCATTCATTTTAATGGTCCTGACCACCATGGCTCCATCGACATCCAGGTCACTGCGATCAGATCCTGCTCCTCTGACACTGCCAGCTGAGTCCAGCTTGAGCAAGGTCTTATCCATCGTATGAGGTGTCTAAAACCAGCAGGTCTTAACACCCTACACACCTTTGTCTGAGGTCACCCTTTCCACTCCTATTCTATTTTGACCCTGTCCACTCTTATTCAATTTTTCTATTTCTCAGTCGCCCATAAATTTAAAGAAATTCTATATTTTTTTCCTTTTTTTTTTTTTTTTAAATTATGACTTGATTTTTAATTAAATATTTATTTATCTCCAACTCCTTCTGTCCTCTTCTATCCCCAGTCCTCATTATTATTATGTTTGGGTAGTTTCTTGTTTAGTTTCGTTTTTTAGCTTCTTAGTATGTACTGTTTACATCCAGAAGTGGCAGTCATTTCCTTTTCTGGTGACGCACTCACTCTCTCTTCGGCGGCATGCTAGCTCTTAGCTGCATTTAGGGGAGTACCCCGGTTTTATTTTTATATTTATTTAGATTCTTATGTGTCCCATTTAGCCCTCACTTTCTTTCCTTTCCCTGACGAAGGCCTTGTGGCCGCAACGTTGACTATTTTCCTTGTCTTTTGTCCTCATAAGACGAATCACCTTTTTTCGATTTTTTTCATACCCATACATTGTACTCCACGTCTTGCCGCAGTTCCCCTCATCTTCCTCGACTCCCGTACAAAAATTGTATCGCATTTTGCAAAATTTTACATTTTTTGCAATAATTCAAAATTATGACAAGAAATCAGAAATCTGATCTGAAAAAAAGTTCTATCATGCCATTAGAAAGTGCCTGTATCACATTTCATGTTGATTAATGAGTAACGGTAACATAAGAGTTTGGTTGGGAAATTTGTGGCTTTCTTCAATAGAAAAGCTATGAGATTAAAAAAAAAAAAATATTTTTAAGTCAAAATACACCTGTTTAGACTGTGCTCTAACAGGTGATTGACACATTTAGATTTGGGCAATTATAAATTACAAGAAAATAGTTTAATCCAAATTTTCATCATTTTCGATTTTGACTTAAAAATCCAGAGCTGCTACGAGGGACGGTCAAAAAGTAATGCCTCGTAATTTTTAATTTCATTCAATAGGCAAGAAAACAGATAAAATTCACATTGAAATGTAGCCCCCAAGTCTGAACTTCAAAAATTTATTTCTCAATGTAGTCTCCATTATTTGTTACAGTTTTTGTCCATCTTCTCACAAGGGCATGTATCCCTGCACGGTAAAAATTTATGTCCTTTTTCCTAAACCACTGGCGTACAGCGCATTTAAGGGTCTCGGTGTCCTCAAAGTGATGTCCGCGAAGATTTTCATTCAGTGGTCCAAACAGATGGAAGTCAGAAGGTGCAAGATCGGGACTGTAAGGGGGGATGTGGTAATAATGTCCAGCCAAATTCTGCAATCACAACGGGCTGATCACCCGTTTGCCAGTCACTTTGATTACGGAAACAACAACAAACGGATTGATTTGTCGTTGCCCTAAAGACGCCATTAGGCGTGATGGGAACAACGGCTAAGAAAATCTATTCGTTGTTGCCCTTAATACGCCACTAGCGTAATGGCCACTGACTGCTTTGATGGTCGTTGGCTAAGGACGGAAGAAGAAGAAGAAGAAATTCTGCAATCGCATCAATGGTGCGTTTAGCAGTGTGTGGCGTGGCATTATCGTGCAACAGTAGTGCAGTTCTCTGATCTTTTAATGGGTAAAGTCGCCGAAGACGACCTCTAAGCTTCTTCAAAGTTTCAATGTAACGGTCTGCATTCACCATGTTTCCCTGTTCCAAGAAGTCGAGAAGAATCACACCCTTCTCATCCCAAAACACGGAGGCCATAACTTTCCCTACAGATGGTGAACTTTTGAACTTCTTTCTTGTCGGCGATGTTGTGTGATGCCATTCCATTGACTGCCTCTTTGATTCTGGTTCAAAAAAATGAACCCAAGTCTCATCACCTGTCACAATATTCGATAAAAACTCTTCTCCTTCAGTTTCGTAACGGTGCATGAGGTTGATGGCTATGGTTTTCCTAGTTTCTTTATGTCTGTCTGTCGACATTATGGGTACCCACCGTGCACAAACTTTTGAATAACCCAGATCTTTAATGATGTTCTGGACACTGCCTTTACTAATGGACAACATGGAAGAAAGTTCATCCAGTGTTACCTGACGGTCACCACGAATGATGCCATCAACTCGATGAATGTTGTGTGGCGTCACTGCGGTAGACGGACGGCCAGTCCGCTTTGCGTCAGCCATTGAGGATTGACCTACTTCAGCTTCGTCACAACGATGTACCCAAATTCGGACAGTGCTAACATCCACTGTTGAATCTCCATAAACATTCTTCAAATGTTCGTGGATGCGAATTGGGGGTCTCGCGTTCAGCACTGAGGAATTCTATGACATAAAGTTGTTTTAACCGAATGTCTTTGGCAGCCATTTTTAAACTGTTACAGTGGTGCCACCTGTTACTGAAACAGGTTGGTAATGCTATACAGTGCAGAAGAGTGTTTGAGGAATCCTGCTAAATTTACAAATTGCACACCAATGCAGTATTTACATACATTAAAAATAGGAGGCATTACTTTTTGACCTTCCCTCGTACGCTAAACATACTTCTTTTCAGGTTGCTAGTTCTTAATCTTTCAGTATGTCAAAATATCTTTCTTATTTCTCTATTCCACTGTCCTTAATAAAACCATACACTTTATTAGTACTAGATAAAGTGACGTACCAATTAAAGCTGATTTGAGTATGAAAAGCAAATTGCTGGACTGCTATATATGACTCCAGTACCAGTGGCACAAGAAGTGAGCAAATGACATTAAGAAAACCAGCTGATAGTATTAGAAGGCAGTCCTAGATCCGAAATCCCCAGAGTAAAAAAAAAAACAGAGGGACACCTAAAAAAAAAACACGGAGAAAGGATGTTGGAGGCAGACGAGAAAATGATAACGGAGGCATGGAAAGACCTTGAACCAATGGTACAGGATCTGAAGGTCTATGCTTCACAGGAAGACAAGAGACAATGGTGATATTTCCCTTCTCCGTTTCCCATTAAATACCACAGCTTACCCTTTGTAGTAGGCCAGCTTTCTCACACAGCTGTGCAATGTGGGCTCGGTCATAGTGTGTAAACATCTGATTACCTAAAATAGCATCAGCAACCTGTGGGAGGAAACATACAGATGTTCAGATTTATAGTGTGAGAACACCTGATCTGGTTCCTTGCTACGTATACGATGTCTGAGTTTAGTAATACAAGCTAAAGCCATGACATCTACTACCACAAGCTATTCTGGCTGGAGGAAACGTAACATACAAGTTATAACGGCTGGAGGAAACAACATATAAGTTATAACGACTGGAAGAAACATAACATACAAATTACAACGGCTGGAGGAAACGTAACATATAAGTTATAACGGCTGGAGGAAACATAACATACAAGATATAATGGCTGGAAGAAACATAACATATAAGTTATAATGGCTGGAGGAAACATAACATACAAATTATAATGGCTGAAGGAAATGTAACATATAAGTTATAACGGCTGGAGGAAACATAACATACTTACTTACTTAGTCGTTCCCCTTCTACTGTGAGGTGTAGAGGTTTGGAAGAGAGAGCGCCAGACTATCCTATCGGCTGTTTTCCTCCTGGCCTGGTTCCATTCTAGTCCTCGGTCCTTCAAAGATTGTCTAATGTTGTCCTCCCAGCAGACTCTGGGTCGTCCTGGGGGTCTGAATCCCTGGCTCTTTGTTTCCAATGCTTGTCGTGGTAGCCGATCTTCTCCCATTCTGCAGACTTGGGTCTGCAGGGGGTGGGATTTTAGGCCTTGACGGATCGTCTGGTTGCGGACCATGTCTCTTCTTGTTACTTCAACCACCTTCCTCAGATACCTCATTTCTGAGGTTTGGATCTGGCTTTTGTGGGTTGTAGTCATTGCCCATGACTCGCATCCATATGTCAAGACTGGGACATAGGTGGAGCGGTATACAGCCATCTTCGTTTTCTTACCAACCTCTCTCTTGCTGAGGAATCCTCGATTTATGTCCTGAAAAAGTCTCCCAGCTGCCGCTTTTCGAGTGGCCAACTCTTCTTTGATGCCTCCCTTTCGGTTTATAATAGCTCCGAGGTATTTAAAGTGGTCGACCTGTTCCAGGACCTGTTCTCCCAGCTTAATCTGATGTCGTCTTTCTTCTCGTGATATCACCATGGATTTTGTTTTAGAGCTGCTTATGACCATCCCTCTCTTCTACAGCGCTTCCTTCCAGACTTGCAGGTTGGATTGGAGATGTGCCTCTGATTTATCAGGGCAACATCATCAGCAAATGCCAGCTCTGAAATGCAGACTTGTCTTATCTTCCAGTACCCCACTGAATACTTTCTTGTTCTCTCCTTACATGCCTTGATGACATCGTCCATGAGGAGTATGAAAAGATAAGGTGACAGGATATCACCTTGTCTTACGCCAGTGGTGGTCCTGAACTCTTCTGACTTATGGTTTGCTGTCCTCACATAATTTCTGCAAGACTTGTAGAAGCTCTGTATAGCATGAATCAGAGGTGCTGGAATGTTCTTCCTTGCCAAACAGTCCCAAAGTTTGCTCCAGGGGACCCTGTTAAACACCTTTTCCAGATCTATGAAACAAAGATGGATCTCACTCTTATACTCAAGGGCCTTTTCACTCAGCTGTCTGAGTGTGAAGATTAGGTCTTGAGTACTTCGGTTAGCTCGGAATCCGCACTGGACCTCATTTAATTGTGGCTCAGCTAGGCGTCAGAGCCTCTGTTCCAGGATTCTAGAGTAGATTTTACCAGGGACACTGAGAAGGGATATGCCTCTATGGTTTCCACATTGTTGATTGTCACCATTTTTGAAAATTGGTGTTATGATGACAATCTCCCAATCCTTTGGTATGGTCTTGTTGGAAACATAACATACAAGTTATAATGGCTGCAGGAAACATAACATAAGTTATAACGGCTGGAGGAAACATAACATACAAGATATAACAGCTGGAGGAAACATAACATGCAAGATACAACTTTCATTTCACTGCGAAGCAAAAGAATAATTTATAACCTCCCTAAGAAATAACTCGTAAAGAAATGATCAACAATGGTGTGTCTGTTTCATATCCTGGGTATTATTTGTTGTTAATTAAATGGGGAAGCCGCGGCAGCGCAGTGGTTAGTGCACTGGCTTTCTAGTTCGGTGGTCCATGGTTCGATCCCCGGTTGAGGTAGGATTTTTTAGACCGCAAACGGCTCTGGGGTCGACCCAGCCTCATGAATTGGGTACCGGAGCAACTTCTGGGAAGGTTAAGGCGGCCGGCGTGATGCTGACCACATCACCCCTGGTGTGCAGATGGTCAAAAAAATATGGGCCTAACACCATATTCCCAATATGCCTCAATGGGCGTGTAACGGGATCCTTTACCCTTTACATAATTAAATGCCCAACGGGCTGATCACCCGTTTGCCAGTCACTTTGATTACGGAAACAACAACAAACGGATTGATTTGTCGTTGCCCTAAAGACGCCATTAGGTGTGATGGGAACAACGGCAAAGAAAATCTATTCGCTGTTGCCCTTAAGACGCCACTAGGCGTAATGGCCACTGACTGCTTTGCCGGTCGTTGGCTAAGGACGGAAGAAGAAGAAGAATAATTAAATGGGGCTGCTGAGCTTCTCGCTCTCTTACAGCCAATAGCAAGTTGAAGACTCTTTGGTATTATCTACACTGTATATCTAGACTTTTCCAGTGGCTACTGCCGAAACGTGTTGAGTTGAAGTCATGAGCTCTAGTTTCTCCAGCTTGGCTTGCATGCAAAGGATAATCACATCTGGTTCCAAGCTAAGAGGAAGAAGTGTGTGGCATACTGTGTATTCCCCGCCATCCAAGAGGGCTCTCCAAATAGGCAGAACTAAAATACTGTGCTCTGGTTGTGGGCTTTCCCAAGGAATTGTCACATCCTCTCTTCTTCTTCTTCTGTGATCGTCCTGAAAAGGACGTTTGTTACATTGTGTCGCCGTTTACAGCAAAGCTGTGATATTTGCGCCTTTCGGCCTGACACATCCGGTTTCAGCAGGGCATTTTTGGGACCGGGTTAGCCTTCCCAACTCCGCCTATGCCGGTCCCAAGCCCGGATGAAAAAGGAGGAGGGCGGCCTGCATGGAGGCCGTAAGGAGGCAGCCCCTCCACCATGTAAAGGCACAACAGGCCAATCACCTGTTTGTCTTAAACTATGATTACGAGCAATACAAGAGAGCCCAAAATCAAAAAGACAGTATCAAGGGATGGAACTTTGTCTCGGAGCGCATTATGGTTGTAAAACTAAAAGAAGGAGAAACCATAGTCAACCTGGTCATAGTGTATGGGCCAAATGAGGATGAGAGAGCAGAGGTCAAAGAGGAATTCTTCGAGCTGCTTCAAAGGACAGTGGATGACTGCCTAGATGAAGTTATCATGCTCTGAGATTTTAATGCCAGAGTTGGAAATGACCATGCTAGATGGGGTGGAGTTATCGGAAGATATGGAGAAGATACTCTCAATGACAACGGAAAGCGACTCCTTAGATTCTGCAGTGAGCAGAATCTGATCATTACAAACACAAAGTTTCCCCATAAGCGCATACATGCATACACTGGATGTGAACCAACCAAGAATGAGAAGTCAGTGATCGACTATGCCATTGTTCGGAGAATCTCAATCAGATATGTCCGAGATGCAAGAGTCTGGAGGGGGCCAGAGATTGGAAGTGATCACTACATGCTAACAATCAAACGAACAACTGAAAGAGTTGCTCAGCCTAGGAACTGCCCAACATCACGCAAGAAACCAAGTAAACGAGCAGGAGAAATGAGCATTAGGACCTACAAGCTGAGAGAGCCAGAAATTAAGACCAGATATCAGGGGCTTATTGCTACAGCAGTGAGCAACACAGAAGAACGACCTGATGACTTGGAAACCCTCTGGAATAAATTCAAGGATATCATAAAGACAGCTGCTGCAGAAGCATGCGGTGAAGTCCGACTTGGGAACCAGAGAAAGAGGACACCTTGGTGGACAGACGAAGTCAAAGAGAAAATAAGAGAGAAGAAAATGGCATGGAAACAATACTTAGGAGCTAAAAACACAACAGGACAAATGGAAAAATATAGAGAATATGTGACACTCAGAACAGAAGCAAAGAACAAAGTGCTAGCAGCAAAACAGAAGCCCTGGGAAGAATTTGGAGAAAAGCTAGAAAAAGATGCACAAGAAAACCAGAAATTGTTCTATAAGACCCTAAAGAACATGAGGAAGGAAAAACAATGCCCTCTCAAATTTATAAAGGACAAGCAAGGCAAATTGCTTACTGCCCCGAAGGAAGTAATGGAAAGATGGAAAGAATATTTCTCAGAACTCCTGGATGGTGAGCATGGTGAAGCATCAGAAATGATAACCACTAGCACAGAAGAGAAAACCAATGATGGTGAAGATGACATAAAGATGGAAGAACTGAGGGCAGCACTAGAGAAAATCAAGATTGGCAAAGCAGCAGGGCATGATGGTATAACACCAGAAATGGTTAAGTACATGGGAGCATCAGGCGACCTATTACTCTTAAAGGTCCTACAGGCAGCATGGTGCAACAAGACCATACCAAAGGATTGGTAGATTGCCATCATAACACCAATTTTCAAAAAGGGTGACAATCGACAATGTGGAAACCATAGAGGCATATCCCTTCTCAGTGTCCCTAGTAAAATCTACTCTAGAATCCTAGAGCAGAGACTCTGACGCCTAGCTGAGCCACAATTGGATGAGGTCCAGTGCGGATTCCGAGCAAACCGAAGTACTCAAGACCTAATCTTCACACTCAGACAGCTGAGTGAAAAGGCCCTTGAGTATAAGAGTGAGATCCATCTTTGTTTCATAGATCTGGAAAAGGCGTTTAACAGGGTCCCCTGGAGCAAACTTTGGGACTGTTTGGCAAGGAAGAATATTCCAGCACCTCTGATTCATGCTATCCAGAGCTTCTACAAGTCTTGCAGAAATTATGTGAGGACAGCAAACCATAAGTCAGAAGAGTTCAGGACCACTACTGGTGTAAGACAAGGTGATATCCTATCACCTTACCTCTTCATACTCCTTATGGACGATGTCATCAAGGCATGTAAGGAGAGAACAAGAAAGTATTCAGTGGGGTACTGGAAGATGAGACAGGTCTATATTTCGGAGCTGGCATTTGCTGATGATGTTGCCCTGATTGCTAAATCAGAGGCACACATCTCCAATCCAACCTGCAAGTCTGGAAGGAAGAGCTGGAGAAGAGAGGGATGGTCATAAGCAGCTCTAAAACAAATCCATGGTGATATCACGAGAAGAAAGAAGACATCAGATTAAGCTGGGAGAACAGGTCCTGGAGCAGGTCGACCACTTTAAATATCTCGGAGCTATTATAGACCGAAAGGGAGGCATCAAAGAAGAGTTGGCCACTCGAAAAGCAGCGGCTGGGAGACTTTTTCAGGCCATAAATCGTGGATTCCTCAGCAAGAAAGAGGTTGGTAAGAAAACGAAGATGGCTGTATACCGCTCCACCTATGTCCCAGTCTTGACATATGGATGCGAGTCGTGGGCAATGACTACAACCCACAAAAGCCAGATCCAAACCTCAGAAATGAGGTATCTGAGGAAAGTGGTTGAAGTAACAAGAAGAGACATGGTCCCCAACCAGACGATCCGTCAAGGCCTAAAATCCCATCCGCTGCAGACCCAAATAGAACAGTCCCAACTAAGATGGTTTGGCCATGTCTGCAGAATGGGAGAAGATCGGCTACCACGACAAGCATGGGAAACAAAGAGCCAGGGATCCAGACCTCCAGGACGACCCAGAGTCCGCTGGGAGGACAACATTAGACAATCTTTGAAGGACCGAGGACTAGAATGGAACCAGGCCAGGAAGAAGACAGCTGATAGAATGGTCTGCCGCTCTCTCTTCCAAACCTCTACACCTCGCGGTAGAAGGGGAACGACTAAGTAAGTAAGTAAGTAAGTTAGCCTTCCCTCTTCGATCCCTACTCTCTTAGCCAGACTGCAGTGATGCAGCCTGTTTCCAGGACCACCACTTGGAGGTGGAGTAGGGTCTTGGTCAGCTCTGGTTTGCTGACCCTGACGCAAGCAGTCAAGCTATGGGTCTCTGACTGCATTCTCTATTGCTGCATCTTTGGGTCCCAGTTACTGTCTATCATATTTCACTTCACTGCTAGTGGCTGTCTATCATACTGCACTTCATTACCAGTAGCTGTCTATCATATTGTACTTCTATGAGGCGACCTCACATACCTGCTGGACTCTGCGCTCTCACCCATCATGGACTACATATCTTGACACCCTTGTCCTTCGAAATAATACACTTTACTTAGTAAAACAAGGGTTTTCATCCAAACATTTATCGTCATCATCTGCAACTATCCTTGTTTAGGGTAGTGATCGAACCACTATACAACACAGTTATATCAACCTATCAACACACACGGCCACAAGACAGATGACTGAATTTTTAAAAAATAAAAATACTTCTGCCAGAAATCAAACTCAGAATCTTTGCTTCAAAAGCAAATGTTCTAACCACTAAATCATCAATATGGTATATGTGTGTGTGTTTTTTTTTTTTTTGTTTTTTTTTTTAATCTTAACTATTTTAATGGTTGCCTCCCTACCAGAAACCAGTCACATTTTTAAATGTCTGAGAAAATGGTGGCCACTTTTATGGGAGACACTGGAACAGTGTGGTGATAAACAAACTTTTATCTGCAATGTGCGTGGTTTAAACACTGAAAGTCATGGAGTTATTTTTGGGATAAAAATTAACTAAACGAGAGATCTGCCCTGTGAGTCCCTCATGAATCTGAGAGGAGAAAAAAAAGACAGAAATAACAGGACTACTGCTCCCTAAGAGAACCAACTAACAGTGCTGCAAGAGGACATGAATGCTTCAGTGCAGGCTTGCAGCCAAAAAAAAAAAAAAAATTGCAGTGGTGGCTTACTTAGTCGTTCCTCTTCTACCGTGAGGGGTAGAGGTTACGACAAGTGATGACTTTCCTAATTTCCTGGTCACACTATACAATGCCTACTTGTTTTCAAAACAGAAAACTAAATGTGACAGCTAAGGTTGCTGGCTGGGTAAATTATTGCTGGTCAAAACAAAGGTGGCGGGTGAACAAAAACAGGCAGTGCATGTCTTACTAGCACAAATGACAAGAACTGGCCTGCATTTCAACCACAGGGTCTTCGTCAAGGATGAATCAATGAAATAAGTACAGAAAAGAAAGTGAAAATAAATCTGATTATCCGCCCTTACCTGTGGTGCAGACAGAAGGTTCATCTCTAACAAACGAGTCTGCAGGGGGCCCTCAGAGGGCCTGTTGTTTTTCAGGGCATCAAGAAGGAAAGAAGTGCACTGCTGGATCAGGTTGAACTCCATAAACACATCCACAATCTGGAACAAGATACATCTGTGATTAGTCTTTGGAAACAAAAAACGGGTGTCACATACATCCAAACATTTAAAACACTCACACAGACCAATGCTGTCGTGAGTTCTTCACCTATAAATAACAGTTCCTTCATCAGGTTTACAAGATAGCAAGTCATATAATAATTAAACTCAGCCATCCGAGACAGAAGGGTCTTTGTACATTTAAGACTTTCATAAATGTAGTACTGGTTGTTCTAAAAAGTGGAAACCAATACTCAATACATTCAAAAGGTCAAGGTAGTCCCATAGCAGATACTGTCGTAGGGGAGTGAAACAAAATTAAAATGTTAGAGACTTCGCCATGCTAGGTCCAGCATCGAGAGGGAAGGGGGGGGGGTGTGTGTGTGTGTGTGTGACCATTTCCCTTCCTCATCGTCTTTTCCTTCCCTGACTGGTCAGGTACCCATTTACAACTGGGTAGACTGGAGTGTATCGGTACCGTGATTCAAACCCGACACCTTTGCCGCAAGAGACCAGTGCTCTATCCACTGTCAATCGGATGCTCAATACATTACAGGTGTAATTTCTTTTTTTATAGAAGATGATGATGATCAGATGCCACATCTGCTCCTCTACACAATTTTACATCATGTAATGATGATCTGAACTCCTTGTTTATCTTCATACAATCAGGAGTATCTTGTCCCCTGTGTTCTGTAATATCTGTGTTGCTTTATGTATTTATGTATGTGGGAAACAGCTTCCTCCAATAACAAGTTGATTTGAAGCACATAAGTTTATTAAAATTTCTCCATTTTCATTCACTGTCCCAAATCATGTTTCTCATGATCTCTTCAAATCATTTATCTGTCTGTTTCTATCTTTACACTTCACTCATCTAGACATTAATTTTTTTTTTTTTTAAATCCATGATATTTTGAAGTCTGGTGCAAAATTATTCAAATTATTCTTTCACAGATTTTTGTGTCATCAACTGGCGCAAAATACTGAATGATATTCAACTTTATTTTCCATTAGTCAGTACTGAATGCAGCTGATGCAAGTCTGAGTTCTATTGCTTCCCATTCTAAATGCGACTTCTTTACTTTCTAAGCACAGACAGACTGTTTGTTGTGTTGACCATACTGTTCTTTTTTATGTAACACTCTTCCTTGTCATTTTGTATTTCATTTCATCTTCTTCTTGCGATCGCATCTTTACACCATCAGACGAGTTCTCATGATGAATTCGACTGTTGTTTGAAGTTCCTCTTTAGCTCCATATAGCTTTGAGTTTAGTGTTGAGTCATTGGGCCAGTGTATTTCATTTCATCAAATCATACATATTCAGTGAAATTATCTTCATCATTCAAATGGCAATATCTTCTTATTTTTCCTATTGAACTCCTGAAGTGGCCAGTCTAAAAATTGTGTAGACACCTTGATCACAATAGTTATTATGTTAAAAAAAAAAATAACAATAGATAACAGAAGGATTCAGACACTGTGATGAAGTACTGAGATTCTGTCTTTCAAATGGCCCATGTCTTTTTCTCCTTGCAATTTTTTTCATTTATTTCTAGGAGGGATTACAGGTAATCCACTCCATGTGTCTTCTCCTTCTCTTATTTACATTTTTCAGAGAGAGATTACGGTGGAGTTTTATATTATCTGCGTTTAATGTTTCTTCTCTATGACTAGTAGGTGGAGTTTAGAGTTGGTGTGTAGGGAATTGTTGCAGAATTTTTCTAGAGGAAAGACTATAGAGCCTAGATCAGATTTGCACCAGTTTTAGTCTTTTTAAAGATATTGCATGGCCATGGATGTATTTTTCGGGAATTAAATTATTTTCGGCCATTTTTGCTTCATTTAACAGTAGAGGGCTGAACTAAATCCCGTTTCTTTGTCTAAATTGGGGTAGTGATTTTACCACGCGCTTGCAGTAACAGGATGAGTCAGAGTTGTTTACAATTTTGATTGGCTGAGATCTAACTGCTTTGAATGGCAGCGCGTTCATTGGGGATAGAACAGAGCCGCGCAAATGACGTCATGAGGGCAGCGTGGGGGATCCTGATTATAAATACTCACGGAAAGTCATAGTCGGTCTCTCTTGTATAATTGCCAGCCGCATGCCAGAGTCAAATAGTCGATTTGCCTTTCAATGGGAAAATTCGAATTTGGTAAGCATAGTTATTAGCGTGGTTGGTACTTTTAAATTGATTTTACTAGTCCTAGGTCGATCAGTTAAGTTTTCTTTGGGAAGTTTAAGTTTAAAATAAATTCTGAACTCCAGAGCCATCAATACTATCATACAGTTGACATTCAAAAATCCGGCCATCGATAATCCGGTTCCTTCAGTTTTCCGGAATGGATTTCGGAGCGCATTTTTTAATTTACCTCGTTGGCGCGCCACTGTTTTCTGGAGCAGTTTATGTTTTGATGCAGCTGTTTGGGTCTTGCTTGCACATGTTAACAGGCATTCCTGCTCATTCCTTCTCATTTTATCATTTTATCATTTATTTGCTGCTGTTTAGCCCCATTATGGATTCAGCAAATAAAAGAAGTGGTGTAAAACGTAAACATTTAATTTTCTTTCTTTAAAGGACTGTACAGGTAGTCATTTTCTGTTAAATATATACAGCATATATAACCAAAAAAAATCCGGCATTTTCAACAATCCGGCACTCCTCAGGTCCGGAGGTTGCCGGATTTTTGAATGTCAACTGTAGTGATAAACTGGGAAAACTTAAGAAGTCCATAATAATTCCTTATTGAAGGAATAGCGGTATTTAAGATGGTTTAAAAGTTGAGATGTTACGGGCGTGCTTTGGATTATTTCAAAGTAGGTCTGTAGAGAACCCGCATCTGTGATTTATGATAATGTACAGAATGGTGGGAGCGGGTGGATTTGTGATTTTATTGAGAGTTTAATGCTGCTAGTTATATACGAGGGGCGTTCAGAAAGTAATGCACCACATCATTTTTCTCAGGAGCTGTTTATTCAAAAAGCATGAAATTTATACACAATATACATGGATATGTCATGTAAACATCGGTATTATTCAACATAATCCCCATCAACTTGTACGGCTTTATGCCAGCGCGAAACAAGTGCATGTATTCCTAGCCCGTACCAGATTTTGTCTGGATCATGTAGCCATTTCTTCGCTGCATGAATCACTCCTTCATCATCTTCAAACCTTGTACCACGGAGTGCATCTTTAAGTGGACCAAATAGATGAAAATCAGAGGGTGCCAAATCGGGACTATTGGGTGGATGGGGTAGTACAGTCCAACCCAATTTGGCGATTGCTTCCCGTGTTGCCAGACTTGTGTGAGGGCGCGCATTGTCGTGAAGGAGAAGCAGGTCTGCTGGATTCTTGTGCGGCCGAACTCTGCGAAAACGCTGGTTGAGTTTTTTCAATGTCTTAATGGAAGCTTGCGAATTGATTGTCTCTCCTCTTGGCATAACGTCCACAAAAATCACACCATCAATGTCCCAAAAGACAGTGATCATGACCTTTCCAGCTGAAAGAATTGTCTTGAATTTCTTTCTTCTTGGTGATTGCGGATGATGCCACTCCATTGACTGTCTTTTTGTCTCAGGTTCAAAATGATGTGCCCAGGTATCGTCACCTGTAACGATCTTAGCCAAAAAGTTCTCTCCATCAGCATTGAAACGTTCCAACAATTCAGAAGAAATTGCTTTCCTTTGCAATCGGTGGTCATTTGTGAGACTTCGAGGAACCCATCTTGCGCAAACCTTAGAAAATCCGAGAGTTTTTATAACTGCATTTGCACTACCAATGCTGACTGACAGCTGTAAGGCCAATTGTTGAGTAGTGATTCGCCTATCAGTAAGAATAATGCCCTCAGCGCATTTCAACATTTCTGCGTTGGTGGCTGTGGCAGGACGTCCACAGCGCAGCCGATCAAGCAGCTCCGTATCTCCACTTCCTGATTCTTTGATTCTCTAAACCCAGCGACTGACTGTACTCCTGTCGACTGCAAAACTTCCATACACATCACATAGACGCTTGTGAATATTCACAACAGTTTCCTTCTCTGCAACGAGAAATTCTATCACAATTCGCTGCTTATAACGCAAGTTGCTAACACGCTCCATTTCAACAGTTTATGGCAGCCGTATTATTTGGCCGGTTGCGGTGCAATTTAGTGCACACTATTGGCACATACCATATCTGAAGTGTGCAAAATTTCATGCTACTATCTTCATTATTAGCTGAGAACAACGATCTGGTGCATTACTTTCGGAACGCCCCTCGTATATATAATTAGATGGGAGCATGTGGGTGCTATCATTTAATGAATATTTATGCAGGAGCACGTGGGTGCTATCATTTAATGAATATTTATGCAGGAGCACGTGGGTGCTATCATTTAATGAATATTTATGCATGTTACGGTAGTTCTATTGCAGTCGTCTGCTATAGGTTGGCAGCGTGCAATTTTAGGGGTTACGGCATTTATTATAATCTAAGGTAAATAATTCTTGGACTATTGAACGCTATACACTCGATCAAATTATGACGTGGTAGCGTTGATAGGTCACACACCGTGACTAAGATACGGGACCCTTTCTACGTTGACCGTCAAGCTGTAAAGACGCGTTCTATACCCTTCCAGTGTTGTGCATGGTATTGCTGCACATATATATTTAATTCGAAGTATGGACACATACATATGATTTACATATTATGCAGGAGGCTCTCTACGATTATAAATCAACCATATCGATTGGAGGCCGACCTCTGTGTAATCTACGTTTTGCTGATGATATTGATCTGATAGCTGGAACAGAATCAGAACTTCAAGACCTTACCTCTAGACTGGAGAAAGTAACAAGAACGTATGGGATGGAAATTAATATAGAAAAAAGCAAGATATTGGTGAATAGCCATAAGAAACATGTTCCGACCAACATTACGTTAAATGGGCAAACTTTAGAAGAAGTTAACACCTTTAAATATCTCGGGTCCACTATATGTAGTGATGGAAGATCAAGTAAGGAAATCAAGACAAGACTTGAGATGGCCTCAGCTGCCATGACAAGGTTGAATGTGATCTGGAAAAGTAACATCAGTTTTCCTGTGAAGATCAAATTATACAAATCACTTATATTATCTATTCTCTTGTATGGGTGTGAGGGCTGGACACTCACTGCAGATACGGAGCGAAGGATTCAGGCTTTCGAGCATAAATGTTATAGAAGAATTTTGCGCATTTGCTATAAAGAGCACAAAACAAATGTCTATGTTAGAGAGAAGATAAACACCTATGCAGGCCACCAAGAACCACTTTTGTCAATAGTGAAACGTCGAAAGCTTGCCTGGTTTGGGCATGTAACTCGTCATGACTCCCTTTCGAAAACGATCCTCCAGGGAACAGTCGAAGGTAAACGGAGAAGAGGAAGGCAAAGAAAATCCTGGGCTGATAACATCAAAGAATGGGCAGGACACGGTTTTTCCACACTTGTACGCATTGCTGAGGACAGAGAGCAGTGGAGGACCCTGTCTGCTGATGCTTCCACCATGGCACCCCTACGACCCATGACAGGTTATGGGTTGAGATGAGATGAGATGATGGACACAGGGTCAGTCCATTGTTATTGTGAGGAGATGATATGATTAAAGTTAGTACGTAACTGAACTCAGGGAAGGATGAATTAACAGTCCATAATATTTTATATTGCCAGACTCATAGACTCACTGTCGGCTGTTGGAATCTCCAACCGCGCGTGCATATAGCAAGACGTTCTGCCTACAGTAATTCGTTATTGGACAAGGACTGGTAGTTATATATATATCTATTCAATACATGATCAAGTTTAATATGTACTTTTTATGATCAACATGCGTGGATTGTTTTGATGTGCAAAACTGTAAATTAAATGTGTGGACTCAATGAAATGATTTATCAAGTCGATCGAATTGCAATGTTCAAGCGTTTTCACAATTTCTACCCCGCATTCGCTTGATTACTACCAAAGGCACGATTCAAATTACTGAATGAAGAAAATCATATAAGAACGCAACTAAATGGCCAGAATTTATAATTGCTTTGCTGACCTTATGTGGAACGTTGTTCAACAAGTAATGACCCACAACAACAGTAAAAACCTCCTTCAACAGATGGTGGCCATTGTTCGGGGATCGAAAAAAAAATTTTCATAAAATACTAACAACTGTTTACTATCGAAAGACTATCACGTGATGTGCTGAAGTATGACCTATTACACATAGTTACTACTAGAGGTCAACCTTACGTCACCAAAGTTTGCGTACAAGCCGAAAACCAAGATGACAACCGGGAGCGTAGTTCCTATTGATGAAAAAGCAGTATCTAAGAAAACAAAAGGACGGATAAACCTAATCTACCAATGAAGAGCAAGCAGTTCGAGACATGGGTCTAAACCGTTAGTGTATACTGGCATCTACGGGAGTACTAACTGAGCACTAAAAGATAAGTCTAGTTGTGACCTTTGTCGGTTATAAAATACAGTGCTGAGTCCATTTCGCCTTTACACAGGCATGTCTATTTATTATCATGTATATATGTTATATTTGTTTTCCACCGTATGTGTTATATTGTTTTCGTGGGCGGTTGGTGGGAATCAGGTCTGATTTACGTCTTTACGAATGACACAATCAGATCTGATCGTTCTATAAGGCCGTTAAATAATCGCATTTGGCGAAGAACCCCATCGATGATTCTGCCGATGGCTTGTTCGTTCGTATTTGCCACTATTTGACCTTGCATGTTAGGTGTCCAGTTCTGTGAATAACTGGTGTATTCTAGTGTATTCAGTTTCATTTTATTTAGTTTTGTATTATTGTTTGTAATCTATCGCGTTAATCCTGACCTCGCTATCTTTATGTTCATTTAGATGTATTGTAATAACCGTCAGATGAGTCCTGTGACGTCATTATTCCTAGTGTTCATAGTTTATCTTGCCTTAGTTATCCTTGACCTTTCTGCATTTCCGGTTAGTATACTTAGTTCATAAAATCAATTTATTTGTGAAATGTCACTTTTGTATCGTACTGCTGTTTTGTAAATCTTTGGTTGATGAATTGTATTGTTTTTGTTCATCTCATACATTTATAATATAATAATAGTATTATAATTTGATCAATAATAAGATAGTAAATGAATTTGATTAATTTTTATGAAATTTGATGATGACTTAGGAGATTGCATCAATTTGCAGTAGTGGTCCAAGACCCTATTGATGCATTTTATATATTATGAAGGCACAATAGCATAATATATACTGATTAATTATTATAAATTTATAGTCTGCCTTGAGTATGACAGACATATTAGATGTTAATTAGTACACTTTCCTAGTACTACAGTGTGGACTTAGCACATATAATTGATTTAATAACATAATTATTGAGGGATAATACCCATGACTATTAGGTCATGATAGTAGATGCTTGATTTTAATTCATCATCATCATCTCAACCCATAACCCGTCATGGGTCGTAGGGGTGCCATGGTGGAAGCATCAGCAGACAGGGTCCTCCACTGCTCTCTATTCTCAGCAATGCGTACAAGTGTGGAGAAACCGTGTCCTGCCCATTCTTTGATGTTATCAGCCCAGGATTTTCTTTGCCTTCCTCTTCTCCGTTTACCTTCGACTGTTCCCTGGAGGATCGTTTTCGAAAGGGAGTCATGACGAGTTACATGCCCAAACCAGGCAAGCTTTCGACGTTTCACTATTGACAAAAGTGGTTCTTGATGGCCTGCATAGGTGTTTATCTTCTCTCTAACATAGACATTTGTTTTGTGCTCTTTATAGCAAATGCGCAAAATTCTTCTATAACATTTATGCTCGAAAGCCTGAATCCTTCGCTCCGTATCTGCAGTGAGTGTCCAGCCCTCACACCCATACAAGAGATTAGATAATACAAGTGATTTGTATAATTTGATCTTCACAGGAAAACTGATGTTACTTTTCCAGATCACATTCAACCTTGTCATGGCAGCTGAGGCCATCTCAAGTCTTGTCTTGATTTCTTTATTTGATCTTCCATCACTACATATAGTGGACCCGAGATATTTAAAGGTGTTAACTTCTTCTAACGTTTGCCCATTTAACGTAATGTTGGTCGGAACATGTTTCTTATGTTTAATTCAGCATCTTAAATAAATAAATAGCATAACTATTTATGATATATATTAGTAGGTACATATAATATTATTACAAAATATTATATATTTGTAGAACTTACAAATAACATTACAAGAATATTATAATTATTTATATTGAGTATTCATACGTTGAGTAAGTACAAATAATTACATAAATTCTATTGGTGATTACGATAGATTAGTAATTACAGTAGAACTCCATTTATCCGAACCCCAATTATCCGAACATCCAATTATCCGAACACTTTTTCCAGAAAAAAAAAAAAAATCAGATGCCACAGTCACGTTAGACTAAAATTCTGAATCTTTTGATGCGGCAAACTTCAAATGTGTGCGAACAATTTGTAGAGAATGGGATGGCTAATGGTCGGTCGCTTACGTACAGGAAGTCAGTTAGATCATAAAGTCAGTTAATATCTGGTTTACCAATCCAGTGTACGTGTGCGTTCTAGGTAGAACACTGGCTAAATAGACAGTTCAACTTAAAATAATTGTGTCTGCTACTACAGCAGAATAATTTTTGGTGTACAAGTATTTCTCTGTGCGATATGGCATCTTCCAGTAGGCCTAAAGCATATAAAAGGAACCGCAATGTTTTGTCAATTGAAACGAAAACAGAAATTATCAAGAGACTAGGACAAGGTGAAACTGTGTCTTCACTTGCGAGGATTTTCAATGTTGGGAAAGCTACCGTCTCTGACATCAAAAGTAACAAGGATAAAATTATGAGTTTTGCATCGAAATTTGACAGTGAAAATGGGTCGAAGAAACGTAAAACCATGAGAAATGCGAAAGATGTGAAATTGGAAGAGGCTTTATATATATGGTTTGTGCAAAGAAGAAGCAAAGGGGAACCTATCTCTGGTTCTCTGTTGTGTGAAAAGGCACTTCCGTTCAACAATCAACTTGACGGTCCTCCTGACTTTAAGGCTAGCCAGGGATGGTTAAGAAACTTTAAATCTCGTCATGGCATACGAGAATTGGAGATTCAAGGGGAATCTTTATCTAGCGATGGAACTGCCGCTAAAAATTTTAAAGAAACATTCTTGGCTTTTTTGGAAGAAGAAGGTTATTCACTCGATGATGTGTATAATGCCGATGAGACTGGCTTATACTGGAAATCATTGCCTCAAAAATCACTTGCATCTCAGCGCGAAGCAGCTGCCCCTGGGTTTAAAAAGTGCAAAGAGAGAGTAACAATTTTGGTAGCCGCGAATGCCAGTGGAAGTCACCGTTTACCGGTGCTAATGATCGGCAAAGCCAAAAAACCACGTTGTATAAAGAATGTGACATGTCTCCCATTGTGTTACAAAGCACAGAAGAGTACTTGGATGAATAGTGAAATATTTCTTGATTGGTATACAAATCAGTTCATCCCAAATGTGAAGAGGCTGAGAGAACAAGAAAAGAAAACTGGAACAGTAATTCTTCTACTGGACAATGCACCATCTCATCCAGAGACGGATACATTGAATGCAGTTGATGCAAATTTTAAAGTAATTTATTTCTGCCTCCCAATGTAACAGCACTGATTCAACCAATGGATCAGGGTGTTATAGCAAAGCTTAAAGAGATGTACAAGAAGGAAGTCCTGTTTATTGTTGGCTGAAGATGAAGAAAGTGTGGTGGCGTTTTCCAAAAAGCTTAATCTCAAAGACTGCTGATATATGTTAGCTGATGCTTGGACCACCCTGTCACAAGATAATCTCAACAAGGCTTGGAATAGATTGCGTGGGAAAAAAGGAGGAAATGAAACTACTGCAGTGGACACAAATGATGATTGTATAAATGAAGTTGTGGAACTGTTTCAAGCAATGCCCGGATTTTCGGACTGTGACAAAGATGATGCACACATGTGGCTAGAAGATGATAATGATTCTGGTTTTCAGTTTTTGAATGACGAAGAAATTGTGTCTTTTGTGCAAGAAGAAAACCAAATAAATGTAGTGACCGATGATGAAGACTCCTCAGAAGTACATGATGTACTTGTAGATTATGAAGAAAAACCAAAACGTCGACCAAGTCCTGAAGAGGCCTTTATAGCACTAGAAACAGCGATGGCTTGGTACGAGCAAGAAGATGACAGCTGTCCTACACAGCTTCTGCTGTTGAAGAGAATGCGGGACTTAGCAGCCAAAAGGAGACTATCCAGTTTGGTGCAAAAGAGGATTCCTCATTATTTTAAATAGTGGGCTACATCTGTGCAAGTACATATATACGTAAGTTGTGCCTGGTTTTGAATCGTTTGTAATGTTATTTTGAAAACATTTCTCTTTCTTAACAAAAATAATTAATACAAGTAGTACATGCACTGCAGTGTAATAAAAAATTTTGGTGATACAGTGATCTAATACAGTGTGGGTATTATTATTACAGTACAAGTAAATATGTTTTATAGTGTATTTTCCTTGTGATAGTTAATTATTTTTAGAAATATGTGTACATGTACTCGATACATTATGTAATCCAATTATCCGAACATTTGATTATCCGAACGATGCTCGGTCCCATGGGGTTCGGATAAATGGAGTTCTACTGTACTTACAAAATTAACGTCAAGAATGCTTACCTTGGATCATTTCATTAAAATTGGAAAAGATTGTAATAAAAAGGGAGATGCACTCCTGGAATTTGCGACAACTGAACTTGCAAAATATGAAGCAAAATTAGAAGAACTTGAAAGAAAAGAAGCTGAGAAAAAAGCTGAATTAAAATGAGAGATGGAAGAGCAAAAAGAACTTGCTAGACGAGAAAAAGAAGAACTTAGACAAGAAGAAGAGAATAAAATGAAACGAGAGGAAATTATAAGGCAACAAGAAATGGAATTGCAACGTCTTAAGTGAGAAACTGCAAGATTTCAGGCACAAAGTGCTGCTGCAAGCCAGAATGATAATGCTCAAAATGGATCTTCATCCAACCAAAACAAACCTTATTATAACTTTAAATTACCACCTTTCAAATTGAACCTCGACGACCTTTCATCGTACCTAGCACGTTTTGAACAAATATGCACAACAAATAACTTACCAAAACATACATGGGCTTTAAAACTTAGTGAATTATTGGACGGGGAACCATTAAGTGCAGTTCAGAATATTGACCCAACAATAGCTGGTGACTATGACGCCATTCTTCTTCTTCTTCAATCCTTAACCACCGACCGTCAAAGCAGTCAGTGGCCATCACGCCTGGTGGCGTCTTGTAGGGCAACAACTAATTGATTCCACTTTGCACGGTCGGTGGCCATCCTTCGTACAGTGCCCCAACTCTGGTTCATTCTTTGCATCTCAGCCTCCACAGTCCTCCGCCAAGTTGTTTTTGGTCGGCCTCTCTTTCGCTTTCCTTCAGGGGTCCAAAGCATAGCTGTTCTTGTGATGGCATCGGGGTCTCTTCTGAGGACATGACCAACCCAGCTCCAGCGTCTGCCAGCTATGATGGTATGCATGTCCTCTTGCTTGCTACGAGTAAGCAGATCTTGGTTGGTGATGGTATTCGGCCAAAAGATTCGGTGAATTTTTCTTAGGCATGTTGTGTGAAAAGAGGACAATTTTGACATTTCCTTCTCTGTGACTCTCAAGCATTCCGCACCATAGAAAAGCACAGAAAGCACGCAACTCTGGTATAATCTTAATTTTGTGCTTGTGCTGTATTGGGAGGACTTCCAGATGTTATTTAGGCTAAAGAAGGCTGTTCTTGCCTTATTCATTCTGATGTTGATGTCTTTGCCTGCCCCACCGTCTGGTGTTACTATGCTTCCTAGGTATGTGAAGGTATCTGTCTGTACCAGTTGCTGATTCCTTACTGATATGGGCTCAGGGTTGCTCACATTGAGCGTCATGACCTCAGACTTCTTTAAATTGATGTTCAAGCCCACCTGCTGGCTAAATTTATTAAGTCTATCCGTTTTTTTCCTGGATGTGTTGATGTGAATGTGCCAGCAGTGCAATGTCATCTGCATATTCCAGATCTTCCAATGTTGAAAATGTAGTCCATCTTATTCCTCTTGGACTGCCCTCTGTTGTCTGGCGCATCACCCAGTCTATGACTGTTAAAAATAGAGTGGTTGATAAGGGGCATCCCTGTCGTACTCCTGTCTTCACCTCGAAGGTTAGGTTGCTCTGCCCAACACTACACGTAAAGTTGGCATAGAGGCTTTTTTTGATTGACACTATGCAGCTTGGAATTCCATAAGCCCTCAGTATTTTCCATAAACTGTCCCTATGTATGCTGTCAAAAGCCTTTTCAAAATCAACAAAATTTATGTAAAGCTGTCTTTGCCATTCTGAGCACTGCTCTATAATGTTCCTGAGAGTGAATATATGGTCTACACATCTTCTGTTCTTTCTAAATCCTGCTTGTTCTTTCCTCAGTTTTTAGTCTACTGCCTTTGAAATTCTCTGTATAATTATCCTGCCTAGTATTTTGCTGGGAACTGAGAGAAGAGTGATTCCTCTCCAATTATTGCAGTCTGAAAGATCTCCCTTCTTGGGCAATTTGACAATTATTCCTTTCTTCCACTCTGATGGTGTTGTCCCCGTTTTCCACACTTGTGCAAATAGTGGTTCTAATAGTTCTGCTGCTAGCTCAGGGTCTGTCTTAAATAGCTCTGCATTTAAGTTATCATGGCCCGGAGCTTTACCGTTCTTTAACCCTTTGATTGCTGTGATGATTTCTTCTTTTCATGGAATGTCTGTATTTACATCTAGATCGTTTTCAGCCTCAGGAACATTCAATTGTGTCTCTGGTATTTCCTTGTTCAGAATTTCTCTGAAGTGCTCTGCCCATCTTGTTTCCTGTCCCTCTGCTGTCTTAATGAGATTTCCTTGCTTATCTCTTACTAATGTAATATTGTTTGCACCTTGTTTTCCGCTGATGAATTTAGTTATTTTGTATACTGTGCTTTGTTCATTTCTCAGTGCTGCCTCTTCTGCCTGTTTATGACGCCATTAAGGCCTTATTATTACGTCGTTTCCATTTCGACGAAGAGGGTTGCAGATTACATTTTAAGAGTATTCTACCAGATAATAGTAAAGACTTCACAGGTTTTATTGCGAACATACGCAATACCTTTAACAGATGGGTGGAACTGGCAGGTGTCTACAAATCATACGACAAGTTAGTCGATTTGTTACTGAGGGATAAAGTGTTATCCTCTGTCAGTCCACCATTCTTTGCCTATTTGCAAGAACGTAAACCATCTACAATCGATGAATTAGAAAAAATTTCAATAAACTATTGCACTGCTCATCCGAATGCGAGCATTTCTAACTCGCTAATAAGGGAATCTCTACCTGTGGCCTCTAATATGTCATACCACAGTCATTACAAACCAAGAACACACAGCGTGGATAGAAGTCGCTTCAAGGGAAATTATAATGTTAATTTTCATAAGGGACATAATAATTTCAACTATAAGAGTGACTTTAATAGAGGTAGACCACAAAATAGAAATTATTCACCTCAGTCAAGATACAATAATAGTCAACATAACGCAAATCATAATCAATCATATAACTATAACACTAGTAACAATTGGAATAACAATAATCATAGCTCGAGACATCGAGATAACAGTTACTACAGGGGACAACGGGATAATTCTAATGATCATTCTCGTCATCGATCTCAGTCTCGTAGATCGTCTCATCAGCATCATCATGCAGGGGCAGCAATTACTAATAATACAACCCCAGATGTTCCACAAAACGATAAAGTAATACAGTCTTCTTCTACATCTTATGCAATTAATTATAACGTGGCAAATAGTTGCCCAGAATGTAATCTTGTTTTTCAGAAAGCAAAGGAAACAGTATTGAACTGCGGACATATTCTACCAGAAGTAGGTCTTGCAGCCAATGATGGAACAGGCTGCCTAATATTCAACAGAGGGATAGTGAATGGGTCTATCGTCTCTGTTTTGAGAGATTCCGGTTCTACAACTATTGGAGTCCGGCAATCACTTGTTCATCCCAGTTGTGCAACAGGGGAACATGTCAGGTGCATGACTTTTGGGGGGACAATTGAACATTACCCCACTGCTATAATTCATGTTAACACACCTTTTTTCACAGGTAATGTTAGGGTATGCATGTTAAGGAACCCAATTGCAGATCTTATGGTGGGTCGCATACATGGAAGCAAGGATTGTACACCAGAAGAAATTATTGAATGGGAAATGAAACAGTTGCAATTTTATGGCAATGCTAACGCCGTCATTGCAATGGCAACAATACGTGCCAAGAATATGAATACATGTGGCACAGCAGTTTCTAATTTTAGTCTTGGTACTATTTTTGAAAAAGAGGAATATAGTGAGACTCTCCATCAAAATAATAATAACCCTATTTTACGACAAGTAGTCAGCACTAAGAGTGATACTAAGGTGTCTACACACCCAGTGGCAGGTAGAAAATCATTCCGAGGGAATTATACTTTTCCTCGGCAGAATATTACTGCCAATTCTGAAAATAGATGTTGGCGACAGGATCAGGCTACAACTGATCCAAAGAAAACTGTTGATGTTTTCGACATTAAAAAGGAGAGTACTAAGAAGAGTAAGATGTTGAAAAATAATGTTGGAGTTAAGAATAACGGAAAGATACCAAATAAAATTAATACCAGCACATTTAAACAAAAGAATGTAGGTCGTTCTTTTGATCCTTCTACGACTACACGTGCTACAAATACATTATTACAGGGCAAGGGTCTCCATACTCAGGCCCAACATATAATTCCAGTCTATAGAAAGAATAATACTTACATGAGGGACATACATGGCAAGGTACCTCAAGCAACTCATGTTGCACATCAATCTTTTTCCCATGCTAGTGACAATGGTCCTACTTATATTGGGAAGGGTACATATTCTCGTACCTTGTTAGTTAGCAATCTGCCACAAGGTACTACATGGCAGACACTTAGTAATTTCTTTAAGTACACGGCAGACGTGAAGTTTGTGTGTCTGTTGCCACCTACCAACAACAGGTATGGTGAAGCTCTGGTTACATTTCGTAACAACAGAGATGCTCGAATGGTTATCGAGCGTGATAATGGTGTTTATTTTCACCACCATTCTTTGAGATTGAAATTAGTACCTGATTCTGCGTCACGCAGATAACAGGTTACAGTAATACTGTTCGTCACATCTTTGATGACTCAGCATAGTCAGTCATCATTTCTTTTCTTTATTGGTCATTTATTCTTATATGACTTAGATCTTGTAGGCTGATCTATTAGGTGACACTTGTGTTGTCTTATCTACGATAACACTTTGTATTTCTGTCTTTATTTGTTTTACCATGCCTACAATAGACAGTAACGTGATTGACTGTTCTAACTATGCTCAGCCAATGCAGCATAAGTTTCGTATATCGTCTATTTGTCTGTATAAAAGACATGCTGCTGAAGGCGACATGGATTTAATCAATGCGCTCAAAATTAATAGGGAACATTTTTATTAAATACCTCCTAAACTTGAGGTAAACATGTGCTACTAAATTGTACACAAATATATCTCCATCAGATGCAGGCAATTTTCTACGGCATTGACGTTTGAATTCAAGGTCTTACAATCGTTTAACAGAATTTCAAGTTCTACTATCGTGACAGTCCCAATTCCACGAAGAACGATGTTTTCAAATTTCGTTACCGATACTATCAAGTATATCACGAGTTTACGGGATGTCAAGTCAAGCACGTCAATAATAGATGGCGACAGTTAACGACTCAGATGCTGTGTACTGCTACTTGTTACATAACGGACGTGATTATGATCCGGTCACATATAAATAACATTTTCGAAATCCTACGGATGTCGATTTATGAACACTGATACTCTTCGAATGAATTAACGAAAGTACTTTTAACAAGAGACAGTATCCTATCGTTGAACTCTCGACTTGGGAATAAAACGTCGACTACAATTCAAATAAATAATTATTAGAGACATGCGTCATACGAAATGAATGCAAGCGAAAGACATTGTGTTCGTATTTACACTGGGACTTTGGTTATTGTCCATTCATGCTACAACTAGTTGCAACAAATTCGGAAATAATATTTGAAGTCAAGTTGGACAAAATTCCTTACGTGACATTACTAATTGGACGTTATGAAGGTCTACATTTCTTCCGAATTAAAACATTTGAACATTTTTTCTTTTTTCTCATGGAAATTCACAAGGATAATAACTACGTATGGATCGTCATACCCAAAATTAATTAGTTTTTAGTTATTAGTTGAATTAATAAAGAAATTAAAATGAAATGTGAGAGAAAGATAAAAAAATGAAATATGAAAAAAATGAAAGAAAGAAAAGAAAGTTCACACAATTCTTAGACAATATTTATAGATCTAATTATGAATGGTATAATTATATTGTATATTTGATAAGTTTGTTGACATATTACATACGATTTTAACTGAGGGTGCGAATCCTCAGGCTAAACACAACGGATCTAGAGGAGCAAACCTCAATAATAAAACCGGTGCACTACACCGTACACGCCCTCTGTGGGTGGGAAGGAGCCAGATGGATACTGAACAAGTCTTGGGAGTGGGAACGAGTGTGGACTGCTCCCTGAAGATCGGAACCCATCGTACAGGCACAGAGACTCAGGACGTGACGATCCTATTGCCTTCAACTCTTGGTCACATGCCTAGAGCCTTGGAGAACTCGGCGTAACCAGCAGGCAATTTGGTGGCGGGGAAAGAGCACTGTGAGCCCTACCTTGGCTACGTATCACAAGGAGACGCAGAAACACCCCCTTTATCTCCCCCAGAGCTGGCACAGTACACTTCTGGCTTCTACCCGGGGCGGTAGGAAATCCACAGGCACCTCAGCATCACAATGCCATGAAGATGACAAAGTTGGAATTTACTAACTCAAACCTGGCAGAGCAAGTCCTCCATCAGATGCGGCCGATGCTGGGCCCACTGGCGCGTGGACACGTCCCGATCCCCATCGAGACTTGCCCGGGGAGCCCACCCCGGCTCAAAAAAGCAGAGAAGGCCACTCTCCAAACCTCCGATGTCTTGCGGGCAGTGTTAGGATGTGCAAGAACATGGACAGGAAGACTCCACAACTTCCCCACTGAAGACATGCCCACGGCGACCGTTGCCTCAATTGGCTGTGTGTGGTGTACCCGGAAACGGGGCCTCCCAGTACTGAGGCACAGTTAAGTCCCCGATGTCACTTATCGGTGCAGAGTTGAGAGAGATGGCTGAGCATCACAATCCCCCCTGTGTTGCAGCATGATGAGAACCCAGCATTGCACACTGAGCTTGGGGGGACCACTTGGGCACCAGACTTAATACTGGCTCTTGACTGGATGGCCGCATGCAGGAGATTTCTACAATGGAGGGTTGGCAGGTGGTGGGTATCTGGAAGTGGCTCTGTGCAGGACGTGAGGATTCCTTTGGAGAGCCCAGAACCAGAGCACAGCATTGTGCAAGCTCTGCATAGTTGGAAAGCCCCCTGGATGACGGGGAATGCACAGTGTGCTACCCCACCTATCCCCAACTGCTAACTTAGAACCAGAAGTGGGGTCCTTTGTATGCGTGCCAGGCCAGGATAAAATGCCTGGGAAAGAGACTGGAGCTCAGAACTCCCTAACTCAAAGTTGCAGGATGGCAGAAAAGCCATGGGAAAGACAGGGCTATTTTGAAGATAACGCAACCATATTTTCACCATACGAGCTCGGACGCCGCCTCGGTAAACAAGGTCCGCGCAGAGCAGTGACACCCCCAGGCTGCTTGCGAATAGTCTACTACTGGGAACATAAACAGATTAGGGATGAGCCCACTCTCCCGTTGAACAGGTGCTAAAGTCATAGATACTGGGCCAGAAGGCACACCGGAAACCACAGTATCACGCAACTCACTTTTTTTTTTCTATGGAGAGTACACCGTCAAATAAATCTCGTACTGGTGCTCGCCCTGTGGAGCTCCACCAGGCAGGTGCAGTGCCGGGCTCTGAGCCTCGACAGAGCCCACCCTCAGCTACTGGAGGACCCTCTAGACCGTCTTGTGGAGTCAGCAGACGGCGGAGGAGAACTACTGACCAAAACAAAACAGAAAAAGAGAAACCCAGAGTGCCACCTGTCATGATGCACTGGAATGCAGAGGGAGTGAACAGCAAGCAGGCTGGATACAGCAAAAAGACAGAGCTGGAAAACATCTTGTATGAGAAGCAAGTCAGTGTTTGCTGTATCCAAGAGACTCACTTGAAAGCAGATAAAACCTTTAAAATAAGGGGATATCAATGCTTCAGATCCGACAGAAAAGATAGACGAAAAGGAGGAGTACTTACTCTTGTAAGGAATAACATTCCTGCACACGAAAGGAAAACCTTCATGGATGGAGCAGAATATCAGCTGTTGCAGATAAAGGTAGACAAGATGGAAATAGAACTCCTGAACTATTACTGTCCGAACAACAAACCCCTGAGTCTCAGCTCTATACAGGTACTAGCCACCAACTTTATAGCAGTTGGAGACTTTAATAGCCACTCCCAGAGCTGGGGCTATAACCATCTGGATCACAGAGGTGAAGAGGTTGAAACTTGGCAAGATGATCACTCCCTAATCCTAGTCAATAATGCCACAGATACTCCTACCTTCTACTCCAGAGGATGGCACACAACTTCAACACCAGATCTTGCCTTCTCCACATCAGATATAGCTGGATCTATTAGTAGAGAAGTAGGAGACCAACTAGGGGGAAGCGACCATCGCCCAATCTTTCTTACTGTCCAGAGTGCAACTCTCAGTACAGTCCCAGCCATTACAAGATGGAACTACAAAAAAGCCAACTGGGGTTTATTCAGGCATCAGGTGAACACGCTGCTGTCTACCCTCAAGGTACAGAACAGAGACATTAACGAAGTGGTAAAAGACTTCAACAGATGCATACTACAAGCTGCAAAAGAAACCATTCCCAAAGGATGCCGGCGTAACTACATACCATACTGGTCCAGCACACTCCAAGAACGTCAGGAAGCTATGGACAGGGCTAGAAAGGACGCAGAGTCTCAGCCTTCACTTGAAACTCACAACAAATGGAAAAAGGCTGTAGCAGAGTTTCAGAGAACAAAGCTAGAAGAAAAACGGAAAAGCTGGAGAACTAAAACGGCATCGCTGAACCTTGAGAAAGACGGCAGGAAACTTTGGAGATTAGTCAAGTCTCTAAATGAAGAGCGTTCCTCACCTAGGCAGACTATCACATTGGATGAAAGTGGCAAACTTTTCAGAGGAAAACAAGCTGCAGACTTGTTTGCTAGAAGATACAGTTCAGAAAGCAACTTACCCATTAACATAGATCATCAGAGAGAGATAAGACAAGAAATACTGGCAACCATGGGACAGACAGATACTCCTGCCCCAATGAGGGAACCCATCACACTAGGAGAACTACAGAAGGCTATTTCCAAGCTTAAGTTTCAAAAGTCATCCGGCCCAGACAAAATCAGCAACGAAATGCTAGTAAATCTGAGCTCAGCAGCAAAGACAAAACTGCTTGAGATATTCAACCACAGCTGGTTGAAAGGAACGGTACCCCAAGTATGGAGAGAAGCCATCACAATACCCATACTAAAGAAAGGGAAATGTAAGACCGAGGCTGCAAGTTACCAGCCAATCAGTCTCACAAGCTGTGTTGGGAAGACTATGGAGCGAATAGTCAACCACAGATTGAAATGGTATTTAGAGTCTGAGCAGATCCTGGTGCCGGAACAAGCTGGATTTAGAGAATGCTACAGTATAGAAGACCAAGTTACTTACTTGTCTCAAGCAATAGAAGATGCCTTCCAGGAGAAGAAAAAGGTCCTAACGATCTGGGTCGACTTCAAGCAGGCCTTTGACAAGGTGTGGAAAGATGGCCTCATTGCAAAACTTAGGAGAAGTGGAATCCAAGGCAACATGATGAAATGGATCCAGTCATACTTGCATAACAGGAGAACTAGAGTCACTCTTGACGGTCTGCAGAGCAGAAAAGTGTTGCTCCATCAGGGGGTACCTCAAGGAGGAGTAATTTCCCCAACACTCTTCCTTGTTTACATCAATGACCTGGTGAAAGATCTCCCTGCAGGGGTTAAAGCTGCCTTATATGCAGATGACCTAGTACTCTGGTGCGCTGATGAAAATGTCACCACAGCAAATTATAGAATGCAGCGGGCAGCAGACATGCTAGTGTCATGGGCAGAGAAATGGCTTATCACAATAAACACAGAAAAAAACCTCCACAACACTGTTCTCCCTCGCCCCCAAGGACAAATCAGCTAACATACACCTAGGGACAACCGTGATCAAGGAAGAAAGCTACCCCACCTATCTTGGGGTGACATTTGACCAAAGGCTTACATGGAATAAGCATATTGAAAATGCAGAAGGAAAGGCCCGAAGGCGACTAGGCATACTCAGAAAATTAGCAGGTACCAACTGGGGAGCAAATGAACGAAATCTAAAGAAGATTTATAATGGAGTAATAAGACCACACTTAGAGTTTAGCTCAGCAGCATGGTCATCAGCTGCTAACTCACATCTGCAGTCTTTGGACAAGGTGCAAAATCAAGCTCTCAGGCTCATTACAGGAGCCATGAAAATGACACCAATAACAGAGATGCAGAAGGTTGCTGGATTACAGACATTGTCCCATAGAAGAGACACAAAAACCATGATCCAGATGGAAAAGTATAACAGTATGCCAATGCACCCAATGAAGGCAAGACTAGATGATCTGGCATTGGGACGTCTAAAGTGTAGCAGCTTTGTGCATCGGGGGAAAAGACTTATAAGACAGCATCAAGAAGACCTATCCATGAAGACAACACCACTGAAGCCCACCCTATACCCTGTACCATGGGAGCAGGCCAGCAGTGCCCTCAAAATTAATACATCAGTCAGTGGTCTCACAAGTGGATGTGAGTATAATGATCTGCAAAAACGAACTGCTACATTGAGTATGATCCAAGAAAGCTATCCCGATCAATCATGGATACATGCCTATACAGCTGGATCAGCAACTAATGCTGTTAGGAATGGAGGTGCCGGTATCTTTATCTCATATCCTGACAACCACTATGAGACTAGGCACATTCCCACTGGTAAATTCTGTTCCAACTATACAGCTGAGGTTCAAGCTCTAGAGCAAGCTGCAAATATGATTTATAACACCAACTCTGACTGCCACCAGGTAGTCATCCTCACAGATGCACTGTCTGTCCTGCAAGCTCTCAAAGGTGGTAAACTCCCGCATCTGAGAAATGAACTAAACAAGGTAGCTGCCAAAAAGAGAACCATACTTCAGTGGGTACCATCTCACTGTGGTGTACCCGGAAATGAAAAGGCAGATAAACTTGCAAAAAAGGGAGGAGAATGTGAACAAGAAGATAATGAAGTCACATACTTTGAGAAAAAGAGAGGTATCCAGACTATCAGAAGAGAACAGAACCAACCCAAAGACGACTATCACACTCTCGACCGGCAGGGACAGATAACTATTTTTCGACTCAGGACAGGGCATAACAAACTAATAAACATAACTTACTATGATTTAATATTAATTAGTTAGATTAATCTTGACATGACATTTCATTACGACAGACTTTAAGTTAATTGAATAATTGAGTATTGATATTTGACATTTTCTTTTCGTTAATATAACACATATGTATAACATGATTATTAATATATTACATGACTGTTAATTAGTCGACATGACCACGACACTGTTCTAGATAGAACATCGTCGGCCATATGTCGGGTTTTTGTTAAATCTTTGAGATTATTCATTAAGATAGGTTTTGAAAAAAATCTATCTAATAGATTTTTTTTCCCCGGTTGGCAGGGAATTGTTACGGTAGTTCTATTGCAGTCGTCTGCTATAGGTTGGCAGCGTGCAATTTTAGGGGTTACGGCATTTAATATAATCTAAGGTAAATAATTCTTGGACTATTGAACGCTATACACTTGATCGAATTATGACGTGGTAGCGTTGATAGGTCACGAACCGTGACTAAGATACGGGACCCTTTCTACGTTGACCGTCAAGCTGTAAAGACGCGTCCTATACCCTTCCAGTGTTGTGCATGGTATTGCTGCACATATATATTTAATTCGAAGTATGGACACAGGGTCAGTCCATTGTTATTGTGAGGAGATGATATGATTAAGGTTAGTACGTAACTGAACTCAGGGAAGGATGAATTAACAGTCCATAATATTTTATATTGCCAGACTCATAGACTCACTGTCGGCTGTTGGAATCCCCAACCGCGCGTGCATATAGCTATGACGTTCTGCCTACAGTAATTCGTTATTGGACAAGGACTGGTAGTTATATATATATCTATTCAATACATGATCAAGTTTAATATGTACTTTTTATGATCAACATGCGTGGATTGTTTTGATGTGCAAAACTGTAAATTAAATGTGTGGACTCAATGAAATGATTTATCAAGTCGATCGAATTGCAATGTTCAAGCGTTTTCACAATTTCTACCCCGCATTCGCTTGATTACTACCAAAGGCACGATTCAAATTACTGAATGAAGAAAATCATATAAGAACGCAACTAAATGGCCAGAATTTATAATTGCTTTGCTGACCTTATGTGGAACGTTGTTCAACAAGTAATGACCCACAACAACAGTAAAAACCTCCTTCAACAATGCAGGAGTGCGTGGGTGCGTTAGTTACTGAATATTTATTCGAGACGATGTTCAGAGGGATGAGGAGGAGCGAAGCACGTGGTTGTAACTACAGGATAATTGTTAACCTGGGTTATGTATAATGGTTGGGCTGTATGCAGATGCTAGCATAAACTGGTTAAACTTTATTGTTTGGGCATTTGTTGCTCTGTGTATTCAGAAGACGTGAGATGTACTTTTAAAGGAAATAATATTTGAATTATCATTTTGAATGTGATTTATATTCCTGTACGGGAACTTTAATGATTCCTGTCAACTGATGTTTATTTTGTAATCGGGTACAGAGAAGAGAGGTAGTTGAGTGGTGGGGAGCTGACTTTTGGGAGCATAAATATTATGTAGTTGCTGGAGTGGGAATGAACAGAGGTGTTACAAAGTCAGGGAGTTAGTTGTAACTGGAGTATATTATTGATGTGTGTGTTGTTCAGCTGTGCATTTTCTATTTTGTCAACAGCAGGTACCGGCTTTGTGGGAAAGAGAGAGCGGAATTTTGATACCACAAAATTTCCCCCACGGCAAAGCTGTGGCAGAAACGCAAAGTTTTGCGTTAATTGCCAGAGGCGGAAGAAGAGAAAAAATACATTTTCCAAAGGCAGGGAAGACATTCTCCAGTTGAAAGGGATTTTGGTGGAAAAATCCGGAGCTCTGATGCTCAATCTTCTTACACACGCAAATCGGCAGGTTGCCAGCGTGGTTGTAATTTATTTCGCTTCATCCCGGCCATAATAAAGCCGAAGGCCCACAGCCCAGAGAGAGGGGTGAGCGGGCAGGTGTATACAATTCGTAGTAGCAGCCAGCTACAGTTTCCAGTCCAGAATCCAGTTTAAACCTAGTCGTCACTTACAAAATTGTGGAGAGCAACAGGGTTAAAATCCTCTCTACAGATTTTAGAGCAGAAGACAGCTGCTGAAGTTTAGTCTACAGATGTTAGAGCAGAAGACAGCTGCTGAAGTTTAGTCTACAGGTGGTAGATCAGAAAGACAGAAAGACAGAACTGAGACATAGTTTTGTTGAAGATCATAGCAGAGGACCGCTGCCGAAGGTTAGAGGTGCAGTTAGCTGTGTAGCAGTGTTCAGGAGATTTTCAGGATAGGCTGGGTAGTTAAGAAGTCTGTGCAGTGATTATGTAGAAAATTCATAGTAGTTCTAGAGGACTGGGACATTAGCAGTAACATTAGAAGTTAGCATAGCTAGTTGAGTGGAGGCTCGACATCTGAGACCCCACCAAGTGCAGTGTGATTCATTTCATTTAATCTTACCTTCTTTCTCCATACAGGTGAAACTTGTGGGTGAAGGGCTGGGTTTGATGATACATCATTTGTAATTTTGCCTGAATTTGTTTTCCAGGTGTGCTTACACTGCACTTTTATTCTTTTGACATGCATTTGATTACTTGTTTGTGTGTATAATAAAACTTGTACATTATAGCTGAAATCAGTCACCTTATTTACGTACAGTAGCTATCTGTTGTCTGTATCGTTGTGTATGTGAATCTTAATTGAACCTTATCCCCTTAGGGTAGTTAGAGGTGGTTGAGGCCATAGCAATTTAGACGTCCGGAGTGGCGAGGAAGAGTCAACTTCGGTTCTCAACCTCGGAGCCAATGGTCTCAACTTTCACATTTGCACTGTCATTTTTTTCATCTGAATCTATCCTTTCAGTCTTTCTTCTCACTAGTGTCTTGTCACTATATGTAGACAGCCTCTAGTCTTAAATCCACTTCGTGACAGACACAATGACAGTCTAAAGAATATATACTTAGCTCAAGCATGCTAAAGGCACTTAACTCTTAGTATACGAGCGGCCTCTTAGAGAGGCCGATGATCGATCCCCGTCAATAGCGAAAATTTATAGGTGAATGCATGTTTAAAACCACTGAACAATTTAGTTATGTGCATGATATAGGGGTTTCATTTCTTCACATTTTGATATATAACACTTATGTTATCTTTATAAATAAATTGTTTATTGCAAAATCTGTAAAGGTAGTCATGAAATTAGCTCGTATACTAAGAGTTAGCAAATAACAGAGGCATGTGACAACATTTTAAGTCTCAAAACTGAAGAAAAAAAAAAAAACAAAGAAACGATGATAATGTGACAAAATTAACAGTCTCAAAACTGAACAAACAACTGAAGATAATGTAACCACACTGAGTCCACACAACATACCTGGTTCAGGTCTGCCAAAGGTTCATCATCTTGAACCATCATTTGAGCAAACTGTAAACCCTGCTCTGGATTGATGCGCATTAAGTTCCGCAGCAGAAAAATGTAGTCTGGGGTGAAGCCAACTTTCTTGGAGTACAGGATAATCTTCTGGAACTGCCCGGTCTCAGCAAAACATTGGATGACCTGGAATAATCGTAAAGAAATTCTAGTAAAATTGCCCTGTGTAGTTCACATGGGGGTCTCTGAAGAGACAGAGAAAGAATAGAATTACTAGACCCTCAGGCATTGTTGTATAAGACGACTAATATGAGCTTGTGCATGAGACTGGCAACTTCATCACGTAAAACAAATTGTCACAGAAACCACGGCTGCAACATCATGTGAATGCTTAGTGCAGGCTTCCTGCAGGGGGGACCAGCTACAGTGGTGGTGCCATGTTAAGGAGCACAAAGAAAAATGATCATGATGAGGCATTCAAGTGAAATTAAGTTTTTTTTTTTAAAACAGAAGATCTGTGGTGTATACGGAATGATGATGTGGTTTAACAAATCACACAATTGGTGTGGGTGATTAAACAAAAACCTCAGAAATGAGGTATCTGAGGAAGGTGGTTGAAGTAACAAGAGTCATGGTCCGCAACCAGACGATACGTCAAGGCCTAAAATCCCACTCCCTGCAGACCCAAGTAGAACAGTCCCAACTAAGATGGTTTGGCCATGTCTGCAGAATGGGAGATCGGCTACCACGACAAGCATGGGAAACAAAGAGCCAGGGATCCAGACCCCCAGGATGACCCAGAGTCCGCTGGGAGGACAACATTAGACAATCTTTGAAGGACTGAGGACTAGAATGGAACCAGGCCAGGAGGAAGACAGCCGATAGGATAGTCTGGCACTCTCTCTACCAAACCTCTACACCTCACGGTAGAAGGGGAACGACTAAGTAAGTAAGTAGATTTTTTTTTTTAAATTGAGACAAATTGTTTTTAAAAGTCTATGGTAATAACTTACCTTCTGAGGCACATTTGCTCTCAGGTAGACAGATAAAGCTAGGGTTGGATCCGCAGTTTTCACAATGTCTCCCAACTCTTCACTACACTCAAGCTGTTTTAAAAAAAAAGAAAAAAATTATTATGGTTACAATAAGTCTTCTTGATAATCAATATTCTATAATCAAACAAGTTCAGAACTCCAAGACTTGTCAATGAAATGGAAGCTAGCTAGCAGAGAAACAAGAAAATGTGGCCAAAAAAATTAAAAATCATAATCAAAAATAAAGATCTGAGATAAAAACAGTCGTCCAATAAGAATATGAATGAAAAACACACGATAAAAACAAAGATAAAAATATTACGAAATAGTAAAATGCAACTAGATCACAGCACTGAAAAATTACAACAATAAGCCAACAAGTTGATTAAATATGAAAAATGGAGAACAAGAAAAACAGTAATCAAGAAGCTACAGACTTTCATAAATGAGTGCTTGCTGAAAGTTTAAAATGGTACGCCAAGATCACCAAAAGACGTGGAAGTGATGACAAGAAACAGACAGCTGCCAGCAGAACAGGAGATGAGCAGATGACCTTGAATATGGATAGGACAGGACACACACTGGTGAAAACCTGATGATAGTATTACAATGTAATACTTGTTGTTCTGGATCCCCCAGGATAACAGCGGCAGAGGAAGAGCTAAGAACACAAGGTGGAGAGAACTAGGAGATAGAAATGAAAATGACGAAGGCTTGGATAGACCATGAGCGGATAGCACAGGACAGGAGGACGGCATGAATTTGTTGAGGGCCTGTGCTCCATAGTGGTGCTGATGGGTAATGATGAAATTAGTAACTACTATGAATGGCAAAGTTAGGGACATATTACAGAATTAGAGAGAAACATTAACTTGACAGTAAGTGAAACAGTAGCCAGAAAAAAAAAAAAAAAAAATTCTTGACATTAATCATCTTTAAAAAATCAGATAGCACACTAGTAGTTCACATACCTTTTCTTCTTTCAGCCACTTTTCCACCAACTGCTTACGGCCCTGCTGTAGAACAGGGCGGCACAACTCTAGAGACTCATATTTATTTAACTGCCCTTTGTCCAAAAGAATACCAAAGTACTGAAGCAGCGGTGAGGTAGTGCCTTGCACTGTAGGCACCTGCTGGAAACGTTGTATGGTCTGTGGGGTCCGCAAGATGCCCTAAAAAGAAACATGAAATGGTAGAAAAGATAACATTTCATTTTGCAAAAAAAAACGTTAAGTTTTAAGGGCCAATCAATGACTTCTAAAAATGGTTGCCTGCAGACGACACAATGAGACAAAGAAAGAATAGCTTCCTTAGGCATGTCGTAAGAGGTGACTAATAAAAGGCTGTGCCTGGGGTGAAGGAAGGCAACCTCATCATGAACAACAAATAGCTATATAAACTGCAAGAGCATATGAACGCTTGGTGCTGGCAGGTGTGGCTCCATGCTATATAAGGAGCACAGCAGCTTCACCAAGCAAAACTTAACAGCTACTGAAACCAACATCGCAAGAGCACATGATATGCTTTGGCATAGGTTTCCTGGAAAGGGAGCCAAATGCTTACTGAGAAGTAAAACAATAAATGTTTATAGAAACTGGAGAAAACAAATTTGGTTGAACTGAAGTCTGATGAACACAAAATACGCGTGACTTCCTGCTAAGAACTACAAAATCCAACACTATTACATAGCAAATCTTACCTTAGGGGCACTTGCCGCCACTTTGGCTGCCTCTTGATAGTTGCCAGCTTGGAACAGGTTGTTAAATTTAGTAACAAAGAGGTCTTCAGCACCTGGCAGGTTACAACGGGAAGATACCTTCAGGGCCAGATCTGGATTCTGAAGCTGACTGTTAATGTACTGGACAATGTTCTCCTCTTCCACGCTCACAGACAGTACCTGGACATTAGATGAGATGTGGCATTGAAGCAAATGCTGAAGGACTTTTTCTTACCTTACTGTCATACTGGAGCATCGACTGGCTGAGTATATACGGCCCTTGCTACTCAAGATAAAGTTAAAAAGCTCAAAACCTGGTACCAAGGTGCTCCAGTCTACACAGCTATAAATGGTTACCCGACTCTGCTATTAAGTTAGGGAAGGCAAAGGCAGCGAGGATGGCAAATTATCACCCGTCACGGAGTGGATTTAGGACTAGGGGTTGCCTAAATATAGAGACAAGACACTAGTGGGAAGAAAGCCTTAGAAGATAGATTTTAGATGAAAATGACAATGCCTGTGGAAAGATGAGACTATTGACGTCAAGGGCAACAACCTAGATTGACTCTCCCTTGCCACTTGTGACGTATTATGATTGTTATAGCCTCACCACCTCTTACTGCCCTAAGGAGATAAGGTTTAATTAAACACCACAGACACACTACACAGACAATATATATATATATATATATATATATATATATATATATATATATATATATATATATATATATATATATATATATATATATACGTACAGGAATAGTAAAGTGACTGACTGATCCAGACTAAAGTTTAAAAAGTTTTATTTACACCACAAATTCAAATAACATACATAAATAAATAAAGTGCGTGTTCGCACACCTGAAAAGAACAAGAACAATTAAATTGATTTGTACTCAATCATAACCCTTCACCCACGAGTGTCAACCTGTATGTGGAAAAGAATTAATGATTAAACAAACCCACACTAAAGTTGGTGGGGTCTCGGTTTTTGAGCCTCCACTCCAAACTAGCTATTCTAAATTATAATTTTAACACTACTGTTCAGCGGTAGACCCTATGAAATGTCTACACAATCTCTGTAGGACTGTTATTCTAAACAGCCTATACTACAACTCTCGAACACTGCTCCACAACTAACTTCCTCAATAAAACTTCAGCTGTCCTCTGCTATGATTTTATAAATCTTTGACACTTCTGTCTCTCCACTCTAAAGCCTTCCGAAGGAATGGTAACCCTGTCTCCCTCCACTAATTTTTGCTGTTGATGGCTTGTGCTTTAGACTCAGGGACTCTCTGACGCGGCTGTCATCTTCTGAGGATCTGCTGAGTGGCTGGTTAGGAAAAATAGGTTTCCCTATCTCTCTGCTGTCGTACAGATAACAGGTCTGGTTCACTACCACCATATGTGATAGCCAAAGGCGGAAATTAGATTCCAAGGCTTTATTATGGCCTTCTGATGAGCACTTTGGCGACGAGCCAATAATGATGTGCTTTAGTGAGCTTAGAGCTCCTGATTGTTGAGAACCAGTTCCAGCTGAAGATTTTTCTCTTCACTGCAATGGAACTTCTCGGTTCTTCACCTCTGGCGATATCTCGAGCGCTCTGCTCCTGAGATGTCAGATTTGCCGTTGGTAGATTTTTTTAAAGGGCCGGTTTCAACCCCCCTTTTGTGCCGTGACCTGCAATATTCGAATTTCCCCCTTTTAAGAGCAAACGAATTTGCCTAGGTTACACGGCTGGAATCTGGAGACCAAGAGAGGCCTTCTAAAGAATTTCTCTGATATTTATTCTTTTGAATAACAGCCAAAAAATCCACGCCACGCTTTACTCTTAAACCAATAATAATTCGGCAAAATCTACAAATATCCTGTGCTCGTGCTCTATAATTAGATTGTACGCAACTCTTGAGTCCTGGTCATTCAGATCGCGCTTGTCTTCCTTTATGTCATATTACATAACTTTACCTGTTGGTGTGAGCAGAATCACAGTTGATTCGCTGAAGTGCCCGGCTTGAACGTACATGGGTAGAGGTCACTGCCCCCACCCCCCGTTTAACAAAGAATGAACTGGAGTACAGAAATGCTTCACGCCTCTACTGCTTACTAAAAAAATTACCGCAATTATTTAAACAAAGCAAAAATACGACTACTCGAACGAAATTACTACAGAGAAAAGCACTGGTGCAAATCTGTACTAAACTACAGTAATCCCTATGGGAAAAAAACGCAATTAATTCCCTACAAAACGAGACTAAACTCCCCTACTATTCATAGAGAAGAAACACGGGGCGGATAAGATAGAACTCCACCGTAATCCCCTCCTGAAAAAGAACGTTTATACTACAAGGAGAAGAAACACTGGCCTGTTAAAAAAATAAATTACAGTACAGTATCACATTACTCCCCACCTTGTAAAAGCTGAGTCATAGTATAGTGAAGTCTCCAACACTTCACTCCCCTAATGCATGGAGGCATATCTGGAGTCATCCTTATATGACCACCAGCTAAGAACAATGCTATAGTATACAGACGTGGAAGTGAACCTCTGTCTGTGAGGCTAATTACATCCTCATTGACTCTTGAAATCATCCACATACTTCTAGGGATTCCCACTGTGATGAAACATGTTGAGAACTCAGCATTGCACTCTAAGCTCGGAGGAGTCACTTGAGTTCCAGATGCAACTCTGCCTTTTACTTGGTTGGCTGCATGAAGGAGGATCTCACTATGGACCCATGATAGGCAGAGGGAGCCGAGAAGTGGCTCTGTGTAAGACGTGACAATTCCTTGGGAGAGCCCAGAACAAGAGCACAGTAGTTTAGCCCTGCATATTTGGAGAGCCCCCTTGGAGGGCAGGGAATGCACAGTATGCCATGCACTTCTTACTCCTAGCTTCGGACCAGATGTGACGATCTTTTAAATGCAAGCCAAGCTGGAGAAACTGGAGCTCATGACTTCAACTCAATACGTTTCGGAATGGCAGAAAAACAACAGGAAAAGCCTAGATCTACAGTGTAGATAATGCCAAGGAGTCTTCAACTTGGTATTGGATGTGCAAGCGTGAGCTCAGCAGCCCTAGTTAATCAACTACTCCCCATCATCAGTATGTGTTATAAAAAGGTAAAGTATCCCGTTACATGCCCATTGAGGCATATTGGGAATATGGTGTTAGGCCCATATTTTCTTGACCATCGGCACACTAGGGGTGATGTGGTCAGCATCACGCCGGCCGCCTTAACGTTCCCAGAGTTCCTCTGGTATCAAATTCATGAGGCTGGGTCGACTCCTGAGCCGTTTGCGGTCTAAAAAATCCCACCTCAACTGGGGATCAAAGTATCTGTTATGGGACTACCTATACTTTCTATTGCCATATAAGCTTGCAAATCCCCTGAAGAAACTTTAAGACTGCATTGTCTGTTGTGGATTATTTCATCAATGCAAGCAAAGAAAAAATTACAGCAGAACAGCCACTTCATTATAACCATCCAATTATTTATAACCTTGACCCATGGTGCCCCACCTTGAAGTGGTGGGTCGGCTTGAGTGCCTTGATGATATTGTGAGCTACATCAGCAGCAGCTTTTGTTCCTGGTAGGTTCAACCATGCTGAGCAGGTCAAAAGTGGAAGGGACAGACAAAGTGGGCACACTCCCTTCCTCCAGGTTAAAGGAGGTTGGAGAACAGGGCTGACAACCCTGCTGGAAAAACCTATTTGTCACAGAAACTGAAACAGTTGAGGAAAGAAATAAAAGCCAGAGTCAGGAAGAACCCTCGCAAGAGGGACGTATGACACAGAGACCTGATGAAAGCCAGTCAATAGAAGTCAGGCTGCCGACACCACTTCTAACAACGAAGGCAAAAATTAGAATAGGCACCTGAACATACGGACAATGCAGGAGGCCAGCACAGGTAGCTGGAGAGATGAGACAATATGGAATAAAACTCTTAGGACTAGCAGAAGCGAGAATAAATAGAACTGGTGAATTCATAACCAATTCAGGGGAAAATGTCATATATTCAGGACACGAGGATGAAGACCACTGTAGTGGTTTTGATGGTATTGTATGATGGTGATATTACTAAGTGTGATGTATGAGGTCAGCTGTGAAGGCTCCTGAGATAAAATGTAGCTGTGAATTTTCAGAAGGCCTTTCTTGCTACCACTACGACCTCACACCTATCTTTTTTTCCTAATGAATGTGGCTACGTTAAAATCTAGGGTACTGAATGTAATGTGTTGTATTGACATATACAAACACACACACACAGCTATTAAATAATATAATATTATCAATAAAATTTAGAACACAATGAACTAAATTCAGCTGGTGAAATTTTAGAAAGTAAATCTTTTTTAAATTTATTTGTTCTGAACCAAGGTTTTATTTTGGCCAGAACATATGAAAGATTTTGGAATTTATGAGTGAATGGCATGAATAAATGGCATGATAAATAAAAGGTGTGTACGTATGCAATTTTCACGATTAGTTAATATTTCTACAGTTCATAATTTTATTTTCCCTGGGAGAACGATGAATAGATGTGCTGTTGGGGTGGCTTCATCCCTCCCTGTCTATGCCTACCAAACATTGTCCATTAATGATGGAAGGAAATGGGATGTTTTAGTAGTAATTCACTTTGGGTGCTATGTCTATGAAGTTGGTGTAAATCCAGCAGACCAGCCTGCTTACGTAACTTCGAAAGAGTAGTTCTGGTGCTGGAATCTGGTGGCCCCACCTCTCCGTGCTTGGGGGCAATATATCGGGTGGCCCCACCTCTCCGTGCTTGGGGGCAATACAAGGCTGTTCTGCCGAGATGCGACACTGCACGGGTCCTCACTGTCAATTATTTACCCAGCATTTGACACCACCTTTTGGTGTCAACATAAAAAACTCACAGCTCAGATTATGAATAAAGAACACAGAAATGCTAGCAAAACTCAGCTGAGCTGCTGGCTATAGTATGGCGTCCCTGAACTTATTTCAATTTACTTCATTGGAAATCACCACACTTGAAATTTACTGTGTCTATCACTGGACAACTATTGAGGAATGGCAAAAAAAAGCGCGTCTGAGCGCTGATAATATGATTGTCTGTGGCCAATCAATGCCTTGTGTTTTTTCAAATTCAAATTTCCTACACTAAAGTCATTTCAGTCATGCTTCAGTCAAGTATGGATTTTTATCTGTTAGTCCGTCCGTCTCTACTTGCGTTTTCACAAAAAACGTACTTGGTTTTTGAACCAACCTATCCGTCCCCTCTACAAATTTTGTCTTTAAAGTTATTTTTAGCCACAGCTCCCACCAATGTCCCTCTCTTTCATTCTAACTAGATTTGGACACTTGAGTCTCAAGGTCGCGTTTTTTGTGCAAATTAGTGACATGTTTGATTCAATGCAGTCTTTCGCTGATGTGAACAACACAGTCTTTTGTCAATGTCTTCATTATTATCTATCTGTCTGTATAAATAAAAGCATATTTTTTCACTGCTCAAAATAGGCCATCCGGCCAGCTAGGTTTTATATTCCTAACATCATTATTAAGAAAAAGTTACTTTTCAAGGTTAGTTGTTTTTTTTTTCGAAATATTTTCTAGAATCTTCTGTGAAATGTTTGCCGCTGCATTCAAATAAAGGACAAAATATCGCAAAAACGTCCAAAAAATTACTGTTGCGTATATTAACTATGGTCCCTTTTTTCGATTTCGTTACCTTGTGTCAACTTGGGGACGTGACTTTTCCTCCGTTCCCCCCCCCCAATTGCATCTTCTAAGCCTTGCTAGTCTCACGCAATTTTTCAGTCATATTTTTTTCCTTTTGATCCGCCGTTCTCATCCCGTTCAAATGATAACCGTTCCAGCAATTTAATTTCCATGGCGGGTGATGACCCGCAGCGTGGGCGATCATGTCTTCTAGTAACTTACGCATTCTTTTTATCCCTACATTTTATCCTTTGGAGATATTTTTACGTTGTATCACTGTTAATTTTATGACAACCACACACACAGAGAAGGGGTTGCTATTATGATGTCCCAGGAAGCCAGAAAAGCACTAATAGAATGGGAATCAATATCACTCAGGATAATTACGGCAAGATTCCAGGGAAAATGAAGAAAAATCACCATTATTCAATGTTGTGCCCCTACAAACAATGCAAATAAAGATACGAAGCAAGATTTCTATGATGAACTCCAAGTAACATTGGACAAAACACACAGGAGAGACATTAAGATAGTAATGGGAGATTTAAATGCAAAAGTAGGAGTAGACAACAAAAACTGTGAACTAATCATGGGAAAGAATGGCAAAGGAAACAGAAATGAAAATGGAGAACTCTTTGTAAACCTTTGTGATTTGAATGACCTGGTCATCGGAGGGACTATCTTCCCACACAAAGACATACACAAGACTACATGAAACTCCCCAGATGGGCACACTGCAAAATCAGATAGACCACTTCACCATAGAAAGAAAATGGAGACGCTGCCTACAAGATGTAAGAGTAAAGAGAGGAGCTGACGTAGCGTAAGACCACCACCTTCTCCTGGCATCACTGAGGATAAAATTGAGGGCGCTCAAAGACAGAGCAGAAAGAGCAAGCCCAAAATATAATATCCAGAACCTTATGAACAAAGACACAAGAGTTCAGCTCAACCTAAAGTTGAGAAAGAGGAAAGTATAGATAATCATTGGTGCACAATTCAGGAAGCATACAGGAATACATGTGAAGACAGGAATACACGTGAAGATGTTCTTGGCAAAAGAAATAAACAACAGAAGGAATGGCTCACAGAAAACACATGGAACCTCTTAAGAGAAAGAAGAGACATCAAACAACAAGTAAACAACTGTAAAGATGCAGAACAGAAAACACAACTGCTTAAAATATATTGGGAGCTAAACAGGAAAGTGAAAAAGAGTGCCAGGCAAGATAAAAGAGAATTTGTTGAAAAACTAACTGAGGAAGCCGAGATTGCGACAAAAAAGGAGACTTGAAAACATTATATAATATCCCTAGAACTTTATCTAAGAAACAGCTAAACCACAATACAACAGTGAAGAGCACAGAAGGACAAAACATTAGCAATGAAGAGAAACAAAGGGCCAGATGGGCTGAATATTTTAAGGAAATCCTAAACCGAAACCAACCAATACAGCAACCCATCATAGAACCAGCAGAAGAGCCACTACTGTGCAACATGAACCCACCCACTAAACAAGAGATCTCTCAGGCAATAAAACAGCTAAAAGATGGGAAGGCTGCAGGACCAGACAGAATACCACCAGAAGCCCTGAAGGCAGATATACCATACACTACAGAGTTGCTACACCAACTCTTCGAGAAAATCTGGGGAAAAGAGGCCATCCCAAAGAGCTGGAAGAAAGGCCACATTATCAAGCTGCCAAAGAAAGGAAACTTGACTGTATGTGGCAACTTTGGGGGGAGACAGAGAGAGAGAATATAACCACTGCTAGCAGTGGCAGGAAAAATTTTGACCAGTTTTGTTGGACCATATTAAGAAGGCAGTGGATGACAAACTCAGAGAAGACCAGGCATGATTTTGTGCAGGAACATCACATACGGACCAGATAGCAACACTCAGAATCATCATAGAACAATCGAATGAATGGCAGACCCCCTTATATATAAATTTTGTGGACTTCGAAAAAGCTTTTGATAGTATAGACCGTATTGTGATTTGGAAAATCCGGAGACATTATGGAATCCCAGAGAAATTCATTAAAATCATCCAAGATTTCTACCAGCAGGCCTCATGCTAAGTAGTGCACAACGGAAAACTATCAGAGCCCTTCACAGTACACAGCAGTATGAGGCAAACAACAGGTGAGAAAACAGGAATACTGTGGACATTCAACAAACAGCTGAAGGATCTTGACTTTGCAGATGGTTTGTGCCTTCTATCACACAGACAGCAAGATATGCAGGAGAAAACAAATAGATTAGTGACAGAAGCAGCAAAGATGGGACTACATATAAATGTAAATAAAACAAAGGAAATGAGGATAAATAATAGGCAGATGGACTCAATGAAGATCAATGGTCAAGTTATTGAAGAAGTAGAAAGCTTTACATATCTGGGGAGTAACACTGACAAAGGAGGGGGAACTGCTGGTGACGTCTGTTCTAAGATAAATAAAGCCAGATGCGCTTTCAATGCCCTTCGACCAATATGGAACTCCTCAGCTATATCCAGAGAGAACAAAATCAGAATCTTTAACTCAAATGTGAAGTCAGTCTTGCTGTTTGGCTCAGAGACATGGCAAATCTCAAAGAGTATCACCTTCAAACTACAGATATTTGTAAATAGATGTCTCCGACAGATCCTCCGTATAAGATGGCCAGATGTAATAACAAATATAGAGCTAAGGAACAGATGCGGCCAACAGCCAATACAAATGAAAATTAAGGTAAGAAGGTGGGGATGGATAGGACATACACTCAGAAGAGAACATTCAAGCATAGCCAGAGGTGCCCTTGACGGGAACCCACAAGGGAAAAGAAGGGTGGGGAAGACAAGGAGAACTTGGAGAAGAACAGTGGAAAAGGAGGCTAAAGAAATTGGAATGGTTGGGCACAGCTGAAAGACAGCTCAGAACAGAAATTGATGGTTTCAGCCCCATGTTCCACGGGGAGCGGAAAAGAATGATGATGATTATAACCACAGCATGAATTCACTGTTTTTATCAAAAAGAAAACAAACATCCATTCTGTATGACATCCTGTTTTTAAATATATTTATCCATCTGGACAAATATTTAGACATACCCTTGATGAATCCACAGGGAATAGAAAAATGGGGAGACAAGGAACCTAGATAGAATGATGAAAGTGGAAGTTAAGACAGAGAGGAAAGATTATTATTGCACACATCAGAGTGAAAAAGATAAAATGTAAAGATAGTCCCAAAGCTCATACTGCCAAAGGGGGCGTGAAGTGTTAGAGACTTCGCTATACAAAGTCCAGCTTTATAAGGTAGGGTGATTATCTCCCTTCCTTTACCTTCCCTAACTCGAGCAGAGTCATGTACCCATTTACAGCTGGGTAGATGGCAGCGACATGCTACCGGGTTTTAAACCCAGTAACTCTGCCTCAAGAAGCAAGCGTCCTCACTACCCTGCCAATCAACACTCTACGGATGATCTACTAACTCCAAATGGCACATAAAACGCTAAATACTACCAACTTCTGTTTAACCTACCTTAAAAGTATGCAAAATGGCTAATCAATAACTTGTCTTGCCTGTATGCATAACAAATACGGGAATCAAGAAAATTATAAGAAAAATTAAATTAAAATATTAACATAAACATCATGAACATAAAACACAAGGATGATTAGAGACAGTCTTGTTCATGGGGCAAAACATAAGCAGTAGTAAAGGAAGACACACACAAATTATGACAACAAAGGAAGAAAGTTAAAGACACACAGTTTGAAGAAATAAGGAGTTCACAATTTTAATGAAAAAAAGAGTTTGAAAAACATGAATGAATGGATACGACTGTACTAAGAACAAATACATGATATACAAAGCATACAACTATTCATCCATGCAATTATCTTCTTTTTTTTCTTTTCTTGCAGAGCACAAGCCACCACTGCAGCTTGGCCTCCTCATGGCAAGAAGCCTGCATCACAGTACATGCTCCTGCATCACAGTACATGCTCCTGCATCACAGTACATGCTCCTGCATCACAGTACATGCTCCAGCAGCAGTGCTGTATGTAGTAATTTGTTTTAGATGATGAAGCTGCTAACCTCATATTAGGTGCCTCGTACGACATGCCACAGGAAGCAGTAGTTTTACTCTTTCATCGTACCAGGGACTCCACAGGGCAATGCTAGAATCATCATTTTCTTTTTGCTCAGCTACCACTGCAGCTTGCCCTCTTGCAGGCAGCCTGTACAAAGCCATTCACATGCTCTTGCAGCTGTAGTTTCTGTAGCTATATGTTTTACACGATGAGGTTGCCAGCCTCATGCACAACCTCATATTAGTCGCCTTGTACGACACATCTGAGGGAGCAGTTGCCCTAATCTATCTTCGTCTCCTCAGAGACCCCCCCCCCCCCCGAACTAACTACACCGGGCAATACTAGAATGGACAGGCGTAACCTATCAACAATGTTCAAGATCAAGACAGGGAATGGAACATTTTTTTTAGTCAATCTCCACACATGCACACACACATATACAGTAATATTAATAAAGTTACCTGTCCTTTCCTGTTAACACCAATGATGCCGTCTGTAGCCTCATGCGGGGCAGTAACAAAGATGGTGTCAGCACTTATCCTGTTCATGTAGATGCAGGTGCCCGTCTCAATGTCATACATGTGAATGTAGCCATACTTGGTCACCAGGAACACCACTCCGTGCTTGTTACTGGTCTAGAGCACAGCAGAGGACAAAGGACAAGGCAATATAAATACCACATTAGGTTTACTTCAATGTCAGTCATCCAAACAAGATGCAATTGCAGAAGAATAAAGTGAGAGAGGCATCTAAACAATGCAATACAGGGTAGAAACTTTATGCAAGTACACTACAGATCAGATATAATGCAGATGACAGGGTCCAAAATTTGGCATCATGTTTGTAAGTGAATCCGCATTGTATAGAATTTCATTATTTTTACATAAATATATCTACATTTGACAGACATCAGCAACCTGAAAGATGTGTAGTATAGGTACAACTATCGTCACACATGAAAGAGCGAAAATAAGTCAAATATATATTGATCATGTACATCTTTTCTATTAGATGCTGAAAATAAAAATTTCACTAAAACGTTTCACGATTTAATTCAAGTTTGAAGCAGGTGAAAAGGGGACAATCAGCAAAAACTAGGGTTCAACCTCTGTTCCCATCATAAGCGACACTGCATTATAACGAGCCGCATTATTTAAGGTCAGTGCACCACATTTTATAGACCGTAAGATTGTTTTCTCTGGAAAAACCATGTCCCAAATGCCCATGCACTGATTCAGAATGCATATTTAAGGTCTCATCTGACAGATATTAGTAGCTTTGTCAGGAAAGAGACGAAGCTCTGTATACTTGTTTACTGGCATGACTTTTCCAAGTAGTAAGCTGTGATAACCATTTTACTGAAAATATTTGTCTTCTTCTTCTTCTTCCTCGTTCGCCCTGAAAAGGACGTTGGTTGCGCTGTGTCTGTTTACAGCAACGCTGCAATATCGGCACCTTTCGGCCGGCACATCCGACTTCAGCACTGCATTTTTTGGGACAGGGTTTGCCTTGTGTCTGTTTACAGCAACGCTGCGATATCTGCACCTTTCGGCCGGCACATCCGACTTCAGCACTGCATTTTTTGGGACAGGGTTTGCCTTCCCTCTTCGATCCCTACTCTCTCAGCCAGACTGCAGTGATGCAGCCTGTTTCCAGGACCACCACGTGGAGGTGGAGTAGGGTCTTGTCAGCTCTGGTTCGCTGACCCTGATGCAAGCAGTCAAGCTATGGGTCGCTGACTGCATTCTCTATTGCTGCATCTTTGGATCCCTGAAAATATTTGTGTTTTCAATTCATCACTCTTCAGCTCCCCATAGAGCATAGGCCTTGAACACAGTTATGCCAAGTCTTTCTGTCCCGGTCTTGCTCATCCTTACATGCCTGTCTCCTATTCTCTTCTCCATGTATCCTTCTGTCGTCTTCTACCTCTCTTACCCTGGAGATTCTAGAACAACGATTCCCTTGTAACACTACCAACAGGTTTCCTTACTCAAGAGGTCCGTACTTTGGTGTCATTGTCGTGACGTTAATATCGTACTCCGATATGATATCGATCGATATGCCAGCGAAACAAAACTGTTTCCTTAGTCTGTGTCCTATCCATCTCTAGCAGCTTCTTCTCATGTCTTGTTCCACTGACACTTGTTAAGTTTGTGTCATCAGGTCCACTGTCACTTGCCTAGTTCATGTCATCAGTTTCACTGTCACTTGCCTAGTTCATGTCATCAGTTCCACTGTCACTTGCCTAGTTCATGTCATCAGTTCCACTGTCACTTGCCTAGTTCATGTCATCAGTTCCACTGTCACTTGCCTATTTCATGTCATCAGTTCCACTGTCACTTGCCTAGTTCATGTCATCAGTTCCACTGTCACTTGCCTAGTTCATGTCATCAGTTTCACATTAGTGATCTCGTCATACCATTTCAATCGGTCAATTCTACGCAAGCACCCATTTGTGAAATTATGTAGTTTCTTAGTTGTTGTTCGCGTTGTTCTCCACAAATGTATGCGTACCAATGAAATGTAAGGCAAACAATTTACAGCTAGCTTTAAATTAAGTACATAGTTAATAAAATGGGCTGCTGTAAAACTGGTACATGCAGGATGTGCCGCAATAAGAAATATGACAAAATAACGCAACACATTCATGAAACGACTGCTTGTATAAAATCATCAGACACTACTCTTTTCTTCACAGATATATCTACAACAATTTTAAAGTTATAATACTCTGAAATTTCTCATACCAACCTGCATTGCAACAGGAAAATCATTTTGAGCTTCAACTGGGAAAAAGACATCCACAGCTTTCTTGGTAAATGGCTGGTTGCCAGCAGGAGGAGTGCCAACCTCAATTAGATGAAGCTAGGGGAACAAAAAAAACTAATTTTTATCTTACTTTTTTACCAAGCCTCAAATATAGAAATGTATGAACGTAAACATAAAATAATTATATTTTTTGTATTTCAAAGATATAACTATAGAAACCCAGACCTTAAATACAATGCTATCAACTCAAATTTAAAACCTTTGTTAGTCTTGAACTTTTAGGGTGATTTGACGAAATTTATAAACAGATATATTAAATGATTTGAGTCGCAAGTGATGTCACGACACTGTCATTACTTGTTTAAGACAGTGACGTGACCACTAAGCCGGATGACACACGTGTAAAAGGACGTCAGAAATTATCCGTATCTTAACTATTTTAAGTGTAGACAATGCAGCCATTAAATTCAACAAGGCCTTACCTTGCCTCCCTGAGCTCCTCTGACCGCAAAAATGAAAAGGGTGGATGGCAAGGGATTCCCTTCCAGCTTGAAAGAGGCAAAAGAAGCTGCATGACCTTCAATTGGCTGGCTGACCTTTCTCTCCACTGAGTAGAGCTGCATGGCTCCTACTACTCGGTTTTGCTGGAGAAATATATAAAAAAAGACCATAGTAATATGACGGCTCTGAAAATGCCATTAAGTCAGGGATGTGTGACTGCATAACGATAAATTCTCTACTTTAACAATCACAGTCATTCATCATTATTCCCTGTGTAACAAAAGGCTGCTGTAGTTGCTTGCCACTAATGTCTGTTCCGGCTTTCTCTTCTATTATTTTGCTATGGATGGGTTTGAAAAAAAAATCGAAAAAAGGTGATTCGTCTTACGAGGACAAAAGACAAAGAAAATAGTCTACGTTACGGCCACAAGGCCTTCGTCAGGAAAGGAAAGAAAGTGAAGGCTAGATAGGACACATAAAAACTAAATAAAATAAAAACTGGGTACTTCCCTGAAGGCAAGAACCGAAATTCTATCAAAATCGCTGTCTGTTGATGACCGCGTGGCTGAACAGAAAGCGACTTCCGCCGCCGGATGTACACAATGCATACTAAGAAACTAAAAAACGAAACCGGACAATAAACTACCCAACGTGATAAAAGTGGGGACTGGAAATAGAAGAGGACAGAATGAGTGGGAGATAAATAAATATGAAATAAAAAAATGTATATGGCATACAAATAGAAGAATAGGATAAGAGTGGAAAGAGTAAAATAGAGCAAGAGAGGAGAGGGACCTCAGACAAAGGTGTGAAAAGTGTTGAGACCGGCTGGTTTTAGACACCCCATGCGGTGGATAAGACGGTTCTCAAGCTGTTCTCGGCTGGCAGTGTCAGAGGAGCAGGATCGGATCGCTGTGACCTGGATGTCGATGGGACCATGGTGGTCAGGACCATTGAAGTGTATAGCAACTGGTGTGGACTTTTGCTGAGCGATGTCATTTAAGTGCTGGCTGAATCTGTCCCCAAGTCGTTTGCCTGTTTGGCCAATATAGGTTTTGCAGCAACGTTTACATATGATCGTATAAATGACATTGCGCGATTCACACGTGAAGCTACTAGTGATGGTGTACGTAGCCTTAGGAAAGGACACCTTCTGGGTTGAGATGACATACTTGCACGTGTTGCATCGTGTCCGACCACAGGGTAGTGTGCCAAAGTGAGTGGCATTCTCCTTTGGGAGACGGCTGTGAACAAGAAGATCCTTCAAGTTCTTGTCACATCTATATGCCACCAAAGGTGCTTCACTGAATACTTTTTGGGTCAGAGGCTCTGCTTGGAGGATAGGGAGGTGGCGGAAAAGGATCTGTTTGACAGTAGTACTGTGAGGGTGATGGGTCAAGATTAATTTGACTCTATCCGAAGTGGATTTATGGTGAGGTTTGAGGGCCTCCAGACGAGAGATGGGGAGCACACGTTGGAGAGCAGAGGTGAGAACATGTTCTGGATAAAGTCTGTTACGGAAGAAATCCAACATCTCATTTGCTCGTAAGTGGAAGTCATCGTCGTCTTGGCATAAACGGCGGAGGCGGAGAAGTTGTGAAAAAGGAAGGGAGTCACGACAGGCCCGAGGATGAGAAGAGGTATACAGGAGGTAGCTGTGGGCATCTGTCGGCTTGTAGTATACTGAGGTATTAAGGCCGGAGGGCGTGATAGAAATAGTAATGTCAAGGAAGTTGACAGATACTGTGGAGACGAGGGAGGTGAACTTGATGGTGGGGTGAAAGTGGTTCACAAAGTCGATGAAGCGGTGTAAATCAGTCTCAGACATATCTGTGAGACCTATGCCATCATCGATATATCTGCGGTAAAACCCAGGGAAAGGACCGGAGTATTGTTGCCATATCTGATGCTCCAAGTGGCCCATGAATAGACAGGCATAGCTTGGACCCATCTTCGTTCCCATGGCAACACCACTAATTTGGTCAAAAAACTGACCATTGAATTCAAAGGAATTCAGTTGAAGGACCAGTTCAGCAAGACGGAGAAGAGTGACAGTGGATATAGAAGGGCAAGTGCGTTGGTCCAGAAAAAACCGAAGAGCTCGGAGACCATCAGAGTGGGGAATAGAGGTATACAGAGAGCAGACGTCCAGCAAGAAAAGATGGTAGGAGCGGTCTGCTGGGAGTCGGATAGAGGAGAAAGTTGTAAGAGCGTGATTGGTGTCTTTGATGAAGGAGGGAAGATTCTCAACGATAGGCTGGAAAATGCTATCGAGGAAGTCAGAAATGTGTTCAGTAGGACAAGAACAGGCTGAGACAATAGGTCTTCCAGGGTTTTCGATCTTATGAATTTTGGGGAGCATGTAGAATACAGGCTTGCCCAAAGAGCTGTCATGAATCCTAAGATGAGATGCTTCGGGAGGAAGATCATTACTAGTGATAAGCTGTTTAATAGTGTTGTGTACAATGCGATTGTTAGAGACAGTCGCATCGCTGGTCCTGGACCTGTAAAAAGAGCCATTGGTCAACTGGTTTTTACCTTCACTTAGGTACAAGTCCTTCTGCCAGACGACAATGGCTCCTCCCTTGTCGGCCGGTTTGATGACAATGTCGTCTCTACGGCGAAGAAGGGAGAGAGCACTAGATTCTGCCGAAGTGAGATTGGAATAATGCAATCTACGAGGGCGGAGCTGCTGAATGTCATGGATGGTGTTCTTGATATACAGGTCCAGGGCATGAGAGGCTCCAGGTTTAGGTGTAAAGGGAGGTTTAGTAGTCAGAAAAGCGTGCGAAGATGTCGGATTCAGCCTGAGACTGCGGAGTGCTGTCTTTCTCTCTAAAATGGAGCTTCAGCCTCATGCGACGGTGAAACCGATGAACATCCTGGAGGAGATTGTATTGGTCTAGGGTCGGACGAAGAGGAACAAATTTTAAGCCCTTACTAAGAACAGAGCGCTCTCCCTCAGAGAGGGGTAGATCTGGGGGGATGCAGACTACCTGAGTGCGTGATGGAGTGGAGGATGGAGGGGTAGCTTTGGGGGTAGGGATGAGACGGGATAGTTTAAGGTGTTTAGACGTGGAAAGGAACTCATGCAGCTGCCGGTTCACAGCTACAAATCTCCTAAGCATCCTCATTCTTCTCTTGCCCCATGAGTTCCTGTCAACAGTATGCTTACTTACACTGGTTGACTGTTTCATAAGGGTATGTCTTATTCGGAGCTTCGGCTGGCAGGATGATAAGAGCGCTTTCTTCTCGAGGCAAAGTTACCACGTTTGAAATTTGGTAGGCGTTATGTTCTAGTTTATCAAGAAGTAAATGGGTACGTGACTCTGCTCCTGATTCTTCTTCTTCTTCTTTGATCCTTAGCCGCCGACCGTCAAAGCAGTCAGTGGCCATCACGCCTAGTGGCGTCTTGTAGGGCAACAAATTTATTCCACTTTGCTCGGTCGGTGGCCATCCTTCATACAGTGCCCCAACTCTGGTTCATTCTTTGCATCTCAGCCTCCACCAAGTTATTTTTGGTCGGCCTCTTTTGTTTTCCTTCAGGGGTCCAAAGCATAGCTGTTTTTGTGATAGCATCGGGATCTCTTCTGAGGACATGGCCAACCCAGCTCCAGCGTCTGCCAGCTATGATGGTGTGCATGTCCTCTTGCTTGCTCCGAGTAAGCAGATCTTGGTTGGTGATGGTATTCGGCCAAAAGATTCGGTGAATTTTTTCTTAGGCATGTTGTGTGAAAAGAGGACAATTTCAACATTTCCTTCTCTGTAACTCTCCAGCTTTCCGCGCCATAGAGAAGCACAGAAAGCACACAGCTCTGATATAATCTTAATTTTGTGCTTGTGCTGTATTCAGAGGACTTCCAGATGTTGTTTAGGCTAAAAAAGGCTGTTCTTGCTTTGTTCATTCTGTTGTTGATGTCTTTGCTTGCCCCGCCATCTGGTGTTACTATGCATCCTAGGTATGTGAAGGTGTCTGTCTGTACCAGTTGCTGATTCCTTACTGATATCGGATCAGGGTTGCTCACATTGAGCGTCATGACCTCCGACTTCTTTAATTTGATGTTCAAGCCCACCTGCTGGCTATACTTATTAAGTCTATCCGTTTTTTCCTGGATGTGTTGATGTGAATGTGTTAGTAGTGCAATGTCATCTGCATATTCCAGATCTTCCAATGTAGAAAATGTAGTCCATCTTATTCCTCTTGGACTGCCCTCTGTTGTCTGGCACATCACCCAGTCTATGACTGTTAAAAATAGAGTGGTTGATAAGAGGCATCCCTGTCGTACTCCTGTCTTCACCTCAAAGGTTAGGTTGCTCTGCCCAACACTATACGTCAAGTTGGCATAGAGGCTTTTTATGATTGACACTATGCAGCTTGGAATTCCATAAGCCCTCAGTATTTTCCAAAAACTGTCCCTATGTATACTGTCAAAAGCCTTTTCAAAATCAACGAAATTAATGTACAGCTCTCTTTGCCATTCTGAGCACTGCTCTATAATGTTCCTGAGAGTAAATATATGATCTACACATCTTCTGTTCTTTCTAAATCCTGCTTGTTCCTTCCTCAGTTTGTGGTCTACTGCTTTTGAAATTCTCTGTATAATTATCCTGCCTAGTATTTTGCTGGGAACTGAGAGAAGAGTGATTCCTCTCCAATTATTGCAGTCTGCAAGATCTCCCTTCTTGGGCAATTTGACAATTATTCCTTTGTTCCACTCTGTTGGTGTTGTCCCTGTTTTCCAGACTTGTGCAAATAGTGGTTCTAATAGTTCTGCTGCTAGCTCAGGATCTGTCTTAAATAGCTCTGCATTTAAGTTATCATGGCCAGGAGCTTTTCCATTCTTTAACCCTTTGATTGCTGTGATGATTTCTTCTTTTCGTGGAATGTCTGTATTAACATCTAGATCGTTTTCAGCCTCAGGAACATTCAATTGTGTCTCTGGTGGTTCCTTGTTCAGAGTTTCTCTGAAATGCTCTGCCCATCTTGTTTCCTGTCCCTCTGCTGTCGTGATGAGATTTCCTTGCTTATCTCTTACTAATGTAATATTGTTTGCACCTCGTTTTCCGCTGATGAATTTAGTTATTTTGTATACTGTGCTTTGTTCATTCCTCAGTGCTGCCTCTTCTGCCTGTCTTGCAAGATCGTCTAGGAAATTCCTTTTGTTGGCTCGGGTTTGGCTTTTAACTTCTTTGTCCAGCTGACTGTACTGTTCGCTATATAGTTGCTTTAACCTGGGGGACTTCACTTCTGTTTTCTTTTCATTTCCTTTCTCATCGTTATGGTGTTTAATGTTTCTGGTGTTATCCAGTCTTGCTTCTTCCTTTCCTGGAATCCCAAGCATGATTTGCTACTTTCCTTATATATTGTTGAAATGATGTTGAATTTCTGGTCTATATCATCAGTCAATGTCTTTTCCTGACTTTTGGCAAATTGATATCGTTTCTTTATGTCAGCCGCAAAAGCTTTCTGGTAAGGGGGTCCATAAATTTGCTGATGTCAAACCTTTTCTGTGTAGTTACCGTTGGTCCAGCCCTTCTTAGTTTCACTTTCACTTTTGCTACTACTAAATGGTGATCACTTCCCACATCTGCACCTCTTCTTACCTTCACATCTTGTAATGCACGTCTCCATCTACTGTTAATCATGATGTGGTCAATCTGGTTTCTGTCCTGACCATTTGGTGATTCCCATGTTAATTTGTGAATTTCTTTATGTGGGAAAAGTGTTCCTCCAATGACCAGGTTGTTAATGCTACAGAAACTTATTAATTTGTCCCCATTTTCGTTTGCTGTTCCGCTGCCACATTTCCCCATTACTCTTTCATTATATGTATTGTGTGTACCAACTTTCGCATTGAGGTCTCCCATTACTATAATAAAATCATATCTTGGTGTGTCTTCCATTTCTTTCTGCAGTTGTTGATAGAATTCATCCTTGACCTCTTTATCGCTATCATTCGTTGGTGCGTAGCATTGTATTAAATTAGGGATGGCAAAAGTGGCAGGGAAAAGAACCAGTCATCCCACATCATAAAGCTGGACTTAATATCATGAAGTCTTTAACACTTCACTCCCCTGTGGCAGTATTTACAATGTGACTACAGCTATTACCCTTTTTTATGTCCTATTCATCTCTACTTTTTCTCTCTGAACTCCACTGTACTGGTTGCAATCTGGTTCTTGTCCATAAATCTACATTTGTTGTTGCATGTGGCCATCCAATAAGAAGGATGTAGTAGAGGACAGGACCAACGGGCTGATCACCCGTTTGCCAGTCACTTCGATTACGGAAACAACAGCAGATGGATTGATTTGCCGTTGCCCTAAAGACGCCAATAGGCGTGATGGGAAACAATGGCAAAGAAAACCTATCTGCTGTTGCCCTAAGACGCCACTAGGCGTAATGGCCACTGACTGCTTTGACGGTCAGTGGCTAAGGACGGAAGAAGAAGAAGTAGAGGACAGGGTCTGAAGTTTGGATGTAATATTTTCAATCAATAAGCATTTGAGGTCATCAAATATTAGCTTCCACTCACGTGTTTCTGGGGCCCAGAAGGATAGCAAACAACAGCAACGTGGTAATCTATTATGCATGTGGTAAAATGTGACTACGGAGGGAGTGGAGTTTGGGGCCAAATACTAAAACCTGCCGAAACTTCAAGTTAAATACTTAAAGAACAATGGACAGGTCAATTAATGAGACACACACTGAAGGAACCTGATGACAGCATTACAAAGCGATCTTTGTTCTGGAATCTCCAGGGTGAGACAGACAAACACACGCAGTAGAGAATTGGAGACAAATGTGAAAAGAATAAATACATGGAAAGACTATGAGCAGATAATACAGGACAGCAAGACTTGATATTAGACCTATGCTCCTTGGGGAGCTAAAGGGTGATGATGCTGAAGTATTAACTTCATAGTTTAACATTCAATGGTGACAAGACCGCAAAAGTTAAAGCCAGAGATGTACAGCAAAAGAAAGACCTGCCATCACAAAGCACTTTCTGTCTCTCCAAAATTAAAAAAGTTAACTGTCTCGCTGAAGTGCATTTTAAAAACTTGAGCTAAACATACTTAAGATGTGAAGAAATATAAATGAACTACAAATGTTCCAGCAGCTGGAGACTGATTATCAGCAAAGTCTGACTGAAGTCAGCACTATGGCCCTGAATGTTTGTTTTTCCTGTCCGACTACTGATTTTGTGCAAGCAACTTGTGGGTCATGTGGAAAAACACAGCAGCCATACAGTCACATGTCAAGGATGATCCTTGAGCACATAACAAGTCAATAGTCATTATAGGTGGTAACTGTGTTGTACATGACAACTTAGTTATATTTGTGCGCAAGTATGCACATCAAAATTATAATTTCCTTTGCATGTTCTGAAACATGGAAAATGTCGAGGGGGTGGGGGGGGGGGGGGGCTAACCTTAAAAAACAACATACCTGGGCTGAAATTCCAACAAGCAAGAGCCACTGCTGGGCTGCATCTGTCCTGTAGTTGATGATCTGACATCCATTCAGATTAGTGTGCCTTTCAAACACTTTCTGTGGCTGTGAGTCACCTGACAGAAGCAATGGTTCCAAATCATTAGCAAAGCCATACCAAACATTTTACCAAACTTTACTTCAAACAAAAGATCGCTTCCTATCTTATTTAGTCCATGAATAAAGTCGATTTTAGTAAGCTAGCATGCAGGTTTTCACTGGGAATGTTGTGAAAGTATCGTTAAACATTGGGATACCACACTTTTAAGTGCCGGAAGGAAATGGCTAATCCTCAATTGGGGGGAGGGGGGGAGATTTTCTTCCAATTAGTCACCTAGAGATCTTCCAAATGATCCCCTAGGATTTACAGGTAGATCAAGATCGATTGGCTGTCGGCCCCTTATTAAAGTTAAATGGGATAGAACTATAGAAAATCAAACCTTACTGTAGGACTCATTAGCAACTTACCACAAACAAGAGATCATCACATCCCTGTTGTCCACCTTCTGAAATTAGTTTCAGCAATGGCTAGGATCACTCTCCAAGACAACACCTGTGCCAAGAATGCTGGACCAATAGACAGTCTTGTATATGAACTATTCTCCATAAAGCTCTATTCCAGGCAAAGAGGAGTCTAAATGTTATTTACATGTACTAGGGCTGAAGGCTTAATGAAGACAATAGTGTCCACCAAATGTATTGCTGGACGTCAACATGCCGAACTTTATGGCAAGTGCTGCAGGTCTATCAATTCCTCAATTATACTAGCCCTTCCCGTGTTATATTTTGCAGTCCTTGAAACCCTCCAGAGCTCAGACTGTCAGTATGCTTATCAGCTACTGTCAGACGTGTCAAATCAGCACAAGGAAAAGACAACACAAAGAAAATAAAAATCACCAAGAGAGAGAAAAAGAAAACCATACCCAAGAAACAAGATGGTGGAGGTCTACTGTCAAGGACATATGTTCCAAAACAAGTTAAAGGTTGAAAAGAGGAAGAAACAGATGTCTTGCTCTAAAACAAAACGCTGCATCACTCTGGAACACACAAAAATATTAACCGTATAAAAACAAGAAGCATTAATTATTAACGTATTATGACACATTGAATGTTTCATTACCTTCCATGGCCCAATGATAAACTGCTGTCTCTGTTACCAGTCCAATCATGTTAACCGAAATCCACTTCCAGAATATCACATCATCTGTCATGACATGAGCCTTCATTTTGCTCTTCATCTCTATGTTGAAAATCTGAAGGGTTTTGCCAGCTGCAGATATTAAAAATGAATTATGTTAATAAATAAAATAATAAATTTAACCTGAATAAATTTTATGTCTTATTCTTATACACCATGCCTTGTGGTGCAGATGACCATGTCACTCCACAACTTCCTGTCTTCAGTACTGTTTATCTACTCTGTTGTTGACTTCTTTCCATGCCACGATTTCATACTGTCCAGTTATCTTCTCTCCTTGTCCTTCAATCTTCCCTGTTGTCAACAGATATCCCATCATTTCTTCTCACATCATGCCCAAAGAAAGCTAACTACCTCCTTAATAAGCTTCCATTTAATATCAAATAGTAAACCATGTCACAACTTGAACACATTCTCCAAAACTGCCCAACCCATGATGACCCACGACGCCTGACCGGGCCAGTGGGTACTGAGCTCAGGCAGAAGCAATGGAGCAGCCGCACTGACCTGTGGACTTCGTCCTGGTGACAAGCCTGCAGATTTAGCATGACTACAAACTGAACGCAGAAGATGTCACAACTAAAGAATGACTGTCAGCAAATTTAAATGACGCCAGCAGTATGAACTAACTTTTTTACCTGTGTACTTTTCTCCAACGTTAAGCCTCTGATCCTGAGTAAGTAACATGTGGAATTAGAAGGGGAAGAACCCCACAGTCTCAGTGACATGAACCATCTTTCTGCATGTAGCTATTAACTACAAAATACACGTTCGCATCCTTTTATCGTAACACTCGAAAACCAAAATATTCTGAAAATTTAAAGTTCATTTGGCTTACTATTTGTTTACAATTGGACTATTTTGGACAATTTTCGTACACATTTTGTGCAACTTTTGGTTATTTTAGGTGACTTTTCAAACACGATTTTGGCATCATCTGGAAACTGAAAAAATCCAATTGCCGTAACACTGATGACCCCAAGGATTTCGAATAAACGGATACAGACCTGCATACCACAATCAAAATATTTATTCTTTCAAACTTTCTGTCACTCCAAAATTCAGCATGCAAACTGCCTCGTTGAAACACATTTTTTTAAAACCTTTATCTAAAATTTCAGATGTGAAGAAATATAAATGAAATGATCTGCAAATGTTTCAGCAGCTGGAGACTGATTATCAGCAAAATTTGGCTGAAGTCAGCACTATGGCCCTGAATGTGTTTTTTTCTGTTAGACTACTGACTTTGTGCAAGCAACTTGTCCACAGCCTCACAGTCAGACTGACAAGGACAATCCTTGTGCACGTAACAAGTCAACAGTCATTATGGGTATAATGTGTTGTATATATAACAATTCAGAATTATTTTTTTTTAAACATTTTATGCTTCTTGATAAATACATTACTTGTGTGAACTTATGAAAATGCAACAATAATATTACTGCATATTTAATCTGTCGATGGCAAGGCAATTTAGCCAGCAGGGGACCTGCCTCATACTTGAGTGCACTTGTGCAAAGCGACAAGAAACTAATTCTATAAAACGTAGTATGTTCTTTAGTAAGCCTAATACAAACGTGTCTCTAAGGAGTGGTCTGTTAAAAACGATAGTCCAAAGATTTAGAAAGATGTATAACCTCTTACGGTGTACCATGTCTCACTTCACATAAAGTGATCTTTTACATATACACATCTCTAACCATGTGACCTTATGTACATCACATATGTGATGTCTGTGATAACAGAAATGAGCAGTAAATGTTCCAGCAACCGGTGACTGAATTCCAGCAAAGTTTGAGTAAAGTCAGCACTATGGTCCTTGATTTTCATTATCCTGTTGGACTTTAGACTTTGTGCAAGAAACCTGAGGGACTAGGGGAAAAACACCACAGCGTCATAGCCATACAACCAACGACTATCATTTATGCACATAATAAGTCAACAATAATTATGGGAGGTTAATTCAAATCAATCAGTCAATACCCTTTAGCTCCCCAAGGAGCATAGGCCTTCAAAAAACACACACCAAGTCCTCCTATCATCAGCTCAAGTTCTTTCGATGTCTTCCTCATCATTTTCTTGTCTGTTCCTCATCATTTTCTTTTCTGTCAAGTGCCCTTCATCATGAGTTTTTTGGTCAACCTCTGCCTCTCTTACCATGGGGTTTCTAGAAGAAGGACTGCCTTGTAATGCTATAATCGGGCTTCCTCAATGTGTGTCCAATCCACTGGCACTAGTCTGGTTCTTGTTATCAGTTCCAAATTAGTGATCATGTTATACCACTTCAGTCCTATTCTAGGCAAGCATCGATTTATGAAAGTCTGTAGCTGTTTTGGTTGTTTTTGTTCTCCATGTTTCAGAGCCATACAATAGGACTGGCTTGACATTTTAACCAGCAGATTAGTAAATATAAACCAATAACACCACAGCACCCCGCCACCCCCCGCCCCCCCCCCCCCCCCCCCCCCACCCCCCCCCCCCCCCCCCCCCCCCCCCCCCCCCCCCCCCCCCCCCCCCCCCCCGCCCGGTTGGTAACCAACCCCCCCAACCCCCCCCCCCCCCCCCCCCGGTCATGTGATCTATACTGAAGCACATTAAAAACGCACCACATGTATAATCCAGGAACAGAGTGTGAAATGTAAATATAAGTGTTTACAAGTTTACATATTTGGAATCTTTATTCATTTTCCTATGAATCCATGCTGGTCATTAATTTGTACATTTGATTGTTATGAAATTCATTGCATTCTGTGCAGGCAAGGGAGAAAACCAAAAATGCAACCAATAAAAAAATTCATTCACACTATCCTCAGTATCTGGTATGTCCACCGTGTGCTTGCAAACAAGCTTGGCAGCTGCTCCGCATGGAACGCACAAGTCTCTGAAGGAAATTCCTGGGAATCAAGTCCCATTCAAGTGTAAGAGCAGCTTCGAGCTGTTGCAGATTAGCTGGAGAACCTTGCCTGTAGACTCTGCGTCCAAGCTCGTCCCATAGATGTTCTATAGGGGACATGTCTGGTGATAGGGCAGGCCAATCAATCGTCACAATGTTCTGCTGCTGTAGATATTGCTGTGTAATGCATGCGGTGTGCGCACGTGCGTTATCCTGCTGGAGAAGCTGCAAGTCTGGATAATTTGTGAACGCAGGAGCAACCAATGCATCCAGAACCTCATCTCGATATGTCACAGCATTAACATTTCCACGGAAGACGTGAAGAGGCAAGCGATGGTGAAAACTGAATCCTCCCCAAATGTGAATACTGCCACCTCCAAATCGGTTGTGCTGACGAACACAGCAATCTGCAAAGCGCTCTCCACACCGTCGCCAAATCCGCATACGTCCATCAGCAAAGGATATGTTGAATCTGTTCTCGTCTGTGAATAGGACAGCATTCCACTGCAGTCTAATCCATCTGACATGTTGCTCTGCCCATTGCAGGCGCTGCTGACGATGTCTGTGAGTCAAGTTTGGCCCAACATAAGGTCGTCTTGCAGTAAGGCCTGTATCTCTGAGTCATCGTATGACTGTCATTCGAGAGACTTGCCCACGTCTACCCACTATTGCTCTTGCTGTTTGACTTGCCGGGAGAGAACGATTCCTTAGGTGACTCAGCACAATATGACGATCTTGCGCAGGGGTAGTAACTCGTGGTTGGCCACTCCGAAGTCTATCCCGGGCACTGCCAGTGGTTCCGTAACGTTCATTGAGACGTACAATAGTGCTGTGGTGGCAATTCATCATTCTGGCAATGGCCCGCGAGCTCATTCCAGTCTCCAACATACCAATGGCTCGTTGGCTGTCGTTTTCAGATAGTCGTGGCATTTCAAGCACATGTACTGGGTGTTTTGTCTCAACGGCCTTTTTATACCGAGTATACTGCCACAACGCGTACACATTTTCAGGGTCATAGCTGTTGGGAATCGTGTTGCACGTGTAACTTTCATTGTTTTTATGTAGTCTGTACACAAATCCGTGGGTTGAATCATGCACTTTCCATTCCAGCAGCCATTCGCTCTCTACCTCATGACAAACACGGGGAAAATCCATTCCCACACTTTTTTTTCCAGCTTCTCGGCATCAGTATATATAATAGTGGTGCGTTTTTAATGTGCTTCAGTATAGTATAATCCTTGTGAACACAGAAAATCAAGTCATTAAACTATGCTTTATATGAAAAACTCATAATTGTCTATACATCTATGTGTTTATACCTTTCAGGGCAATCACTTTACTGGTTGGGTTCATAATGGCAGAATCTGCTGATATCTGCCTGCGGATGGGATTCGTTGGATCATTCATATCTATGATAACCACCTGGGCAGTTTCTCCTACTTTTTCACGCACACAGATAAACTTGTCTGATTCCATGGTAAGGGTACTGAACCCAATGTTGGCAGCATTGATGCCGACACTTTGGAGCTGAGGAATAATAATTATATTATTAATATATTAATAATTTGAACAAATGTTTTCTAAGTGCTCATGAAGAGAGACTGAACTTAACTGTCACAAATAAATACATTTTTCTAGAAATCTGCAGTCAGTGCAATGCCATCCGTGAGTCACAACAAAGTTTTAACAAGTACAGTGTGCCTCCTTGCCAAGAGGTATGTTATGTCATTGTAACTTTTGAAAAATCAGAGGCACATCTCCAATCCAACCTGCAAGTCTGGAAGGAAGAGCTGGAGAAGAGAGGGATGGTCATAAGCAGCTCTAAAACAAAATCCATGGTGATATCACGAGAAGAAAGAAGACATCAGATTAAGCTGGGAGAACAGGTCCTGGAGCAGGTCGACCACTTTAAATACCTCAGAGCTATTATAGACCGAAAGGGAGGCATCAAAGAAGAGTTGGCCACTCGAAAAGCAGCAGCTGGGAGACTATTTCAGGCCATGAATCGAGGACTCCTCAGCAAGAGAGAGGTTGGTAAGAAAACGAAGATGGCTGTATACCGCTCCACCTATGTCCCAGTCTTGACATATGGATGCGAGTCATGGGCAATGACTACAACCCACAAAAACCAGATCCAAACCTCAGAAATGAGGTATCTGAGGAAGGTGGTTGAAGTAACAAGAAGAGACATGGTCCGCAACCAGACGATACGCCAAGGCCTAAAATCCCACCCCCTGCAGACCCAAGTAGAACAGTCCCAACTAAGATGGTTTGGCCATGTCTGCAGAATGGGAGAAGATCGGCTACCATGACAAGCATGGGAAACAAAGAGCCAGGGATCCAGACCCCCAGGACGACCGAGTCCGCTGGGAGGACAACATTAGACAATCTTTGAAAGACCGAGGGCTAGAATGGAACCAGGCCAGGAGGAAGACAGCCGTTGGTTAGTCTGGCGCTCTCTCTCTTCCAAACCTCTACACCTCATGGTAGAAGGGGAACGACTAAGTAAGTAAGAGACTGAAAATTCAACTGATAAGCTAAGTAAAGTACGCTTTCTGTTTGATTACATTCACAGAAAATGCCAGAAGCTTTATCAGCCTCAACAACACCTTTCCACTGATGAAAGGATGGTTCGAAATAAAGCAGGTATCCATTGAGGCAGTATATTAGAGATAAGTCAACTAAATTGGGAATGAAATTATGGATCCTTGCTGAAGCTGAAACAGGATACATATATGATTTTGAAGTTTATCCATTTGGTTTGGCTTATGATGTATGTCGTGTGAAATTCTAATCCACATATATAAATCAAAAAGTAAATGTAAAGCCTAACAAATAACTTCAATAAAAGGAAAGAAGAATGGTAAAGAACAGTGCTGTCACAATGACTGTACTCGAAATCCCCGTGTTTTCTACTTCGTCTGCAAATTGTAACGTTTCACGTTGATAGTAAAAGCCTACTGCATCACTGAACTTGTCTTTGGCTGATGCAGGCCGACTTGCCCAGAATCGTGATGCGTTCCGAGCAGCTGTAATGGGGACAACGTTCTGGAAAGAATACGTCACATGATGACTGCATCACTACACGCTTTCTTCAATAAAACGTGTACTGCCTTTCTAAGAAAAACCTTGAGATACGCAAGCTGACCTATATTTAATATTCCATTCATGTCATTTTATACACTAAGTAACCATAAACGAAAGACAGATGGAATTAGGATAGAGAGAAGGGAGGGCTGAAAGCCGGAACGCAGGCCACACTAAACACGCGTCTCGCTATACAATTACTACCATCACGCGTGTAAGGCCACAAGCACTAGCTTTTTTCAAATCGACAGTGATAAAAAACACTACCCATACGAGAGTTAGGTTTTAAAAACTTACAAAACGCTTATTAGGAAACATGACATTATACTGGTTTACGTTTGAAAACATTACAGTACCCAGACACCACATCGATCGAAGTGAACGGGAGGTAGAAGAAAATACATATTTTGAACGCAGCCCCTTAGCCCCATTAAATTTATATATATTTGGGTTCCTTAGGACTTGCTGACAAAGAATATGTTAAACGTTACGCAAATAGTCTAGGAATTAACAAATTATAGCCAAAAGAAATAGTGAGGGATGTCAGACAACACCAAAATCAGAATCGCTCAGTGGCAGATTTTGACACCACCATTGTACGGGAAATAGGTCCCCATGTTACCTCCTATTTGATTGGCGGAAAGTAAATGTAAGGCTAAACACGATTAGTCGGGCTATAAATATTGATTCTTTGTTGTTAGGGAAATGTGAGTAGGAGTACTTTTTTTCAAACGCTGGTGTAAACATGGCTCGATTGGTTAGACCCGCCAATATAGGCAATTTGAAGTGTTAGTTCAGCACCACATTTTCAAATAAACTTACTAAAGAACCAGTGCGTTGAGCGCCAGTGCATATTTTTCTAAATAAAAGCCTGGGACATCGGCAGATCGGATTTTGTGCCTATTCATTGCCAGTCAACGTAATTCTGTATTATTTCCATGAATTGTGGGACTGTGGTCCTAAAGTTATTGAGCAGCACCTGGTCTGAGCTTTGCTGAATCTGGAGGCTGACAGCATACTCCTGGGTCCAGATAGCGACTAGTGAGGTGTCTCCAGAACACAGGGGAGCAATCGAGCAGAGGAGTCTTTTCCTGCCGCCATCACGAAAGTTAAGCCTCTGTGGCCAGTGGAGCTCAACATTATGTGTCCCCTCAAAAATTGACATTTTAGAAAAAAAAAGAGGGACAATACCTTGTTTAAATTGACAGGAACTGTGAACTTTTTCCCCATACTATTTCCCAGATAAACAAACACTTGAAGTCATGATGACAAATAACAACATAGCTTGAAAAACAAAACCAGTATTACCTCATAGTACTACTACACACTGACACACATAGGATAATATTAATAAAATATGTCACTACAAGATTCATATTTATAAATTCTGTACATATAAATTGTGATTACACTTGATTCTGATTCCTGGTTCACTTTGTAGTTGAATCAGGATATATATAGTAGTGAAAGTAATTAATACATAAATATTTGAAACTTTACCAGTGACTCATTTAAAATAGTCTTATAGAATGTTAACTGTGTGTGAGTGTCACAGTGTTGTCAAGTGTGGTGGAATAAATTAAATTGTTTATCTGTCTGTTGTTGTTGTGACTTACACTTCATCATATACATACCCTAGACATTTAACGTAGTCATCACAATATTCCAGAATAATTCTGACTGAGTTATAAATGTGGTAGCAAGTAAGGTTATCTGTAAAACACTACACCTATTAGATACAGATACCTTCACAGCTGATCTCAGTCAGTACACTAAGTCCCCTATAAATATTTATATCATCCCACTTTACCACATATATTGGGGTCTCGCTCCCGGGATTTTGAATCTTTCCCTATTAAAAATATTGGGGGTAATTCACTTCAGGGAATAATAGAAATTAAAAAGGTATCCTTGGGTGAAAATAAATAACGTTGAGCTCTCAGTGCCTGTGGTGTCCTTGGATAAGGAATATCATATTGTATTGTTTAGTTAGACATTATATAAATTCACCTGTTAGAAAATGGCGGACCTGGAAAAATTTCGATCTGCTGCTGTACAGACTGCGAAAGAGTTAGGAATGGACGGGCAAATTATGATTGCTTATGTCACTGCTGAATGTGACAAATATATTGAACGGGAAGAAAGAAGATTAGAAAAAGAGGCAGAAAGAAAGTTAGAGGCTGAAAAGGAAATTAAGAGGATACAATTTGAGGATGAGGCTGAGACTAAGAGGTTGCAGATTGAGGCTGAAAAAGAGGCTAAAGCATTGGAAGCAGAAGAGAAGAAATTAGCTGCAGAAAGAGAAGAGAAGAAATTAGCTGCAGAAAGGGAAGACAAGCGTTTAGCTGCAGAGAGGGAAGCAGAAAAGGAGGAGAAGAGATTACAAAGGGAACATGAGTTACGACTAAGGGAGTTTGAGTTTCAAGGCCATGCTCCTGAAAATGGTGCCAGTCCCTTTACCTCTGATGCCACTGCTAGTCAGGGAGCCTCAACCTCAGCTATGAATTTTCATTTAGATCATTTTGTTGAGAAAGACAATGATATTGAGAGCTATCTAAATAGATATGAACTATTAGCTACCACATATGGGTTAGAGAGAGAAAGGTGGAGCTTAAAGTTATCTCAAGGGCTTCGTGGGGCAGCTTATGAAGTTTTTGCCAAAATGAGCAGATGTGATCAAGAAAATTATGACATGCTAAAGCAGGCTCTTTTGTTAAGATATGAAAAGAACGCAGAATTTTATAGGAAAAAATTTAGGAATGCTGAACTACTGTCAGGTGAAACCTATCACCAGTTCTCTGCACGGTTAGAGACATACTTGGAGAAATGGACTTCTCTGGGGAAAACCCAAGATCTTAAGGAAATGGTCCTTTTAGAAAAATTAAGAGAGTCCATGGCTCCAGACCTGAGAAAGTTTCTCATGGAACAAGGTGCAGAGAGGCTGGGTGAGTTGCTAAATGTTGCAGAAAGGTATCAAGCGGCTCAGGCAGAGGTATCAGGTAATAAAAAGAAACAGGTGGATAATTTTAGGGCACCACAGAACTTTAATAAATTTGATCCTAGAGATCAAAACAAAGGTAAGCACCAATTTGATAGGCCACGGTATGACAATAAAAATAAAACCCCACAATTCGATGAAAGGAAATATGATGAAAGAAAATCTTTCAACCAAGGGAAAAGGTGGTGTAAAAATTGTAAGATGAACAATCATGACACTGACCATTGTAGAAGGAACCCTATAGTTATGGCCACCCTTCAGGTCAGGTCGACCTCAAGAAAGGAGGAGGATATTATGTTAGATACCACTCCAGAAGAGATGAGGAAGGCACAGGCTGGGGATAAGACCCTCAAGCCTTGTTTCAGGAAATTGTCAACTTGTCATACAACTCCAGGCAAGGGAGAATTTTACATGAAAAACAAGTTGATTTACAGGAAGGCCGGAACTAGATCCCATGGTCATGGACAGTTGGTTCTTCCAAAGAGATATAGGGCAGATTTAATAAGGAGCCTACATGTGAAACAAGATGGGGACCATGAGAAGATAGGTACCATCATCCAAAAGGTGGCTCACAATTATTATTGGCCCAAGGCAAGGTGGGACATTGAGAATTTTGTAGAAAGGTGTAGCATAGCACATGAGGGAACACCCACAAGTGGGAATATTGATCAGGACCTGGACACGCCACGGGGCAAAATTAGGCCTGAAAATACGAAGAGAAATAAATTTGATAAAGTGGACCAAATGGAATGGGAAGCCCCTTTTCACGGACAAGCTTCAATTAACTGTTTTACAATGGCCACTATGCAGAGAGTGCAAAAAGATGTCTTACCCCAGGATAAGCCGAAAATCCCTCAATCGGACTTAAACAAACTGGAAGAAGAAGATGTAGAGAAGAAATCTCTCATCAAGAATTCTAAGTGGGGAGAAAGCCCCAAGAAAAAAATTGGTAGCGGTCGTTTTGTGAATGAAAAATCTGGGAAGAAAAATCATCACTATAGAGCTTCGAGTGGAAGAGACCATACCGGTGCCTGGACAAATAGGTCCACAAAATTAAAGGTCCATATGTAACTCTGTTAAGAACGTGGACTGATGAAAAGGCAGAGGAAAATATTACATCCTCATACCAATATGTGAATGAGCTGACCACTCGTTTAAAAACTGGCTGGAAACTTGCCAATGAAAATTTAAGACAAGCCAGGAAGAAACATGCTGCCTATTATAACAGGAAAGCTAAAGACAGAGATTTGGCTGTGGGAGAGAAGGTACTGCTTCTTCTGCCCGGTAGTCAGAATAAGTTACAAATTGGATGGCAAGGTCCATATACAGTTCTAGAGAAGGTGTCTAGAACCAATTATAAGATAGATAAGAAGGGGAAAGAAAAAATCTATCATGTGAATCTCCTGAAGAAATATTTGGAAAGAGAACATCAGGAAGAGACACACTTGTTGACCTTGTCCATTGCCATGGAGATGAAAAAGGAACCACTTTCATCATTTGAATATCCATTACACTCCTGTGAGACAGCGGCACAGGTGAAAATCAGTACACATTTAACGAAAAATCAGAAAGAGAGAGTACAACAGGTTCTAGATACTCATACAGAGGTGTTAACAGACCGACCAGGGAATACAAACCTATTGGAATATGATATGAAACTGATGGACCCCACACCTGTCTGTATGAAACCCTATTCGATTCCTTTTGCTAAGGAGAAAGCTTTGAAGGAAGAGATAGACTATTTGTTGAAGGAAGGAATTATTTCACACAGTGAATCTTCGTATAGTTCCAGTGTTGTACTTTTAAGGAAACCCTCTGGAGAACATAGACTCTGTATAGATTACAGGAGATTGAATGCTATTACAGAAGGACAGGTGGATCCATTGCCGGATACAAATCAGTTGTTTGCCAGACTAAATAAAGCTAAATATTTCTCAAAAGTGGACCTGAGTAAAGGATACTATCAGATTCCAGTAAAGCCTGAGGTTAGACCATACCTAGCTTTTAGTACCTCAGAAGGACACTATGAGTTTAATAGATTGCCATTTGGATTGAAGAATGCGCCCAGTGTCTTCTCTAGAATGATGAGAAAATTATTGGACCCTCTGAATAATCCATGTATCACAAATTTCATGGATGATATCCTTATAGCAACAGAAACATTTGAGGAACACATTGACTCTCTGAACATGCTGTTTAATCGACTTAGAGAAGCGAATTTGACAGCCCGACCAACTAAATGTTGTGTTGGATGTAAAGAATTAGAGTTCCTGGGACACACAGTTTATCAGGGAAACATGACCCCTGACCCAAAGAATTTAGAGAAACTAAGGAAAGCCCCAAGACCACAAACCAAGAAAGACGTGAGATCCTTTGTCTCATTATGTGGTTTCTACCAAAAGTATATCAAAAACTTTAATTCCATATGTGCACCGTTAACTGATTTGACACGTAAGGGAAATCCAGATCGAATTACATGGACACCACAATGTGAAATGGCTTACCAAGAATTGAAGGAAAAGCTCACAAGTAAACCTATTTTGAAATTACCTGACTTAAGTCAAGAATTCATAGTAAGGACAGATGCCAGTAATATTGGGTTAGGAGCAACTTTGCTACAGAAATCAGATGCATTGGATGGGGAATTAAGCCCAGTGGCATATGCTAGCAGAAAGTTGAATAAAGCTGAAACCAATTACTCAACTAGCGAAAAGGAATGTCTTGCAGTAATATGGGCGATAAAGAAATTAAATATTTATCTGTATGGGAAGGCATTTAAGTTGCAAACGGATCACAAACCTTTGTCGTTTCTAGCACAGGCTAGACATGAGAATTCTAGATTACTCCGTTGGTCATTACTGATGCAACCATATGAGTTTAGCATAGAGTATATAAGTGGAAAAACAAATCTGGGAGCGGATTTTTTAAGCCGCCATCCGTGTGATGAGAATCACCCTAAGCCCCAGGAAAGATAATAAATTTCTCTATGTGTATATAGAATTATAGACTGACATATAACGTCTGTTTTAAGTGGGGAGAATTTGTCGTGTGAAATTCTAATCCACATATATAAATCAAAAAGTAAATGTAAAGCCTAACAAATAACTTCAATAACAGGAAAGAAGAATGGTAAAGAACAGTGCTGTCACAATGACTGTACTTGAAATCCCCGTGTTTTCTACTTCGTCTGCAAATTGTAACGTTTCACGTTGATAGTAAAAGCCTACTGCATCACTACACGCTTTCTTCAATAAAACGTGTACTGCCTTTCTAAGAAAAACCTTGAGATACGCAAGCTGACCTATATTTAATATTCCATTCATGTCATTTTATACACTAAGTTACCATAAACGAAAGACAGATGGAATTAGGATAGAGAGAAGGGAGGGCTGAAAGCCGGAACGCAGGCCACACTAAACACGCGTCTCGCTATACAATTACTACCATCACGCGTGTAAGGCCACAAGCACTAGCTTTTTTCAAATCGACAGTGATAAAAAACACTACCCATACGAGAGTTAGGTTTTAAAAACTTACAAAACGCTTATTAGGAAACATGACATTATACTGGTTTATGTTTGAAAACATTACAGTACCCAGACACCACATCGATCGAAGTGAACGGGAGGTAGAAGAAAATACATATTTTGAACGCAGCCCCTTAGCCCCATTAAATTTATATATTTGGGTTCCTTAGGACTTGCTGACAAAGAATATGTTAAACGTTATGCAAATAGTCTAGGAATTAACAAATTATAGCCAAAAGAAATAGTGAGGGATGTCAGACAACACCAAAATCAGAATCGCTCAGTGGCAGATTTTGACACCACCATTGTACGGGAAATAGGTCCCCATGTTACCTCCTATTTGATTGGCGGAAAGTAAATGTAAGGCTAAACACGATTAGTCGGGCTATAAATATTGATTCTTTGTTGTTAGGGAAACGTGAGTAGGAGTACTTTTTTTCAACCGCTGGTGTAAACATGGCTCGATTGGTTAGACCCGCTAATATAGGCAATTTGAAGCGTTAGTTCAGCACCACATTTTCAAATAAACTTACTAAAGAACCAGTGCGTTGAGCGCCAGTGCATATTTTTCTAAATAAAAGCCTGGGACAAAAGCAGATCGGATTTTGTGCCTATTCATTGCCAGTCAACGTAATTCTGTATTATTTCCATGAATTGTGGGACTGTGGTCCTAAAGTTATTGAGCAGCACCTGGTCTGAGCTTTGCTGAATCTGGAGGCTGACAGCATACTCCTGGGTCCAGATAGCGACTAGTGAGGTGTCTCCAGAACACAGGGGAGCAATCGAGCAGAGGAGTCTTTTCCTGCCGCCATCACGAAAGTTAAGCCTCTGTGGCCAGTGGAGCTCAACATTATGTGTCCCCTCAAAAATTGACATTTTAGAAAAAAAAGAGGGACAATACCTTGTTTAAATTGACAGGAACTGTGAACTTTTTCCCCATACTATTTCCCAGATAAACAAACACTTGAAGTCATGATGACAAATAACAACATAGCTTGAAAAACAAAACCAGTATTACCTCATAGTACTACTACACACTGACACACATAGGATAATATTAATAAAATATGTCACTACAAGATTCATATTTATAAATTCTGTACATATAAATTGTGATTACACTTGATTCTGATTCCTGGTTCACTTTGTAGTTGAATCAGGATATATATAGTAGTGAAAGTAATTAATACATAAATATTTGAAACTTTACCAGTGACTCATTTAAAATAGTCTTATAGAATGTTAACTGTGTGTGAGTGTCACAGTGTTGTCAAGTGTGGTGGAATAAATTAAATTGTTTATCTGTCTGTTGTTGTTGTGACTTACACTTCATCATATACATACCCTAGACATTTAACGTAGTCATCACAATATTCCAGAATAATTCTGACTGAGTTATAAATGTGGTAGCAAGTAAGGTTATCTGTAAAACACTACACCTATTAGATACAGATACCTTCACAGCTGATCTCAGTCAGTACACTAAGTCCCCTATAAATATTTATATCATCCCACTTTACCACAATGTAGTTATGAGACCAATAAAGTCGCTTATTAATCAAGGTTATCGCCAATTTTTTAAAATAATTTTTACACTAGTGTACAGCTTTTAAAAGATCTTTTAAAGAAAGGTGTTTATGCATGTGGAACTGTTATAAAAAAATAGAAAAGATTTTCCCAAATCTTTAAAAGAAATAAAATTATTGGAAAAAAATCAGCTAGCGGTGACATGTGCTGGGTCAGAGAGAGGGAGATTTTAACAATGCAGTGGAGGGATAATGAAACAGTTTCTATTATGTCTAATTTTATGACCGCTATTGGATATTCAAAAGCCACTAGAAGAACAAAAGTCAATGGGGAATTTAGACAGTTAAAAGTTAAGCAGCCTAATGTATTGAACCAATATAATTCTTATATGGGTGGGGTAGATAAAAGTGGCTAATTAATTAATAATGTTCTTAGGAAAACAAATATTGGAAAGCATTGTTCTACCATTTTCTTGACACTGCTAAGGTTAACAGCTATATAATTTTTCAAGAGTGGAGAAAGGATCATCCTGATGTTGAAGAACTAGATAGACCGAATCGTTACCTTCAAATAGATTTTACTGAGGAACTTATTAGGGAGCTGGGTGGACTTAAAAACGTCAGAATATTTCTTCTTCACATAGTGCCATAAAAACTAAAATCAGCACCACACTCAATTATAACAGAACATACTGCTACAGGGAAAAATTGTAAACATTGTTGGGCAACTCAAGGTATTGAAAGAACAACACAAACAAAATGTAGTGCATGCAACACCTTTCTTTGCTTCATGAAAAAACAGAAACTGCCTATTTGAATACCATAAGTCCTAAAACAATCTTTGTTTCTTGATTCAGCTAATATGATTTGATGGTTGATGTCACTTTTTTTTCACATACAAAAATTTCCACTTATTGCCCCATTCTATGTGCCAACTTTAATTAGCTTTTAATTAATTTATTTACTTTCAGAATCTCTAAATTTTGTTTTACATTTTTACATACATTGATAATCAAAATACATAATTGCCGCCGTATGGTCGGTCGGACGGTCAGTCACATTTTTGCACACTGTCATTTGCGCACTTTTTTCTATTTTCGAGGGAGTGCATTAACTTTCAACCACAGCAACTGTGATTGAAAGTTAGACAATAATTGTATTGTTTCCCCTTATATGGACTCTCGCGAAAATAGAAAAAAATTGCGCAAATGAAGGTGTGCATGAACAGTTTGATTATGGAAAGAAGCCAACAACGCGATTGATAAACAGTACATGAACTGAAGTTTCATCAAACTTCAAACGTTGTTCTCAGAGGCAGTAAGTCGACCAAGGCTTCTCAGAGGAGGTAAGTCGACCAGGGCAAGATTTTAAAAGATGCACAAACAATTACGAGACATGCTGTCAAAAGAAATGTTAGTTATTTAGTCAGTTTACGGTCCATTAGACCATTATCACTGCTCTACATGTCATTTAGGTTGGGTACTCATGCCTTCATATTTAATACATCTATATAATTTTCACTACAAATATCTAAAGACGGTCGTCTGCAATGAAATGACCACAGTAGTGATAGTATCGTCTGTAATACATGTAGCAGAAACAACACACTATAATTAACAACCTGCCAATTTTGGCGGGTTGTTGCTAGTCTTTTAAATAAATGTCAATTTGTTGTATTATTTTAATTAAATAGGTTTTTTTCATTCTTGAATATCAGTTTATGTACATTTTTATGTCAGATTATGCAATCATGTCGACCTTGGATAATTACATTGTAAAAAAGTATTGCTATAAACGATACAGAAACACAGTTTATTAACTTCCAAACATATCTATACATTGGTTTAATTACATTTTTCAGATTTTAAGTGTTATTTTGTAATGTCATCATAATCGTGTTCAAATGCTCAGTTGTTGCCCCTTTCTACTTAACACATAAATTAATTTTTTAATTAATGAATTTATGATATTTGTCTAATTTTCCCAAATCATATACAAATAGTATATTGCATTTCGACAGTCCTCTTTTCGACAATCCGCTCTTTCGACCCTTTTCAATTATAACCAGAACCCATACATTCGATGCGTGGTCCTCTCTTTCGACCTATTTCGTCATGTTTCCAAGCTTTTGTTCATTTTACTGTACTTTTGTATACATATAATGCGTTATTTAGCTTTCGCACGCATTCGCAAGTGATATATAGTGCGTTATTTATGCATTTCGGTGGCCAAAATGCATTTGCAAGCTAAAACAACACTGGGTTCCACTTTTCGACGATTAACCTGTCGAATAAGCGGGGACGCCTGTACAAAATTGAACATACTTTTAAATAAAAGCCACTCTTTTGTACATCTTGCATTTGCGTTTTTTTTTTCTTTGATTATTTCAGTGTATGCAAATTTTTGTTATTTTTCATGGTAATTAATTTGTTGCTACTCAACAAAGGTAAATAAAATCCCAAAATAACTACTACTATACTAAAGTCCATTCAATTCCAAACACACTGATATATAATGTGTATAGGTTTAACATATTTAACAATATTCTACATGTTTTTACATAAATGTCACCTGAAAGATACACAACAAAACCTTCAAAAGTCAAGAATTGAATAGAGTTAAGTGACTCCTCCAAGCTTAATGTGCAATGCTGGGTTCTCAACATGTTTCACCACAGGGGGAATCCCTGGAAGTGCGTGGATGATTTCAAGAATCAATGAGGGTGTACTCAGTCTCACAGACAGAGGTTCACATTCAAATCTACATACTATAGCATTGTGCATAGCTGGTGGTCATATAAGGATGACTCCAGATATGCCTCCATGCATAAACGACTGCAGTAAACTTGTGCCCATGTGAGCAAAGAATAGTAAACTGTGGCTAAATAGGCCTGTCCTGATAGGTGGCTATGAAATGTTGGGCATTAGCCGGCTATCCCATTCAGCATAAAGTAATAAACCACAGATACTTCAAGCACAATGTGAACAAGTCACCCAAACAAGTGATCCAACTCAGCCATTTAGAATGGCAGAAGGCCCTCCATAAAGGAAGATAATATGTATGAAAATAGCGGAAAGAAGTATGGACTGCTGACTCCAGAATAGGTACTTGGAATGCTCAAACATGTGAACAAGAAAGACCTGCACTGTTGGTAGCAAAATGAGCATTTAAAGATGGCATCTTGGGACTGCATGAAACATGACAGAAACTAAAAAGAATGGAAGAAAATGAACACAAGAGAACTAATGCTATACTCAAGGCATGAAGATGAAAACACACCTCATTCTTAAGGTGTGATGCTAATGCTAGAGCCACAGAAGGCATTTACAGAATAGGAAGCAATGTAGTCCAGGCTATTTTTAATGTCAATATTATAGATATGTACATTCTTTTAACAATTCCTCTGATATACAGTGTGTGTGTGTTTCTGGTGACAAAAAGGGAAGCAAAGAATAGTATCAATTTACCCTACAACACACGCCATAAATGATATAAACTAAGTATAAGTGAGAATAAATAGTGGGAAGTCAATTAAGGCACATGCATAGATGATTGAGCATGTGACCACGTTTTGGGGAATAAAAATTCACTGGAAAAGAGTGGTGTAAGGCAGGTGAAAACTACCAGCAAATCACCATTGCCCTTTTGGTAGGGAGTGTGTGCAATGGGAAAGCAGAGCTGGAATGTAATCAACCGATAAATGATCATGGCATAGTAAACAGTAATGGGTCTGTACTCCATAGTAAGAAATCAGGATGAGGCCTCTTGGCTCAGTAAGGGGTTGGGATGTCACTGAACTGGACAGGGCTTACATAACAACTTCCAGCATGATATTGGAGATAGCGCAATTACTGAAGCCTTAAGGTGGCTGTCTGAAACTCCATTAACCAGTGAAAATCCATGCTTTGGAAGGTCCAAAATGGATGGCTACAGCATGATTGGAGAACATAGAGGCCTCAAACATTCAGGAACTGGTGTGGATCTACTGTCCTAGTAATACAGAAGTATGTGGCAATGAGAAAGCTGACAGACTAGCCAAGACAGCACCCATTGTGGGACACTGGATATGGATAAGGGTGATACTAAGGAGTAATAAAGATTGCCTGTTAGAAGAGCGACACTCCAGTCGATGAATCAACAAGACTAAGACTGCTGGAATTTGGCATCAAATGTGAGACAATCAGGGACAAACGTATGACAGGATGGATAAGGCATGTATAGAACCTGCGGGTTTGTTCAGAGTGTGATGATGTCGATTCTGAACAACCAACTAAAGAGGGTTTGGCATTAGGCCCAATACTCTATTCTGTAAAAACATCAGACATATGAGCAAGTCATCCAAAGTAAGTAATTCAAGTAATGCAACTCAGTCGTACAGGCTGGAAGGGTGTCATCCCTTGCTGATGCTAATGACATAGAATTGAGAAAGCTGAAAGTGTCTGAACTGCTGGATTACCTCCATTCACAGAGAACCTTCACAGTGGGCACCTGGAATGTTCTAACACTAAACAAACAAGGAAGAATCACAGTGGGCAGCGTAAACAATTTTTTTTTAAACTATCAACTTGACACCCTGTGCAAAACAAGAGGAAATGAACAAAGGAGAAATAGTGCTCTCATCAAGGACACATGAAAGTGCACTTTATATTGAAGGCAAGGTACTAATGCTGATGAAGGAGCAGAAGGCACTAATGGGAAGCAATGAGACCCACAATAATATCAGCAACATTCAAAACTGACAAAAAGGAAATAATGATGAACATCATCCTACGTTTGGACAATGAATGAATGACGAATGCTGTAAGAATGAAAATACATAATTAGTATCCGAGTTCGTGGTTGAGCCCCTCCCCCATTATTTTTCCTATTTGCAATGTCTCGAAAGTCTTATCAGAAAAGCGCTGAATCCGTTATCAACAAAATCAAGTTTGCTGGAAAGTATTTGTTGACCTATTCAGCATGTTAAGAGTATAGTTTTTACTTTGGAAAACTAAATTATTTGTGAAACGTCTGAAAAATAGCGCTTCCGGTGAGACTCAAACATGCATGAAATAAGCTCTCCCACGGGTGCCATGTCATCATCGTTGACTCATTAAATATCTCTGTGCTAACTTTCATCAGGCATCTCATGAGATGTATTAAAATTAATGAATGCTGATATGGAAGGAATACTGCAAAACCAATGGCTAAGCAACCTAAACATTGTGTCCTTTAACATTGCGATTTTAAGGGGCGTGTTTTCATAAGTCGGGAAGTGAGATGGACGGCACGGGTCAAACAAATATGATGAGTTAAACTTACCTGTACATGCTCTTGGAACCGAATAGGTAATAACGTCGACATCGTCTAATGTAAATTTCTTCATACACAGGTACCAGGGGAAAGCGAAGTGTATTTCACTTGATGAAAGCAGTCAAGGTCCGGATGCCCTACTTACTGGCCGTCGCACAGTTACGTCTAAGATGGCTGCCGGTGGGTTAAAAGAAAAAAAGATGAAGTAGTGCAAATTGGAAAACACACTGGCGTCAGAACTCAACAAATCTCCTTTAAACTCTAATAATTTCCATCAATTATTTATTTACATAATGTTATATGATAAACTGTAATGCAGTTATAATTTTATTCTGATGCAGGCCATCAAGCAGTGTCGATTACCGTGGAACTATATTACTGCATTGAGATAATATATTCATGCTCGTGAACGGGAAATTTCACAGGCTTGACACAGTAGTAAAAGACAACAGTCGCGTGATGTGTAAGGTTTTAACGGGATCCACGATCCCAGGGACACCACTCTTAATTTTGAAGAAAATAACGTGAAAGATATTTTTTTTTAAAAGATGTTTGATATGCACTGTGTCGAGAACGTTCATATGTATTTTATGATTCTTCTTTTTCAAATACCGTGCCTAGTGGCATATGAGATCATGTCTCTCCACAACTTCCTGTCTCCAGTACAATTTATCAATTCTGCTGTTGACTTCTTTCCATGGTACGATGTCAAACTGTCCAGTATTTGCTCTCTTTGTCTTCCTCTATATCTTTTTCCTTCAATCTTACCAGTTGTTACGATATACTCCAGCTTTCCTCTTCTCATAACATGCCCAAACAAGGGGATTGCTTCTTTCTTTCTTTCATGAATCATTTTATGATTCACTAGTACATAATGTGCTTTCAATTTTTCAAAGGTAAAGATAGTTCCATATTAGATATTGTCGTAGGGGAGTGAAGCGTTAGAGACTTCACATTACTAGGTCCGGCTTGATTTCTTCTTCGTCGTTGCGTCTCAGATAACTACATCTATCTCTGTTATAACACTGGAAGTCCTTCTCTCGTCACCATACAGTTTCTCCCTCAACTGCGTCGGAGAAGCTTATACTGCCACCCTGCTCCTCTTACAGAGACGACAGTCTTGGAGAATATGTTCTACTGTTTGTTTGACCGCCCCACGTGGACACATATGTGCCCGATTGTTAGTTTGTTGAACAGGTGGTATTTGAGTCATCAATGACCGGTTCTTATACTGAAACTTTACATGTGATCTCTTCATGGCTATGCATAGCATGGATCTGCAGTATCTTACTCTGTGTATTCCTTATGCTATTTTTATTTCAAGTTATTTTTATTATATATTTGATCTTTTCATGTGTCACCCTGTCTTCAGTTTGGATTTGTCTTGGTCCTTCTTTTGCAAGTCTACCTGCATTCTCATTTCCATACATCTTGCAGTGGGCAGGGTTCCGCTGTACTTTCACTGTTTCGAATTTATAGCTGATTTCCATTGGTGCTACTGCCAGGCTGTCTAATTCATTGTTTTACTTGTTTCTTGGGGTAGTGGTGACTACTGATAGTGAGTCTGCGAGAAGCGCTATATTGTTTCTAGCAAAATCTTGATTTTCCGTAATGATAATTGCAGCCGTTTTTAGTATTCCTGCATCCGCTTTAAAGTTGTTTGAGAATTCCCAGTGGCAACTGAGATATAGATTTCATGTCCATGCTTTAATTATGAATAAACAATTCCACCTCCATTTTTATAGCTTTTGTTGCTGACCCATCTATAAATAAATGCGGTCGTTCTGTGGTTAACTACATCTTTTTGTGTGTATTCCATAGTTAGATATTTCCTCTCTGTAGGGCCTACCTATTTGACGGCCTTTTTTCATCAATTTTTTAATGCTATCTGTGACTAAATGGACGACCTCTATCGATCTTTGGTTTTCTCCGGCAGTATCGGTACATTTGTGGTACTGATTTTTATTACGTGCTGTCAGTTATCGCACTTTTCTTTCTCTCTTTCTTTCTTTCCTCGTTATTTTTCTGCTAAGTAGCAGATACTTGATTTTATCAAGTCACCCTGTATTTGATAAATATCACATTTGCAAGAAGCGCCTGATATGATACATCACATTTGCTTGTGTTTATAGGCGCGGCAGATTAACACGTACATCGACCAGCGCTATCGGCTTAAATCACCGATAAGACACGGAGTTTGCGTACTCATACGACAGATAACGAGATTACTGTCTGTGTGGCACATGTGGGCAGACAAGTGTGATATAATCGCTTCCGGTCACTGGGTTAAAAGTAATCATGGATTTATTACATTTTAGACAATTTGAGTCTACAAATGTGTTTGTGAGAGTGTTTGCAAGACATATATTACCATGTATGGGAGACGTGACCTTTTGCAAAATGTTTCTATGTAGGAAATATTTTGAAAGTGCCACCACCCGACCTGTTTGAAATGATTGGATCTTTCTGATTAGATTCATAACAACATTGAGGGGAATATAGGTTGACCATTTTCGCAGTTTTATCTCACTGTGAATTGCACGCTCGCCAAGACAACATCAGACCTCGCCAGTGTGAAGAATAGATTCATAATTCCTATTTGTTAACTGGACATTTTATTGGATAACCTAATAAGACTGATAAAGCACATGAACTCTTAACATTTTAATAAGGAACACCGGGACTAGGAAACTGAAGAAACACGGAGTTAGAAAAGGAAGCTATTGTAGAATTACAGCATCCCAGACGCGTGTAAGAGAACGATTCGTCTCTTATTCATCTGTGCAACAGGTCTGTAGCCTGGATTGGCGTAAGTTGTGATGTACATTTCATATTTTATTTCTAACATGTGAACTAACATATATATGTATATATTACCATGTGAAGTTTAATGTGTGAAACTCGCTATTGGATGTCAAAGTCATTTGGGGCTGGCAAGCTCAGTATCTAGAATGATGATTTGTGAACCACCACTGCAAGGGCTGGTGATTGCTTTATTGATAGTTTCATAAAGAGAACTAAAAATCATAAAGTAGTTCCAGGTTCCCTATGGAGCAGGGAGGGAAAGATAAAAGAAATGATGTACATTCTAAGATTAATACTTACATTTTCAAAGCAGTGTAAATGTCCCTATAAACATATTCACTTTAAAATTAATGTAAGTTTTCAAGCTTTAAACCAGTGTAAATGTCTATGTGAAAATATTCATTCTAAGTAATAGAAGTTTCAAACTTTTCCATAAGTGTAAATGTAAAGGAAACATAAATGAATTTATATTGTGAACACTTTTCAAACAGTGGAGATGTAAATATAAAACATATTATATCTGTACGTTTAACCTTTTCATTTAAATGTAACGTAAAGCTATTCAGTTTAAATGTAAATGAAGTTTTATCCCGAGGGATTAAATTTAATTCTCATCGAGGGTAAATTTTGACATGGGATGGTAGAATAGAAGAGGGGGCACATAACTGTGTCGGAAAACGCCATTCCCAAAAGAGCGTTTCGTTTCTATTTCTATTACCAGTTATTGGTGGTACCAGCAGAAAGTACTATCTCTGGAACCAAGTGAAGGTAGAAGTGGACTGACGTTTTGCGAGACGCCATCATAACAGGGTCTTATAGACAGACGCAGAACTAACTTATCCGTTACTCCTTGGCGTTCTGGGAACGTGCGGCGCCTGAACTTTGACCAGAGACGAGCGTGAGCAGAGTGAAAGGAACTGACCCAGCGGGAGAAGAAACTACCATTGGCAACTAAGTAAAAATATCCGCGGCCAAAAGTGACCTCCTTTATTCAGTTAAATCCCATCCACGTGATGAAATTCTTTTCATAACTATTCAATTTATTTTCCAACTGTTAAAACTTAAAGTGATTATTAAATTTTGTTATTTGTAATGTTACAAATTTAACTTCGATTCAACCCTTTTAAATGAACTACCGTATATGTTTGTCTCAGTCAAGAAACCAAACATACACTCTAAACAGAGCTATATATATTATAATAATAAATTCCACTGATTAACTCAGGGTTGGGGGCTTAACGAGCTAGAAGAAACCATTGCTTAAATTCTTCATAAAAGTGTTGGCAGATTATAGAATTAACGTGCTCAGCGACAGCCAGCGTTGTTTTCGCTTATCTGAATATCTTGTGAAGACTCTCCTATCTACATTTCTGCCAAGAGTAATCTTGTGTAAAGATAGACTCCATTGAAGCCTATAATAGATACTCTTGAGTTTTGGCCACTGTTGAACCACTACTGCAAAGCAAGGGAGGCAAAACCGTCACACTATCGATCAACTCTGGGAACCTTGTTCTCTTCCACGGTGGGAGCGTGCTGCTAGTCGTTATAATCCAGCTATATGAGGTGGGACGACCAGTTACCTTCATCTCAGCCTTTGCCGTCCCTAGCTCAAGAGCATAACCAGGTACCCATGTACAGCTGGGTAGACCAGCGCATGATGCTGTCAGATTTCAAACCCGGTAACTTTGCCGCTCTTCTGTGACGTCCCATATCTCCCTCTTACAATTTTTTTAATTCCAAAAAAAGAAATTATGTCATAAAATTTAAGTTAGTTAACTAGTGCGTACAAAATAACAGGTCTAGTCAAATGCTGCTAAATTTATTTAAAATATCACTCATTTTGACGTAATTTAATTTCAAACACTAACAAATTAATTAAATGTAAAGTAAACACATCAATAACTTAAATTCTTACTTGTATTAAAGTTACTTAAGATAATGTTAAACTTTAGAGCAAATCCACAAAAATTCAGGCTTTAAAAACTGAAGTCGTTATCCATAAATTATTTCTCTTTATTATCATTATTCCACGGCAAAGCAAGATGCTCCAACAGTTTCCACGGGGAAAAAATTTAAACGTTCACACCAGTCGACTACTGTCTTTCAACTTAATAAACTGCTGTGTCTTCAGGGCCCCCACGATTCTAGGGGCCCTATGCTGGGATGCTGCCATATTGTACATAAGACATCATTCTTATTCCCGTGGGTGGGTAGGGCTGGTAGGGTCCCAGTGCATTTCTTTGCCCGGGGCCTACAATGCTGTTAAGACGGCCCTGTGTGTCTTTGATCTCGTCGGGCTGTTATTGTGATGGTGATAACAAGAGTTGAGAAGAAGACGCTGGCGATGGATAGGACACACATTAAGGAAACCTGTTGATAGCATTACAAGGCAGTCCTTGTTCTGGAATCCATAGGGAAAGAGAGGGAGAGGTAGACAACAAAAAAAAACACATGGAGAAGAGAGCTGGAAACAGAGATGAAAATGATGAAAACATGGAAAGAACTTGAGCGGATGGCACAGGACAGGAAGACTTGGCATGTGTTTGTTGAAGGCCTATGCTCCTTGTGGAGCTAAAGGGTATTGATTGATAACCTGTTGTTTTGTTGTTCAAATTATAGTTTGAATCAACAGTACAGTTTATTTACTCTGCATTATGTTTTCTAAGGTATATATTTTATTAATTTCAGAAAGAAACATTTAATTAAAAGAAAAAAAAGTTAAACAAGTTACAGGTTATGACAATCATCAGACATTTTTGCCGAGATTATAATAATGTAAGCATTTGGGATTTCAGCCCTTCGGCCCAATGACATGTCATTGCGAGGCTGGGGAACCTGAGGACTTTCCTTCCAACCCGGTCAGGAGCTTCGCGCCTTCCCATCCACAGGAGCCGTTCAAGTTATTCAGTCAAAATCTCGGTCGTTGACACTTCTTCAAATGCTGACGCCCGGGCTTGAACCTTGAAAACCTGGTCGCCAACGCAACGTTGTAACCATTACACCAGCGCGGCTCCCAACTACAGCGGGTAAAAGTAGACTATGAAGATGGAGGTTACAAAATATACTGAAGCACATTAAAAACGCACCACCTGTATAATCCAGGAACAGAGTGAAATGTAAATATAAGTGTTTACATATTTGGAATCTTTATTCATTTTCCTATGAATCCATGCTGGTCATTAATTTGTACATTTGATTGTTATGAAATTCATTGCATTTTGTGCAGGCAAGGGAGGAAACCAAAAATGCATTCAATAAAAAAATTCATTCACACTATCCTCAGTATCCGGTATCCAGGAACAGAGTGAAATGTAAATATAAGTGTTTTCAAGTTTACATATTTGGAATCTTTATTCATTTTCCTATGAATCCATGCTGGTCATTAATTTGTACATTTGATTGTTATGAAATTCATTGCATTCTGTGCAGGCAAGGGAGGAAACCAAAAATGCATCCAATAAAAAAATTAATTCACACTATCCTCAGTATCCGGTATGTCCACCGTGTGCTTGCAAATAAGCTTGGCAGCGGCTCCGCATGGAACGCACAAGTCTCTGAAGGAATTCCGGGGAATCAAGTCCCATTCACGTGTAAGAGCAGCTTCGAGATGTTGCAGATTAGCTGGAGAACCTTGCCTGTAGACTCTGCATCCAAGCTCGTCCCACAGATGTTCTATAGGGGACATGTCTGGTGATAGGGCAGGCCAATCAATCGTCACAATGTTCTGCTGCTGTAGATATTGCTGCGTAATGCATGCGGTGTGCGCATGTGCATTATCCTGCTGGAGAAGCTGCAAGTCTGGATAATTTGTGAACGCAGGAGCAACCAATGCATCCAGAACCTCATCTCGATTTGTCACAGCATTAACATTTCCACGGAAGACGTGAAGAGGCAAGCGATGGTGAAAACTGAATCCTCCCCAAATGTGAATACTGCCACCTCCGAATCGGTTGTGCTGACGAACACAGCAATCTGCAAAGCGCTCTCCACACCGTCGCCAAATCCGCATACGTCCATCAGCAAAGGATATGTTGAATCTGCTCTCGTCTGTGAATAGGACAGCATTCCACTGCAGTCTAGTCCATCTGACATGTTGCTCTGCCCATTGCAGGCGCTGCTGACGATGTCTGTGAGTAAAGTTTGGCCCAACATAAGGTCGTCTTGCAGTAAGGCCTGTATCTCTGAGTCGTCGTATGACTGTCATTCGAGAGACTTGCCCACGTCTACCCACTATTGCTCTTGCTGTTTGACTTGCCGGGAGAGAACGATTCCTTAGGTGACTCAGCACAATATGACGATCTTGCGCAGGGGTAGTAACTCGTGGTTGGCCACTCCGAAGTCTATCCCGGGCACTGCCAGTGGTTCCGTAACGTTTATTGAGACGTACAATAGTGCTGTGGTGGCAATTCATCCTTCTGGCAATGGCCCGCGAGCTCATTCCGGTCTCCAACATACCGATTGCTTGTTGGCGGTCGTTTTCAGATAGTCGTGGCATTTCAAGCACATTTACTGGATGTTTTATCTCAACGGCCTTTTTATACTGAGTATACTGCCACAGCGCGTACACATTTTCAGGTTCATAGCTGTTGGGAATCGTGTTGCACGTGTAACTTTCATTGTTTTCATGTAGTCTGTACACAAACCCATGGGTTGAATCATGCACTTTCCATTCCAGCAGCCATTCGCTCTCTACCTCATGACAAACACGGGGAAAATCCATTCCCACTTTTTTTTTTCCAGCTTCTCGGCATCAGTATATATAACAGTGGTGCGTTTTTAATGTGCTTCAGTATATATTTTGTTCCGGCATCGCTTATGAAAGAAGCGATCCTCTCTCGTATTTTTTTGTGTGTGATGTCACAAATCTTCCACCCCCTCGCCCTATCGTCACAAAATTTGGACCTACCACTCCCTCACTGCGTGATGTCACATATGGACGACTCCCTAGCGCACTAACCGCTTAGCCAATCAGACGCTCAATCATAATGTCTAGAGGTTTGGAAGAGAGAGCGCCATACTATCATTTAGGTTGTCTTCCTTCTGGCCTGGTTCCATTCTAGTCCTCGGCCCTTCAGAGATTGTCTAATGTTGTACCCCCAGCGGACTCTGGGTCGTCCTGGAGGTCTGGATCCCTGGCTATTAGCCTCCAGTGGCGTATCCTGGTAATGCGAGCTAGGCGTGCTGCTACTTAAAATGAATATATACGCCTACTATTTAACTTCTTCCCCTCTTAATTTAAAAACCAACTATATTCAATTACGCAACGATAGTTATTAGGGGTATATGTCAACTATCTCCGAAATACTAATTAACTTACAACTTTAAACTCACTGTCAATATAATAATATGCATTCCCGGCAACTAACAAAAATTAATCACAAAAAACACTGGACGGACACAACCGATTTTTACAACTCGAGAGCTGCAGGACCACCGCACGCATGTTCGCATTGTATTTACGTATCTGGCCATGACCCCGATCCAATCAAACCAGTGCTCAGACGTGAATCCGAAATGTGCCGCACGCATTGTGACGGAATTACCCGAGAAACTTCGGGCAATTGCTACCAACCAATAAAAAAACTGCACTATAAAAAGCGTCTGGGGAAACTGAAACTAGATTATACTCGTAGATTCTATGCGGGAAAATCCGTTATCCTGGTGCGTGCGGTCCGAAAGCAGAACATTAGAAGAGAAATATTTTATAGAATAATAAATTAAATTTTTATTTTCCTTCGGGCATAGGTGTGCGCAGCACGCACAGCATACATAGAGAATACGCCACTGTTAGCCTCCCATACCTGCCGTGGCAGCCAATCTTCTATTCTGCAGACATGGTCAAACCATCTTATACTGTTCAAAAAAAGAAACGCATAGCTACTGAAGGCACACACATAGCCATAATTTTGACATTCAATAACTTTTTTAATTTAATGAGTTAATTGTTCAAATTGCACACAAGAATACCTTAGGGTTCAACCAATCAATTGACAGTTGTTTTGCATCTGGGTCACGAGAGTTTTTTGGCGTACGGGCTTCCCGTTAGTATGGTGTGTGGCCTCCTCTTGCATCGATCAGCGACTGGCATCTCCTGGGCATGGATGTGATCAGACATCTGATGTGGGCCTGTGGAATGTCTGCCCACTCTTCCTGGAGTGCCTGGAACAGATCACGACGATTGGCTGGAGCAACGTCTCGGCGACAAACACGTCTATGCAGCTCATCCCACAGGTGCTCAATCGGACTCATGTCTGGAGACAGGGATGGCCAGGGAAGGGTGAGAATGTTGTTGGCAGTCAGGAACTGCGTGGTCAACCGTTCACAATGGGGTCTGGCGTTGTCCTGTTGAAACACAGACCTTTGGGCAGCCAAAAGTGGAAGGACATGGGGTCGAAGAATTTCATTGACGTATCGTTGCGCATTCAAGTCTCCTTCAATGTGCACCAATTGACTCCTTCCGTTGTAACTGATCATTCCCCACACCATTGCACCTCCACCATCGTGCGGCGGAGCTTCATCAACGCAATTTTGGGCAAAACGTTCATTTCGCCTACGGTAGACCCTACGCCGTCTATCATGACACTGCAACAAAAAGAAAGATTCGTCACTAAACCAGACACGTCTCCATTGATTGTCAGCTGCCCAGGGACGATGCTGGTTGACCCAAAGAAGTCGATTTTGGCGATGGCGGCGCGTAAGGACAGGTCCTCGGTGAGGTCGTTGTGCCCAAAGTCCAGCGTCATGCAGTCTATTCCGGACAGTTTGATCAGACACATGACGTCCTGCAGGCAATGACTGGGCAGTTGAGGAAGCTGTTGTAAACCTGTCTCTGAGGTGACGAAGCCGAATAAAGCGATCCTCCGCTGCTGTTGTCACTCTGGGTCGTCCACTGCGATGCCGGTCTTCAACTGAGCCAGTGGCTTGGAACCGGTGCCAAAGTCGACTGATGGTACTCTGATGCACGTTTAGATGCCTGGCAACCTGACTTTGACTTTCGCCTGCATGCAGTCGGCCAGCAGCAATGTTCCTTAAATTTATCGATAGACGCCATAAATGTCTGCTTGAAAATGAACTGAATTTTTTTTGTGTAGCGTTATCCTTTTATAGGGTTTCAGTTGCGTAGTCAGTGAATAGTGTTCACCCCAAATTTTGTTGCTTTCACGTGCGCGCAACATGAGCTGTGGTCAAAAATTGGTCATAAACACTATTGACCACTGCTTTGTAACGATTACAAAAACGAACGCAATTCAGGTCAACACGTGCATTTGACACTGTAAAGAACAGTTAAGTTACCCTACCACCAAATTTTACTTACAAACTCATAAAAACGCGCCCTCGGATAGCTATGCGTTTCTTATTTTGAACAGTATAGTTGGGACTGTTCTACTTGGGTCTGCAGGGGTTGGGTTTTTTAGGCCTTGACGTATCGTCTGGTTGCGGACCATGTCTAAAAACTTTACTTACAATTTAAAGATAGCTCGGAACATAATATGCGCGATGTTTTAGCTCATGGAAAGTCATTAATCCTTCCAAAAGTACATTATGCACAATAACAATTAAAGAACTAGCAAAACTCGTCGTTACATGCACAACATAGGGCACAATTATTCACACTAGACACAAATTAGTTTCAAGAGGGAAAATGTAGAACGACTCCTTATTACCAAACTGCGGCGTTCACGTTTGTCATGCACTTTGTAATTCATTCAAGATATCGATTGTGGGAGCGTCTGATTAGATGATTGGTAAGAGCACGTTACCTGTTCCAAAGTCGAAACCTGGTAGCGTCTACACAGCTGTAAATGGGTACCTGCTTCTGCTAGGAAAGCAAAGAAGGAAACTGATCACCCTATCTCACAAAAGCTGGACCTAGTTTAGTTAAGTCTCCGATATTTCGCTCACCAAAGGCAGTATCTGCCATGGGATTACCATTGCTTATAATTGTTTTGTGACCGTGTTATTTGGGTGGACATCATATATGACAGTAAGCATAACAATTTTTTTAATCCTGGCCGGGAGGGGGGAGGGGAAGAAGAAGATACATAATCACTGGGAAGAACATAGATTTAGAAACAGATGATACGGTACAATGAAACGTCAATCACACGAAAAAGAGTTGCAACGCTGCTCATTTTAGTGATCCACTGATTGATAAATGTACTTGCGTCACAGATAATATGACAGACAAATATTAGAGAATGTACCCAGACCATCATGTCTTATATGTTTGGACATGCGCCCTAATATAACCAATGGTCCCCGTGTCTAGGTTGAACGGCACGTGCCACGCCAAAACGAACAGTAAAATATACTTCTTCTTCGTACACTCTCAGACGTCCACTTGAATTTTTTCAAGGAAAGCAGTAGTCAGTTTGAGGCTATTTGAATCTCAGTAGATCTTTTCCATGAATGGTACTGGTATCGGCCATATGCGCTTTCTCTGTTCCTCTTGTGTTGGGCAACTTTGAAGCAAATGTTCAGCAGCCATTTTATCAGTGCGACAGTTACACTGATCAGTAGTTGCTATCTTTAACTTGTTGAATAGATGGTATCTCAATCTGTTGTGGCCAGTGCCGAGTGTAGTGAAATTGACAGAGATACAACGATAAAATACCTCCAAAGATAACATGTAAGGATAAAAACATAATGCGTAGGCTGCTGATAGTACATGATCGCCCAGACCGCGGGTCATCACCCTCCATAAAAATTGACTTGCTAGACAGGAGGGGAACGGCGGATAAAAAGGAAAAAATATGACTGGAAAGGTTGCGTGAGACTAGAAAGGCTAAGGAGACGCAATTGGGGGGGAAACGGAGAAAAGTCACGTTTCCCAAGTTGACATAAAGTAAGGAACTCGACAGAAGGGACCTTGGATATGTTACGCCACAGTCATTTATTGGTCGCTTTTGCGATACCAAGCCTTTGATTTGAATTCAGCGGCAGAACGCAGATGTTTGGAATATTACAAAAATTAAAAAGTAACTTTTTCGTAATATTAATGTTAGGAATATAAAAATTAGCTGGCCGGATGGCCTATTCTGAGCAGTGAACTAATATGTTCTTAATTTTACAGACGGATAGATAATATTGAAGATAATGACAAAAGACAGTGTTGTTCACATCAGCGACAGACTGTATGGAATAAAAAGTGTCGCTATTTGCACAAAAAAACACGACCTTGAGACGCAGGTGTTCAAATCTACTTAGTAGGGAAGCGAAGGGACATTGGTGGGAGCTGTGTCTAAATATAACTTTTAACGACAAAATTTTGGAGGGGAGGGAAAGGTTGGTTCAAAAATCAAGTACGTTTTTGAAAAAAACAAGTAGAGACGGACAGACTAACAGATAAACATCCATACTTGACTGAAGCATGACTGAAATGACTTTAGGGTAGGAAATTTGAATTTGAAATAAACCTAGGCAGTGATTGGCCACGGACAATCATTTTATCGGCGCTCAGACGCGCAAGTGGGGCCATTCCTCAATAGTTGTTCGATGATAGACACAGTATTTTAAAGTGTGGTGATTTCCAAATGAAAGAAAGTGAAATAAGTTCAGGGACGCCATACTATAGCCAGCAGCTCAGCTGAGTTTTGCTAGCATTTCTGTGTTCTTTATTCATAATCTGGTAAGATTGAAATTATTTCTTTGTATATTTTGAATATTGTTTAATGTTCGAGTGATTTGATACTGCCATATCATAATCTAGCCTTACAAACAAGTAGGGATTTGCTCTAGACCCCCCGCCCAAGTCAGGGTCTAGGGACCAACAATATACATAAACTCCAGCAAGGGTTAGGAAAGACAGATCAAGTGTTGAGAATAATGAAACATATTACCTATCCACTTTTAGGGAAGGAAACTAATAAATATTTTTCAGAATCTATAGTCTGGGAGGACCTATCTGATGTAAAACCACCATGGTAAATGTGCTGTTTGGTCAGAGAGATCTGACCTGTCTGTATGATGTGGTTGTTGTGTCCGTGTGTCGTGGAATATTCTAATCCACATATATAAATTATCTAGTAAATATAAAGCCTAATAAATACATATAATAAAAAAAGGAAGAAGAATGGTAAAGAACAGTGCTGTCACAATGACAGTACTCGAAATCCCCTTTGTTTTATGCTTCGTCTGCAAATTGTAACGTTTCCACGTTAAATATAGGCCTTCTGCAACATACACGCGTTTCCCAAACACACAATAAAATGTGCTGCCTTTCTAAGAAAAACCTTGAAATATGCAAGTTGACCTAAATTTTAAATTCCATTCATGTCTTTTTCTACACTGCGTTACCAAAACGAACGAACAGATGGACTAAAGGATAAAGAGAGAGGGAGGGCTGAAAATCAGGAACGCAGGCAACACGCGTCGCGCGATACACAAATGCTGCCATCACGCGTGTAAGACTACATGCACTAATTTTTTTTCAGACGGACAGTGATAAAATACACTACCCTTCCCAGACAGCACATCTTCGAAACAGGAGGTAGAAAATACATATTTTGAACGCAGCCACGTAGCTCTTTTAAATTTGGATATTTGGGTTCCTTAGGGCTTGCTGACAAAGAATATGTAAAACGTTACGCAAATAGTCCAGGAATTAATAAATTATAACCAAAATAAAATAGTGGGGATGCCTGACAACACAAAATCATTTCTGCTCATAAAATTTTTTATAACGTGTTTGAAAAAAAAAAACCTTACGTTACATAAATAGCCTACCATGTAAACTCCAAATTGATTGGAGCGCAACAAATGAAAAACTAACCACGATTGGTCGGGCTATAAATACTATCTTGGTTGTTAGGGAGACGTAGAAAGGTAACATTTTTTCAAACACTTGTCGAAACGTGGCCTCATTGGCTAGACTCGCTGATATACTCACTTAGGAGCGTTAGTTCGAGACCACTAGTGCAAATAATCTTGATAAAGCAACAGTGCGTTGAAGCCAGCTCATATTTGTGTTAAATAAAAGCCTGGAACATAAGCAGATGGGAATTTGTGCCAGTAAATGTGCCAGAATTCATTGCTAATCAACGTATCTGTGTTTATTTCCATGAAATTGTGGTAAGCTTGAACCATTCAGTATCTTTTAATGAAAATTGAATGTAAATTGTTAATTTATGCCTGTATATATATGTGTAGTTCAGTGGCAAACAGGAGATAAAGCCTATAATGCTCCAGCCTGAACAGAGGGTGTCGGAGGGAAGTAAAACGGCATGGAATGGCCAAATAGTACACTGACACCTGGATGATTGATTAGACAGAAATAATGCTGGAAGTGCAGAGGCGTGGTAACCATTAAGGAGGTAAATACTGGTATAAAGTATTTCAGATGAAGCTGACAGTTGGCCTAACGCTCTGAACTCAATGTTTGTGTTGTATTGTGCTCAGTGTAGAACTAGAGTATCAATTAGTTATGAAGTAGAAGGTACATCCTTCTTGTTTTCAGGGACCGTGGTCTTGATGGTACTGAGCAGCACCTGGTCAGAGCTTTGCTGAATCCAGAGTCGGACAGCATACTCCTTGGTCTTTTTAGCTATCAGTGAGGTGTCTCCAGAGCCCAGGGGAGAATTCGAGCAGAGGAGTCCTTTCCTGCCGCCATCACGCAAGATAAGCTGATTTGGCCAGCTGAGCTCAACATTATGTCCCCTCATCTTGAAATGACTTTGTAAAAATAACATTCAGAGGGGAATTTAATTGTCTTAATATCAGGAACTGAGAACATCTCCAATACTAGTCCCAAAAGACAAACTATTGAAGTCATGATGACAAATACCAACAGAGCTTGAACAAAACAAAACCAGTATTACCTCATATTACTACTACACAACTGACACACATAGGATATTTTTTTAATAATATATGTCACTACAATATTCATATTGATAAAGTCTGTACATATACTTGTAATTAAAATTGATTGTGATTCCTGGTTCCTTTGTATTTGAATCAGGACACATATACCTTTATGACAAAAATGAATACATATTGTTATTTGAAAAGTTATCAGTGACTCCTTAAGATATCCTCATAGAGTGTTATATGTATGTGAGTGTCACAGTGTTGTCAAGAGTAGTGGATTAAATTACATTGTTTATCTGTCTGTTGTTGTGACTTACACTTCATCATACACATACCCTAGACACATAACGTAGTCATCACACTATTCCAGAATAATTCTGACTGAGATATATAGATATGTGGTAGCAAGTAAGGTTATCTATAATACACTACTCTTAATAGATATAGATACCTTCACAGCTGATCTCAGTCAGTACACTAAGTCCCCTATAAATATTTATAACATCCCACTTCACCACACCGTGTTGTGTCCAGACGTGGGTAGAGAATAGAATTTTGACACATAGCCAATACTTTGATTGCAGAGCTGTGAGTTTCAGTTGTCAACAAGGCGGTGTCCATTCAGTTGGTGATTTTACTCGAGTGTATCTGTGCAGTACGTTGTGACAGAGACCACTATTATTGCCCGCCAGCACGGAGAGGTGGGACCACCAGATTTCAGCACCAGAGCTACATATGCAAGTTGAGTGAGCCTCTGGTCTGCTGGAAGTTCACCAACGCCTTTTAGTTACTAATACCCCATAAAATTCCTGTAATTTACTGGACACTGTGTAGTCAATATAGACAGGTGTGATGAGGCCACCCCAACAGCACAAGCATTAACTATCCTCCCAAGTAGATGACTACTAGAACATTTTAATAAAACTAACTAGTCTAGTACTTATATATGTACACTCTTGCATTTATTATGTAACATTCCATGCATTTCTTTCATAATTTTTAAATCTTTTTTTTTAAAAAAAGTTCTGGTCAACATAAAACTTGATCCAGAACAAATAAATGTAATATAATTCTATCAAAAATTTTACACTCTTGAGTTAGTTCAGTGTATTATAATATTTGTTAAATATTATTAGTCTGCTTAAATATCTGTGGGTGTATCTATAACTATCACACCACATTACACATCATTACCCTAGACATTTTACATAGCTACATTCATTAAGAAAAAAAAAATTGAGTGTGAGGTCGTAGTGGTAGCAAGAAAGGCCTTCTGACAATTCACAACTACATTTTATCTCAGGAGCCTTCACAGCTGACCTCATACATTACATTTAGTAATATCACCATCATACAATACCATCAAACCCACTACATACATTGGGGTCTTGTCCAGGGATAATTAGCCCAACAGTAATATTAGGATCTCCTGGTTGGAGAAATAAAATTAAAAAAAAAAAAAATTGTGAAATTCCCTTTAAAATTAAAAGTGTCCCTGCAGATAAAAGTTGGTGAATCTTCACAGCCAGTGATAATTAATTAGTTAACTGGTTAGTTAGAATTAGTTAGACTATAGTCATAAGAAGTACTTAGTGTATTTACTGGTTAGAGATTTAGCTTGTATATTGTTATATTGTCTGAAAAGTATGGCGGAGCTAGCAAAATTCCGATCAGCTGCTGTGCTGACCGCAAAGGAGATGGGAATGGATGGTCAGATTTTAATTCAATATGTAACGGCTGAATGTGATAAATATATTGAAAGGGAAGATAGAAAGGTAGCTGAAGAGAAGAGGTTACAAATTGAGGCTGATAGAGAAATTGAGAGGCTGCAGATTGAGGCAGAAGAAAAACGACAGCAAAGGGAGGCAGAAGAAAAAAAGTTGACTGCCAAAAGGGAGGCAGAAGAAAAAAGGTTGACTGCCGAAAGGGAGGCAGAAGATAGAAGGTTGCAGAGGGAGCACGAATTACGACTAAGGGAGCTGGAATTACAAGGCCCGGCTCCTGAAAATGGTGCCAGCCCTTTTGCCTCAGATGCTACGCCCAGTCTGGGAGCCTCAAACTCAGCTATGGGGTTTCATTTAGACCATTTTGTTGAAAAAGACGATGACATAGAGGGGTACCTAGGACGTTTTGAGTTATTAGCTACTACATATGGGTTAGAGAGAGAGAGGTGGAGTGTAAAGCTATCACAGGGATTGAGAGGTACTTCTTATGAAGTATTTGCCAAAATGAACAGGGAAGACCAAGACAATTATGACATGTTAAAGCAGGCTTTGTTATTAAGGTACGAGAAGAATGGTGAATTTTATCGTAAGAAATTTAGAAATGCCAAACTGTTGTCTGGGGAGACATACCACCAATTCTCTGCTAGACTAGAAACCTATTTGGAGAAATGGACGGCTCTGGGGAAGACCCAAGATCTTAAAGAAATGATCATGATTGAGCAATTGAGAGAGTCCATGGCTCCAGACATGAGAAAATTTCTCATGGAACAAGGTGCAGAGAAGTTGGGGGAAATTTTAAATGTTGCTGAAAGGTATCAGGCAGCTCAGGCAGAGGTAAGTGGTGCTAAAAAGAAGCACATAGACAATTTTAAAGCTCCACAGCAATTTAATAAATTTGATAATAGAGAGCAGGGAAATAAAGGTAGGACAAACTTTGAGCGGCCAAGAAATGACTATCGCGACAGAAACTCACAGTTCAATGACCAAAAGTTCAATGAAAGAAAACCGTTGAACCAAGGAAAAAGATGGTGTAAATGGTGCAAGAAGGATAACCATAACACCGAATTTTGTAGAAGGAAACCTTCAAACATTGCTGCAATGAAGTCGGGGACGCGAAGATTAAAGGTTAATCCTAATGGACAACAGGAACCTTATCACCCCCCAGTTTGTGAGGATGTTATTTGTAATGGGGTCACCATAAGGTGCCTTTATGATACAGGTTTGGATTATGATTCAGTTGTGAAGTCTAGCCTAGTGGACCCAAGTCAGTATACCACAGAAACAGTGGAAATACCACTCATGACACTTCCCATCGCAAGGATAACGGTGAAAACTCGCTATGTGGAGGGAGAAATCAGAGCAGCAGTGATAGATGAACCAATCTACCCTCTGATATTGGGGTGTAGATACGTCTTCTTGGGGAATCCCGAGAAACCTGTGATCATGGCGACAGTGCAGACCAGGTCACAGAAGAAGGAGGAAGAAGGTGAACCTATAAATGCTCATCCAGAGGAGATGAGGAAGGCGCAGGCTGAGGATAGGACACTCAAGCCCTGTTTTAAAAAATTGCCCAAATGCCACACACCTCCGAGCAAGGGGGAATATTTCATGAAGAACAAACTCTTATACAGGAAGGCCGGAACTGGAACAAATGGTCACAACCAGCTGGTTCTTCCCACTTCATATAGAGATAAAGTGATGGAACTCGGGCATGCGATTCCCTTCAGTGGTCACATGGGGATCAGCGCCACAGGACAGCGTATAGCTTGTCATTACTTCTGGCCAGGGATAACGGAGGATATAAAAAGATATGTCAAATCCTGCCCAGAATGTCAAAGGGTAGCTCCAAAGCACTGGACTGCTCCTGCAACTCTAGGGGAAATGCCCATAGTGGGAACACCTTTTGAGAGGGTTGCAGTGGATATTGTAGGACCTCTCACTCGGACCAAGAGGAGGAACAGTTACATCCTTACGCTGGTGGACACTTGTTCTATGTGGGGAGAGGCGGTAGCCCTGCCATCAATTGATTCAAAACATGTAGCAGAGGCACTACTTACAATATTTACCCGATTAGGATTCCCGCATCAAATCTTGACGGATAATGGTTCTCAGTTCAAGGGGAAACTAACGGAAGAAGTTTTTAAGCTATTTCAAGCCAGACACTTTCATTGTAGTCCGTACCATCCACAAGGGAACGGCCAGGTAGAGAGGTTCAACGGGACTCTCATTTCTATCCTGAGAAAGCTGGCACACGAAAAACCGGATCTGTGGGATCAATTCCTGCCCGCCGCATTGTTTGCGTACCGGGAGGTACCACATAGTTCAACCGGGATGGCTCCCGCAACTCTGCTATTTGGGAGGCCAATAAAAGGTCCATTAGAAGCTCTATTAAGGACCTGGACAGATGAGAAGGCGGAAGAGACTGTTACCTCATCGTATCAATACGTGAACGAACTGACCACTCGTTTGAAAGCTGGATGGAAACTGGCAAATGATAATTTGAAGCAAGCCAGGAAGAAACATGCAGCATATTTTAATAGGAAGGCAAAGGACAGGGAACTGGCAGTCGGAGAGAAGGTGCTGCTTCTACTACCCGGAAGCCAGAATAAATTACAAATTGGTTGGCAAGGTCCATATACGGTTCTAGAGAAGGTGTCTAGAACAAACTATAAAATTGACAAAAAGGGGAAGGAGAAAGTTTATCATGTAAACCTGTTAAAGAAGTATCTGGACAGACCACTCCAGGAAAGCACCCCCTTATTGACCTTAGCTATTGCAACCCAGATGCAAAAAGAACCACTCACCTCACATGAATACCCATTACATCCTTGTGAAACCGCAGCACAGGTAAAAGTCAGTAAGCACCTGACTAAAAACCAGAGGGAGAGAGTTCAACAGGTTCTGGAGGAACATACAGATGTATTAACAGATAAACCAGGCCATACAAATTTGCTACAGTATGACATGAAACTGGTAGACTCAAACCCAATCTGTATGAGAGCCTATTCTATTCCGTTCGCGAAGGAGAAGGCATTGAAGGAAGAAATAGAGTATTTGTTGAAGGAGGGGATTATTTCGCACAGTGAATCATCTTTTAGTTCTAGTGTCGTTTTGTTGAGAAAACCGTCTGGGGAACACAGACTGTGCATAGATTACAGGAAACTGAATGCTGTCACAGAAGGACAAGTGGATCCATTACCAGACACAAAACAGTTATTTGCCAGACTGAACAAGGCAAAATACTTTTCAAAGGTGGATCTTAGTAAAGGCTATTACCAGATCCCAGTGAAGCCTGAAGTGAGACCTTATTTGGCTTTTAGCACTTCGGATGGACATTATGAATTCAATATGCTACCATTCGGACTGAAAAATGCTCCGAGTGTGTTTTCAAGGATGATGCGCAAATTGTTGGATCCCCTGAATAACCCATGTATCACGAATTTCATGGATGATATTCTCGTCGCCACAGAGACATTTGAAGAACACATTGAAGCTCTGGAGATGTTGTTTGATAGACTTCGGGAGGCGAACTTAACTGCTAGGCCAACAAAATGTTGTATTGGATGCAAAGAGTTGGAATTCTTGGGACACACTGTATATCAGGGTAATATGACCCCTGATCCTAAGAACTTGGAAAAACTGCAGAGAGCACCTAGGCCGCAAACAAAAAAGGACGTGCGATCATTTGTGTCGTTATGCGGATTTTATCAGAAATACATCAAGAATTTTAACGCTATTTGTGCTCCTCTGACTGATCTGACTCGCAAGGGACTTCCAGATAAAATTATTTGGACTGCACAATGTGAACTAGCGTTCCAAGAGTTAAAGGAAAAACTCACTAGCAAGCCTATTCTCAAACTGCCTGATTTGACACAGGACTTTGTCTTAAGAACCGATGCAAGTAATGTAGGACTAGGAGGGGCTTTGTTGCAAAGATCATCTTCACCTGATGGGGAACTGAAACCAGTCGCTTATGCAAGCCGTAAATTGAATGTCGGTGCAGATTTCCTCAGTCGGCACCCCTGTGATCAAAATTAGAGTAGTGGCAGACGTGAGGAGTAATTTTACCTATGTGTATCGCTGGTTTTGGAACTTGCCATAGGCATGTTTTCAAGTGGGGAGATGTGTAGTGAAATTGACAGAGATACAACGGTAAAATACCTCCAAAGATAACATGTAAGGATAAAAACATAATGCGTAGGCTGCTGATAGTACATGATCGCCCAGACCGCGGGTCATCACCCTCCATAAAAATTGACTTGCTAGACAGGAGGGGAACGGCGGATAAAAAGGAAAAAAATATGACTGGAAAGATTGCGTGAGACTAGAAAGGCTAAGGAGACGCAATTGGGGGGGAAACGGAGAAAAGTCACGTTTCCCAAGTTGACATAAAGTAAGGAACTCGACAGAAGGGACCTTGGATATGTTACGCCACAGTCATTTATTGGTCGCTTTTGCGATACCAAGCCTTTGATTTGAATTCAGCGGCAGAACGCAGATGTTTGGAATATTACAAAAATTAAAAAGTAACTTTTTCGTAATATTAATGTTAGGAATATAAAAATTAGCTGGCCGGATGGCCCATTCTGAGCAGTGAACTAATATGTTCTTAATTTTACAGACGGATAGATAATATTGAAGATAATGACAAAAGACAGTGTTGTTCACATCAGCGACAGACTGTATGGAATAAAAAGTGTCGCTATTTGCACAAAAAAACACGACCTTGAGACGCAGGTGTTCAAATCTACTTAGTAGGGAAGCGAAGGGACATTGGTGGGAGCTGTGTCTAAATATAACTTTTAACGACAAAATTTTGGAGGGGAGAGAAAGGTTGGTTCAAAAATCAAGTACGTTTTTGAAAAAAACAAGTAGAGACGGACAGACTAACAGATAAACATCCATACTTGACTGAAGCATGACTGAAATGACTTTAGGGTAGGAAATTTGAATTTGAAATAAACCTAGGCAGTGATTGGCCACAGACAATCATTTTATCGGCGCTCAGACGCGCAAGTGGGGCCATTCCTCAATAGTTGTTCGATGATAGACACAGTATTTTAAAGTGTGGTGATTTCCAAATGAAAGAAAGTGAAATAAGTTCAGGGACGCCATACTATAGCCAGCAGCTCAGCTGAGTTTTGCTAGCATTTGTGTGTTCTTTATTCATAATCTGGTAAGATTGAAATTATTTCTTTGTATATTTTGAATATTGTTTAATGTTCGAGTGATTTGATACTGCCATATCATAATCTAGCCTTACAAACAAGTAGGGATTTGCTCTAGACCCCCCGCCCAAGTCAGGGTCTAGGGACCAACAATATACATAAACTCCAGCAAGGGTTAGGAAAGACAGATCAAGTGTTGAGAATAATGAAACATATTACCTATCCACTTTTAGGGAAGGAAACTAATAAATATTTTTCAGAATCTATAGTCTGGGAGGACCTATCTGATGTAAAACCACCATGGTAAATGTGCTGTTTGGTCAGAGAGATCTGACCTGTCTGTATGATGTGGTTGTTGTGTCCGTGTTGTGTCCAGACGTGGGTAGAGAATAGAATTTTGACACATAGCCAATACTTTGATTGCAGAGCTGTGAGTTTCAGTTGTCAACAAGGCGGTGTCCATTCAGTTGGTGATTTTACTCGAGTGTATCTGTGCAGTACGTTGTGACAGAGACCACTATTATTGCCCGCCAGCACAGAGAGGTGGGACCACCAGATTTCAGCACCAGAGCTACATATGCAAGTTGAGTGAGCCTCTGGTCTGCTGGAAGTTCACCAACGCCTTTTAGTTACTAATACCCCATAAAATTCCTGTAATTTACTGGACACTGTGTAGTCAATATAGACAGGTGTGATGAGGCCACCCCAACAGCACAAGCATTAACTATCCTCCCAAGTAGATGACTACTAGAACATTTTAATAAAACTAACTAGTCTAGTACTTATATATGTACACTCTTGCATTTATTATGTAACATTCCATGCATTTCTTTCATAATTTTTAAATCCTTTTTTTTTTAAAAAAAAGTTCTGGTCAACATAAAACTTGATCCAGAACAAATAAATGTAATATAATTCTATCAAAAATTTTACACTCTTGAGTTAGTTCAGTGTATTATAATATTTGTTAAATATTATTAGTCTGCTTAAATATCTGTGGGTGTATCTATAACTATCACACCACATTACACATCATTACCCTAGACATTTTACATAGCTACATTCATTAAGAAAAAAAAATTGAGTGTGAGGTCGTAGTGGTAGCAAGAAAGGCCTTCTGACAATTCACAACTACATTTTATCTCAGGAGCCTTCACAGCTGACCTCATACATTACATTTAGTAATATCACCATCATACAATACCATCAAACCCACTAAACCGAGTCTATTTTACGAGGCACAGAGTAAGTCTCCATGACAAGCTCAGTGGATCAACATGAGCCAGACTACAGGTCATTTCAGCTTGACGGCTGATGATATTCGAAGAAGTAAACGCGCGTGAGGAAGAAAATGCATTGCAGAGACCGTGTTTATTACCGACTACAGGCAATTTCATCATACAGAGTAGCCTTATCGATCTGTCAATGTTGCACTTTTTTTCATGGTGCATTTTCGATCAGGAATTGTTGAAACAACACGCATCTTGTACCCAGTATACTTCATGGCGCCGGTTTAAAAAAAAAAAAAAGAATATTCCTGCCTCTGTTTCTGACCAGTGGCAAAAATTTCTGGAATTTTCCACCATATATATTATACAGTTGGGGTTATGTATCAACACAAGTGTCTCCACCATATATATGTATATATATATTATGCATCTTTATATGACCACCAGCTATGCACAATGATATAATATACATATGTAGAAGTGAACCTCTGTTTGTGAGACTAATTACACCCTCACTGACTCTTGAAATCATCCACACACTTCCAGGGATTCCCCCTGTGGTGAAACTTGTTGAGAATCCAGCACTGCACACTAAGCTTGGAGAAGTCACTTGAGCCCCAGGCGTAATTCTTTGGCCTTGACTTGGTTCACTGCATGCAGAAGGATCTCACTGTGGAACCAGTGATAGGCAAGGGAAGCTGAGAAGTGGCTCTGTGCAGGACGTGACAGTTCCTTGGGAGAGCACACAACCAGAGAACAGTATTTTAGCTCTGCATAGTTGGAGAGCCCCCTTGGATGGCGGGGAATGTACAGTATGTCACACACGTCTTATTCCTAGCTTGGGACCAGATGTGACGATCTTTTAAATGCAAGCCAAGCTGGAGCTCATGACTTCAAATCAACACGTTTCGGAATGGCAGAAAAGCCACAGGAAAAGCCTAGATCTATAGTGTAGATCAGTGGTGGCCAAGCTAAGGTTGGCCGAGAGCCAGATTATGGTAAAGGGTAACACCCGAGGGCCAGACCTATAAAATCCTTAAAAAATAACGTTCTGATATTTAGGTTTACATATATAATGAACTATGTACAGAAAGCAACGGCAAACTACTGTACTGCACATCTGCCAAGACATGTATACCAGTCTTCGAACTGAAATTACTGTTTAAAAAAAATATAATGAATCTGTTGTTTTAATTTGTTTTGTAAATTTGTAATATGACATGTAATTATTTATTTCAAACATACATTTGTGTGTTATTTTATTGTGAAGAGTGTTGCTTCAATCAACAATAAGAGGTTGGCGGGCCGGTCAAAACTGGTTGGCGGGCCGGATGTGGCCCGCGGGCCGTAGTTTGGCCACCGCTGGTGTAGATAATACCAGGGAGTCTTCAACTTGGTATTGGCTGCTAAAGAGCGAGAAGCTCAGCAGCCTTAGTAAAACAACATCCATATATATGCACACTAGTGAAGCCTCATGTCTCATCACGGATGAAGCTCCTATTCTTTCCTGTCAGTTTTCGTACTTCTAATGCAGAATGAATGAAATTCTTCTTCTTCCTTGTTCGCCCTGAAAAGGACGGTGGTTGCGTTGTGTCTGTTTACGCCTAAGCTGTGATATCTGCACCTTTCGGTCGACACATCCGACTTCAGCACGGAATTTTTTAAGTACCGGGTTTGCCTTCCCATTTCGATCCGCACTCGCTCAGCCAGACTGCACTGCTGCAGACTGTTTCCAGGACCACCACGTGGAGGTGGAGTGCGGTCTTGACCAGCTCTGGTTCGCTGGTCCTGATGCAAGCAGTACAGCTATGGGTCGCTGACTGCATTCACTATTGCTGCATCTTGGGGTCCCGAATGAATGAAATGACCACAGGGGAATTATTTAGCATTGAAGATTATCACATCCCCAAAGATATTTTCTACAGACAACTGGCAGACGGCAAAAGAGCAGCCTTGGCGACCGCAGCTGAGGTTTAAAGATGTGTGCAAGAAAAACATGAAGGTACCGGAGATAAATCCAGCACCTGCGAGAATGAGGCTGGTGATTGCACCAAGTGGCGATGCACCGTACACACCACCTCATATTATTTTATGGGTGAAAAGTATATGTTATGACTGACGGAGGCTACTACTACTCATTATCATCATTCCGCTATTCGTTCCTTGTGGGGCATGCAGCCAGTTCCTACAGAGTGTCCCTAAAGTCCTTGTGCAACTTTAAAAACTTTATATAGCATTCTGTAAAAACATAATTTACCAAGTTTTAACACAATACAGTTTAGATCTGTTGGTTTCAACATAACTGCGATCTTTCATGATATATCATTCCGTCCAATTTTCAAACACACAGTCAACTTTTCCCGGTTACTGTCGCCATTGTCAATCAGTTACAGCGGTGATGTCACACACGTCTTATTCCTAGCTTGGGACCAGATGTGACGATCTTTTAAATGCAAGCCAAGCTGGAGCTCATGACTTCAAATCAACACGTTTCGGAATGGCAGAAAAGCCACAGGAAAAGCCTAGATCTATAGTGTAGATCAGTGGTGGCCAAGCTAAGGTTGGCCGAGAGCCAGATTATGGTAAAGGGTAACACCCGAGGGCCAGACCTATAAAATCCTTAAAAAATAACGTTCTGATATTTAGGTTTACATATATAATGAACTATGTACAGAAAGCAACAGCAAACTACTGTACTGCACATCTGCCAAGACATGTATACCAGTCTTCGAACTGAAATTACTGTTTAAAAAAAATATAATGAATCTGTTGTTTTAATTTGTTTTGTAAATTTGTAATATGACATGTAATTATTTATTTCAAACATACATTTGTGTGTTATTTTATTGTGAAGAGTGTTGCTTCAATCAACAATAAGAGGTTGGCGGGCCGGTCAAAACTGGTTGGCGGGCCGGATGTGGCCCGCGGGCCGTAGTTTGGCCACCGCTGGTGTAGATAATACTAGGGAGTCTTCAACTTGGTATTGGCTGCTAAAGAGCGAGAAGCTCAGCAGCCTTAGTAAAACAACATCCATATATATGCACACTAGTGAAGCCTCATGTCTCATCACGGATGAAGCTCCTATTCTTTCCTGTCAGTTTTCGTACTTCTAATGCAGAATGAATGAAATTCTTCTTCTTCCTTGTTCGCCCTGAAAAGGACGGTGGTTGCGTTGTGTCTGTTTACGCCTAAGCTGTGATATTTGCACCTTTCGGTCGACACATCCGACTTCAGCACGGCATTTTTTAGGGACCGGGTTTGCCTTCCCATTTCGATCCGCACTCGCTCAGCCAGACTGCACTGCTGCAGACTGTTTCCAGGACCACCACGTGGAGGTGGAGTGCGGTCTTGACCAGCTCTGGTTCGCTGGTCCTGATGCAAGCAGTACAGCTATGGGTCGCTGACTGCATTCACTATTGCTGCATCTTGGGGTCCCGAATGAATGAAATGACCACAGGGGAATTATTTAGCATTGAAGATTATCGCATCCCCAAAGATATTTTCTACAGACAACTGGCAGACGGCAAAAGAGCAGCCTTGGCGACCGCAGCTGAGGTTTAAAGATGTGTGCAAGAAAAACATGAAGGTACCGGAGATAAATCCAGCACCTGCGAGAATGAGGCTGGTGATTGCACCAAGTGGCGATGCACCGTACACACCACCTCATATTATTTTATGGGTGAAAAGTATATGTTATGACTGACGGAGGCTACTACTACTCATTATCATCATTCCGCTATTCGTTCCTTGTGGGGCATGCAGCCAGTTCCTACAGAGTGTCCCTAAAGTCCTTGTGCAACTTTAAAAACTTTATATAGCATTCTGTAAAAACATAATTTACCAAGTTTTAACACAATACAGTTTAGATCTGTTGGTTTCAACATAACTGCGATCTTTCATGATATATCATTCCGTCCAATTTTCAAACACACAGTCAACTTTTCCCGGTTACTGTCGCCATTGTCAATCAGTTACAGCGGTGATTTTCAACATCTGCAATATCCCCCCCCCCAATGGGCCATGCATATTTCTAGGGGACCACAGTGAGTGCCATATTTTAGGTAAAGTACCTATTTGCAGGTAACAGCGACTATGATGCAAATAAGGGGTCCATGAAGCGAAAACCGGTTGAGAACCCCTTAGTTACATGATCTTAAAGCAAAATTAACTCAAAATTGATAACATTAACAAAATGTATACATTATGCTTGTAAACGCTGTTTGCGTGTCATGTGTACTTAGAAATTTATTAAAGTTTCACAAGGACTTTAGAGACGCCCTGTGTGCAATTAATTTTTTTTACATCACGGTAATGGTTATTTCTCCAAAAATAAATTGTAGAAATTGATACAGCATAAGCAGTTCTGTTGCTGCTGACAACGGAACTGTTAAACACCTCAGGGGTTGGTAGTGTACATGTGGAGAGTGATGCATCCAAGAATTATGGTCGTAATGGTGCATATGTACATGAGCTAACACTAACATGGAACATTTACCACACTTGTTATTTGCGTATTTATCACACGATCCTGAACAAGTGGCATTTGTGGGGGTTATATTTCTTTTCTCGCGTAGATCTTGCTATCTTTCCACCCAATGAAGGCAAGACTAGATGATCTGGCATTGGGACGTCTAAAGCGTAGCAGCTTTGTGCATCGGGGGAAAAGACTTATAAGACAGCATCAAGAAGACCTATCCATGAAGACAACACCACTGAAGCCCACCCTATACCCTGGGAGCAGGCCAGCAGTGCCCTCCAAATTAATACATCAGTCAGTGGTCTCACAAGTGGATGTGAGTATAATGATCTGCAAAAACGAACTGCTACATTGAGTATGATCCAAGAAAGCTATCCCAATCAATCATGGATACATGCCTATACAGATGGATCAGCAACTAATGCTGTTAGGAATGGAGGTGCCGGTATCTTTATCTCATATCCTGACAACCTCTATGAGACTAGGCACATTCCCACTGGTAAATTCTGTTCCAACTATACAGCTGAGGTTCAAGCTCTAGAGCAAGCTGCAAATATGATTTATAACACCAACTCTGACTGCCACCAGGTAGTCATCCTCACAGATGCACTGTCTGTCCTGCAAGCTCTCAAGGGTGGTAAACTCCCGCATCTGAGAAATGAACTAAACAAGGTAGCTGCCAAAAAGAGAACCATACTTCAGTGGGTACCATCTCATTGTGGTGTACCCGGAAATGAAAAGGCAGATAAACTTGCAAAAAAGGGCGGAGAATGTGAACAAGAAGATAATGAAGTCACATACTTTGAGAAAAAGAGAGCTATCCAGACTATCAGAAGAGAACAGAACCAACCCAAAGACGACTATCACACTCTCGACCGGCAGGGACAGATAACTATTTTTCGACTCAGGACAGGGCATAACAAACTGAATAAACACATGCACAAGCTACGATTGTCTGCTTCACCACTGTGCACATGTGGATTAAATGAACAAACTGCTGAGCATGTTATACAGGATTGTCCTCTGTATGACCAGTTAAGAAAGATATACTGGCCCAATGACTCAACACTAAACTCAAAGCTATATGGAGTTAAAGAGGAACTTCAAACAAGTCGAATTCATCATGAGAACTCGTCTGACGGTGTAATCATCAAAGATGCGATCGCAAGAAGAAGCTATCTTTCCTTTACCTTGTAAAGGCCTTAAAGCCACAATGTAGGACATTTTCTTAATCCTTTTTTAAGATGCAGTACTCCCCCCCCCCCCCCCCCCCTCCCCCGCCCCCCCCCCCCCCCCCCCCCCCCACCCCCCCCCCCCCCACCCCCCAACCCCCCCCACCCTCCCCCCCCCCCCCCCCCCCCCCCCCCCCACCCCCCCCCCCCCCCCCCCCCCCCCCCCCCCCCCCCCCCAATTTAAAAAAAAAAAACCACGACCTACACTAAATTGTGACGTGAAAGTTTTGACTAACAAAATTTTCCTAATTATGAACACAATTTTGTCACTATTAACCCCCCTTTCGTCGCAAAAACCAAGACTCTCTCTTACGTGATGTCACCAATCTCGTAACCCCCTTATTTTTCTCCCTGCTTATTAAATGATGCGGTCTCATAGCAGATACTGCCATGGGGGAGTGACGTGTTAGAGACTTCACCATACTAGGTCCAGCATCGAGAGGTGGGGGGTAACCAGCTCCCTTCCTCACTGCTCTTCCTGCCCTGTGTCATCTTCTCCGTGTATTCCTTGGTCTTCCTCTGCCTGTTACCCTGGGGGTTCCAGAACAAGGGTTACCTGGTAAAGCTATGAGCAAGTTTGCTCAAGTGAGCCCTATCCAGCCTGGTCCGTACTAGTGATCTTGTCGTACGCCTACAATCCTTCAATTTTAGTCAAGCACCCATTTTGCGGCAAAGGTAGCGGGTTGGAAACACAATGGTGTTACGCCAGTCTATCCAGGAGGGAAACTGGTTACACAACTTCTCGAAGCTCAACCTAGTATTGTGAAGTTTCTAACACTTCACTCTCATACAGTAGTATCTGCTTTAAGACTATTTTTTTTAAGCCATTTATGATTGAACGTCTGAAGGTACTGATGTTTCTTCAAGTGCAGTATTGTTATCGTTGCCTGCATTTTCTCTCATCATCTTTGTTTTCTCCCTCTGCATTTTCAGACGCACTAGCTGTGACCTCTCATCATTTGTCTCCAGTTCTCTTCTCCGTGTGTTACTTGTGAGACACCATGCATTTTTAATTCGTGCTGTGTCATATGTATTTACGCCTTCTGCTTAAGTATTCTTCAATAACTAAATCCATATACTCCTAAGATTACTATCCACCTCCTACTATTTTGGTTTTAATTTTTGACCAAATCATATCTCATTGCTGTGGATTTCACTAACCATATTCAAACTATTATTTTTTTTAAAAGCAGTGAAATATGTGTCACATATGACACGTGCTAAAGGTGGAGCACAGTGTGCTACACGTTTCTTCCTCCTAGCTCGGGACCAGATGTGATGATTCTATAAATGCGAGCTAAGTTGGAGCTATCAACACGTTTCGATGGCAGAAAAGCCTAGATCTAGGGTAGATAATACCAAGAACTCTTCAACTCGGTATTGCTGAAAAACATCATAAAGCTCAGCAGCCCTAGTTAAAAACCAGTCTAACAAATGGTTGTGAACGGAAATAGGGCACTAGACTCAGCGATGAAAGAGACAAGAACGACTCGTAATAAGCTGCTATGATTGAAGGAACATCGAAATGTTATGGGCAGAAAACACGTATGAGGGACCCTGCGCGTTTCTTTGTTTCATGTATTGTTAGCGTAATATAATAATATATGTGGTATGGAACTTTATGACATGGTCATGGAGAATATTCAGGACAAAACATGAACATGATTCAAAGCAAGATCGCTAGTTTGTTTTTTTTAAATTTACGTGGAAGTGAAAATTAACGAACTCTATTAATTTTTTTGTGTCTATGAATTCAATCATCATTATCCTTCATCTCTCTAAGCAGATGCCAGCAATAAATGTGTACCTAGCCTTCTAGACTATATCCCTAGTTTAAGTGGCTCTGTGTAGGACGTGACAATTCCTTGGGAGAGCCCAGAACCAGAGCATGTATTTTAGCTCTGCATAGTTGGAGAGCACCCTTGGATGGTAGGGAATGCACAGTATGCCACACGCTTCTTACTCCTAGCTTGGGACCAGATGTGACGATCTTTCAAATGCAAGCCATGATGGAGAAATTGGAGCTCATGACTTCAACTCAGCACATTTCGGAATGGCAGAAAAGCCTAGATCTACAATGTAGATAATTAATACCAAGGCGTCTTCAGCTTGGTATTGGAAGCTCAGCAGTCCTAGTTAAATAACACCAACAATCCCTATAAGTTCATGTCTCCAATTCCCAGTGAATGTGTGAATGTTATTACATTGTATAATGCTACATTTCTTGATTTCAAAAATAGTTCTGATTTTTTTTTAAATCCTTGAGGCCAACAAGATGTTATACACATTCATCATATAAAAATTGTGTGCTATGTTATACCGATGCTATCAATTTTGTTTTAGTAGTATTTGTCTTCTGTAGTTACTGGTTTAAGATTTGATGCTAAGATTTTGATGAACACTCACTGATGCTGCTGTGGATTTAAAACTGTGTTTGATTATAGGATATGTAGTTGTAAATGTTTAGGTATTTGTGCCTAAGGGTTTAAATAATTACTTTTTCTTTCTCTGATTGCAAAATGTTCATCTCTGATCAAAATCCTGACAACCAGAAGTATTTTAGATAGTCTCAGCGACTTGTACTAATCCGGACTGCACTGTATATGTTTGCACATGCACAAAAACTGTTGTTTTTTAAATTGCAATGTGCATTAGGTATGATCATTTATTGTTGTCCAAAACATCTTGAACATTTAATGACAAGCATGAACTGTTTTGTGCAAACTTCATTTATCTTTCCTGCACTCTTGCAGCTTCATGCACCTCATAAATAAAATGCATCTTACAACAAATGTAAGACAGTTGTAGAGTTGTTCTTTTTTCAAAGAACCCTAGGCAGTAATTAGGGCCCATATGTATATGTTACAATGAAAATTTTGTAATTTGCAAATACTTCACAGCCTTACAAACAAAAGAGAAAGAAAAAAAGATTTTTGAGGAATACATATGTCACTCAATGTGGGCAATCCTGAGCCCATAGCAGTAAGGAACCAGAAGCTGGAACAGACACATTTACATACCTATGATGCACAGAAACACCAGACGATGGAACAAGCAAAGACAACAACAGAATGAAAAAAGTGAGAACAGCATTTGCTAGTCTAAACAACATGTTCTCTCAGTAGAGCACAAATACCAAATTAAGATTGCACGAGAGCTGTGTACTTTGTGCTTCTTTTTGGTGCGGAATGCTGGAGAGTAGAGTATACGTACCAGTGCGCGGCCATGCCCAGAGCGCGGCCGATTACTGAAAGTGACTGTTCCACGTGCTTTTGACTACGTTTGAATTGAGAGTAACCTCCCTTGGGGTTATCGCGCTAAGTTAAGCTTGCTACCGAGTTAATTTCCCGCCGTTTACAAAGTTTTTCACAACGTTGAAACATTTGGTGAGGAAAAGATCACCTTGCAAGTTTCAAGGTTAGGTACTTTGAACACATGTTTCTCATTGTTTTATGAAAATATTTAAGTACTTATTTGATTAATATATCCAAATTAATCTCATTTATCTGTATTCATTGTGAAACGACCGTTTCACGCTATAATGGCCTAAATATCGGGGTGGCCGCGGTCAGGAAGGGCTATTTTTTATATCTGCCCAGTGGCGGCCAAACTGGCCGCAGTGAGGACATATATAAAAAACAACAATGAACCTATGAATGACATTAGATTCTAGGTCTCTATCTTCTAAATAATTCGTAGTTCTAGACTAGCTTTAGTCCTTATATAATATACATATATATATATATATATATATATATATATATATATATATATATATATATATATATATATATATATATATATATATATATATATATTGACTAATGTCGAGGTGTTGTCACGTGCTGGCCTTCAAAGTATGTATACACTGCTAAGACAGCGCAGACTACGCTGGCTTGGCCATGTTCGTCGCATGGAAGATGGTCGCATTCCCAAAAGATATCTTCTACGGACAATTAGCAGATGGCAGGAGAACAGTTGGGCGACCACAGCTGAGGTTCAAAGATGTGTGCAAGAGAGATATGAGGGCACTGGACATGGATCCAGCAACATGGGAGGATGAAGCTGCCGATCGCACTAAGTGGCGATGCTATTTACGGCGTCAACTCAGATTGGGCGAAGATAGGCTCACACAACAAGCCAAGGAGGGGAGAAAACGTCGAAAGGAGCAACAGGAAAATAAGCAGCTGAGGGCTGTCACCAAGAAGAAAGCTGAAGAAAAGAAGCGAAGGAAAGAGGAGAGAATAAAACAAGAAGAACGCAAGAAACAAAATGAGGAGTACACCCGTATGCGCAAAGAAACAAGAAAGAGGAAGGCAGAAGAAAAAAGAAAAGAACAAGAGCAGAATGCGAAAGAGAAAAGATGTAAAAAAAAGAAAGGAGACAAGAACAGACAATGAAACCAGCATGGATGATGCAGAAATGATTTTGGACGACGATGATACATGTGACTTTCAAGATATTTTTGAGTGTGAGCACAGTGACAGTGTGTTAGAAAGTGAGAGTTTGACAGAAGTGAATGAAACGGGAGCATTTGTGTCTGACGCGGGTGAAAATGTGAGTGAAAGTAGGTCATTGTGGGGGGGTGTGTTTTCATCGATGTCAGAAAACATAGAATAAAGACTTAAGAATGAAAACAAACTCACTGTATTGCAGTTTTTATAAAGAATTCTAGGCTTCTATGAGAGAGAGAGAGAGAGAGAGAGAGAGAGAGAGAGAGAGAGAGAGAGAGAGAGAGAGAGAGAGAGAGAGAGAGAGAGAGAGAGCCAGCCAGCGTAATATATGTGGTGTTTGAGTTACTGAATTAAAAATGTTTGATTGTTTCTTTAAGGTATTGTCGTATTCTTGTTGCTACCACTTTTCTCGCAAATGAATTTAGATCCAGACTAGACCTAGAGTAGTCTAGACTTATAATATTAGTCTTGGCAGCGCTAAACCTGGCACAAAGGCCGCGGTGAGGGCACACTGGCCGCGCCTTGTCACGATGTTGGCCACGGTTAGGGCACATGGCCGCGCCGTGGTACTTCGAGGATAAGAGCAAACTACTACATTTTCACTCTATAATAACATCTATCGTGCACACACAGTTACAAGACTAGAGCGCGGCCACTCGTGGCTGTTTCTACCGATCGCAGTTGTTATAACATTACATGATGAGTCAGGAGACAGGAAAGTTCACTCGTGGCCGCAACTGGTACGCGTACGCTAATAGAGAATGTCGAAATTTTCTTTCCACATAATCTGCCTAAGAAAAATTCTAATTTTGAGCAACCAAGAGGACATGTACACCATCATAGCTGGCAGACGCCAGAGTTGGGTTGGCCATTTTCTCAGTAAGAGACCATGATGCCACCAGACGAACGGCTATGCTATGGACCCCTGAAGAAAAGCGAAAAAGAGGCCGACCAAAACAATAAGGCAGAAAATTGTGGTGGCAGAGTGGCAAAGAATGAACCAGAGCTGGGACACTGCATGAAGGATGGCCGCTGACTGAGCAAAGTGGAAGCATTTTGTTGCTGCCCTACAAGACGCCACCAGGCGTGATGGTCACTGACTGCTTTGACAGTCGGCGGCCAAGGATCAAAGATGATGATGTCACAATACAAATAAAACTATAACCTGAGAGCAAGCATTCTTAAAATATAACACGTCAAAAATGAAGACTTACTGATTAACACAAAAAAGGCAAATGTACAAGAATTTATTTTATTTAATTACAGTAATGAAAATTAATGTAATGCTTGTCTAATCAAACAGTCCAAAGCCCATGTCATCATCAGATTCAGAATCTTCCTTCTTTTCTTCTTTCTTTGCTGCAATACAAGAAAACAAATGTAAAAGGTTTTTCAAATCTGATAGAAGAGGATACAAAAATCTCAAGTTCTATCTCTTCTTCTTCTTCTTCTGCGTTCATCCTGAAATGGACATTGGTTGCGTTGTGTCGCCGTTTACAGCAAGGCTGCGATATCTGCGCCTTTCGGCCCGACATATCCGACTTCGGCACGATATTTTTTAGGATCGGGTTTGCCTTCCCACTTCGATCCCTACTCTCTCAGCCAGACTGCAGTGATGCAGCCTGTTTCCAGGGCCACCACTTGGAGGTGGAGTAGGGTCTTGGTCAGCTCTGGTTCGCTGACCCTGACGCAAGCAGTCAGCTATGGGTCGCTGACTGCATTCCAATTTTGACGCGACTTAGGTCCCAAGTTCTATGTGATATACATGTTCCTATCCGACATCTACATGCACTCCAGATTTTGTGTTTATATGATATCTCATTTATTTCCTCTCCTTTTCCAGAACTTTTTTGGAGTTTTGTTTAATAACCACCCATATCATTATAACAAACAGCCGTTTTAAAGCATGTACTTCACATCACACTTTAGTAGTTTATTCTTGTTAACACATTAGACGCACCATCAATCTCTATGTTAATAGTGTCTCATACAAATAGATTTATGCAACAGAGACCTAACTTAATACCTAAAAATTCATGGGAACAATCATATTCTCAAAGAAACAATTGAGTTTAATGGGGCAGAAGGTTGGTTAAAAAAAAACAAAAAAAGTTGCAAAAACAGCAAACAAAAACTAACCTGCAGCAGGTGCGGCAGCAGGAGCTGCACCTTTACCAGCAGAGGCATCAGCTGCAGGAGTGGCAGCAGCAACAGCAACTGCACCCGCTGATGGGACTGATGCTAATTTCTTGGAGCCTGTATGTAAAGGAAAAGTTTTAAGCTTTGTCTGGAACTAGTCTTATTTCACTATCTGCACATTAAGAAAAATACAATACTGCCAAACAAATATATATGATCTCTCAGAGCGATCTTTATTATTCATTTTATGCTCCTACAGTTTGGGCACTGTGTGGAATATTTATTTTTAGTGACGTGATCCGTATCTTAACCCCTCACAGTCCACAGCTCTCGTAATATTTCAACCCTGAACGACTAAGCAAAGGGTCAAAATTTTTCTTAACTATTTCTTATGTTTAAAAAGTTATTTATGAAATATCCTATGTCAAAATAACACAAAAACAAAGTTATTTATACAGTAACATGGGCACACTTTATTTCCTCTATATTTTAATGTTGCACTGAAATGTTTTTCACAATCTAAAAAAATGTCCAAACCAAAAAAGTTACCATATCTTTATCATAGTCTGGCGCTGGAAAGCTCATATATACTCTTTTTACAAGTTTTCATGAAACTGAATATCAGACACGTTTACACTACACGGCTGTTTGTGCCTTATACCCGAGCGATCTTTTAGTTTCGGTGACCGGAATTCTGACACTGGGTATAAAATTTTCATATGCACCGTAAAAAACTACTGAGGGTTTTGGCGGGGAAAATCAGCTGATGTGTGTGTAAAATCAGTAAAATATAAATCATTACACACTCGTTCTGGATAAACACAGCGCTAAAATTCTTTTGTGTACTATAACTTTGTTCTGTGTTCTATTTTTGATGGCATTTTTATTTGTTTGAAATTAGTTTTGACGGAGTTACAGACTTTTGAAAACAGCGTCATCATTTGAGGAAATTCATAAAATAAGTAATCTTTTTATTAATTTAATATCTAAAAATCGGCCTATTCGTTTGAGTTTATAATTATAAAGACTTCTCGAAGGGAAGCTAAAGATTATTTCCACATACTTTTTTTTTTTGGTTTCATATCTTGAGAATGTGTGGTAGTCAGTTTTGTGAGTTTGGCATTACAAGAACAAGCATATTGTCACCAGATTTTATAACATTTAAATCACTGTAAACGCATTCCTGATACTCGCAAATCTTAAATAAGGTTGTAAAAAAATAACTTTTTGTAAAGCACCATCTGTTTTTGCATTTTCATTCATTTATAATGATATTTAGCTGCGTATATAAGCGTCAAAAAACATGTAAAGCTATAGATAGATTACTTCCACAATACTTTGATCTATCTTTCAAGTCTTGTTAATTTTGTATTTATAATATGAATGTCTTTTTTTTTTTATTGTGTGTGAGATAAGGACTGTTCCATTAGTGTTCTTTGGTAGACAATCCTGTGCACACAACGGCTGCCAAAGAATTCTAAGTAACTGTATATCTTCTTTCATTCAAAGTTACAATGCAGGTAGTAAATTTAGAGAAACCAAATTCTAAATCTAATACCATCCTTTTATCAATGGCTAGAGTCAGAGATACATATGATAATTTAGAAATATTTATGAATGGCATGAAAGCTCAGATAGAGTCACTTAAAGATTTAGAGTGGGATGGTAAAAAAATTGTTTTCTTATTCGGGGATTATGACTTTTTGATGAAAATGTTTGGTTTGTCTGGAGCTCAAGGAATATACCCATGTCTGTGGTGTCTCCAGCAAAACAAGGAAATAAAGACATCCAGAGAGCATACAACTTGCAAACCAAGAAGTTTGGCAATGTTCATAAGAGATTACAATAGATATATGAAATATGGGAAAGGGAATAAAAGGCAAGTGGCACGTTACCATAATTGTTTACACAAACCAATGTTAGAGATTGAAATTGAAAATGTAGCTCCTCCTTACCTTCATATTTTATAAGCCATTGTTTTGAAACACCCCAGACTTCTAGAACAGGTAGCCGATACAATAGACGCAAAGATATTTGAGAATCCGCAAGAGATACATGCAAACATTAGTACTATTAAGAAATTGAAGAGATTTGGTTGGAACTGGAAACAGGCAGAAGAATCAGAAGCTAAAATTGAATTTTTTCAGGCAGTTATTGAACTTTGTGAGGATAAGGAGGAGACAGATAGTTTTAAAGTTAAACTTGAAAATGCACAAGATGCGCTGGCCAAACTTCAGTTTCAAGATCTGTGTGCTAGGTCTGGTCCAGTTTGCTCACACTTGGACAAGGTACTAGCCAAACACAAAATCATACCACAGGCTTATCATAGCAGAGCATTCATAGGGAATCACTGCCACAGATATCTCACACAAAAAGTTTATAAAGATCTTACAAGAGCAATCATTACACAAACACTGAAAATTACAGACAAGATATAACTAACATAGCTTTTATTGCCCAAGAATAATTCAACTCAACTGAAAGAAGCATTTGAGAAAGTACACAACAAAATATCACACAGTAAACCAATTAGTAAAGAATCAATAACAGCATTAATAGAGACTTATATGTCTTTGTTCAGAAAGCTATTCCCCAGTAAGACAATTCGTAAACAGCACATATTAGAAAAACATTGCGCAGACTGGATCAGAACTCATGGCTTTGGAATGGGCATGCATGGAGAGCAAGGAGGAGAATTTGTACATTCCACTATTTCCAAAATTGAAAGACGCGCCAGCAGTATTAAAAATATAACTTCACAATTAAAATTTATAATGGAAACTCATTTGTTACAAATTTCTCCATCTGTGAATGTACAGATTCATCCTATAAAAAAAAGGAAGTGTGAATGATAATTGAGCGAAATTTTGGGCCTAGAGCAAATTATGGCAGTTGTTGCGTGAGAGTGACAGAATTAACAGTGTGTGGAAATCATTTAATAGATGTATTTATTAAATACACCTATTTATCTATTAAATTGAACATTTCGTTTTACTCATGACCATACTCATTTTTACATGACCATCGTGATGTATGATTGAGATAATTGTTAGCTCTCATGTTTTGGGGACAATTGGGTGTGTTATTTTAAGGTAATAAATGTGGACTTGCAATTTAATGTTTCAATAATTAATGTTTGACGCATCAAACCAAAACAAAACTTGTATATCCCTTTTCTGCAGGTTTTCTACTTTTGATTTCTGTAATTTGTTATGCATGTTGATTGTGACCGTTTTAGTGTAAATTGCATTAGAAACAAACCATAACAAAATATTAAAAAAACGTAAATTTTACACTATTTCAGACTATTATATCTTCTGTTCTAATTGTGATAAAATGTTTGTTCTTGTTCTAAAATTTACTCTAACATTTCTAATCTAGCTTTACGCAAAATTAAAGCCGGTATTTATAATAATAAAGTAGCCTAAAAGCATTAATTAAGCCCTATAAAAAGTAAACACCGCCACATTTTTTTCCCCTTAGGAAGTTGACCACGTGACCTCTGTCACGATAGCTATAAATAGCGCGGTCAGGGAAAACTAAAAGATCGCTGGCAAACAGCCGTGACTAATGTAAAAAATTATACTTAGAACCATAAACTGTCCCAATAACTCTACAAGTGTCTATTTTTTCTTAATTTTTACAGCACTGAACACTCAATAGTCTGACAGTTCATGCTCTTTGGATATTGGTTACGGGACCTAAGACGCGTCAACAGTGAGGAATGCAGTTAGTGACCCATAGCTAGACTGCTTGCGTCACGGTCAGTGAACCAGAGCTGACCAAGACCCTACTCCACCTCCAAGTGGTGGTGGTCCTGGAAACAGGCTGCATCACTGCAGTCTGGCTGCCGAGTGAGTAGGGATCGAAGAGGGAAAGCTAACCCGGTCCCAAAATTGCCGTGCTGAAATCGGGTAAGTCAGCCGAAAGGCACAAATATCGCAGCTTCGCTGTAAATGGACACAACGCAACCAACGTCCTTTTCAGGATGAACAAAGAAGAAGGAGGATGTTGGTTTCGATTATGCTCACACCAAAACAACATAATCAACCTTTTCAGTTTTTCTGTTGATTTATTCAGAAATCCATCTCGGGTATAAATAAAATGAAAAAAACGATATGCTACTGCTTCATCTCACTTCTAGACTACTTTGAGCGTTCATCTTCGACTAGTCATATTGCTCTGTATATTCAGAGGAGTTACTGAGAAACTTGTGATTCATAATTGTACTCAGGTAACATGTGTATTCTTCAAGTGGATGACTAATTTCACTCAAACATTGTCATCCCAGGGGATTACAGCAATGGCTGTCAGTTCCATTACCATGAGGTACTCACCTATTTATGTATGACTATAAAAGTCTGGAAACAGAGGTGAAAATGATGAAAACGTGGAAAGAACTTAACCTTTAGCACGCTGCTGTCGAACACAGTCGACCGAGGGTTAGCACGCGTGCTACGTTTTTTAGCATTAGAATGTGTGTACACGTGATCTCACCCCCGGATGTTAAGTTTTAAACTGGGACCCCAAGATGCAGCAATAGTGAATGCAGTCGGCGACCCATAGCTGTACTGCCTGCGTCAGGACCAGCTAACCAGAGCTGGTCAAGACCGCACTCCACCTCCACGTGGTGGTCCTGGAAACAGTCTGCAGCAGTCTGGCTGAGCGAGTGCGGATCGAAATGGGAAGGCCAACCCGGTCCCTAAAAAATGCCGTGCTGAAGTCGGATGTGTCGACCGAAAGGTGCAGATATCACAGCTTAGGCGTAAACAGACACAACGCAACCACCGTCCTTTTCAGGGCGAACGAGGAAGAAGAAGAAGAAGTTTTAAACTTATCTGAGAGAGAGTTAGCTTCCGTTTCCGATCTTTTTAAGTAATGGGTGCATCCGCGTTTATTTTCTGTGAATTTTTTAATCGAAATGAATCAGCATCGAACACGCGGCCATTTTCGCTTTAATTTTATTGGATTCTGACGCCATGCGGTGGGGATGAGATTTTTGTCATTATAAGCGCTAATATCGGTTCTCAGAATATGGTTGATGACAGAGATCGAAACGAAAGTGGAATGTCATTGCTAGTATGTAAAAGTTTAGGGGTTAGGATTAGATTTATCGGAAAGATTTAGGGTTACGGCCGAATGTCACTGCTGACATGGGCGTTTGTTGCTTTGCTACTGATGATGGGTGTAACGAAAAGATCGTCATTTGATTTGTATTGGTCAAATGACTTTCATTGAGATGCAAGAGATAATTTAGATATGGACACTTCGTTTGTTGGTTATTTTTTTTTTTTTTTTTAATTGTAAAAGAAAAATTTTTTTTATTTTTTTTTTCAATTTTTTTATCGTTTTTTTTTCATCTTTCCTTTCCTCTCTTCCTATCACATCTAACATGTACACAAACAAATTTTATATCATCAGATTCACCATTCATTTATTTATATAAATTCCAAAAATTATAGCAATTGACCAAGAAACACAAAAACTATAGTCATTACAAGTCACCCACTATAAAAACGGGGCATTGTGAAAAAGAATGCAGCTGCAGGGGAAGTTTTCTGGAAGAGAATGCAGCGTGCTAAAGGTTAAGATGATGGCACATGACTGGAGGGCTTGGCATGTGTTTGTTGAAGGCCTATGCTACTCTGGGAGTGGAGGGTTATGATGATGATAAAAGTAGGCCTACAGAGCCGATGCTTTTCGTGTACAATTCTCTCTGGATTACTACCAGTAGTTATTACATCATTATGAACGAGTGGGCTTGTTCTGACAACTACCTTCACCTGGAACACAATGTTTTGTACCCATTTATAACAAATGGTGATATCATCAAGCATTGCTTATATCATTAAAGCATTAAATATTTATAACTTCACCTGCTGCAATCAGTTCTTCAAGGTTTTTCCCTTTGAGTTCACTGATGATCTTGTTAACTTTCTCTGTTTCTGATTCAATACCCACACTGCTGAGAATCTTTTCAATATCTGCAGCAGATGGTGATGCCTTGCCTCCAAGGGCAGCAAGAAGATATGCAGCCACGTAACGCATTCTGAGGAAGAAGAGTTTAATCAGAATGATAATTTCTTACAAGGGAATATTCTTTAGTTCATTGCACAACATATAAAGTGGATATTTCTGAAAAATGCAATGCTGCACCGTACTGTAAAACAGGTGTAACCTCATCATGTGACATATTCTTTCCAGAACGTTGTCTCCATTACAGCTGCACTGTACTGTAAAACAGGTGTAACCTGGCAGGTTAAATTTTGTTTATGCTGATGTCGAGAATTTTCAGCATGCTTAAGTCTGACATTAATTCGGAGGTCAACACATTCCGACAAGTGGGTAATCAGGATCTAAATGTGTATGCTGACAATTAGAATTGTCAGCACTATTACTGGACTGTTCTCGTACAGTCAATCCTTGCTATTCGTGTGTTCCATGGATTCGCTCATTCGTGAAAGATAAAGTGTAAACCATTTTTTACCATTCGCGGGCACCTCGTGCAGTAGGCAAGATATTTCGAGATGCCTACCGCAGTGTCGCAGATGGGGTTCAGCAGCAGAGGCTGCCTCCTTGTTCTCGCGTCTTTCGTTGTGTTTAGGTGCATGTTTTTGTTGAGCATCTTTTCATCCACGTTTTTGCAGTTTGATGCCGTTTTTGATTATTTTTATAATTAATAATGGCATCCAAGCATAATGCATGTGTGCCTAAGCGCAAGAAGGCTGTGATGAGCCTCATTGATAAAGTAAGCCCTTTGTGTGTTAGATAAACTTCGTTATGGAATCCACCACCCAGCCAATGCTACATATTTTTTAAATATATTTCCTTTTTAAAAGTGCTTTAACTCACACGTCTCATAAAGAGAGCTTTAGCACGCTGCGGGCGACATGTGTCGCCAAAAAAAAACATTTGACAGCTGGAGGCGACCTTTGTCGCCTTACGGATATCATCATATCTAGCATTAGGACTTGTGTACACGTGATTTCAGCCCCGGATGTTAAGTTCTAATGTTATTTGCAAGAGAGTTAGCTTCCGTTTCCGATCTTAAAAATGTGATGGGTGTATTCGCGTTTATTTTTTGTAAATTTTTTAAATCGAAATCAATCGGCGTCAAGCACACGGCCATTTTCGCTCTAATTCTATTGGATTCAGACTCAGATGCGATGGCGAGGACATTGTTGTCTTTATTAGTGCTGATATCAGTTCTCAGAATATGGGTGATGGCAGAGATGGAAACGAAAGTTGAATGTCATTGCTAGCATGTCTAATTTTAGGGGTTAGGATTACGTTTATGGGAAAGGTTTAGGGTTACGGCCAAAAGTCACTGCTGATGAGGGCGTTTGTTGCTTTGCTACTGATGATGGGTGTAACGAAAAGATTGTCATTTGATTTGTATCGGTCAAATGACTTTCAATGAGATGCAAGAGATAAGGACTCTTCGTTTGTTAGTTATTTTTTTTAATTTTTAAAAATATTTTTAAATAAAAAAAAAAATTTTTTAATTTTTTTTTATCTTTTTATCGTTTTTCCATTCCTCTCTTCCTATCTCATCTAACATGTACACAAACAAAATTTACATCATCAGATTCATCATTCATTCATTTCTATAGGTCTACAGTCCAAAAATGATAGCAATTGACCAAAAAACAAAAAAACTATAGAATTTACAAGTCACCCACTATAAAAATGGGGCGTTGTGAAAAAGAATGCAGTGGCAGGCGCACTGTTTTGGGAAAAGAATGCAGCATGCTAAAGGTTAACAGTTAACATCTCACTTCACTCCTGCATTGTTCTCACATCTTTATTAATTATTAACCCCTAAAATGAAAAGTTCATTAACCATTTATCATTTAAACCACTCAAAATCGACCGGGCCAATTCCGTCCGTGAAACATGTGTTGTCATTCGTTGCCATAGTGCAACGAGATCTCACTACATACAAGGCCCGAAGTTATAAACGAAGCTTCCATTTTCTGAAATTACTTTCGAAATTGATCGATATTTTTTAAAGGTGTGGCTTTTCGTGCAGTGGAACCTTTGCTTCGTAACGTTGAGACATGGCATTCTATTTAATCAAAGCGATGAGGATGCCACTGAATCAGATGTGAATAGGCCTACTGAATACGAAACAAACCTGATTTATTAGACACATGAAGCGACACTGACAAAATAGAATCTAGTGAAAGTAGTAAACATACTAACGACAGATCAACCAAAAGTGCCATGTCAACAAAGCACACTTCAATACAAACAAGGAAAATCAGCAGTAAGCAACAACTTAGCAAATGCATAGGCTATGTGAAAAAAAAACCATGCAAATCTTCTGGGCGTTCTGTAGAGACTGTTTTCACTGCCCTGTGAGCAGAATTCATTGCAATGAACTGGTTTGTTCATCTCGTCATGAATAGTAGGCCTGTTTCATTAATAAAAATAACTTTAGGCCTATATATTTTTTGTGGTAGGCTAAATGAATTAGCCCAACAAATGTTCAAATTTGTTTTAAATTATTTTCCCCCTTAGCCTATTAATGAAACTATCATTGCATAATACTAATATAGACTATAGGCCTAGGCCTACAGTTATTAACCCTTTTAACCCGGACGGGCCGATTATCGGCCCTCGGCAGTTTGGCCAAAAACGCGGAACGGCCGATCATCGGCCCCAGCGTATTTGACTCGACATCGCAAAAAAATCTCCTATTTTGAAACACTGAAAGTGAATTATTTATATTCTCTGCTGTCCTAGTTTTGCAAATGGCGTCATTCTAGTGTTTGAAGTCAAACGTGTTTGTTGTTGTGGAATTTTTTAGACAGTGACCTGAACCGCCGAAAATATGTCTGACTTATTAATTTTTTCTGACCCTGAAAGTGATGTTGGTGAGCTATTTTATTCAAGTGATGACAATAGTTCTATAGAGGATTTAGATGATATATCTGATGCTAGTAATGCTAGTGATAGTGGGGAATCGGATGGAGACAACAATGAGATCACAGCGCAACCATGGGTCAGAGTATATCCCCCCGAAGATGATGAGACTCAGACACACCCATTTCTTGAGCTGACTGGTCCAAAACACATGCCACCTAGAGAATCCAATCCTGTCTCTTATTTTTATCTGTTTCTGACTCTTGATTTGCTGACATCCTTTGTTGAAGAAACAGATATGCAACTCAGTTTATTACAAAGAGTGCAAATATTTTGAAAAGGAGATCGATCGTTCAAAATTGGAAGCCAACTACCGTCTCTGAAATGAAGGCATTTATTGCAATCATTTTGAACATGGGGCTGAACAGAAAGCCTACCCTGCGTTCTTACTGGACCACTGATGAATCACAAGAAACTCCTTGGTATAGAAAAGTAATGCCTAGGGAGAGGTTTGAATTGCTGCTGAAGTTTTTCCATATTGTAAATAATGAAACTTTAGTAGCTTCAAATGAAGATGGATATGACCCTTGCGGCAAATTTGCCCCGCTAGTAGAACATGCTAACAGACTATTCAGGCATCATTATACTCCAAAACAAGAGTTGTCTGTTGATGAGAGTCTCATAGGGACTAAAAGTAAAAGTCAGATACTACAGTATATGCCAAACAAGCATCATCATAAATGGGGCATAAAACTATGGATGTTGTGTGAATCGACGACTGCCTACGTCCTTGGATTTTTTGTTTACAAAGGTGCAAGAGATCAAGAACAAGATGGCTTAGGACTATCTCATCGAGTTGTGAGAAAACTCTTAGCAATTGGCAATTACCTGAGAAAGGGTTACCATGTGTTTATTGACAATTTTTTCTCAAGTGTGGAATTAGCCACTGATTTATTTGCAGAGGGCACATATCTCACCGGCACAGTTCGACGCAATCGGCGACATCTCCCTAAGGGTATAAAGGGTAAACTCCAGCCCAATGAAACTGTTTACTACAGAAGAGGAGCAATCCTTACAGCTGCATACAGGGAAAAAAGAACCCAGACACAGCCTGTGCTTCTGATGTCAACCACAGAGAAAGCGGAGCAAGTGGAAGTCACAGTGAGGGTTCGTCAAAATGATCCAGCCAGCCGAGAGATCAAAACCCCGTTGTTTTGCAGTATAATAAATATATGGGTGGTGTCGACCAAAGTGACATGATGCTCTATTCATATCTGGATGAACGCAGAACACTAAAATATTGGCGCAAAGTGGTTTTTTCTATTCTGGGTCGAATGCTTCTAAATGCATACATTTTGTATAGCCAGAATACGTCCGATACTCGGAGCATGACACGATATAAATTTACAATTTCTGTTGTGAGTGAACTTGCAAAGGAGTATTATGACTATAGGCATCCTCCTCCTCCTCCTGATGATGCTGGAAACTTAGGTTTCAAAGAAATTCCTAACAAGAGAGAGAAGGACTGTTGTGTGTGCAGTAACCGCTCTCAACCAGGCGGAAGAAAGCGTAGCCGAAACATGTGTTCCACTTGTCAAAAGGGTGTCCACCACTATTGTTTTGAAAAGCACCATTGTAAATAGGCCAGAGACCACAAAAAGGTAAATAAATCCAATATATTACTGTTTTTAGTTATATTTTTCATTCCTTGAAGTTGAAAATTTATATTTTAATTTTCTATTTTTTAGATATGCAAATGAGCTAATTTGCATATACATAAATTTTTTTAAAAATTATTGTGTAAAATCTTAAACTTTAACATACATCCTTCAAAAAAGTCTATATGTTCCAGGGGTTCAGAATAACAGAAATGTGTCAAAAAAAATAAAATATAAACACACCCCCATTCACTGAAAAAACGCTCCGTCCTGAAGGCTAGACATCCCAAAAACATCCCGGGTTAAAAGGGTTAAGAATAGACCTACTGCAGACAATATGTTATTCAATTCTGTGTAGCCTATTAAACCATAATTTTAGCGCAGTTTTATTTTAATTAATTTTTTTAGACGGTCACAATGTTAAAAAATGGAGTTGCCCCCCCTTGCCTCGGACGATAAAGATAAAAATATAGTAAATTAGACTAGACGGTAAAGGGTTAGGCCTAAACAGCATGGTCACGTTACAAAAATATAGGCCCTACTTTAGAAGAGAAAGCAAAGCACGTGGATGATACAAACCGACACTATCAGTAAAACGTGTAGGCTATTATAAAAAAACATCACGAAAACTGACCAGAATAGATGAAGGTATCACTGAATGATGAGTACAGTATACAATTATGAAAGTTGATAGCCTAACTGAAAGGAAAGCAAAATGAATTCATCCATGCGAGCGACATGATTTGCAAAATCTTTTATTTCCGATCGAATATTACGGATCTTCGACAATCAAATATTTGAAATTGAAGTTAACGTTATCATAAAAAACGGGAATTACACATATCTAAAATTTTAATAATGATCCAAAAGCACTTACTTTTAAGTCTATTGGACACGAAACGAACAGCACGCCGTTGGTAAATTGGAAAGGAAAGGAACCGGAAATATAAAACACAACGTGGCTTGCGAACGAAAGATGGATTGGCTTAAAGCTAGTTCCGAAACTTGTTTTATTTATTTAATTTGTTAATTATTATTCATTCATTCATAACCCTCCACTCCCACAGGAGCATAGGCCTTCAACAAACACATGCCAAGTCCTCCTATCACGTGCCATCATCTCAAGTTCCTTCCACGTTCTCCTTATCATTTTCATCTCTGGTTCCAGCTCTCTTCTCCGTGTGCTTCTTGGTCTACCTCTGCCTCTCTTGCCCTGGGGGTTCCAGAACAAGGACTGCCTTGTAATGCTATCAACAGGTTTCCTCAGTGTGTGTCCTATCCATCGCCATCGTCTTCTTCTCATCTCTTGTTCCACTGGCACTTGTCTAGTTCTTGTCATCAGTTCCACGTTGGTTACCTTGTCATACCATTTTAATCCCTCTATTCTACGCAAGCACCCATTTATGAAAGTCTGTAGCTTTTTGGTTGTTTTCTTTGTTGTTCTCCATGTCTCAGAGCCATACAATAGGACTGACTTCACATTTGAGTTGAAGATTCTTATTTTCGTGTTGGATCCGATTTCTCTTGATCTCCATATATTTCCCAATGCAATGAAAGCTCCTCTTGCTTTTTGTATTCTTATTTTGATATCACTGTCTGTCCCTCCAACTTTGTCTACATTGCTGCCAAGATATTGTACGATTCTCCATCTTTTATTGGTGCTTCTTCAAGTTCAACCCTGTTTTCATTACCTGCATTTATTCTCATTATCTTTGTCTTTTCCCTGTGTATTTTCAGATCCAATTGCTGTGACCTCTCATCGAGTGTTTTCAATTTGTCCTGCATCTGATTACGGTTATGGAACAAAAGAGCCAAGTCATCAGCAAAATCCAGATCATCCAACTGCTTAGTCAGAGTCCACTGGATTCCATTTCTGTTGTGTGTTGTTGATGTTCTCATAACCCAGTCTATTGCTAATAAGAAAAGAAATGGAGACAAGAGGCATCACTGTCGCACTCCTGTTCTTATCCCAAATGGTTCTGTAAGCTGTCCTTCATGAAGAACTCTGCATGTCATGTCTTTATATGTTTTCTTTATTAAATTAATGATCTTCAGGGGAACTCCATAATGCCACATCAATTTCCAAAGTGATTCTCTGTCTACACTGTCAAATGCCTTTTCGTAGTCCACAAATCCGATGTATAATGGTGAATTCCATTCCAGACTTGGTTCAACTATTATTCTCAAAGAGGCTATCTGGTCTGTACAGGATCTGTTTTGTCGAAAACCTGCTTGTTCATCTCTCAGTTTCTTGTCTATGGACTATTTTAATCTCTCAAGGATAATCCTGTTTAATACTGTTCCTGGCACTGATAGTAACATTATTCCTTTATAATTTGTGCACTCTTGTAAATTTCCTTTCTTAGGCAACTTAACCAGATATCCTTCCTTCCATTCTGCTGGTATCTCTTCCTTTTCCCAGACTTTACCAAGTAATTTATATAACATCTCTGTAGCCGTGTCGATATCTGCTTTGATGGCCTCTGCTGGAATGCCATCAGGTCCAGACGCTTTTCCATCTCTTAGAAGCTTTATGGCTTTCTTTATTTCTTCCTTCGTTGGTCTTTCACCGTTAATTTGTAGCTCTTCTTCTGCTGGCTGGATGTCCGGGGGGTTTTGTGGAGCTGGTCTATTGAGAAGGTCCTCAAAATATTCTGTCCACCTCTTCATTTGCTCTTGTATATTGCTGAGCAGTTTTCAATTCTTGTCTTTTATGAGGCAACTTGTTTGCTTGTAATTCCCTGTCAGCTTCTTTGTGCTGTTATACAGTTCTCTCATATTTCCTTTGGTTGCAGCATCTTCTGCCTCTCTTGCCTTCTTCTTCTTCTTCTTGCGATCGCATCTTTGATGATTACACCGTCAGACGAGTTCTCATGATGAATTCGACTGTTGTTTGAAGTTCCTCTTTAACTCCATATAGCTTTGAGTTTAGTGTTGAGTCATTGGGCCAGTATATCTTTCTTAACTGGTCATACAGAGGACAGTCCTGTAGAACATGCTCAGCAGTTTGTTCGTTTAATCCACATGTGCACAGTGGTGAAGCAGACAATCGTAGCTTGTGCATGTGTTTATTCAGTTTGTTATGCCCTGTCCTGAGTCGAAAAATAGTTATCTGTCCCTGCCGGTCGAGAGTGTGATAGTCGTCCTTGGGTTGGTTCTGTTCTCTTCTGATAGTCTGGATAGCTCTCTTTTTCTCAAAGTATGTGACTTCATTATCTTCTTGTTCACATTCTCCTCCCTTTTTTGCAAGTTTATCTGCCTTTCATTTCCGGGTACACTGTGGTAAAGTGGGATGTTATAAATATTTATAGGGGACTTAGTGTACTGACTGAGATCAGCTGTGAAGGTATCTATATCTAATAAGAGTAGTGTATTATAGATAACCTTACTTACTGCCACATATGTATACCTCAGTCAGAATTATTCTGGAATAGTGTGATGACTACGTTATATGTCTAGGGTATGTGTATGATGAAGTGTAAGTCTCTTCTGATAGTCTGGATAGCTCTCTTTTTCTCAAAGTATGTGACTTCATTATCTTCTTGTTCACATTCTCCTCCCTTTTTTGCAAGTTTATCTGCCTTTTCATTTCCGGGTACACTGTGGTAAAGTGGGATGTTATAAATATTTATAGGGGACTTAGTGTACTGACTGAGATCAGCTGTGAAGGTATCTATATCTAATAAGAGTAGTGTATTATAGATAACCTTACTTACTGCCACATATGTATACCTCAGTCAGAATTATTCTGGAATAGTGTGATGACTACGTTATATGTCTAGGGTATGTGTATGATGAAGTGTAAGTCATAACAACAACAGACAGATAAACAATTTAATTTATTCCACCACACTTGACAACACTGTGACACTCACATACATAAAACACTCTAAGAGGATATCTTAAAGGAGTCACTGATAACTTTTCAAATAACAATATGTATTCAGTGCTGTCATGAATGTATATGTGTCCTGATTCAAATACAAAGGGAACCAGGAATCACAATCAATTTTAATTACAAGTTATATGTACAGAATTTATTAATATGATTCTTATAGTGACATATATTATTAATGGTATCCTATGTGTGTCAGTTGTGTAGTGGTAATATGAGGTAATACTGGTTTTGTTTTGTTCAAGCTCTGTTGGTATTTGTCATCATGACTTCAATAGTTTGTTTATATTGGAACTAGTATTGGAGATGTTCTCAGTTCCTGGTATTAAAACAATTAAATTCCCCTCTTAATTTTAGTTTATAATGTCATTTTAAGATGGGGTACATAATGTTGAGCTCCATGGCCACACTCTCTTATCTTGCGTGATGACTGCAGTAAAAGACTCCTCTGCTCGTTTACTTAAATGAGTTCTGGAGCCACCCCACTGGTTGCTATATGGACCAAGGAGTATGCTGTCCACCTCTGGCTTCAACAAAGCTCTGACCAGGTGCTGCTCAATAACTTTAAGACCACGGTCCCTGAAACAAGAAGGTTGTACCTTCTACGTCAGAACTAATTTATACTCCATTTCTACACTGAGCACAATACATCACAAACATTGAGTTCAGAGCGTTAGGCCAACTGTCAGCTTCATCTGAAATACTTTATACCAGTATTTCCCTCCCTAATGGTTACTACGCCTCTGCAATTCCAGCATTATTTCTTTCTAGTTAATAATCTAGGTGTCAGTGTACTGTTTGGCCATTCCATGCAGTTTTACTTTCCTCCGACACCTTCTGTTCAGGCTGGAGCACTATAGGCTTTACATCATGTTCGCTACTGAACCACACATATATACAGACATAAATTATCAATTTACATTCAATTTTCATTAAAAGATATTGAATATTTCAAGCTTACCACAATTCATGGAAATAATAATAATAGTTTCGTTGACTGGCAATGAATATAGCACAACTCCGATCTGCCGATGTCCCAGGCTTTATTTTATAAAAAATATACACTGGTGCTCAACGCACTGCTTCTTAGTAGGTTTATTACAAGATGTGGCAATGAACAGACGCTCTGAATTGTGTATATTCGCAGCTCTACCCAATCACACCACGTCTACACATCTTTTCAAAAAAGTACCCCTTTCTCACGTTTCCCCTGACAACACAAGATAGTATTTATAGTCCGACCAATCGTGTTTAGTCTTTCATTTGTTGCGCTCCAATCACATAGGAGTTAACATGGTAGGCTATTTCCGTAACGTAATGTTTTTTCAAACACGTTATAAAAAAATTTTATGAGCAGAAATGATTTCATGCTGTCAGGCACCCCCACTATTTTATTTTGGCCATAACTTGGTAATTCCTAGACTATTTGCGTAACGTTTTACATATTCTTTGTCAGCAAACCCTAAGGAACCCAAATATACGAATTTAAGGGAGCTAGGTGGCTGCGTTCAAAATGTGCATTTTCTACCACCTCCTGTTCACTTCAATCCCCATGTGGTGTTTGGGTACTGTCATGTTTTCAAACGTAAACCCATCTAATGTCATCTTTCCCAATAAGCGTTTTTCAGGATTTTAAAACCTAACTCTGGTATGGGTAGTGAATTTTATCACTGTCGATTTGAAATAAAGTTAGTGCATGTGGCCTTACACGCGTGATGGCAGCAATTGTGTATCGCGCGACGCGTGTTTAGTGTTGCACGTGTCCCTGCTTTCTGCCTCTCCCTTCTCTCTATCCTTTAGTCCATCTGTCTTTTAGTTACGCCGTGTATAAAATGGAATGAATGAAATATTAAATTTAGGTCATTGATCAGCTTGCGTATCTCAAGGTTTTTCCAAGAAATACAGTACACGTTTCATTGAAGAAAGCGGGTAATAATACAGTAGGCTTTTACTATCAACGTGAAAGCGTTACAATTTGCAGACGAAGTAGAAAACAAGGGGGATTTCGAGTACAGTCATTGTGACAGCACTGTTCTTTACCATTCTTCTTTCCTTTTATTAATTTTATTTGTTAGGCTTTGCATTTACGTTTTAATTTATATATGGGGATTAGAATAATTCACGACATCTCCCCTCTTAAAACAGACATTATATGTCAGTCCTTTATTCTATATACACATAGAGAAATTTATTATTATTTCTGGGGTTTACGGTGATTCTCATCACACGGATGGCAGCTTAAAAAATCCGCTCCCAAATTTGTTTTTCCAGATATATACTCAATGCTAAAATTATAGGGAGCCAAAAGCAAGGACCATCGGAGTAACCTAGAGTTCTCATGCCTAGCCTGGGCTAGAAACGATAAAGGTTTGTGATCCGTTTGCAACTTAAATGCCTTCCCATACAGATAAATATTGAATTTCTTTATTGCCCATATTACTGCAAGACATTCTTTTTCGCTAGTTGAGTAGTTTTTTTTTTTTTTGCGTTCGCCCGCTAATACTCGAGGCGAAATCTCAGGTTATTATTTTATGTCTAACCTGACATTGATTTTACGTGAGTATCCCTTTATTTCTTGTACAGAGACAGGTGTCCCTCGCCATTCAGGCAAATACTCGCCGATTTCGGAGGTACCCATTGCAGCTGGGTCGGCTCAGGAGCCGCCAGTCCCTGGTCGACAACACTCCTTCAAATGTCTTCGCCAGGTCTCGAGTTAATCCAGTCCAAATCCCGGTCGACGAAAAATCCTCAAATGCCGTCGCCCGGGTTTGATCCTGCATCACCCGGTCGCCAGAGCGGTGTTGTAACCACTACGCTAGCGCGGCTCCCAGTTGAGTAGTTGATTTCAACTTTATTCAATTTTCTGCTAGCATATGCCACTGGGCTTAATTCCCCATCCAATGCATCTGATTTCTATAGTAGAGTTGCACCCAACCCAATATTACTGGCATCCGTCCTTACTATGAATTCTTGACTTAAGTCAGGTAATTTCAAAATAGGTTTACTTGTGAGCTTTTCCTTCAATTCTTGGTAAGCCATTTCACATTGTGGTGTCCATGTAATGCGATCTGGATGTCCTTTACGTGTCAAATCAGTTAACGGTGCACATATGGAATTAAAGTTCCTGATATACTTCTGGTAGAAACCACATAATGAGACAAAGGATCTCACGTCCTTCTTGGTTTGTGGTCTCGGGGCTTTCTTTAGTTTCTCTAAATTCTTTGGGTCAGGGGTCATGTTTCCCTGATAAACTGTGTGTCCCAAAAATTCCAATTCTTTACATCCAACGCAACATTTGGTTGGTCGGGCTGTTAAATTTGCTTCCCTAAGTCGATCAAACAGCATCTTCAGAGAGTCAATGTGTTCCTCAAATGTTTCTGTTGCTATAAGGATATCATCCATGAAATTTGTTATACATGGATTATTCAGAGGGTCCAATAATTTTCTCATCATTCTAGAGAAGACACTAGGCGCATTCTTCAATCCAAATGGCAATCTATTAAACTCATAGTGTCCTTCTGAGGTACTAAAAGCTAGGTATGGTCTAACCTCAGGCTTTACTGGAATCTGATAGTATCCTTTACTCAGATCCACTTTTGAGAAATATTTAGCTTTATTTAGTCTGGCAAACAGCTGATTTGTATCCGGCAATGGATCCACCTGTCCTTCTGTAATAGCATTCAGTCTCCTGTAATCTATACAGAGTCTATGTTCTCCAGAGGGCTTCCTTAAGAGTACAACACCGGAACTATATGAGGATTCACTGTGCGAAATAATTCCTTCCTTCAACAGATAGTCTATCTCTTCCTTCAAAGCTTTCTCCTTAGCAAACGGAATCGAATATGGTTTCATACAGACAGGTGTGGGGTCTATCAGTTTCATATCATATTCCAATAGGTTTGTATGCCCTGGTCGGTCTGTTAACACCTCTGCATGATTATTTAGAACCTGTTGCACTCTCTCTTTCTGAGTTTTTGTTAAATGTGTACTGATTTTCACCTGTGCTGCTGTCTCACAGGGGTGTAATGGATATTCAAATGATGAAAGTGGTTCCTTTTTCATCTCCATTGCAATGGACAAGGTCAACAAGTGTGTCTCTTCCTGATGTTCTCTTTCCAAATATTTCTTCAGGAGATTCACATGATAGATTTTTTCTTTCCCCTTCTTATCTATCTTATAATTTGTTCTAGACACCTTCTCTAAAACTGTATATGGACCTTGCCATCCAATCTGTAACTTATTCTGACTCCCGGGGAGAAGAAGCAGTACCTTCTCTCCCACAGCCAAATCTCTGTCTTTCGCCTTCCTGTTATAATAGGCAGCATGTTTCTTCCTGGCTTGTTTCAAATTTTCATTGGCAAGTTTCCAGCCAGTTTTTAACCGAGTGGTCAGCTCATTCACATATTGGTATGAAGATGTAATGTTTTCCTCTGCCTTTTCATCAGTCCACGTTCTTAACAAAGCTACATATGGACCTTTAATTGTGTGGACCTATTTGTCCATGCACCGGTATGGTCTCTTCCACTCGAAGCTCTATAGTGATGATTTTTCTTTCCAGAATTATCATGCATAAAACGACCGCTACCAATTTTTCTTTTGGGGCTTTCTCCCCACTTAATATTCTTGATGAGAGATGTCCTCTCTACATCCTCTTCCTCCCGTTTGTTCAAGTCCGATTGAGGGATTTTCGGCTTATCCTGGGGTAAGACATCTTTTTGCACTCTCCGCATAGTGGCCATTGTAAAACAGTTAGGTGAAGCTTGTCCGTGAAAAGGGGCTTCCCATTCCCTTTGGTCCACTTTATCAAATCTATTTTTCTTTTTATTATCAGGCCTAATTTTGCCCCGTGGCGTGTCCAGGTCCTGATCAATGTTCCCACTTGTGGGTGTTCCCTCATGTGCTATGCTACACCTTTCTACAAAATTCTCAATGTCCCATCTTGCTTTGGGCCAATAATAATTGTGAGCCACCTTTTGAATGATGGTACCTATCTTCTCATGGTCCCCATCTGGTTTCACATGTAGGCTCCTTATTAAGTCTGCCCTAAATCTTTTAGGAAGTACCAGCTGTCCCTGACCTTTGGATCTAGCTCCAGTCTTCCTATACATCAACTTGTTTTTCATGTAAAAATCTCCCTTGCCTGGAGTTGTATGACAAGTTGACAATTTCCTGAAACAAGGCTTGAGTGTTTTATCCCCAGCCTGTGCCTTCCTCATCTCTTCTGGAGTGGTATCCAACATAATATCCTCCTCCTGTCTTGAGGTCGACCTGACCTGAAGGGTTGCCATATACACAGGTTTCCTTCTGCAACGGTCAGTGTCATGATTGTCCATCTGACAATTTTTACACCACCTTTTTCCTTGGTTGAAAGATTTTCTTTCATCATATTTCCTTTCATCGAATTGTGGGGTTTTTATTTTATTTTCATACCGTGGCCTATCAAACTGGTGCTTACCTTTGTTTTGATCCCTAGGATCAAATTTATTAAAGTTCTGTGGTGCCCTAAAGTTATCCACTTGTTTCTTTTTATTACCTGTTACCTCTGCTTGAGCTGCTTGATACCTTTCAGCAACATTTAGCAACTCACCCATCCTCTCTGCACCTTGTTCCATGAGAAACTTTCTCAGGTCTGGAGCCATGGACTCTCTTAATTGCTCTATAAGGACCATTTCCTTAAGATCTTGGGTTTTCCCCAGAGAAGTCCATTTTCTCCAAGTATGTCTCTATTCGTGCAGAGAACTGGTGATAGGTTTCACCTGACAGTAGTTTAGCATTCCTAAATTTTTTCCTATAAAATTCTGCATTCTTTTCATATCTTAACAAAAGAGCCTGCTTTAGCATGTCATAATTTTCCTGATCACTTCTGCTCATTTTTGCAAAAACTTCATAAGCTGCCCCACGAAGTCCTTGATATAACTTTAAGCTCCACCTTTCTCTCTCTAACCCATATGTGGTAGCTAATAGTTCATACCTATTTAGATAGCTCTCTATATCATCGTCTTTCTCAACAAAATGATCTAAATGAAAGTTCATAGCTGAGGTTGAGGCTCCCTGGCTAGCAGTGGCATCCGAGGCAAAGGGACTGGCACCATTTTCAGGAGCATAGCCTTGAAACTCAAACTCCCTTAGTCGTAACTCATGTTCCCTTTGTAATCTCTTCTCCTCCTTTTCTGCTTCCCTCTCTGCAGCTAATCTCTTTTCTTCTCTTTCTGCAGCTAATTTCTTCTCTTCCCTTTCTGCTTCCCTTTCTGCAGCTAATCTCTTTTCTTCTCTTTCTGCAGCTAATTTCTTCTCTTCCCTTTCTGCAGCCAATCTTTTGTCTTCTCTTTCTGCCTCCAATTTCTTAGCCTCAGCCTCAATCTGCAACCTCTTAGCCTCAGCCTCAATCTGCAACCTTTTAATTTCCTTTTCAGCTTCTAACTTTCTTTCGGCCTCTTTTTCTAATCTTCTTTCTTCCCGTTCAATATATTTGTCACATTCAGCCGTGACATAAGAAATCATAATTTGCCCGTCCATTCCTAACTCTTTCGCAGTCTGTACAGCAGCAGATCGAAATTTTGCCAGGTCGGCCATTGTCTAACAGATAAATGTCTAAAATAATCAACTAAACAATTGTATCTATGACTAATTAACTTAGGACAACACAGGCACTGTGAGCTCAACCTTATTTATTTTCACCCAAGGATACCTTTTAATTCTTATTATTCCCTGAAGTGAATTACCCCCAATATTTGTAATAGGGAAAGATTCAAAATCCCGAGGGCGAGACCCCAATATATGTGGTAAAGTGGGATGTTATAAATATTTATAGGGGACTTAGTGTACTGACTGAGATCAGCTGTGAAGGTATCTATATCTAATAAGAGTAGTGTATTATAGATAACCTTACTTACTGCCACATATGTATACCTCAGTCAGAATTATTCTGGAATAATGTGATGACTACGTTATATGTCTAGGGTATGTGTATGATGAAGTGTAAGTCATAACAACAACAGACAGATAAACAATTTAATTTATTCCACCACACTTGACAACACTGTGACACTCACATACATAAAACACTCTAAGAGGATATCTTAAAGGAGTCACTGATAACTTTTCAAATAACAATATGTATTCAGTGCTGTCATGAATGTATATGTGTCCTGATTCAAATACAAAGGGAACCAGGAATCACAATCAATTTTAATTACAAGTTATATGTACAGAATTTATTAATATGATTCTTATAGTGACATATATTATTAATGGTATCCTATGTGTGTCAGTTGTGTAGTGGTAATATGAGGTAATACTGGTTTTGTTTTGTTCAAGCTCTGTTGGTATTTGTCATCATGACTTCAATAGTTTGTTTATATTGGAACTAGTATTGGAGATGTTCTCAGTTCCTGGTATTAAAACAATTAAATTCCCCTCTTAATTTTAGTTTATAATGTCATTTTAAGATGGGGTACATAATGTTGAGCTCCATGGCCACACTCTCTTATCTTGCGTGATGACTGCAGTAAAAGACTCCTCTGCTCGTTTACTTAAATGAGTTCTGGAGCCACCCCACTGGTTGCTATATGGACCAAGGAGTATGCTGTCCACCTCTGGCTTCAACAAAGCTCTGACCAGGTGCTGCTCAATAACTTTAAGACCACGGTCCCTGAAACAAGAAGGTTGTACCTTCTACGTCAGAACTAATTTATACTCCATTTCTACACTGAGCACAATACATCACAAACATTGAGTTCAGAGCGTTAGGCCAACTGTCAGCTTCATCTGAAATACTTTATACCAGTATTTCCCTCCCTAATGGTTACTACGCCTCTGCAATTCCAGCATTATTTCTTTCTAGTTAATAATCTAGGTGTCAGTGTACTGTTTGGCCATTCCATGCAGTTTTACTTTCCTCCGACACCTTCTGTTCAGGCTGGAGCACTATAGGCTTTACATCATGTTCGCTACTGAACCACACATATATACAGACATAAATTATCAATTTACATTCAATTTTCATTAAAAGATATTGAATATTTCAAGCTTACCACAATTCATGGAAATAATAATAATAGTTTCGTTGACTGGCAATGAATATAGCACAACTCCGATCTGCCGATGTCCCAGGCTTTATTTTATAAAAAATATACACTGGTGCTCAACGCACTGCTTCTTAGTAGGTTTATTACAAGATGTGGCAATGAACAGACGCTCTGAATTGTGTATATATTCGCAGCTCTACCCAATCACACCACGTCTACACATCTTTTCAAAAAAGTACCCCTTTCTCACGTTTCCCCTGACAACACAAGATAGTATTTATAGTCCGACCAATCGTGTTTAGTCTTTCATTTGTTGCGCTCCAATCACATAGGAGTTAACATGGTAGGCTATTTCCGTAACGTAATGTTTTTTCAAACACGTTATAAAAAAATTTTATGAGCAGAAATGATTTCATGCTGTCAGGCACCCCCACTATTTTATTTTGGCCATAACTTGGTAATTCCTAGACTATTTGCTTAACGTTTTACATATTCTTTGTCAGCAAACCCTAAGGAACCCAAATATACGAATTTAAGGGAGCTAGGTGGCTGCGTTCAAAATGTGCATTTTCTACCACCTCCTGTTCACTTCAATCCCCATGTGGTGTTTGGGTACTGTCATGTTTTCAAACGTAAACCCATCTAATGTCATCTTTCCCAATAAGCGTTTTTCAGGATTTTAAAACCTAACTCTGGTATGGGTAGTGAATTTTATCACTGTCGATTTGAAATAAAGTTAGTGCATGTGGCCTTACACGCGTGATGGCAGCAATTGTGTATCGCGCGACGCGTGTTTAGTGTTGCACGTGTCCCTGCTTTCTGCCTCTCCCTTCTCTCTATCCTTTAGTCCATCTGTCTTTTAGTTACGCCGTGTATAAAATGGAATGAATGAAATATTAAATTTAGGTCATTGATCAGCTTGCGTATCTCAAGGTTTTTCCAAGAAATACAGTACACGTTTCATTGAAGAAAGCGGGTAATAATACAGTAGGCTTTTACTATCAACGTGAAAGCGTTACAATTTGCAGACGAAGTAGAAAACAAGGGGGATTTCGAGTACAGTCATTGTGACAGCACTGTTCTTTACCATTCTTCTTTCCTTTTATTAATTTTATTTGTTAGGCTTTGCATTTACGTTTTAATTTATATATGGGGATTAGAATAATTCACGACATACACCACAATGAGATGGTACCCACTGAAGTATGGTTCTCTTTTTGGCAGCTACCTTGTTTAGTTCATTTCTCAGATGCGGGAGTTTACCACCCTTGAGAGCTTGCAGGACAGACAGTGCATCTGTGAGGATGACTACCTGGTGGCAGTCAGAGTTGGTGTTATAAATCATATTTGCAGCTTGCTCTAGAGCTTGAACCTCAGCTGTATAGTTGGAACAGAATTTACCAGTGGGAATGTGCCTAGTCTCATAGTGGTTGTCAGGATATGAGATAAAGATACCGGCACCTCCATTCCTAACAGCATTAGTTGCTGATTGTCACAAAATTAACCATGATACAACGTTAAAATATCTCCAATGATACAACGTAGGGATAAAAACTAATGCGTAAGCTGCTAGAATACATGATCGCCCACGCCGCGGGTCATCATTCGCCATGGAAATTAAATTGTTAGACTTGAAGGCAAAACGGAACGGGATGAGAACGGAGATCAAAAGGAAAAATCTGACTGAACGCGTGCTTGAAACTAGCAAGGCTAAAAGACGCAAGTGGTGGGGAAAGGAGGAAAAAGTCACGTTCCCCAAGTTGACATAAAGTAAAGAAATCGACAAAAGGGACCTTGGATATTATACGCAACAGTCATTTCTTGGACGCTTTTGCGATAACTTAGTCCGTTTAGTTGAATGCAGTGATGAACGCATTCCAGAAGATTCTAGAAAATATTTGAAAAGTAACTTTTCTTAATAATAATGTTAGGAATATAAAACCTAGCTGGCCGGATGGCCCATCTTGAGCAGTGAAATAATATGCTTTCATTTATACAGACGGATAGATAATAAGAAATATATTGACAAAAGACTGTGTTGTTCATATCAGCGAGCGTCTGCATTGAAATAAAACATGTCACTAATTTTCAAAAAATTGTGGCCTTGAAGGCGCAAGTGCTAAAATCTAGTTGGAATGAAGAGACGGGGTGGGATGGTGAATTGTGGCTAAAAATAACTTTAAGGGCAAAATTGTGTAGGGGAAGGCAGAGTTGGTTCAAAAAACAAGTGTGTTTTTTTGTGAAACGCAAGTAGAGACGGACGGACCAACAGACAATAAGGCATACTTGACTGAGGTATGACTGAAATGACTTTTTGGTAGGATATTTGAATTTGAAAAAAGAAAAGGCAGTGATTGGCCATAGATGAATATATTATCGGCGCTCAGACGCGCATTTTGTGCCAGTCATTATAAGTTGTCCTAGTAGACACAGTGAATTATTAAGTGGTGTAATTCCCAGAAGCTATTGAAATATTTAGAGGGACGCCATACTAAGGCCAGCAGCTCAGCTGAGTTTTGCTAGCATTTAACTGTGTTCTATATTCATAATTCTGGTAATACTGAAATTATTTCTTTGTACATTTTAATATTTGTTTAAGGTTTCGAGTGATTTGATACTGCAATAGCATAATCTGTCCCTTACAACAAGTAAGGATTCGCTCTAGACCCCCCGCCCCAGTTCAGGGTCTAGAGACAAATAAAATACATAAACTCCAGCAAGGATTATGAAGGACAGATCAGGTGTTGAGATCAGTGAACTATATCACCTATCCTATTCTATGGCAGGAAGCTAATGAACATATTTCAGAATAAGTAGTCTGGGAGAACTTATCCTATGTGAAACCAACTTGGTAAGATGTGTTGTTTGGTCAGAAAGATCTGACCCGTCTATGTGGTGTTGTTGTTGTGTAGTGTTGTGTCCAGAAATGGTTAGAGGATGGAATTCTGACACATGACTAATACTTTGATTGCAGAACTGTGAGTTTCAGTTGGCACCAATGCGGTGTCAAATGAGTTGTTGAATATTACAAGAGTGGACCCGTGCAGTAACATTTTGTCAGAGCAGAATATTATAGCCCCCAAGCACGGAGAGGTGGGGCCACCAGACTTCTGATATTGCCCCCAAGCACGGAGAGGTGGGGCCACCAGACTTCTGATATTGCCCCCAAGCACGGAGAGGTGGGGCCACCAGATCTCAGCACCAGAGCTACACATTCAAGCTACGTGAGCGTCTGGTCTGCTGAGAATTCACCAACTCAACTTATTTCCTAACACACCCATAAAATTCCATCAAATAACTGGACAATGTGTAATCGCCATAGACAGGGAGTGATGAGGCCACCCCAACAGCACATCCATTAAATGTTCTCCCAAATAGATTACAACTATAAACAGTAGTAATATTAACTAGTCTAGTAACATACATATGTACACACCTTGCATTTATTATGTAATATTCATGCATTTCTTTCATAATTGCAAAACCTTTCATATGTTCTGACCAAATTAAAACCTTGGTTCAGAACAAATAAATTTAAAGAAAATTACTATCCAAATTTTACACAGCTGAGTTAGTTCAGTGTATTATAACATTTATTAATATTATTAGACTTAGTAAATATCTGTGTGTGTGTATGTAAACTACCACAACACATTACATATCATTACCCTAGACATTTAACGTAGCCACATTCATTAGTAAAAAAAGATAGGTGTGAGATCGTAGTGGTAGCAAGAAGGGCCTTCTGACAATTCACAGCTACATTTTATCTCAGGAGCCTTCACAGCTGACCTCATGCATCACACTTAGTAATATCACCATCATACAATACCATCAAATCCACTACACTGATCCATCTGTATAGGCATGTATCCATGATTGATCGGGATAGCTTTCTTGGATCATACTCAATGTAGCAGTTCGTTTTTGCAGATCATTATACTCACATCCACTTGTGAGACCACTGACTGATGTATTAATTTGGAGGGCACTGCTGGCGTGCTCCCATGGTACAGGGTATAGGGTGGGCTTCAGTGGTGTTGTCTTCATGGATAGGTCTTCTTGATGCTGTCTTATAAGTCTTTTCCCCCGATGCACAAAGCTGCTACGCTTTAGACGTCCCAATGCCAGATCATCTAGTCTTGCCTTCATTGGGTGCATTGGCATACTGTTGTACTTTTCCATCTGGATCATGGTTTTTGTGTCTCTTCTATGGGACAATGTCTGTAATCCAACAACCTTCTGCATCTCTGTTATTGGTGTAGTTTTCATGGCTCCTGTAATGAGCCTGAGAGCTTGATTTTGCACCTTGTCCAAAGACTGCAGATGTGAGTTAGCAGCTGATGACCATGCTGATGAGCTAAACTCTAAGTGTGGTCTTATTACTCCATTATAAATCTTCTTTAGATTTCGTTCATTTGCTCCCCAGTTGGTACCTGCTAATTTTCTGAGTATGCCTAGTCGTCTTCGGGCCTTTCCTTCTGCATTTTCAATATGCTTATTCCATGTAAGCCTTTGGTCAAATGTCACCCCAAGATAGGTGGGGTAGCTTTCTTCCTTGATCACGGTTGTCCCTAGGTGTATGTTAGCTGATTTGTCCTTGGGGGCGAGGGAGAACAGTGTTGTGGAGGTTTTGTCTGTGTTTATTGTGATAAGCCATTTCTCTGCCCATGACACTAGCATGTCTGCTGCCCGCTGCATTCTATAATTTGCTGTGGTGACATTTTCATTAGCGCACCAGAGTACTAGGTCATCTGCATATAAGGCAGCTTTAACTCCTGCAGGGAGATCTTTCACCAGGTCATTGATGTAAACAAGGAAGAGTGTTGGGGAAATTACTCCTCCTTGAGGTACCCCCTGATGGAGCAACACTTTTCTGCTCTGCAGACCGTCAAGAGTGACTCTAGTTCTCCCGTTATGCAAGTATGACTGGATCCATTTCATCATGTTGCCTTGGATTCCACTTCTCCTAAGTTTTGCAATGAGGCCATCTTTCCACACCTTGTCAAAGGCCTGCTTGAAGTCGACCCAGATCGTTAGGACCTTTTTCTTCTCCTGAAAGGCATCTTCTATTGCTTGAGACAAGTAAGTAACTTGGTCTTCTATACTGTAGCATTCTCTAAATCCAGCTTGTTCCGGCACCAGGATCTGCTCAGACTCTAAATACCATTTCAATCTGTGGTTGACTATTCGCTCCATAGTCTTCCCAACACAGCTTGTGAGACTGATTGGCCGGTAACTTGCAGCCTCGGTCTTACATTTCCCTTTCTTTAGTATGGGTATTGTGATGGCTTCTCTCCATACTTGGGGTACCGTTCCTTTCAACCAGCTGTGGTTGAATATCTCAAGCAGTTTTGTCTTTGCTGCTGAGCTCAGATTTACTAGCATTTCGTTGCTGATTTTGTCTGGGCTGAGTGACTTTTGAAACTTAAGCTTGGAAATAGCCTTCTGTAGTTCTCCTAGTGTGATGGGTTCCCTCATTGGGGCAGGAGTATCTGTCTGTCCCATGGTTGCCAGTATTTCTTTTCTTATCTCTCTCTGATGATCTATGTTAATGGGTAAGTTGCTTTCTGAACTGTATCTTCTAGCAAACAAGTCTGCAGCTTGTTTTCCTCTGAAAAGTTTGCCACTTTCATCCAATGTGATAGTCTGCCTAGGTGAGGAACGCTCTTCATTTAGAGACTTGACTAATCTCCAAAGTTTCCTGCCGTCTTTCTCAAGGTTCAGCGATGCCGTTTTAGTTCTCCAGCTTTTCCGTTTTTCTTCTAGCTTTGTTCTCTGAAACTCTGCTACAGCCTTTTTCCATTTGTTGTGAGTTTCAAGTGAAGGCTGAGACTCTGCGTCCTTTCTAGCCCTGTCCATAGCTTCCTGACGTTCTTGGAGTGTGCTGGACCAGTATGGTATGTAGTTACGCCGGCATCCTTTGGGAATGGTTTCTTTTGCAGCTTGTAGTATGCATCTGTTGAAGTCTTTTACCACTTCATTAATGTCTCTGTTCTGTACCTTGAGGGTAGACAGCAGCGTGTTCACCTGATGCCTGAATAAACCCCAGTTGGCTTTTTTGTAGTTCCATCTTGTAATGGCTGGGCCTGTACTGAGAGTTGCACTCTGGACAGTAAGAAAGATTGGGCGATGGTCGCTTCCCCCTAGTTGGTCTCCTACTTCTCTACTAATAGATCCAGCTATATCTGGTGTGGAGAAGGCAAGATCTGGTGTTGAAGTTGTGTGCCATCCTCTGGAGTAGAAGGTAGAAGTATCTGTGGCATTATTGACTAGGATTAGGGAGTGATCATCTTGCCAAGTTTCAACCTCTTCACCTCTGTGATCCAGATGGTTATAGCCCCAGCTCTGGGAGTGGCTATTAAAGTCTCCAACTGCTATAAAGTTGGTGGCTGGTACCTGTATAGAGCTGAGACTCAGGGGTTTGTTGTTCGGACAGTAATAGTTCAGGAGTTCTATTTCCATCTTGTCTACCTTTATCTGCAACAGCTGATATTCTGCTCCATCCATGTAGGTTTTCCTTTCGTGTGCAGGAATGTTATTCCTTACAAGAGTAAGTACTCCTCCTTTTCGTCTATCTTTTCTGTCGGATCTGAAGCATTGATATCCCCTTATTTTAAAGGTTTGATCTGCTTTCAAGTGAGTCTCTTGGATACAGCAAACACTGACTTGCTTCTCATACAAGATGTTTTCCAGCTCTGTCTTTTTGCTGTATCCAGCCTGCTTGCTGTTCACTCCCTCTGCATTCCAGTGCATCATGACAAGTGGCACTCTGGGTTTCTCTTTTTCTGTTTTGTTTTGGTCAGTAGTTCTCCTCCGCCGTCTGCTGACTCCACAAGACGGTCTAGAGGGTCCTCCAGTAGCTGAGGGTGGGCTCTGTCGAGGCTCAGAGCCCGGCACTGCACCTGCCTGGTGGAGCTCCACAGGGCGAGCACCAATACGAGATTTATTTGACGGTGTACTCTCCATAGAAAAAAAAAAGCGAGTTGCGTGATACTGTGGTTTCCGGTGCGCCTTCTGGCCCAGTATCTATGACTTTAGCACCTGTTCAACGGGAGAGTGGGCTCATCCCTAATCTGTTTATGTTCCCAGTAGTAGACTATTCGCAAGCAGCCTGGGGGTGTCACTGCTCTGCGCGGACCTTGTTTACCGAGGCGGCGTCCGAGCTCGTATGGTGAAAATATGGTTGCGTTATCTTCTAAATATCCCTGTCTTTCCCATGGCTTTTCTGCCATCCTGCAACTTTGAGTCAGGGAGTTCTGAGCTCCAGTCTCTTTCCCAGGCATTTTATCCTGGCCTGGCACGCATACAGAGGACCCCACTTCTGGTTCTAAGTTAGCAGTTGGGGATAGGTGGGGTAGCACACTGTGCATTCCCCGTCATCCAGGGGGCTCTCCAACTATGCAGAGCTTGCACAATGCTGTGCTCTGGTTCTGGGCTCTCCCAAGGAATCCTCACGTCCTGCACAGAGCCACTTCCAGATACCCACCACCTGCTAACCCTCCATTGTAGAAATCTCCTGCATGCGGCCATCCAGTCAAGAGCCAGTATTAAGTCTGGTGCCCAAGTGATCCCCCCAAGCTCAGTGTGCAATGCTGGGTTCTCATCATGCTGCAACACAGGGGGGATTGTGATGCTCAGCCATCTCTCTCAACTCTGCACCGATAAGTGACATCGGGGACTTAACTGTGCCTTAGTACTGGGAGACCCCGTTTCCGGGTACACCACACACAGCCAATTGAGGCAACGGTCGCCGTGGGTGCCTCTCTTGCCAACTCCTCAATATACTTCCTCTTGTCTCTTTTGATACTTCTTTTAACTTCTTTGTTTGCTTCTGTGTACACTTCTTGAGCCTTGGCTTTGGAACTTCTGGTTTTGCTTGTGTTTAAATCTGCTTTCTTTGATTATTATTATTATTAGCATAATTCGTTTTATCGTACAAATGTAAACAAACAGGCAGACTAAATACAATTTGTATGGTAAGTAATATACAGGGTGGACATAAAGTCTGGAAACATAGGCAACATTATTTTATTCTGTTACAGACAATGCAGTTGATGAATCATCAAGGTTAAGAGTTAGTTAAGACTGTTGGAATTTGGCATCAGACGTCTTCTTCTTCTTCTTGCGATCGCATCTTTGATGATTACACCGTCAGACGAGTTCTCATGATGAATTCGACTGTTGTTTGAAGTTCCTCTTTAACTCCATATAGCTTTGAGTTTAGTGTTGAGTCATTGGGCCAGTATATCTTTCTTAACTGGTCATACAGAGGACAGTCCTGTAGAACATGCTCAGCAGTTTGTTCGTTTAATCCACATGTGCACAGTGGTGAAGCAGACAATCGTAGCTTGTGCATGTGTTTATTCAGTTTGTTATGCCCTGTCCTGAGTCGAAAAATAGTTATCTGTTCCTGCCGGTCGAGAGTGTGATAGTCGTCTTTGGGTTGGTTCTGTTCTCTTCTGATAGTCTGGATAGCTCTCTTTTTCTCAAAGTATGTGACTTCATTATCTTCTTGTTCACATTCTCCTCCCTTTTTTGCAAGTTTATCTGCCTTTTCATTTCCGGGTACACCACAGCTACAGGAACAGTTAGCATTCACACTCTTCGACATATACTGGGGAAGACTGAGCACCTATGGGTTTGCCTGGAGTGCAATAATGTCAATTCTGTTCAACAGTCCTTTTACGGTACAGATTGAAGATGTCTTTGGTGAAAGACAAACGCATTGAATTGTGCATCGCTAATTAGGGACAACGCACTGAACATGCCATGTAATGTACTTGTACATATCATGTATTGTAATGTAATATCAACAAACCATTTATAACGCATGTTCGCCTAAGTTTCCAGACTGTATACACAGCGTAGACAGCGCAGATTACGCTGGATTGGCCTTGTCCGCCACACGGAAGATGATCGCATCCCCAGTGATATTTTCTGCGGACAACTGGTAGGTAGCAAAAGAACAGCTGGACGACCGTAGCTGAGGCTGAGATTCAATGATGTGTGCAAGAAATGAAGGCAGTGGATATCAATCCAGCACCGCGGGAGGACAATACCGTCAATTGCACCAAGCTACATTGTTCCCTACGGCGCCACGTCAGATTTGGTGAGATCTTAGAAAACGCCAGAGAATTTACAGTCTGGAAAAACAACAAATGTAAGGTACTTTATGGAAGAAAGAACACTATATACCCAAATTATAACCCATATGGGGTTGAACCGGGTATACCATGCACAAAAACAAAATTTCAAGGTTTGTGCAAAGTCCTAAAATCAACAACAACAAGCTCTTGAAACAAGCAGAAGAAAACCGGCCATTGCAAACTGAGATACCATCAGTTCAACAAACTGAAAATTTGACAGACAGATGTGTGTCCATGTGGGGAGGACGAACAGACAGATGTGTGTCCATGTGGGGAGGACGAACAGACAGATGCGTGTCCATGTGGGGAAGACGAACAGACAGTAGAACACGGTACTCCAAAACTGTCGACTCCACGACAGGAGCAGGGTAGCAGCGTGGCCTTCTTGTTGTTTGTTCCGATCCCCACGGGTTCAAGTTATTCACTCTTTTACCCTTGCAACAAAATTTGGGGTATTGGTTTTGGGCTTTCTGCAACCCCAGAGAATTTCCCCGACTCAGCGGGCGCAGCTGGCGAAGGTCACGCGTGTGTGCAATGCCACAAGAAGGATGGTTCTCTACCCTGAAAAGGGGGTCATTGTGAGGCGGTGGCGCTTCTACCTCCTTGCCAAAAAGACGCCGTCTGAACAGACACACACAGCTCTGCCCCATCTGAACTGGGAGGGCTCGTCACCAGGAGCGCCACGCACAGTCCTATGGGGGCAGCGTTGATCGTTACTGGAGCGTGGCCTTCTTCAACCCAGTTGAGGAAGAAACTATATGGCGATGAGAGAAACCTGAGACGGACTGCCAGCTTATAAGACAGATAGATGTGGTCAGGGCCGTAGATACGGGGAGTGTTTCGAACCCCCCCCCCCCCCCCCCCCCATTTAGGGTTTGGTGAAAAACATTTGTGGGGAAATTATACTGTACCAAACATTTACTACCTGTCTTGTCTCCTACTTCTTTATTTCTCACGAGTACCTGAAACATACCTTTGTGTATTATTTATTTACTGTTTACAGGCCTCGGGTTTCCCTCCTTATTTGTTTAAATCTTTTAGGGAGCAGTCATATTCTTTCTTTGTCTTTCCAGTGACCTACGGGAACTACGCGGGTTATCTAACTACTACGGTTTATCCCGAAATGCCCCGTGTTTCTTTTGTACTGCAAAAGGGACCTCGATATCACTTTTAATTTTTGTCTTTACTTTACTTTATGTGGTAAACTTCTAAATACACTATCTAAATTAGGATATAACAGTATAGTGCTTAAAGTCAAAGATAGGAAAGTACTAAAAATTTTCGGCGAGAATCGTAAGTTGTCGCCTACGCCTTCAGCGTATTATTTGATAACGCAATGGCCGAACCAAAAGGGTACCCTACTTTTCAAATTCGTCATTGAGACAAACGTTCCACTTCCCTAGGTCAACTAAGTATTTGCCTAAATACACTGCAGAGGGGAGGGGAAACGGAGAAAACCCAACGCAAATCACGTCTCACATTGTTCTAAAAATAAAACTACTTGCTAGTATTGTCTTAGGCGGTTTTTCAAATTACGATGAAAAAGTTAGAAAAAGTGGACACTACGATCAGGAAAACACGCTTAGCTCTTATTGCGAATGACATAAACTCTCGTAATTAGCTTGAAAGTACATGAGAAAACAATTGAACGGGAGGTAGTTTAAAAATCAACAACTAACTTACTTACTTACTTAGTCGTTCCCCTTCTACCGTGAGGTGTAGAGGTTTGGAAGAGAGAGCGCCAGACCATTCTATCAGCTGTCTTCTTCCTGGCCTGGTTCCATTCTAGCCCTCGGTTCTTCAAAGATTGTCTAATGTTGTCCTCCCAGCGGACTCTGGGTCGTCCTGGAGGTCTGGATCCCTGGCTCTTTGTTTCCCATGCTTGTCGTGGTAGCCGATCTTCTCCCATTCTGCAGACATGGCCAAACCATCTTAGTTGGGACTGTTCTATTTGGGTCTGCAGCGGATGGGATTTTAGGCCTTGACGGATCGTCTGGTTGCGGACCATGTCTCTTCTTGTTACTTCAACCACTTTCCTCAGATACCTCATTTCTGAGGTTTGGATCTGGCTTTTGTGGGTTGTAGTCATTGCCCACGACTCGCATCCATATGTCAAGACTGGGACACAGGTGGAGTGGTATACAGCCATCTTCGTTTTCTTACCAACCTCTTTCTTGCTGAGGAATCCACGATTTATGGCCTGAAAAAGTCTCCCAGCCGCTGCTTTTCGAGTGGCCAACTCTTCTTTGATGCCTCCCTTTCGGTCTATAATAGCTCCGAGATATTTAAAGTGGTCGACCTGCTCCAGGACCTGTTCTCCCAACTTAATCTGATGTTTTCTTTCTTCTCGTGATATCACCATGGATTTTGTTTTAGAGCTGCTTATGACCATCCCTCTCTTCTCCAGCTCTTCCTTCCAGACTTGCAACAACTAACATGGAAAAAAATATGGAATATTGAACCAAACCGCTTAGCCCCATAAAAATCATATATTCGTGTACCTGAAGACTTGCTGACTAAGAATATGTAGTTAGCAGGGCCGGCTCTACCGACGGCGTAACACGTGCATTAGCACGGGGCGGCAAGCTTTGGGGGGCGGCAAAAAATCTTTTTACTTATTTTTACAATCCCGCCAAAATATTCCGCCTGGAAGCATCGCTGGTGTAATGGTTATCACACTGCGCTAGCGATCAGGTGTTCAAGCCCGGGCGCAGGCATTTGTAAGAGTGTCATCGACCAGGATTTTGACTGAATAACCTGAACGGCCCCTGAAATAAACCCTCTGTGGATGGTGTCGCGGAGTGTTTGAAAGTTTCATCTAGATTATTCTAAAATTCCTTACTTTTCTATTCCTTCACATTTTGTCTGTTTTGTTCAAAGAAATATTTGCACCTGCGATCTGTTCTTTAGCTGTTTTTCAAGTCTTCACTAATAGTTCTGCCATACGATCCTAATGATAGCTTCTCCTCCTACAAAGGCAGTAAAAGGTATTTCTTTAGAGACGTCAGTACAATTTATTGGCTTGGTCGAAACCACAGTTGTTCCAAGAATATTATTTTTCCATGTTCAGTGGTCAACTGAAGACCGCCACGATAAATTTTCCGGCATGGCTGAACGGGAGACGGGAATTAATTAACTTGGCGTGGGAATCAGGAGTTTATTTTTTTATCGACTGTTCTATGTTGGCGGTTCGAATGTTTCAGTTGTTTTGGAGTGTGCATTCAAGGAAGTTACAGTGATAAATAAGTTTTTTAAACGTTTTATGGAAATGAGTACAGTGCTTCAGCCTCCATTCATTACTAAATAATACACTTTATTGTAGGGTTTATTAAAACAGTTTTAATATTCAAATAGATATAATGTCCGATAAAAGAAAAAAACTATCAGGTGCTGAATATCGGAAACGGAAACTGGAAAAAGAACGCGATATTCAAAAACATAGCTGGGCTTTACATAAATATATAAAAAGTGAAACAGCTGAGGTAGGACAGAAGAAAATAAGCAAATGTGCCGAAACAAATGATTCTGAGCTCATGGCAAGTACTTCTAACTCGGACCCCAGTAACGTAGATATTACTAACAATGTCAAAAATGAGACTGATTTGACTGTTTCCAATTCCAGAGATTTAAGTGATGAACTTAAGAGGTACACTGATCCGGCAAGATGGAATCCTTCTTTAAGCGATACCGAAAGACTGGAAATCGTAAAAAAAGGCCTGCCAGAGAGACCAAAAAATGAGTTCGTTTTTCCGCGCAGCTCTAATGGTCGGAAATTTTCCCTAAATTTTTACACTAGGGAGCTAAGCAATGGAGAACATATTAATCGATCATGGTTAGTGTATTCAAAAGAAAAAGATTCTGTATTTTGTTTCTGCTGTAAGTTGTTTTCCTGTAATAAAATGTCACTCACTACTGATGGCTATAATGATTGGGGTCATTTGTATGTGTATCTTAATGAACACGAAAAATATAAAAACCACTTGGAGTCCCATACAAAGTGGATTGAATTATCGTCCAGGCTTAAATCAGTACAGACAATTGATTCAATGCAACAAGAGTTATTAAATTCAGAAGTTCGACACTGGAGGAGCATAATAGAACGCCTAATTGCTATTGTCCAGTTCTTGAGCCAACAATGCTTGCCATTTCGTGGAACATCTGATAAATTATATGACCCTAACAATGGAAATTTTTTAAAGCTTCTTGAACTGATTGCCAGATTTGATAGTGTTATGTGTGAACATTTAATGAGAGTAGCTCGTGGATTGACCCAACATTACCTTGGGAAAAACATTCAAAATGAATTAATTGCTCTTCTCTCTGGAACCATAAAAAAAAAGAAATAATTTCTATGGTGGAGAAAGCTAAATATTATAGCATAGTTGCGGACTGTACTCCCGATGTAAGTCACATTGAACAATTAACACTAATTGTAAGATTTGTTAATACGAATCCAGATGATATCAACATTCATGAGCATTTTCTTGGTTTCATTGCTGTAGAAGCCACTACAAGCTCAGCGTTAACCGAATACATTCTAAGAAAATTGTCAGACATGATATTCCAATCGCAAACATGCGTGGCCAGGGATATGACAATGGATCAAATATGAAAGGAAAACATTCAGGAGTTCAACAACGTCTTATGGACTTGAACCCGAGAGCTTTTTATATCCCTTGCTGTTCTCATTCTCTCAACTTGGTGGTCAATGATGCCGCGATGTCATCTAGAGAAGGGGTTTTATTTTGTGAAACGGTTCAGAAATTGTATGTGTTTTTCTCAGCGTCAACACTGCGTTGGGGAATCCTTAAGAAACATATTACAACTCTAACGCCCAAGCCACTAAGTACAACTCGCTGGGAATCTAGAATCGAGGCCATTCGTCCTTTAAGATATTATATTGAGGAATTTTATGATGCATTGATAGAAATTGCTGATGACGAGTCAGTAGACAAAATGGCGAGACATGAAGCTGAAACGCTTGCCCTAAAACTCAGAGATTTTAAATTTTTATGTTGTCTGGTTATATGGCACTATGTTTTAAACGAAATTAATGTTGCTAGTAAACTGTTGCAAAGCATAAAAATGGAATTGACTAGTGCCATAACAACTTTGAGAAATGTTCTCCAGAGCCTTAAGAATCTCAGAAATGATAAATCATTTCACAATTTTCTTGTTGATGCTACAACATTAGCTGAGAAAGTTGAAGCTGATCCTGATTTGATACCAACGTTTAAATGTACTAGAGTGCTCGGCAGAAAAAGCAACACAACTATGAAGCAAGAGATGAACCTATTTTAGATCCCAAAACTAAATTCAAAATTGAATTTTTCTTTTTTATTATTGATGTTGCAATTAATTCTATTGAAGAAGGTTCGAGCAATTGGAACATCACAGTTCACATTTTTTTCTTTTTATATAACATCCCTAAATTGAAATCTGAGATGACAAATGAGCTCTTAAACAAATGTAGAAACCTAGAAAGCATTTTAACACATCAAGAAAATAGAGACATTGATGCCATTGAGCTATGTGATGAACTGAAAGTAGTATCCAACTTAGTACCAGAAAATACACCGCCAATTGAAGTTCTTTATAACTTTGCCGGTAACGGTAGCAAGTGGTGAGCGTAGTTTTTTCAAAACTGAAGCTTATTAAAACTTATTTACGCTCAACAATGGCCGAAACTAGATTGGAAGGACTTGCCATGATTTCAATTGAACATGAAATCGGTCAAAGATTAGACTACGCAGACCTTATTTCTGCTTTTGCAAATATGAAAGCAAGAAAAGTGTCTTTTTAAGCAGTATATACTTCAAACCATATAAATTCAAATAATGTGAAAATAGTGCTAAAAACTATAACATGTACATACTACAGTTAAGTGTTTGTGACTCAGCAGTTCATCGTTCCACATGAGAATAGCATGCCCTATATGTAAGTAATGTAACTACATTTATTTCATATAATTGTCTAATAAAGTCAATCTTTTATTTTATGATTATACAGTATTTTCATCAATTTATCAATACATTATTATTAATGGTACTGTTTAAAATTAGGCTAATGGTCATGAAATTAATGTTGAAGCTTGTTTAATAACATGATGGTTTCAAAAATTTCAAACGTTAATTTGAGGTTGGGCTGGGGCGGCAAGGTATGGTATTGCACGGGGCGGCAAAATTCCTATGGCCGGCCCTGGTAGTTAGTTATCTAAATAGTCCATTAGATAATCAAATATTGGGGATAATACATAGAGAATCGGAGATACTGTCAGGTCAAGTCATATCTGCTTAGATTGGATAGCATATTTTTGGGGGGAAAAAATTAGGTGAAAGATAGGCTAAGATAGTACGATGAAGGGGATTGGGTGGAATTTGAAGTGAGGCGAAATATTATTGGCCGACCTCGTACTAAACATATATTACCCGAGTAACGTAGTAGAAAGTTGAATTGTATTTTTGAAAGGCTTTGTTTACAAGTGAAATAAGGATATTCATTGGCCAGAGTAGTTGATATTGGGGAAAAAGCATTAGGTGAGGACGCCATTTTATAACAAAATTATGCCAAGGAGCGATGAGAGCAGGCTTGTGCTGTGTAAACAATATTTCTCAAAAGCCTGGACAGAACGGCAGATCGAAAGTGTGCCAGTCATCGTTCACTTGTGTATTTCATTGAATAAATGTGGTAAGATTGACTTTATTAACATGTATCTAGAATAAAAATTGAATGTGAGATAATAATGTACGACTATAAGTAAGTGGGTCTGTAGCAAACTTAGGCAGAGCGTAGAGATTGATCCACCATGTGGTAGACTATCAGAGAGGTGTTAGACTACAAGAAAATATGTATGATTGTCATCAAGGAGCATAACACCTATCCTATTGTATAGAACAGATTACAGCTGGAATTGCAGTGGCGTTGTAACTATTAGGGGAGAGGAATACTGGTGTACATTGTCACATCAAAAGATAATGGTGGCATAGGTTGGCATAAAGCTATGACCCTTTTCGTTTGTTTGTAATGTACCTGTACTTAAATGTGGAATAGTATTGTATACTAGGTATAAAGAAGGATGCATAACCTTCACATTTCAGGGTCCTGGGTACTGACGTTAATGTAGTACCAAACGCTTGAGAACTGCTCGATTCAGGACTCTGTCTGTATACTTCGAGCCCATGCTAGTTGCCATTGCCTATCAAACAGGTGGAACAGATTGTCAAGCGAGCAGAGGAAACGATCTACCTGTATTCTCCTGCCAAGTTAAGTTCTTGTTCTGCACCTGGCAGCTCAACTTAAAAGAACTAGAAAGTGATAGTGAAGAAAACTGTGAATAGTTATTAATATTTCCACAAGTGACAAACGAAAACAGACATAACTTAAAGGGAGTGATTATAACCAACAACCTATTGATTGATACCAGTATTACCTCAAAGTAGAAGAATACAACTATACACTTATATTAGAATAATATTGTATGTATGGACAGAAGATCTACTGTGTTATTGGACTGTTGTAAATGATTCTTTTGAGTTCACTTTGGATTGTCAGTCCTGGTTCAAAATAAATTAGAATCAGGATAATAAATTGTAAAAAATTCTATTTACACAAATTTCAACCACTGTCTTAAATAAGATAGCCTTTTAAAGTGTCGTTTGTATGTTATTGTTGTAATACTGTTGGTTGTTGTGGATAATAAACTATTTGTTTGTATGTTAGTTGGTTATTGCACATTACACTCTACATTCATAACCCTAGACACTACACGAAGTCATTTTAATAATAATATAGATTAATTTTGAATGAGATCAAAAGGGTGGTAGCGGAAAGGTACTCTGAAAAGTTTACAATACTAATTGTTAAATTCAGAGACCTTCATAGCTGATCTAATTTAATACAATAATAATACATAACAATAATTCATAACATCAAAACCCACCACACTTTACTTTACTTTTTTCTTCCATTGTTGCCGTGAAGCTGAAATTTGCGTTCCCGATGCAAGTGTGTCGCCTTGGCTGCTGTAAGTCCGTGTTGTTGTAGGATGTCTGTGATGTTGTCTATCTATCTAGTGTGTCGCCTTGGCTGCTCTAAGCCCGTGTTGTTGTAGGATGTCTGTGATGTTGTCTATCTATCTAGTGTGTCGCCTTGGCTACTGTAAGCCCGTGTTGTTGTACGATGTCTGTTATGTTGTCTAAATATCTAGCGTGTCACCTTGGCTGCTGTAAGCCCATGTTGTTGTAGGATGTCTGTGATGTTGTCTATCTATCTAGGGTGTCACCTTGGCTGCTGTAAGCCCGTGTTGTTGTAGGATGTCTGTTATGTTGTCTATCGATCTAATGTGTCACCTTCGCTGCTGTAAGCCCGTGTTGTTGTGGGATGTCTGTGATGTTGTCTATCTATCTAGTGTGTCGCATTGGCTGCTGTAAGCACGTGTTGTTGTAGGATGTCTGTGATGTTGTCTATCTATCTAGTGTGTCGCCTTGGCTGCTGTAAGCCCATGTTGTTGTACGATGTCTGTGATGTTGTCTATCTATCTAGTGTGTCGCCTTGGCTGCTGTAAGCACGTGTTGTTGTAGGATTGTCACGAAATGGATTTAAGACTAAAGGCTGTCTACATATAGTGACAAGACATTAGTGAGAAGAAAGACTGAAATGATAGATTCAGATGAAAAATGACAGTGCAAATGTGAAAGTGAGACCATTGGCTCCGAGGTTCAGAACCGAAGTTGATTCTTTCCTCACCACTTCGGACGTCTTAATTGCTATGGCCTCGACCACCTCTAGCTACCCTAAGGGGATAAGGTTCAATTATGATTCACGTACACCACAATACAGACAACAGATAGCTACTGTACAGTAATTAAAATGACTGATTCCAGCTCTAATTTCCAAGTTTTATTTACACCTATAAACAAAACTCAAATACATGTTAAATACATAAAAATGCAGTGTAGGCACTCCTGAAAAAAAAATAAATTCAGGAAAAAATTACAAATGTTGTATCATCAAAACCCAACTCTTCACCCCCAAGTTTCACCTGTATGGAGAGAGAAGGTAAGATTAAATGAAATAAACTACACTGCATTGGGTGGGGTCTCAGACGCCGAGCCTCCACTCCAAACTAGGTATTCTAAACTCTAATATAAACTCTAAGTACACAATCAGCTGGATCTACTATGAAGTGTCCACACCAACTCTGCACAGACTTCGTTTCTACACAACCTATCCTGAAAATCTCCTGAACACAGCTAACTGCACCTCTACACTTCAACAGCTGTTCTCTGCTATGATCTTCACAAAACTATGTCTCAGTTCTGTCTTTCTGGTCTACTACCTGTAGGCTACACTTCAGCAACTGTCCTCTGCTCTAAAATCTGTGGAGAGGATTTTGACCCTGTTGCTCCCCACAATTCTTGAAATTGACGACTAGGTTTCACCACTGGCTTCTGGAAAAACTACGATTTGGTAGCTGGTTTGGCTGCTACCACTCTGGATTTACCTGCCCGCTCCCTATTCTAGGTTCGGGCCTTCGGCGTTATTATGGCCGGGACGAATCGAAATAAATTTACAACCACGCTGGCAACTTGCCGATTTGCGGGTGTAAGAAGATTGAGCATCAGAGCTCCGGATTTTCCACCAAAATCCCTTTCAACTGGAGAATGTCTTCCCTGCCTTGGGAAAACGTATTTTCTTTCGCTCCGTCCGCCACTGGCAATTAACGCACGACTTTGCGTGTCGGCGAATGCCACAACTTTGCCGTGGGAGAAATTTTGTGGTATCAAAAATTCTGCTCTTCCCCACACAAAAGCCGATACCTGCTGTTTAGACAAAAAAAACAACAGCTAAACACACAGTAATAATATATTTCGAATAACAAATAACTCCCTTACTCTTCAACACGTAACTCCCCTCTCTTCACTCTCCCCGAGTCAAAATAAACATTGGCTAACCCCGATCTTCCGTTCTCCATGACTGGTTACAATCACAACAGTTTTTCACTGAGGACCGAACTGTCTAAAATACTCTGGCCCACTTCTCGCTGACACTGGATGCAGCAAAATGTTTAACACAAAATAACTAGACCTCTCTAGGAATTCCTAAAATTCCCGTCAATATTAAATCACATTTAAAAATGATAATAGAAATATTATTCTCTTAAAAAATTACATCTCCCGTCTACAGAACAACAATGCACAATCGATAACGTATAACCCTGTTAGATGCTAGCATATACATACTGCTTACATAACCCCAGGTTATCAAATTGAAAACCCCGTAGTTACAAACACGTGATTACAATTCTACCACCACGTGCTCCTGCATACTTATTCATAATGACAGCACCCACGTGCTTCTCTCCCCCTCACCCCCTCTGAACATCGTCTCGAATAAATATTCCGTAACCCACGCACGTGCTACAAATTACACCTCTTTCACTCCCGTCCACAGATAGATGTGTAACAATATATATAAATACTAGCAGCATTACATTCTTAATAAAATCACACCGCCATTCTGCAATTAATTATAAATCGCAGATGCGGGTTTCTCTACAGACCTGCTTTGCAATAATACAAAGCACGCCCACGGCAACTCAACTTTTAAACCCAGCTGAAATACCGCTATTCCCTCAATAAGGAATTATTATAGACCTCTTAAGTTTCTCATGTCTATCACTCAGATCGTATTTGATGGCTCTGGCATTAAGAATTAACATTAAACTTAAACTGCCCAAAGAAACTGAACTGATCGGCCTAGGCCTAGAAAAATTAAATAAAGTCCCACGCAAAAATTATGCTTACCAAATTCGAATTCCCACTGAAGGCGAACCGACTTGTTTCGGGTACCAGCTGGCAATTACATTAGAGAGAACTAGAATTAAATTACGGCCCTATTTATAATCATCTAACAAACAGCACGCTGACCTCATGACGTCATATACGCGGCTTTTGTTCCTAGCCCAATGATTTCAAATGCCGTTATATCTCAGCCAATCAGAATTGTAAACAATTCTGATGCAACCGGTACTGCTAGACAAAGAAACGGGATTAAGCTCTGCCCTCTACTGCCAACTGAAGCAAAATAGCAGATATATATATATATATATATATATATATATATATATATATATATATATATATATATATATATCTATATATATATATATTGTCGTGAAATATTCTAATCCACATATATAAATTATCAGGTAAATATAAAGCCTAACAAATAAATTCTAATAAAGAAAAGAGCAATGGTAAAATAACAGTGCTGTCACAAGGAATGTACTCGAAATCCCCCTTTGTTTTATGCTTCGTCTGCAAATTGTAACGTTTCCACGTTAAATATAAGCCACTGCATAAATACAAGCGTTTCCACAACACATTAAAACGGGTATTGCATTTCTAAGAAAAACATTGAGAGGCAGACTGCGTAATGACCTAAATTAATCCTAACATTAATTATATTACGTTACCAAAACGAACGAACAGATGGACTCAAATAGAAAGAGAGAGGGGCGAATGAAAATCAGGAACGCATGCAAAATTGAACACGCGTCTCGCTATTAATGCCACCCCAACAAGCGTAACGCGATACACACTTACTACTATCACGCGTGTAAGGCCACATGCACTAACTTTTTTCGGACGGACAGTGATAAAAACACTAACCTTCCCAGAGTTAGGTTTTTAAATCCTGAAAAACTCTTATTAGAAAAGATGACAATAGATGGGTTTACGTTTGAAAACATTACAGTACCCAGACAGCACATCTTCGAAACAGGAGGTAGAAGAAATTGCATATTTTGAACGCAGCCACTTAGCTCTTTTAAATTTGTATATTTGGGTTCCTTAGGGCTTGCTGACAAAGAATATGTAAAACGTTACGCAAATAGTCTAGGAATTAACAAGTTATAACCAAAATAAAATAGTGGGGATGCCTGACAGCATGAAATCATTTCTGCTCATAAAATTTTTTTTATAACGTGTTTGAAAAAAACCTTGCGTACGGAAATAGCCTACCATGTAAACTCCAAATTGATTGGAGCGCAACAAATATAAGACTAAACACGATTGGTCGGACTATAAATACTATCTTTGGTTGTTAGGGGAGACGTAGGAAGGTAAAATTTTTTCAAACACTTGTCGAAACGTGGCTCCATTGGCCAGACTCGCTGATATAATCACTTAGGAGCGTTAGTTCGAGACCACTAGTTCAAATAAGCTTGATAAAGCAACAGTGCGTTGAAGCCAGCTCATATTTTTGCTAAATAAAAGCCTGGAACATAAGCAGATGGGAATTTGTGCCAGTATTTGTGCCAGAATGCATTGCTAGACAACGTATCTGTGTATTTCCATGAATTGTGGTAGGTTTGAAATATTCAATATCTTTTAATGAAAATTGAATGTGAATTGTTAATTTATGCCTGTATTTATGTGTAGTTCAGTAGCAAACATGATGTAAAGCCTATAATGCTCCAGCCTGAACAGAAGGTGTCGGAGGAAAGTAAAACGGCATGGAATGGCCAAACAGTACACTGACACCTAGATGATTGACTAGAAAGAAATAATGCTGGAAGTGCAGAGGCGTAGTAACCATTAAGGAGGTTAATACTGGTATAAAGTATTTCAGATGTAGCTGACAGTTGGCCTAACGCTCTGAACTCAATGTTTGTGATGTATTGTGCTCAGTGTAGAACTAGAGTATCAATTAGTTATGAAGTAGAAGGTACATCCTTCTTGCTTTCAGGGATCGTGGTCTTGATGGTACTGAGCAGCACCTGGTCAGAGCTTTGCTGAATCCAGAGTCGGACAGCATACTCCTTGGTCCATTTAGCTATCAGTGAGGTGTCTCCAGAGCACAGGGGAGAAATCGAGCAGAGGAGTCTTTTCCTGCCGCCATCACGCAAGATAAGCTGATGTGGCCAGCTGAGCTCAAAATTATGTACCCCCATCTTAAAATAACATTGTAACATAAACTTAAGAGGGGAAGTAAATTGTTTTAATATCAGGAACTGAGAACATCTCCAATACTAGTTCCAATAAAGACAAACTATTGAAGTCATGATGACAAATACCAACAGAGCTTGAACAAAACAAAACCAGTATTACCTCATATTACTACTACACAACTGACACACATAGGATACTTTTAATAATATATGTCACTACAATATTCATATTGAGAAATTCTGTACATATAACTTGTAATTAAAATTGATTGTGATTCCTGGTTCCCTTTGTATTTGAATCAGGACACATATTCATTCATGACAGCAATGAATACATATTGTTATTTGAAAAGTTATCAGTGACTCCTTTAAGATATCCTTGTAGAGTGTTTTATGTATGTGAGTGTCACAGTGTTGTCAAGTGTGGTGGAATAAATTAAATTGTTTATCTGTCTGTTGTTGTTATGACTTACACTTCATCATACACATACCCTAGACATACAACGTAGTCATCACACTATTCCAGAATAATTCTGACTGAGATATATATATATGTGGCAGCAAGTAAGGTTATCTATAATACACTACTCTTATTAGATATAGATACCTTCACAGCTGATCTCAGTCAGTACACTAAGTCCCCTATAAATATTTATAACCTCCCACTTCACCACATATATTGGGGTCTCGCTCTTGGGATTTTGAATCTTTACCTATTAAAAATATTGGGGGTAATTCACTTCAGGGAATAATAAGAATTAAAAGGTATCCTTGGGTGGAATTAAATAAGGTTGAGCTCACGGTGCCTGTGTTGTCCATTAGATATATATTTAGAGATTAAATTGTTGGTTAGACATTGTATAAATTTACCTGATAGACAATGGCGGACCTGGCCAAATTTCGATCTGCTGCTGTTCAGACTGCAAAAGAGTTAGGATTAGATGGGCAAGTTATGGTTGCCTATGTCACCACGGAATGTGACAAATTTATTGAACGCGAAGAAAGAAGGTTTGAAGCCGAAAGAAAGTTAGAGGCTGAAAGGGAAATTAAGAAGTTACAATTTGAGGCTGAGGCTGAGACTAAGAAGTTGCAGGCTGAGGCTGAGACTAAGAAGTTGCAGGATGAGGCTGAGACTAAGAGGTTGCAGATTGAGGCTGAGGCTAAGAAATTGGAAGCAGAAGAAAGAAGATTGACTGCAGAAAGGGAAGCAGAAGAAAGAAGATTGACTGCAGAAAGGGAAGCAGAAGAAAAGAAATTAGCTGCAGAAAGAGAAGAAAAGAAATTAGCTGCAGAGAGGGAAGCAGAAGATAAAAGATTACAAAGGGAACATGAGTTACGACTAAGGGAGTTCGAGTTTCAAGGCCATGCTCCTGAAAATGGTGCCAGTCCCTTTGCCTCTGATGCCACTGCTAGCCAAGGAGCCTCAACCTCAGCTATGAATTTTCATTTAGATCATTTTGTTGAGAAAGACGATGATATAGAGAGCTACCTAAATAGGTATGAACTATTAGCTACCACATATGGGTTAGAGAGAGAAAGGTGGAGCTTAAAGTTATCTCAGGGACTTCGTGGGGCAGCTTATGAAGTTTTTGCAAAAATGAGCAGAGGTGATCAGGAAAATTATGACATGCTAAAGCAGGATCTTTTGTTAAGATATGAAAAGAATGCAGAATTCTATAGGAAAAAATTTAGGAATGCTAAACTACTGTCAGGTGAAACCTATCACCAGTTCTCTGCACGAATAGAGACATACTTGGAGAAATGGACTTCTCTGGGGAAAACCCAAGATCTTAAGAAAATGGTCCTTATAGAGCAATTAAGAGAGTCCATGGCTCCAGACCTGAGAAAGTTTCTCATGGAACAAGGTGCAGAGAGGCTGGGTGAGTGGTTAAATGTTGCTGAAAGGTATCAAGCAGCTCAAGCAGAGGTAACAGGTAATAAAAAGAAACAAGTGGATAACTTTAGGGCACCACAGAACTTTAATAAGATCCTAGGGATCAAAACAAAGGTAAGCACCAGTTTGATAGGCCACGGTATGAAAATAAAAATAAATTCCCACAATTCGATGAACGGAAATATGATGAAAGAAAATCTTTCAACCAAGGAAAAAGGTGGTGTAAGAATTGTCAGATGGACAATCATGACACTGACCGTTGCAGAAGGAAACCTGTGTATATGGCAACCCTTCAGGTCAGGTCGACCTCAAGACAGGAGGAGGATATTATGTTGGATACCACTCCAGAAGAGATGAGGAAGGCACAGGCTGGGGATAAAACACTCAAGCCTTGTTTCAGAAAATTGTCAACTTGTCATACAACTCCAGGCAAGGGAGATTTTTACATGAAAAACAAGTTGATGTATAGGAAGACTGGAGCTAGATCCAAAGGTCAGGGACAACTGGTACTTCCTAAAAGATATAGGGCAGACTTAATAAGGAGCCTACATGTGAAACCAGATGGGGACCATGAGAAGATAGGTACCATCATTCAAAAGGTGGCTCACAATTATTATTGGCCCAAAGCAAGATGGGACATTGAGAATTTTGTAGAAAGGTGTAGCATAGCACATGAGGGAACACCCACAAGTGGGAACATGGATCAGGACCTGGACACGCCACGGGGCAAAATTAGGCCTGATAATAAAAAGAAAAATAGATTTGATAAAGTGGACCAAATGGAATGGGAAGCCCCTTTTCACGGACAAGCTTCACTTAACTGTTTTACAATGGCCACTATGCGGAGAGTGCAAACAGATGTCTTACCCCAGGATAAGCCGAAAATCCCTCAATCGGACTTAGACAAACTGGAGGAAGAGGATGTAGAGAGGAAATCTCTCATCAAGAATTTTGAATGGGGAGAAAGCCCCAAAAGAAAAATTGGTAGCGGTCGTTTTGTGAATGATAATTCTGGGAGGAAAAATCATCACTATAAAGCTTCGAGTGGAAGAGACCATACCGGTGCATGGACAAATAGGTCCACACAATTAAAGGTCCACATGTAGCTTTGTTAAGAACGTGGACTGATGAAAAGGCAGAGGAAAACATTACATCTTCATACCAATATGTGAATGAGCTGACCACTCGTTTAAAAACTGGCTGGAAACTTGCCAATGAAAATTTGAAACAAGCCAGGAAGAAACATGCTGCCTATTATAACAGGAAGGCGAAATACAGAAATTTGGCTGTGGGAGAGAAGGTACTGCTTCTTTTGCCCGGGAGTCAGAATAAGTTACAAATTGGATGGCAGGGTCCATATACAGTTTTAGAGAAGGTATCTAGAACAAATTATAAGATAGATAAGAAGGGGAAAGAAAAAATCTATCATGTGAATCTCCTGAAGAAATATTTGGAAAGGGAACATCAGGAAGAGACACACTTGTTGACCTTGTCCATCGCCATGGAGATGAAAAAGGAAGCCCTCTGGAGAACATAGACTCTGTATAGATTACAGGAGACTGAATGCCATTACAGAAGGACAGGTGGATCCATTGCCGGATACAAATCAGCTGTTTGCCAGACTAAATAAGGCTAAATATTTCTCAAGGGTGGATTTGAGTAAAGGATAATATCAGATTCCAGTAAAACCTGAGATCAGACAAAATTGTTGGATGTAAACATTTCGGAGGAACGTAATGAATCCCTGAGTTGCCTCTTTGATTGAGGATATTCCGAATGTTTCATACAGGATAATAAGAAGATTATGGGATCCACTACGAAAACTCTGCTATCACCAGGTATATGTTATCTCCTCATAACGTACATTTTGAGGGAAATATAATGTTCTCTGGACATGTCATTGCGCAGACTCAGAGAAGAGAAATGGTGAATACGGGTTGCGAAGCAGCATTAAGACAAGCACTCACACTTGCGGCAGTTCAGTAACATAACCGAAATATATTATTGGTTGTAGAAGTCTGAGGCAGATTTCAAGAGTAGTGCCTACTCTGAATGGACCCAACTACATAAAACCATGATAGCACCACAGCAGAGTAAAGTCAAGTTGACTTACATTTATCTATGTGTATATAGAATAAAGGACTGACATGGGATGTCTGTTTTAAGAGGGGATGTGTCGTGAAATATTCTAATCTACATATATAAATTATCAGGTAAATATAAAGCCTAACAAATAAATTCTAATAAAGAAAAGAGCAATGGTAAAATAACAGTGCTGTCACAAGGAATGTACTCGAAATCCCCCTTTGTTTTATGCTTCGTCTGCAAATTGTAACGTTTCCACGTTAAATATAAGCCACTGCATAAATACAAGCGTTTCCACAACACATTAAAACGGGTATTGCATTTCTAAGAAAAACATTGAGAGGCAGACTGCGTAATGACCTAAATTAATCCTAACATTAATTATATTACGTTACCAAAACGAACGAACAGATGGACTCAAATAGAAAGAGAGAGGGGCGAATGAAAATCAGGAACGCATGCAAAATTGAACACGCGTCTCGCTATTAATGCCACCCCAACAAGCGTAACGCGATACACACTTACTACTATCACGCGTGTAAGGCCACATGCACTAACTTTTTTCGGACGGACAGTGATAAAAACACTAACCTTCCCAGAGTTAGGTTTTTAAATCCTGAAAAACTCTTATTAGAAAAGATGACAATAGATGGGTTTACGTTTGAAAACATTACAGTACCCAGACAGCACATCTTCGAAACAGGAGGTAGAAGAAATTGCATATTTTGAACGCAGCCACTTAGCTCTTTTAAATTTGTATATTTGGGTTCCTTAGGGCTTGCTGACAAAGAATATGTAAAACGTTACGCAAATAGTCTAGGAATTAACAAGTTATAACCAAAATAAAATAGTGGGGATGCCTGACAGCATGAAATCATTTCTGCTCATAAAATTTTTTTATAACGTGTTTGAAAAAACCTTGCGTACGGAAATAGCCTACCATGTAAACTCCAAATTGATTGGAGCGCAACAAATATAAGACTAAACACGATTGGTCGGACTATAAATACTATCTTTGGTTGTTAGGGGAGACGTAGGAAGGTAAAATTTTTTCAAACACTTGTCGAAACGTGGCTCCATTGGCCAGACTCGCTGATATAATCACTTAGGAGCGTTAGTTCGAGACCACTAGTTCAAATAAGCTTGATAAAGCAACAGTGCGTTGAAGCCAGCTCATATTTTTGCTAAATAAAAGCCTGGAACATAAGCAGATGGGAATTTGTGCCAGTATTTGTGCCAGAATTCATTGCTAGACAACGTATCTGTGTATTTCCATGAATTGTGGTAGGTTTGAAATATTCAATATCTTTTAATGAAAATTGAATGTGAATTGTTAATTTATGCCTGTATATATGTGTAGTTCAGTAGCAAACATGATGTAAAGCCTATAATGCTCCAGCCTGAACAGAAGGTGTCGGAGGAAAGTAAAACGGCATGGAATGGCCAAACAGTACACTGACACCTAGATGATTGACTAGAAAGAAATAATGCTGGAAGTGCAGAGGCGTAGTAACCATTAAGGAGGTTAATACTGGTATAAAGTATTTCAGATGAAGCTGACAGTTGGCCTAACGCTCTGAACTCAATGTTTGTGATGTATTGTGCTCAGTGTAGAACTAGAGTATCAATTAGTTATGAAGTAGAAGGTACATCCTTCTTGTTTTCAGGGATCGTGGTCTTGATGGTATTGAGCAGCACCTGGTCAGAGCTTTGCTGAATCCAGAGTCGGACAGCATACTCCTTGGTCCATTTAGCTATCAGTGAGGTGTCTCCAGAGCACAGGGGAGAAATCGAGCAGAGGAGTCTTTTCCTGCCGCCATCACGCAAGATAAGCTGATGTGGCCAGCTGAGCTCAAAATTATGTACCCCCATCTTAAAATAACATTGTAACATAAACTTAAGAGGGGAAGTAAATTGTTTTAATATCAGGAACTGAGAACATCTCCAATACTAGTTCCAATAAAGACAAACTATTGAAGTCATGATGACAAATACCAACAGAGCTTGAACAAAAACAAAACCAGTATTACCTCATATTACTACTACACAACTGACACACATAGGATACTTTTAATAATATATGTCACTACAATATTCATATTGAGAAATTCTGTACATATAACTTGTAATTAAAATTGATTGTGATTCCTGGTTCCCTTTGTATTTGAATCAGGACACATATTCATTCATGACAGCAATGAATACATATTGTTATTTGAAAAGTTATCAGTGACTCCTTTAAGATATCCTTGTAGAGTGTTTTATGTATGTGAGTGTCACAGTGTTGTCAAGTGTGGTGGAATAAATTAAATTGTTTATCTGTCTGTTGTTGTTATGACTTACACTTCATCATACACATACCCTAGACATACAACGTAGTCATCACACTATTCCAGAATAATTCTGACTGAGATATATATATATATGTGGCAGCAAGTAAGGTTATCTATAATACACTACTCTTATTAGATATAGATACCTTCACAGCTGATCTCAGTCAGTACACTAAGTCCCCTATAAATATTTATAACATCCCACTTCACCACATATATATATATATATATATATATATATATATATATATATATATATATATATATATATATATATATATATATATATATATATATATATATATATATATATATATATATATATATATATATATATATATATATATATATATATATATATATATATATATATATAGGTTATCTATAATACACTACTCTTATTAGATATAGATACCTTCACAGCTGATCTCAGTCAGTACACTAAGTCCCCTATAAATATTTATAACATCCCACTTCACCACATATATATATATATATATATATATATATATATATATATATATATATATATATATATATATATATATATATATATATATATATATATAATCCCGAAAAATGCGTCTAGCTGCCTGCCATATCTTTTAAAACGACTAAACTGGTGCAAATCTGATCAAGGCTCTATAGTCTTAATCTAGAATACTACTGCAACAATTCCCTACACACACACTCTAAACACATAAAGAAGAACCATAAAGCAGATGAGATCAAACTCCCTCGTGATCTCACTCTGAAAAAACGTAAATAATAGAAGGAGAAGAAACGTGGAGAAGGATTACCTGTAATCCCTCCTAAAAATAGTGAACAAATTGCAAGGAGAAAAAGACATGGGCCATTTGAAAGATAGAATCTCAGTACTTTCCTCACAAGGATGTCTGTGATGTTGTCTAAATATCTAGTGTGTCACCTTGGCTGCTGTAAGCCCATGTTGTTGTAGGATGTCTGTGATGTTGTCTATCTATCTAGTGTGTCACCTTGGCTGCTGTAAGCCCGTGTTGTTGTAGGATGTCTGTTATGTTGTCTATCCATCTACCTCTTTGTCTTTCCAGTGCTCTGAACCCAGATCTTCTATTGTTGCAGGTGAGTAGTGGTCCTTTATTGTGCTCCATTCTCACGAGACGACCAAACCACTTTATTTTTCTGCGTCTCCACAAACTTGCTGCATGATGTAGTTGCCACCATTTTTTTGATCTCATCATTTCTCATTTTGTCTCTCTTTGTAACATTTATTGCTTTTCTTAAGCATCTGATCTCACAGCATAGATTTTTCCTTCCTGTGCTTTGGTCAGTGACCATGTTTGACACTGATAGCAAAGAGTTGGTAAAAATACACTGTTTATCAGCTTTCTACTTTTTGTGTAACTTTCCGTAATCAGTTTTATTACACTGTTTGTAATCATACTTAGTGTTCTTAGATGACGAGCTTGCTAGCTCTATGCATGACCCTCTTTAGTCCCCGTTACGACATGCTTAGCAGGGAGCAGTGGTCACATTCTTTGTTCCCAAAGTACTAGTATAAAAATTAAAATAAAACAGACCGGATGTGCGCAATATTTCATGTGGAGCATTGAAGTAAATACTAACCCAGTGGAACAATAGCAAGGGAAGGGCAACTGCCTTGGGCTCCAAGAGTAATGGGGCACAGGCGAGATGAAGTATTTTTTCCCCTTGAATTATTCTTCGGTTATATCAACGCAACTGCCCATACAAAATAAACACAAGGAGACAGACAGACGGACGGAAGGACGGACGGAAGACAGACGGGCAGACAGACAGACAGACAGACAGACAGACAGACAGACAGACAGACAGATAGATAGATAGATAGATAGATAGATAGATAGATAGATAGATAGATAGATAGATAGATAGATAGATAGATAGATAGATAGATAGATAGATAGATAGATAGATAGATAGATAGATAGAGATGCACTTGGACTCTAGGGCAGCGTTGATAAATACCAAACCCTGAAAAGAACCACTAGTGTATAATGGTTAACATTATGAAGCCCTGAAAAGGACTAGTCCAGAAAAGGACAGCAGGCACGCCACCGGAGCACGAGAGATATCGTAGTCGTAACTGCGAACGAAATGTAGGAAATATAGTCCCATCATCGAGTATATTGCCACATAAGGAAATGGCAGTAATGTTTTTCTCGCAGGCAAAAATGTGTTGCCACAGTTGTCACTGGGCAAACTTCAAAAATAAATAGACAAACGAGAGACAAAAATACCCACGACCTAGTGTGTGTGTGTGTGTGCGTGTTCTACATCAGTGGTTTTCAACGTGGGCCATGGTATATTTCTAGGGGTCACAGTAAAAGGGTAAAGTGTAAAGGATCCAACTCCGCCAATGCCGGTCCCAAGCCCGGATGAAAAAGGAGGAGGGCGGCCTGCATGGAGGCCGTAAGGAGGCAGCCCCTCCACCATGCAAAGGCACAACAGGCCAATCACCTGTTTGCTTTAAATCACGATTACTAGCAACACAAGAGAGAAAACTGGACTGATTCTAAAGGCGACGAACTGGAACGGACTACGGACTACGACTTATGGAACTTGGAACACAAGAAGTATAAATGGGAAGGAAGAGGAGCTGGTGGAAGAGATGAGGAAAGCAAAACTAGAAATCCTGGCTATAACGGAAACAAAGAAAAAAGGACAAGGAGTCATGGATCTCGATGGCAACACGCTGCTCTACAGTGGTGTACCCATGTCTGAAAGAGCTAAAGGGGGCGTGGGTTGCATTGTGGCCCAAAATCAAAAAGATAGTATCAAGGGATGGAACTTTGTCTCGGAGCGCATTATGGTTGTTAAACTAAAAGAAGGAGAAACCATAGTCAACCTGGTCATAGTGTATGGGCCAAATGAGGATGAGAGAGCAGAGGTCAAGGAGGAATTCTTCGAGCTGCTTCAAAGGACAGTGGATGACTGCCTAGATGAAGTTATCATGCTCGGAGATTTTAATGCCAGAGTTGGAAATGACCATGCTAGATGGGGTGGAGTTATCGGAAGATATGGAGAAGATACTCTCAATGACAATGGAAAGCGACTCCTTAGAATCTGCAGTGAGCAGAATCTGATCATTACAAACACAAAGTTCCCCCATAAGCGCATACATGCATACACTAGATGTGAACCAACAAAGAATGAGAAGTCAGTGATCGACTATGCCATTGTTCGGAGAAGCTCATTCAAATATGTCCGAGATGCTAGAGTCTGGAGGGGGCCAGAGATTGGAAGTGATCACTACCTGCTAACAATCAAAAGAACAACTGAAAGAGTTGCTCAGCCTAGGAACTGTCCAACATCACGCAAGAAACCAAGTAAACGAGCAGGAGAAATGAGCACTAGGACCTACAAGCTGAGAGAGCCAGAAATTAAGACCAGATATCAGGGGCTTATTGCTGCAGCGGTGAGCAACACAGAAGAACAACCTGATGACTTGGAAACCCTCTGGATTAAATTCAAGGATATCATAAAGACAGCTGCTGCAGAAGCATGCGGTGAAGTCCGACTTGGGAACAAGAGAAAGAGGACACCTTGGTGGACAGAGGAAGTCAAAAAGAAAATAAGAGAGAAGAAAATGGCATGGAAACAATACTTAGGAGCTAAAAACACAACAGGACAAATGGAGAAATATAGAGAATATGTGACACTCAGAACAGAAGCAAAGAACAAAGTGCTAGCAGCAAAACAGAAGTCCTGGGAAGAATTTGGAGAAAAGCTAGAAAAAGATGCACAAGAAAACCAGAAATTGTTCTATAAGACCCTAAAGAACATGAGGAAGGAAAAACAATGCCCTCTCAAATTTATAAAGGACAAGCAAGGCAAATTGCTTACTGCCCCGAAGGAAGTAATGGGAAGATGGAAAGAATATTTCTCAGAACTCCTGGATGGTGAGCATGGTGAAGCATCAGAAATGATTAACACTAGCACAGAAGAGAAAACCAATGATGGTGAAGATGACATAAAGATGGAAGAACTGAAGGCAGCACTGGAGAAAATCAAGATGGGCAAAGCAGCAGGGCATGATGGTATAACACCAGAAATGGTTAAGTTCATGGGAGCATCAGGCGACCTATTACTCTTAAGGGTTTTACGGGCAGCGTGGTTGTCACGAAATGGATTTAGGACTAGAGACTGTCTACATATAGTGACAAGACAATAGTAAGAAGGAAGACTGAAATGATAGATTCAGATAAAAATATAGTGCAAACTGTGAAAGTTGAGACCATTGGCTCCGAGGTTGAGAACCGAGGTTGATTCTTTCCTCGCCACTTCGGACGTTTAAATTGCTATGGCCTCGAACCACCTCTAACTACCCTATGGGGATAAGGTTCAATTAAGATTCACAAACACCAAGGTACAGACAACATATAGCTACTGTACTAAAGGAAATGACTGATGCCAGCTACAATTTATACAAGTTTATTATACACCTATAAACAACAAACATATGCATGTCCCATACATCAAGTGCGAGGATGCACTCCTGAAAAACAAAAATCAAGCACAGTTTAAAAAAATGCATCCACCCCAACCCTTCTCCCACAATTGCAACCTGTATGGAGAAAGAAGGTAAGGTTAACTGAACTGAACTACACTGCACTTGATGTCGCCTACACTCCAAACTAGCTGTTCTAAATTCTAACTCTAAGTCCACTGATAGCTGGAACGACGGCGAAGTGACTACACAATCTCTGCACAGACTTCGGTTCTACACAGCCTATCCTGGAATCTCCTGAACACAACTAACTGCACCTCTAAACTTCAGCAGCTGTCCTCTGCTATGATTCACCAAAACTAACAGTTCTGCCTATCTGTGCTGACTTCAGTAGAGAGAATGTTTACCCTATCTCTCTCCACTACTCTGGATTTGACTGAGGTTTAACAGAACCCCCCCTGGATTCTGGACTGGAACTGTAGCTGACTTCTACCACTCTGAAATTACCTGCCCGAGTATCTATAACTGGGCCGTCGGCTTTATTATGGCCGTGAAGAAACGAACACAAAATTACCACAACGCTGGCAGCCTGCCAAATCTGCGTGTGTAACGAGCGTCAGAGCTCAGGATTTATCCACAAAAATCCTATTCGCTGGAAAATGTCTTCCCCTGGCTGGGAAAACGTATTTTCTTCCTCTCCTTCCACTACTGGCAACTAACGTAAAACCCTTGCGGTTCTGCGAATGCCCCAACTTTGCCGTGGGAGAAATTTTGTGGTCTCAAAATTCCGCTCTCATTCCCACAAAAAGCCGGCACCTGCTGTTTAGACAAAAGCAAAAACAACAGCTAAACAAAACGTTAATACTCTATTACAATTAACAATTAACTTCCTGACAAACCCTTAAGTCTTTAACACTTAAGTCTCCCCCGTCTATAATCAATACAGCTCCCCTACTCTCTCCCGTTATGCACCACCATACAAAATCATGCAAACAAAGTCCGCTCCCCCATTGAGCTCCCTTCTCTACCTGAGCCCACAAGGTAAACATTGGCTAACCCAGATCGCTTGTTCTGCCTGACTAACTCTGAGCAACAACAATATTTTCAATGGCCCGTCTGGGCAGACGTACTGTGGCCTACTTCTTACGCTGACACTAATGCCGTAATGTTTAACACAACTAAAACTAGCCTTCTCTAGGAATTCCTAAAATTCCCGTCAATAATAGTAATCACATTCAAAATGTAATACAAAATAATTCCCTTTAAAATTACTTCTCCCATCTTCTGAATTCACAGAACAATAATGCACAATCAATAACATATAATCCTGTTTACGCTAGCATCTACATGCCGTCAAAAGGTATACATAATGGTTATCATTAAATCTCAGTAGTTACAACACGTGGTTACAATTTTATGACCACGTGCTTCTCTCCCCCTCGTCCCTCTGAACATCGTATCAATAAAGATACCGTAACCACGCGCTCACGTGCTTCAATTAATACCTCTATCACTTCCGTCCACAGATATATGCGTAACTATATGAATAGCGAGCATCTATACTCTCACTAAAATCACAAATAAAAATACACATTACACACGCTCCCGACTATTCTGTAAATACATATGATTCGCAGATGCGAGTTTCTCTCCCGACCGACTTTGCAATAATACAAAGCGGTGATATCTCAACATTTAAACCATGCCGCTATTCTTTCAACAAGGAATGAAATGGACCTATAAATTTTCAAGTCTATCACTAAGATCGTATTGATGGCTCTGGAGTTAAGAATTAAATTAAACTAAAACTTCCCAAGAAACTTAAATGATCGGCTAGGACTAGAAAAATTAAATAAAGTCCTCACGCAAAAATGATGCTTACCAAATCTCGAATGTCCTACTGAAGGCAATCGACTTGACTGGCAACCGGCTTTGGCAATTTATTTTTAGAGACCGAACTTATGAAGTTCGGGCGTATTTATTCTCAAGCCCCCACGCGCCGACTTCATGACGTCATATGCGCGGCGTGGTTCTAAAGCCAATGAGAGCTCTGCATTTCAACTGCAGTTACCTCTCAGCCAATCAGAACCTAGATCTTTCTGATGCAACCAGTTTCGGCTAGACAAAGAACCGGGAATTGGTCCTAGCCCTATACTGCGGAAATGAAGCAAAAATGGCCGCAAATAATTTAACTCCCGAAAAAGGCGTATATGGCCACGCAATATCTTTAAAAAAAAAGACACTGGTGCAAATCCTGATCTAGCCTCTATAATCTTCCTTCTAGAAAAATACTGTCCAATTCCCTACACCCCCATTCTAAACACATAGATCAAACTCCATCGTGATCTCATCTTGAAAAAAACGTAAATAATAGAAGGAGAAGAAACATGGAGAAGGATTTTTCTGTAATCCCTCCAAATATAGTGAACAAAATGCAAGGAGAAAAAGACATGGGCCATTTGAAAGACAGAATCTCAGTACTTTCGTCACTAGCTGAGCCACAATTGGATGAGGTCCAGTGCGGATTCCGAGCAAACCGAAGTACTCAAGACCTAATCTTCACACTCAGACAGCTGAGTGAAAAGGCCCTTGAGTATAAGAGTGAGATGCATCTTTGTTTCATAGATCTGGAAAAGGCGTTTGACAGGGTCCCCTGGAGCAAACTTTGGGACTGTTTGGCAAGGAAGAATATTCCAGCACCTCTGATTCATGCTATACAGAGCTTCTACAAGTCTTGCAGAAATTATGTGAGGACAGCAAACCATAAGTCGGAAGAGTTCAGGACCACCACTGGTGTAAGACAAGGTGATATCCTATCACCTTACCTCTTCATACTCCTTATGGACGATGTCATCAAGGCATGTAAGGAGAGAACAAGAAAGTATTCAGTGGGGTACTGGACGATGAGACAGGTCTATATTTCGGAGCTGGCATTTGCTGATGATGTTGCCCTGATTGCTAAATCAGAGGCACATCTCCAATCCAACCTGCAAGTCTGGAAGGAAGAGCTGGAGAAGAGAGGGATGGTCATAAGCAGCTCTAAAACAAAATCCATGGTGATATCACGAGAAGAAAGAAAACATCAGATTAAGCTGGGAGAACAGGTCCTGGAGCAGGTCGACCACTTTAAATACCTCGGAGCTATTATAGACCGAAAGGGAGGCATCAAAGAAGAGTTGGCCACTCGAAAAGCAGCAGCTGGGAGACTTTTTCAGGCCGTAAATCGAGGATTCCTCAGCAAGAGAGAGGTTGGTAAGAAAACGAAGATGGCTGTATACCGCTCCACCTATGTCCCAGTCTTGACATACGGATGTGAGTCATGGGCAATGACTACAACCCATAAAAGCCAGATCCAAACCTCAGAAATGAGGTATCTGAGGAAGGTGGTTGAAGTAACAAGAAGAGACATGGTACGCAACCAGACGATACGTCAAGGCCTTAAATCCTACCCCCTGCAGACCCAAGTAGAACAGTTCCAATTAAGATGGTTTGGCCATGTCTGCAGAATGGGAGAAGATCGGATACCACGACAAGCATGGGAAACAAAGAGCCAAGGATCCAGACCCCGAGGACGACCCAGAGTCCGCTGGGAGGACAACATTAGACAATCTTTGAAGGATCGAGGACTAGAATGGAACCAGGCCAGGAGGAAGACAGCCGATAGGATAGTCTGGCGCTCTCTCTTCCAAACCTCTACATCTCACGGTAGAAGGGGAACGACTAAGTAAGTAAGTAAAGGATCCTGTTACACATCCATCGAGGCATAGTGGGAATATGGTGTTAGGTTCAAATTTTCTTGACTGACCGTCGGCACACAAGGGGTGATGTTATCAGCATCATGTCGGCATCCTTAAGTTGCTCTGGTACCCAATTCGTGAGGCTGGGTCAACCCCGGAGCCGTTTTGGGCCTAAAAAATCCCACCTCAACTGGGGATCGAACCATGGACCACCGAGCTAGGAAGCCAGTGGACAGTAAATGCCATATTTCTGGTAAAGTACCTTTTTTCCCAGCAAACAGCGACTATGAGGGGGAGGGAGCTACAGAGGTAAATAAGGCTCAGAAGGGAGCCATGAGCAAAAACAGGTTGAGAACCGCCGTTCTATATTACGCGCTTCCGGGTATAACGAGGACTATTCTTCTGGTAATTGCATTTGTCGATGATGTCCTGTAAAAACAACTAAAAATGAACTGTCAACGCGCCTAACAACATAGAACACACAAAACAACCGGAAACAAAAAGGGCAACCGGATGAACCCGACCTCTAATAACTACGGCCACTTTGAGTGACCTTATCGTTTTCCACAAAAAGAGGATTTGTATCTGACTTTTTTTTTTTTTTACATAAAAAGAGGAAAATACGAGACAAAGAAGAAGGCGTATTAATTTCAATCTGTTAATGAATACAGTAATTGTGATGACTAGTGTTATAAAAAATAGAAATAAAATGTCCTTTAAAACATATTTTTTAAAATCACTTTAGCGCAAAAAATTAACGTTCCGCATTTTAATCATTAATGATAAAATTATTATTGTTATTATTGTTATACGTTATCTTCTTCAACAATTAAGTCTTCTTCTTCTTCCATCCTTAGCCATCAACCGGCAAAGCAGTATGTGGCCAGTACGCCTAGTGGCGTCTTAGGGCAACAACAAATTGATCAATCTATCGCTGTTTCCACCACGCCTAGTGGCGTCTTTGTGGAACAAAAACAGACCAAACAATCTATCATTGTTTCCGTAATCAGATTGGTTGGCAAGCAGGTGATCAGCCCACTGTGCGAAGTTTTTACGGGATGGGGTAAACAGCCCCATGCCCATACCCTCCTTAGTCGCCTTTTACGACATGCGTGGTAGGGTGCAGTGTTACTATTCTTTGCTCCCCTTTCGGGCCCCGGTAACACACGGGTGAACAATTAAGTGTTTTACTTTAAATAGTCATAGAATTTACAGTTGAAAATTGAAAATAAATTCAATAACTTCAGGTATAAAATTAAATCAGGGTACTTTTAATGATTAATTAAATATAATCAAGAAAATAATGGCATCTGGTATAATAATAATAAAAAAAACCACAATGGGATTTCAGAAAAGAGTTCGTGTCATCACACACACATTTCTAAATTGGTGGTACGGTACGTCCTCGCTTTGGTTATCACATTAATAAAACTCCTGGTCCTCAAAGTCACAATGCTGAGGCCACGTAGCAATGATGGTCCACTGTTTCACGTACCACCCGTTTCCAGTGTCACGTGTTACACAATGGTTCTTTGAATTACATTGCAGAAGCTGAATTCCGTTGATGGAATCCACATTGAAACTGTTTCTGTATTTTGTCCATTGACTTTCCATCAATGAAAAAAAAGCCTGCTCACGTTTGTTTTGTGACCAGACACAGCAAAGAAATATTGAGTGATCAATAGAAGCTCAGAATGAAATTCAACATTTACTGATTGTTTTTAAAATTGTGTTCTTTTCTCATTAGACAGCAACTATATGACCACTTCATCATTGCTGTTCATTCATTCATTCATAACCCTCCACTCCCAAAGGAGCATAGGCCTTCAACAAACACATGCCAAGTCCACCTGTCACGTGCCATCATCTCAAGTTCTTTCCACGTTTTCCTCATCATTTTCACCTCTGTTTCCAACTCTCTTCTCCATGTACTTCTTGGTCTTCCTCTGCCTCTCTTGCCCTGGGGGTTCCAGAACAAGGACTGCCTTGTAATGCTATCAACAGGTTTCCTCAGTGTGTGTCCTATCCATCGCCATCGTCTTCTTCTCATTTCCTGTTCCACTGGCACTTGTCTAGTTCTTGTCATCAGTTCCACGTTGGTAACCCTGTCATACCATTCCAATCCCTCTACTCTACGCAAGCACCCATCCACGAAAGTCTGTAGCCTTTAGGGCCGCCCGTCTCTGCCGTTCTCCATGTCTCCGAGCCACACAACAGGACCGACCCCACACTTGAGCCGAAGATTCCCACCTTCGTGTTGGATCCTATCTCTCCCGATCTCCATACACTTCCCAATGCAATGAAAGCTCCTCTTGCCCCCTGCATTCCCATTTTGATATCGCCGTCTGTCCCTCCAACTCTGTCTATACTACCGCCAAGATATGTGTACGACTCCACATCCCGCACTGGCGTCTCCCCAAGTCCAACCCTGCCATCACCACCCGCATCCACTCGCATTACCCCCGTCTTTTCCCTGTGTACCCCCAGACCCAACTGCTGTGACCTCCCATCGAGTGCTCTAAACCCGTCCTGCATCTGACCACGGCCATGGGACAGATGCGCCAAGTCATCAGCAAAATCCAGATCATCCAACTGCCCAGTCAGAGTCCACTGGATCATTGCTGTTATTTTCATAAAAATGTTGTCAGATTATACAGTTGATCAAAGCACTTTCATCTCCAAATGCAACGTCTTTATCAATTAAAAATTGCTCATACGCTCGCACATTTTCCCATGTTGGTACTCCATGTAAGGTCATCCATGAAACATAAATGAAATCTTCTTATGGTTTCTTCATCCATATCTCTAAGTCTTCTAAACCAGTGGATCTCAACGTGGCAATATGGCCCATGTTGTTGTAGGATGTCTGTGATGTTGTCTATCTATCTAGGGTGTCACCTTGGCTGCTGTAAGCCCGTGTTGTTGTAGGATGTCTGTTATGTTGTCTATCGATCTAATGTGTCACCTTCGCTGCTGTAAGCCCGTGTTGTTGTGGGATGTCTGTGATGTTGTCTATCTATCTAGTGTGTCGCATTGGCTGCTGTAAGCCCGTGTTGTTGTAGGATGTCTGTGATGTTGTCTATCTATCTAGTGTGTCGCCTTGGCTGCTGTAAGCCCATGTTGTTGTACGATGTCTGTGATGTTGTCTATCTATCTAGTGTGTCGCCTTGGCTGCTGTAAGCCCATGTTGTTGTAGGATGTCTGTGATGTTGTCTATCTATCTAGTGTGTCGCCTTGGCTGCTGTAAGCACGTTTAGCATGTGGCCATAGTAAAGTGGTAAAGTATCTTTTTTTCCAGCTAACAGCGATTTTGCGGCACACATGTAAATGAGGCGCAGAAGGGGTCCATGAGCAAAAAAGGTTTGAGAACCCCTGTTCTAAACAACTGATGTACAGGCATTTATTATCCTCGTGAAACATGCCACACAATCTATCAAGTCTATCTCCTCGTTTATCAGCAAGAATATTCTGAAGCTTCAGAGGCATAACCTCTTGACACAAGCGCTACTTTTAAGAATATCTATCACAGTGTTAACTCAATTGAGAAGTTCAACAACTGAATAACATTCCTTTGCAATTCGTTCAATATTTTCTTGAACAATACTTCTTAAAGAATACACTTGCATAAGATAGACCTCATCGAAGTCATGCTCAGTCTCGGAGGGAAAGCCGGACAAATTGCACTTTTGAAAAAATCCGCCCAGATGCTCAATCGTAAGGTTGCAAAAAAGACAAACCTTGGGAAAAGCGGGCAGATGGTCATCCTACAGTCATCTACATTCAGAAGGTCCGACAATCAGTGGCGGACTTAAAGTATTTGGCACCAGGGGCGGATCGTACCTTTGGAACCCCACACTTCCCCCAAAATAAATAAACACTCATAAACATATATTATGCCTGCAAGCAGACTCTTAAACAGTATGGTAATATCCAGTTAGTGTCCGATGGCATCATTCTCTATCCGAGGCGGAACACCGTCCATAGTAGGCTACTGCTGGCAATACGCTTGCACAAAGCCTCAAAGAGTGACGTCACTTTATAAGTAGTACAGAATGTACGTCCGACAAAAGCGAATTGTTGTGGTTGAACTAGGGCTGATGAGATTCTCGCTCTTTTGCAGCCAATACCAGACCGAGGACTCCTTGTTATTATCTACACTGCAAATCTAGGTTTTTCTCGTGGCTTTTCTGCCATTCCGAAACGTGTCGAGTTGAAGTCATGAAATCCAGTTTCTCTAGCTTGGCTTGCATTTAAAAGATCATCACATCTGGTCGCAAGCTAAGAGGAAAAAGCACGGGGCACACCTCACCATCTAAGGGAGCTCGCCAAATGTGCAGAGCTAAAATACTGTGCTATGGTTCTGGGCTCTCCCACAGAATTGTCACGTACTAAACAGAGCCACTTCTCAGTGCCCCCTGCCAATCATGAGTCCATAGAGAGATCCTCCTACATGCAGACAACCAGGTAAAAGTCAGAGTTACGTCTGGGGCTCAAGTGACTCCTCCAGGCTTAGTGTGCAATGCTGGATTCACTTGCACATCTGTATACTATAGCATTGTGCTCAGCTAGTGGTCAAGTAAGGATGACTCCAGATATGCCTGCATGCATGAAAAAACAGAATATGTGTGACATATTATGATAATAGCTTTCATATATCTATTTCATTATCTACACTTTTCTTTTACCTAGCTTTCACCTACGCCTGTTCTGTTAACATAAAACCATCCTATACTCAGAGATCTGTTTCTTTTTCTAATTTAGCATGCAGATTTTATTGCTGTTCGCTATTTCCTTTGATGAATGTTCACGAGCAGACCTATTAGCTAACATTAAGCTGTAATTAAACGCCAGCGATTGAAAATCGTTGTAATAGATTAGACAGCGATTAATGGAAATAATAAGAGCAGATAATTTGAAACCAAGGTGAGACAAATTTCTATTACCTCCCTTGTAAAACCGTTCGCTAGAAAGGTAATTAAACACGGCGAATCGCAAGATCACAAGACATTGCTCGCTAGAAAGGCCCATACGAGCAGAGACGTGTAAAATTTGCACTGATTAGCAAATTACGTTACGTCGGATCTCAAGCGAGTCCGTACGCAACAGAGAGAGTCTGGGTTTCGGTTCTAGCGTGAAAAATGGCTTTGATTTCACGTATACCCCAAGATCTGAACGTAGGTGCTAAATATAACAGAGAATCTGGTTTCGGTGTATAGTGTAACATTCCCTTTGATTTCATATATATATATATATATATGTATATATATATATATATATATATATATATATATATATATATATATATATATATGGGGGGTAGGGCTGGAGTGTGTAAGGGATAGTACCTCACGGTGAGAGGCAGTCACTTCCTCTTTTTGAGGATGGCCTGGATCCTATTTGGTTCCCCCACTCCAGTTCAGCTCATGTATGGCTCCTCGAGTCTGCTTGTGTACGGCAGCGCCACCCCCCGGGCAACGGCTTTGACTGGCCGGCCAAACTACATGAGTAAATTGAAAAAGGGAGGTCCCCCTTAAACAGTACACACAACTGCTGGCCGAACGGGCGGATGATCAATAATATTTTGACAACGGCTTCTAGGGCAGGAGTTGGAAAGGCCTGGTATCGGGCTGGGGCGCACCATGGACTGTAATGGTAAGCGGCCAGAACCATCCAGAAAGCAATGGCAAACTACTGGATGTACAATGCCAAGAAATCCATAATGGCTAATCTGAATACTACACAAAGATCTGGTGGTGAGGCCCCCAGGCCAGACAGATCATATTTAACTGGGGAAGAGATCGTTGGCAGCGTCAGTACAGGTAATCGTGATGACGGCCAAAAGCCTGACTGTGTTACCACGGAAAACCATGTCATCGGTCTTAGAAAAATAATCAAAATAGGAACATGGAACGTCAGAAGCTTATACCAAGGAAAACAGTACATAGTGAAGAACGAGATGGAAAGGCTAAACATCGATATCCTGGGCATCTCAGAGCACAGATGGTCGGGCCAGGGACACTTTTCGATTCCATCAGGAGGAACATTCATATACTCAGGCAAAGAGAGAGGAGGTCAGAGCGGCGTCGGCTTCTACCTGTCTAAAAGGACAGCTGCCTCCCTATTAGGATATAATCCCATAAATGACCGCATTGTCACAATCAGACTGAAAGGAAAAAGAAAGAACATCACAATTATACAAACATATGCGCCAACAGCAGCTGCTGAAGAACAGGAAATTGAAGATTTTTACAATGAACTGCAAAATGCATTAGAGAAAGCAAATAAGCAAGATATTAGGATAATAATGGGAGATTTTAATGCCAAAGTTGGAAACGAAAGATTAGAACATGAAAAAAGAGTGAAAGGAAGTTATGGATTGGGCCAGAGAAATGAGAGAGGAGAACGCTTGACAACATTCTGCCTAGAAAACAACCTAGTCATCACGAATACTCTTTTTATGCAACACCCTAGAAGACTATATACATGGACGTCACCGGACGGAAAAAGCAAGAACCAAATAGATTATATCTTAATACAACAAAGGTGGCGATCTTGTATCTCATCCATCAAGACGTTCCCAGTAGCAGACTGTGACTCCGACCATGAACTTCTTGCTGCAAACTTCAAGATCAAATTGAAAAAAGTCGTTACAAGCGACAAAGTAATACGTTATGACACAAGCGCCATACCAGAAGAGTACAGTGTCGATATTCAGAACAAATTTGACATTCTTATGGCAGTACAGGAGGAGGAAATGACACCAGATGAACTTGCTAATAACATCAGAGATGTATATATTACAAATGCACAGAGGTTAATTCCTAAAAGAAGTATAAAGAGACGAGAATACATCTCAGACGAAACACTGAAGTTGGTGGTAGAGAGAAGAAAAATGAAGTCCAAAAAAGATACAGAAAATCAGGAGTTGTACAAGGAATACACAAAGCAGATTAAAAAACGAGTCAGACAAGACAAACAACAATACATAAACGACACCTGCAGGAAAATAGAGGAAATGCGCGAACAGGGATTGAGTAAGAATATGTTTTCTGAAGTAAGAACATTGAAAAACAGCAACTTTAAATCATCACCCCGAGCAATAAACGACAAGAAAGGCGACACTCTAACAGAACGTAAAGATATTCTGAACAGATGGAAGGAGTACTGTCAAGAAATGTATACGGAAATAAACAAAGCGGCAGATAACAACGTCATGAATGAAGCGGAACGTGAACCAGAACCTACCATAGAGGAAGTCCGGAATGCAATCAAACACTTAAAAAGTGGAAAATCTCCTGGTTGTGATGAAATAACAGCTGAAATGATACAGGCAGGAGGAGAAGGCAGCGCTCGTATATACCATGCATTATGCTGCAAGATCTGGCAAAGCGGAATTTGGCCCAAGGAATGGAAACGATCAATTTACATACCCTTGCCAAAAAAAGGGCAACCTGAAACTGTGCACAAACTACAGAACTATAGCTCTTATAAGCCATGCCAGCAAAATACTTTTACAAATCATAATGAAAAGGATGCAACAAAAGCTAGAAACAGAAATAAATGAAGTACAGGCGGGTTTTCGACCAGGTAGAGGCACTAGAGATCATATATTCAACATGAGGATCATCATAGAAAAGTGTAGAGAATTCAACGTTGACCTACATACTTGTTTCATTGATTACACCAAAGCTTTCGATTGTGTACAACATCAGCAGTTATGGGCTATTATGAAAAATATGGGATTTTTAAACCACCTTATACAACTCATCGCACTGCTGTACCAAGAACAACAGGCAGCCGTAAGAATAGAGGGGGAAACATCAGAATGGTTTGAAGTACAGAAAGGAGTAAGACAAGGCTGTACCCTTTCCCCTTACCTGTTTAACATTTATGCCGAGAATATCATGAGAAACGTAAGAGATGACCAAGAACACACAGAGTTTGACTCATTTAACATCGGCGGGTACCAGATCCCGGAAATCAGATATGCTGACGACACAGTCCTCCTATCGACCAACCCAAAAGGACTTGAACAATTACTTCTGTCCACCAAAAAACACAGCGAGGCCCAGAATCTATACCTAAACACCAAGAAGACCAAAGTATTGACAACAGACAAAGTAAAGACCAAACCAGAAATTGAAATTGATAACGAAGAACTGGAAAGTGTCAATGAATTCGAATACTTAGGATCAATCATTAACAGCTCTGGCGACTGTGCAGTAGAAATTAAAAGAAGACTTGCAATTGCTTCACTTAAGCTAATACAGATGAAAAACCTATGGCAAGGCACAAGCAAAGAAACAAAGTTACAACTGATCAGAGCATGTATATTCCCAGTAGCAACATACGGCTGCGAGACTTGGACACTCAATAAAACAGTTGCAAAAAAGATTACATCATTCGAAATGAAATGCTACAGAAGGATGTTGAGAATACCCTGGACAGAAAAAAAGACCAACAGAGAAGTACTGCACTCACTAAACGTACAGGAACATTGGCTCCTAAATACCATCGCAATAAGGAAGCTGAAATTTTTCGGTCATATAAAAAGACATAATAGTCTGGAAAAAACAGTGATGGAAGGCATATATATATACCCCAGCATTCTAACTCAAGTTATCCAGTACCCGCAGATCTTAAAGACATCTAGCTCGATTTCTAGAATCACTTGTATTAGTGAAGTTTCTTAGTTTTTCGTTGGAGATAGTCTTAGAATTTCTGTGTTTGAGGTAATTATATTTACTAGTATTTTTGAGTGATTTAAGTGGTAAAATCGTCAATTATATTTTACTAGATTTTCGGTGCAGAGTGATTTACTAGATAGGTCCGTCATTTATATTTCTCTAGGTTTTACTGTGTTACAGTGGATAGCAGAATTAATAATAATTTCTTGCTAAACTATTCCAGCTTAAAATAAATTTAATTAATTGCTAGTAACCAGCCAGACGATACGTCAAGGCCTAAAATGCCACCCGCTGCAGACCCAAGTAGAACAGTCCCAACTAAGATGGTTTGGCCATGTCTGCAGAATGGGAGAAGATCGGCTACCACGACAAGCATGGGAAACAAAGAGCCAGGGATCCAGACCCCCAGGACGACCGAGAGTCCGCTGGGAGGACAACATTAGACAATCTTTGAAGGACCGAGGACTGGAATGGAACCAGGCCAGGAAGAAGACAGCTGATAGAATAGTCTGGCGCTCTCTCTTCCAAACCTCTGCACCTCACGGGAGAAGGGGAACGACTAAGTAAGTAAGCTAGTAACCAGTCAGAGAATATTTTAACCAACTAGTAAATGCACTGTTCCTCATGAGTATTGACGAAATATGTATTTATTTCTAATTCATGATGATTGATTTGTTTAAATGACTAGAATTTATTTCACGGGAGTTTTTAAACGATAAGACAAACTCTAAGCTTGTAGTTTCAATTTAAAGTTAAATAACTGTGGTGAAATACATTGATACAGCGATAAAATCCTCCATTATAAATATAAAAATTAAAATAAAATGTAGGGATAAAATATAGTTAAGATACGCTGCTGCTTCTTCGCCCACGCCACAAGCGCGTTGATTTTGGTAGACCGTACCATCGTTTTCTAGTGTCATTGGAAAAAAAAAAACTATTTATAACATGGGGACGCGAAAGGCCTATTCGTTCAGACGGGGTAAGAAAAGGAGGGAAGAAAAAAATGATGCCGTCTGCACGCGTTTGAATCTAAGCCTAACATACGCGCGAACTTGTAGTTAGTGTTTGAAATACGATGTAAAAAGTAAGAACATGTAGCCACTTGGGTCACGAAAACAGGCTTAGCTCTTATTTAGAATGACGGAATTCCCACGTAATGCGGACGATTCTCGTAATTAGTTTGAAAATAGCGGTAAAAAGAAGTGAACGAGTGGTAGATTATAGATTTTAAGACTAACATGGAAAAAAATATGGAATTCCTTATTAATAAGTTTAGAATCACAAAAGTTAGCTAGTTTAAGAGCTTATCTTTTCCTGATAAATAATATGCTTTCAAATAAAAGGACGGACAGATACTCGGAAGTTATTGACAAAAGACTGATTTGTTCAGTGGCAGACTAGCAAACATTTTAACGCGTCCTTGAGACGAAGGCAGTAAAAGATTACATGTAAACAAGGGGGAGACAAGGCGGATAGAATCTAAAAATATCTTCGCAGTAGAAATCTAAGAAGTGAGTGAGAGAAAATTTGAATAGTTTTTTTGTAGTTGGGCCCAAAACCAAGTCCGTTTTTGGGAAATGACAAGTTCGGACAGACCGACCGACAGAAATACACTACACATTGGACCAAATTTGGACCTTAGTGTAAAATTTTAAATTTAAAAAGATTGGCTTTCCAATTTGATTGGTCAGCACAGTTAAGATTATTAGAAAATTGGACGGCTCGTTGCCATTTTGTTGAAGACTGTCCATACAAGCAGATCGTTGAGGCTAAGAAGTTTGTCGTACATTGAATATATGTGCTAATAGTAGTGGGACGCCCTAGTCTAGCCAGCAGCTCAGCTGAGTTTGTGCTATTTTCAACGTACCTGTGTGTTTTCATTTTGAATTGTGGTACGGCAGAAATTATTAACCTTTTTATTGAACAATTCTGAGTGAGTGATACTGCCATATAATGAAAAATGATTACGACAAGTGAGTACTTATTCTAGGTCCCCAGCCAACTGTTCCAGGGCCTAGAGGTTGAAATATAATAGGATAAACTATCAGAAATGTAGAATACAGATGTTTCTTTTCAGGTGGTCAGGTGGAAACATATCACCCACCTTATTATATGGAAAAAAGAGATTAATGAAAATATTTCAGATGCAGTGCAGTCCATAGAGGAGAGGAATGGGAAACTAGTGCTACTTGATAACAGCATTGATGTAGATGTGCTGGGTCGGTCAGAGAGATCTGACCCTGTCTTTTATTTCAATGTATTATTGCTTGTAAACATGGTGGATTAGGTATTATGTTAAGACCTAGCCTAATTTTGTGGTTTCAGAGTTTCTTTGTCTGGCACTGTGCTAGTGCCAGATGTTCTGAAGAGTACAACATTGTATTAAATTAGATGCCTACCATATTACCTCAGAGCAAGTGAGGAGTGGGCCTAAGGAACAACTTTCTTCAATCGTCACAGGCCAGATAAGTATTAAAGACCTGGCCTGCTGAGTTTCATCAACGAATACAATATAATAGAAACTCCATTGTGTATTAAGAAACTTTTCCACCATTAATCCTGTTTAAAGAGCAAATGAACACTGTTAACTAAAGACTGGGTATGATGCAAATACCCCGACCCGACGTCCAGCACTAGTTCTTTAAGACTTTTAGTTTTAGTACCAATATTAGCAAATTTAAATTATGTATATGTACAAGTCTTTCATGTGTTTACTCGATTATATGTAATTCTATTGAAATTGATTCATATTGATTTAAAAGTCCTGACCAGAAGAAAAACTTGGTTCAGGACAAAATAAATTTGAAAAAATTGTAATTTCTAAAATTTAAACACAGTGTTAATTGACTTGATCATAGAGATTAATATTAGTGTTTGTGTGTGTGTGTTTGTGTATTTAATTACCAGCACACCACATTTCATTACCCTAGACATTAGACGTAGCTATCAGACATACTAGTCAAGAATAAGTCTGATTGAGGTCGTAGGTGGTAGCAGCAAGGTACTCTGTAAATTCACATAAACTATTATCTACAGGGGCCTTCACAGCTGACCTCATTCAGTACACTAAGTAAACATAGTGACCACACTTAATAACATCAAAACCCACCACAATAACCGAAGTGGATAAATATATTATACTTTACGCGGGTTAAGGATAGGATTGAGAATACTATATTATGGTTAAGCATTTGTATTTTTTTCTCCTTTACACAGTATTGGGTCAAACCCTAAACCTTACCAGCGGCTTCCATATGAATCTGAGAATAACGGACTCAAGTCCAACAGTACAAGAGAACATTCTGATATAAATATCGGGTTTTTCCAAGGTGACTTGTCTAGCCTCGCGCTTACACCCAGAAAGAGACAGAGTACCAACCCAAAGAATATTAAGAATAAACTGTAACTGGTTTTATAGATATCCAGATTTCTTTTTCCCAATTTCATATACATTCAGCCTGTTGTGGCGACATAATCAAACATTGACAGTACCTGAATAACAACCACTGTGTTGTGAAGAAGATTTATCCTGAACAGATTTATTTACCTGACACTCGATTTAACGATCGAATATTCTAAGTTACTGTACACTGTGAACATTAGATCTCTTAAGTAATTTCCTACCTGGACAAAAATTGAAGTGACATAATCAGCATCCTACTAACAGTAACGAATCAAGCATTTCCCAACATTTGGATTAATTAGTCTTGGAGAAACTGGGGCTTGTTTCGCCAAAACCCAACCTTGGATTTGCTGTGTGTACCTTAACGATTGTTCCAGATGTTGCGAAAGCACCTATTAGGTAAGAGTGACTGGATGTGATCACAGGTTTGTCAGAGCGAGAGAAAGCAGGGATGAATAATTCTTTTATTGTATAATCCATGTACTCACTTTGTATTTTTTTAAATGCAAGTTTTGCTAATGCTGTCCCTTTCAGAATAGATTAGTGTATAAACTCTGTTCTTTACTGTAGAGAGAAATTTTAGACCATATCATATAAACCTGTGACTCTTTGTGGGGGTTAATAACTTTCTTCAACATATCCCTACATCCATTAAGATAGTTTTCACGTTTGTGCGTCTAATTGTCGTCACTTATCTGTGTGTGTGTAGATGTGAGTGGTTGAATATATCAATATATATATATTTATAGGGAAACTGTCTGATCTAAGAATCTCAGTCGTAATCGATAGGCTGGATAGATTATCTCTCAAATCCAGGGACAGACTTTACCTTTCACCATTTCACTCGTGAAAATCTATTTCTTTACCTTATCTCCCACTGAGCTATCACCTGTTCTAGTTCTATTCAGACCGGACCATAATTGATCTTAAATACCTATAAAAAATCTACGACAATATGACAAAAGTCTGTTCCTCACTACAAAGGCTCCGCTTCCATCCAATGTTACTTTTGTTACTGTGGTTCAGAATCGACGCCATTGTACTCAGGGTAAACCCATAGGCACTCAGTCTCCCTCAGCAAATGTCAAAGCGTATGAATGCTGATTGTCCCTGTAGAGTGCAACAGTTACAATGCTACTAATCTGGAAATAATAATAGTAGGCCCTTCAGTCATAACTGACTATGGGAATGCGTCTCTGAGGTGACAGCCCTCAGCTACTTATTTTCCTGGTGCTCCTTTCGACGTTTTCTCCTCTCTTCTGCCTGTTGTGTGAGTTTCTTTTCGCCAAATCTAAGGTGGCGCCGTAGATAGTATCGCCACTTGGTGCGATCGGCAGCTTCATTCTCCCAGGTTGCTGATCCAGTGCCCTCATGTATCTCTTGCACACATCTTTGAATCTCAACTGCGGTCGCCTAACTGTTCTTTTGCCATCTGCCAGTTGTCCATAGAAGATATCTTTCGGGAAACGACCATCTTCCATGAGGCGGACATGGCCAAGCCAGCCTAATCTGCGCTGTTTAAGCAGTGTATACATGCTTTGAAGGCCAGCACGTGACAACACCTCGACATTTTTCACTTTATCTTTCCACGAAATTACGAGGGTGTGGCGTAGACACCGTAGATGGAAAGTATTGAGCCTTCTTTCTTGCTTAGCATAGGTTGTCCAGGTCTCGCTGCCATATAGAAGTGTGCTGGTGACGCAGGCGTTATAAACCGCAGCTTTGGTCTTTGTTGTGACTCTGGAGTTTGGACCCAAAGACGCAGCAATAGTGAATGCAGTCAGCGACTCATAGCTTGACTGCCTGCGTCAGGACCAGCGAATCAGAGCTGGTCAAGACCGCACTCCACCTCCACGTGGTGGTCCTGGAAACAGTCTGCAGCAGTGCAGTCTGGCTGAGCGAGTGTGGATCGCAATGGGAAGGAAAACCCGGTCCTAAAAAATGCCGTGCAGAAGTCGGATGTGTCGACCGAAAGGTGCAAATATCACAGCTTAGGCGTAAACAGACACAACGCAACCACCGTCCTTTTCAGTACGAACGAGGAAGAAGGAAGAAGAAGAAGATTCTGGAGTTTCCCCAAACACGCGATATGAGGAGGGCAAAGGTAGCTGCAGCTTTGCCAATGCGGCTGTCAATTTCTGTGTCCAGAGAGAGTTTGTCATTGATGGTAGACCCCAGGTATGTGAAGTGGTGCACCACTGCCAATTCATAGTTATCGATAGTGATAACTTGTGCAGTGTAGCAAAGTTGATTTTGCTGGGGAGGTTATGATGGTATCCTAAAAAGAATGAAAAGGTGTCTGCTATAACCGTGTGAGGTCAAGCAAATGTAGGTCTCTGACTCTATAGATGATGATGATGAATTATGTGCAGAGAACCTAACGCTACCCCCCTAGAACTCACACGGTCAATCTTCTGGCTCTAGTGTATGGTGTATGGTGTACCTAGTGTCTAGGGGAGAAATGAATGATGGCACCCAACAATCAAACACTTTAAGTTTCTATAAAAGAAGTTAATGACTAGCAGTTAAGTTTTTCTTTGAACGAATATATACAATTTATTTTGCCTGTTCATTCATAGCTTGTGGACAGGTCTTTGAAAACAAAGACAAGATAGTTTACAGAAAAAGAACAATTTAAAATGTTGGGACAATCTGCCCAATAACTAAAAGTTATTATGTATTTATAACTGTTCTTCCTGTAGGAAATATTAAGCTAATTCACTGTATTTATATAACGGGAGAGTCACTGTATATGAGGGCTGTAGTTCCTTATACCCCCATAAAATTTTTTTTCAGCGTATCTGTATACACATTTTAGTTCAACTGGCAATGAATAATCAAAGCCTTTTGCTAATATCTACCAGCCTAGCCAATCGTAACGTTCTACTACTTGAATTCAAATGCAGTTTGAATGAAAACATTTTTTGAATAACTGGTGGTCGATTGGCCCGTCTGCTCTAGTCATGCCCAATACAAAAGATATCACGTTTAGGATTACATTTCTCCTACCGTTCCCCTTTCCCATTCATACTCTGTTCACCCTAAGCGAATTTGAATGTACCTCCCTGCCTCTTTTTCCAGCTCGCGTCCCCCTAACGTTACCAAAAAACATGAGCAGGAACGCCAGTGTGTCTGGTCGTGTGTTCCTAGATATTAGTATTTCTTCAATAACTTCTCTATTACTGGGACTATTATATTATTTAAAGTACATTCTTACTCAGCTAACTCTACGTCATACTATCATATAATTCTTATGGGGAACTTCATAATGGTTTAAAATTTCCAATTTTTGTCATCGTCCATCGTCAACTAACATTTTACACAAGTCCGCCATCTTCCTCTCTTTCATCTTGCGAGCATGTATTTTTCAAATAACTACAGTTTTAGTTACGTCAGAAATGCTACCATTAGGAGGAAATAAAACTGTCTGCGTGGTTTGGCCTTGCTGGCTTTTCTGCAGTGTGAATATATGCGTTGCAGACTGTGTTAGCGACGCGGGGTAGACGGGGCGGGTTTAAGAATTTGCGTTACTAGTTAGCATTGTATCGTGTAATATTACCAAAAAATGTAAGGATTACTACGGATTTTGCTACAAAGTTGACAGAAAGATTTACTTCAGATAGCTATATTGCGGTATACTTCCGCCAATAGTTATTTGTAAGGCTAGACTACAAAGTGTATACAGCAGATTGGGCAAAAGTTAAATATTAGTAGTGTTTGTCGAATACGAAACTAAAGCGTGTCAGATTTTTTCCGTGAAATCGTTCTATAGGCTTAGCACTGATTAACTTCGTTGTGCCATTTAAATGGATGGCCTTTAATTGTATTTTTTGTCTCTGTTGCATGAATCATTGTCCTGTAGCTTTAAGTTTTACAATCCGGATTTGTAGAAAGCTGTAGAGAAATTTAATAATACGAGTAGTTACAGTGTTGCTACTTAATTTGTTTTTAAAACTAGATACGACGTTTTTGGCTCTCTTTGAAACAAGTTTTAAAATCACAGTTAACACAACGCTAGCTTTAAAGAACAATAAAATGGACTTCTTTTTATGTACAAAATAACAAACATTGTTTATATTTAAATACAAGCATGTTCAAACTCTGTCTCATTTTATATTTTATGATCTCGTGTCAGATAAAAGCACATTGTGAAGTTGAGCGTGGTTGGTAGTATTGTTATTGTTGTTCAGAATCGACATCATTGCACTCTGGGCAAACCCAAAGGTGCTCAGTCTCCTTCGGCAAATGTCGAAGGGTATGAATGCTAACTGTTCTTGTAGCGCGCTTGTTGTATACATGACGGATGCATCCTCTCATTCGTCCGTTTGTAAAATGCGTCAGGTAATCGTCACATTACTCAGATGGGATGATCATATTGAGACTTAGTGACTCCAATAATTCTACCAACTCAAATCCAGCTGATCATGAGCCATTTGTTCATACTATTTGTTTTCTTGTGATATATTATTATCTTTTGCCGCTTGAAATCTGCTGTTCTTTATATACTTGAGTTGCAGAATCCAGTTGAAGACATTCTGTTATTAGTTATCTGCGTTGAAAGCACTTTCTACAAGTGAGGCATTTTAATAGTTATTTTCTGGGGTTTTTTTTTTTTTTTTTTTAAATTAGTCACTGACGAGATAGTTTAAATTATAAACATTCAACTTGTTATAAAGATTACTTTATATAAATATAAAAAATGTATCAGTTTGGTCAGTATAGGTTTGTCACTTGAATGTTTTTTGGGGCCGTTAACAAATTACGTAACTCAATTGGAAAGGGGGGGGGGGGGAGTTGCCAAGATTTTACGCTTTAGTGCGGGGGTTATGAAATGTTGTGGGACTCTGTGTCACGCACACGTTACGGAGGAGAGGGAGGTTGAACATTGTCAAAAATTGTCCCGTTGATGATATGAAATTAGTATATCATGCTCATGTATTGATTGTCAGCGTTGCCATTTAAAGGTGGATTCACCTATGTCTAGTTTTATTTTTTTTTTGGTCCAGTCTATGTGTCATTTGCCTGCATTAGTTGAAGAACGCCACCTATATCAACTTTGGGTTTTTTGCTCAAAGTAACCGCATAAAATAGCCCAAAATTCAAAATCTAGGGTACAAAATAAGTTTTTTTTTTTCTTTAAAATTCCGGGTGGAAACACTGTTGATTGTGTTCGCGTTGCTGCATGCTAGAAAAGTCAATTTAAACTTTCCTTTTTTATTTTTGCTCTGTATCGTTTCCATATGGAGCGATTCTTAAGAATTAAACAATCTTATAATTAGGGTCATATAAACTACTTTCGGAATGCGATTTAAATGCGTAAATTGTTAAACGTTAGCAACACTGAAATATTACGCATAGTCCTTGACTAATTCATCACTTCCGCTTCTAAACATAACGAACGGAAGCATGAAAATGCTGTCGTTTGCCGGCATCGTGATTCGTCTTTTTAAAAGGTTTTTATGTGGCAGACAGGGAATTATTGCATTACTTCTGGTGTGCAATTTGATCTTACATTCAGTGAATGCAGGGGAAGTATTATGGGCTGTGAATTGTGGTGGAGAGGAACACACCGATGTTCATGGAATTCATTATCAAGCCGATCCATTAGACACAGGGTATAGCTCCGATTTTGGCAAAAGCCTAATGATTCAAAGAGTCGTTCCTCAGGATCAAATTCTATATCAGACTGAGAGGTATCATGTCAATACCTTTGGATATGATATACCTGTTTACAAAGATGGTGAATATGTCATTATTCTAAAGTTCAGCGAAGTATGGTTTGCAGCACCAAATCAAAAGGTGAGACCAATGAATGGCAACTCAAGTCTGCACTAACTCTGTACAATTTAGCCTACACACTCACGTCATAGAACTACAAAATAGTAGACAGACTCCAAATATGCCTACCGGGCTATCGATACATTCCCCATATCTCTGCATAAATACCCGCTAATGCTAACCTTAACCTGAACACTGCACCCTTTTCAACAATACTAACATCCAACAAACGCTGACGCATTACCTTAAAAAATATTGAACAAGAAAACAACGTCATGCTTATTCCTGCATCTCCAGAATAATTAATAAAGACATTCTTTCTATCTTTCTGTGTAGCTAATGCATGATGCTGCTTCCACTAACTTCCAGGGTTAAAAAAAAAATGAAGTACAGTGGGATGTGTTCTTCAGTGTCTTCCTAACCCTTACCCCTTATAACTGCATCTCTGAATTCTTATTAACTCTTACTATACGTGAGCTAAAACCTCGTTTTGACGCGCTAGTTTAGCTATCGTTACCGTCGCGCGCCACTTGAACTGGCGAGCCGTAAAATTGGTACTAAACCCGCGCCACTTCACGGGGCTTGCCGGATAGTAAGAGTTAAGGCTGAATCGGAGACTTGTCCTACTGTTCTTCTTTTCAGCCACTACCTGTTTTCATCACTTTTTATACTGTCTCTTATAGTACAATTGTCAGCTTTTCTGGCATCTTATCTCAGACTTTAGGGTTTTCATCTCTTGCGTTTCTATTAGTAACAGTGTGCAGGACTGGCTAAAAAGAGTTTTAGAAAATATGCTATTTTTCATTTCATCAGTTTTCAGTTTAATTGACTTTCGTGTGCATGTGCACATAAGTGGATGTTTCAGCTGTAGTTGTTTTAACTAGGACTGCTGAGCTTGTTACTGTTTTGCAGCCAAGTTGATTTCTATGGCATTATCTACATTGTTGATCTAGGGTTTTCCTGTGGTTTTTCTGCCATTCCACAACTTGTTAAGTGAGCTCCACTTTCTTTCCCAGGTATTGTTCCTAGCTCGACGTGCATTTGAAGGATCCTCACATCTGGTTTTAAACTAACAGGGAGAAAGAGAGGCAGGATATTGCGCATTCCCCGCCATCCAGGAGGCTGTTCAAATATGCAGGGCTAAAATATGCTATGGTTCTAGGTTGTCTTAAGGTATTGTCATGTCTCGTAAAGAGGCAGCTCATCTCACCTGTCATCTATTCGCTGCGGGATCCTCCTGCATGCATTGGCATGGTAAAAGTGGGGCTTGAGTGATTCCCCCAAGCTTGATGTGCAGTGCTGGGTTGTCAGCAGTGGGAATTGTGATGTAAGGGCATTCTGGTGTGGTCAGTCGATCCCTGAAGTATTGACCAGGGTAACTAGAGAACTCAAAGACTGCCTGTTTCTAGGATGCATCGTGTGGAGGTGCTTCAGTGTCTTGGTTAGTGATCTAACCCTGAAATTAAAGCACAAATTCTACATGTACTGCAGCTATAAACATGAGTATGTACGCCACTACCTTTGCCCTTTTGATGTGTCAGAAATAGGATGCTAAGTATTAAACATGCACTGTCATCCCGTCTAGGCTACAGGACCATCTACCTTGTGGCATTGCATCACTGCTAATTAATAAGGTCTGGTATGTTTTACCAGTGTTTAACCTGTTAAGATGGGAAAGCCCTCTGGGTTTGCAAGAAAGGCCTAGAACTCATCCCAAATTCAAAAGGGTAAAGAGTGAAAACTCAAGTCCCTTGGAATCGAAACAAGTAGAAACCTGGACTGTCACATGAATGTTGTCGTTATAGTTCATTTCCACTTTTGCACCAAATGTAGCATGGAGCCACTGGTGCTGCTGGTCCCTTTACGGGAAGGCTGTACCAAAGCATTCATGCACTGTTGCAGTTATGTTACATGATGAAGTTGCCAGCCTAATGCACAACCTCATGTAAGTTGCCATTTAGGCCATGCTTGAGTACAAGTCTCCTGAGATAGCAGTGGGAACAGATGGGGTATCTTCTTCTTCCTCGTTCGTCCTGAAAAGGACATTGGTTGCGTTGTGTCCGTTTACAGCGAAGCTGCGATATCTGCACCTTTCGGCCGACACATCCGACTTCAGCACGGCATTTTTTGGGATCGGGTTTGCCTTCCCACTTCGATCCCTACTCTCTCAGCCAGACTGCAGTGATGCAGCCTGTTTCCAGGACCACCACTTGGAGGTGGAGTAGGGTCTTGGTCAGCTCTGGTTCGCTGACCCTGACGCAAGCAGTCAAGCTATGGGTCGCTGACTGCATTCTCTATTGCTGCATCTTTGGGTCCCAGATGGGGTATGAATGGTGTGTTTTGGCATATATGATATATCGGTCATAACTGAAGAGATCACCATCATCAGTCCTTTTCATTTTGGGTGGAAAAAAGGGGTTGTGGCCGATGCTTGCCATTGTTTTCTATTTTGGGTTTTCCTCTTCAGTTCTCTTCATGAGATTGTGGTTCTTCTGCATTAAGGTCATTGGTCCTGCTAGATCTGCAGACCTGTCCAGGTTCAGACCGCAGCTCATAGCTTCAGCCTCAGCTGTACACCCTCTGGCCAGGTCTGATATTGTAGGTCATAATGGGCTGAACATTCTTGAATAATGTGTTCAGGGTCTGGATTCCAGTTCCACTAGGTGGCCTAGTAACTTGCAGTGTCCAGTTCTCAGACCTGTTGTTCACATCCGTTTCTTTCTTCCATTGGGAGTTGCAGTGTTTGTGGATGATGGATTTGGCATCTCAGTTGGGCAGTGGATGACAGAATCGCTCCATTCTGCCGCCATTTCTAGACAAAGCATCAGCTGTCTCATTCTTAGTGATTCCACAGTGGGAGGTTTGTTACGCTGTGTCACCGTTTACAGCAAAGCTGCGATATTTGCGCCTTTCGGCCTGACACATCCGGTTTCCGCATGGCATTTTTGGGACCCTCTTCGATCCCTACTCTCTCAGCCAGACTGCAGTGATGCAACCTGTTTCCAGGACCACCACTTGGAGGTGGAGTAGGGTCTTGGTCAGCTTTGGTTCACTGACCCTGACGCAAGCAGTCAAGCTATGGGTCGCTGACTGCATTTATCACTGTTGCTGCATCTTAGGTCCCAGCTCGGATCTAATTTCATTGGCTGTGGTTGATCTGGCTACCTCTTCTTCATTCTGGTCTAGGTTTTCTTTGGTTTTCTCAATCTATTCTTCCCCTGCAGGTCCCAGTCAAGGGCTTAGTAGAGTTACATTGGTTTGTTGTTTTCTAAACATCTGGTCATTCTTATATTGTATTCCCTGGTTTTGTGACATATTATTTTCAGTGCGAGAGTAAAACCAGACAGACAGATGTATGATGAGAGAAAGATGCAACTAAGAATGAACATTTCCTGAAAGGGTGCTTGCGTAGAACAGAAGGAATTAAATGATTTGACCAGGTGACCAATGTGGAATTTATTTCCAGGAACCAGACAAGTGCCAGTGAAACTAGAGATGAGACGAAGATGCTAGCAATGGATAGGACACTGAGGAAACCTGTTGCTGTCATTATAGGACGGTCCTTGTTCTGGATTCGGCACTTGGCTAAAGACTTATGCTCCTTGGGGACCTGAAGGGCTATGACGGAAGGAGGAATATTCTGGAAAACTAGTCATTTATTTCAGTTATGAAAGAAGTTGAAGAGTGAAAACACTTGGACACTTTGTTTTTGACCTCCAATTCTTGCATAACTTTTATAGATCCTGTTTGAGAGCCTACTTTGTTTGTTTAGGAGACCATGTACTGACTATGTCTCTTCCTCAAGTACAGTGCCTGATGGCGTAGGTGATCATCCCTCTCCACAACTTCCTGTCACCAGTAAATATTTATCAGTTCTGTTGTTGGCTTCTTTCAATGCCATTATGTCAAACTGTTCAGTAACTTCTCTCTTTGTTATTCTCTTTCTCTTTTTCCTTCAATCTGTTCCCGTTGTCACAATATATTCCAGCATTCTTCTTCTCATAACATGCTCAAAGAAAGTAGATTGTTTCCTTCACACATGAGTTATAAGCTTGCTTAGCACTATGGCCTCTTTCAGGACATTCTTGTTACTCTTTTTATTTGTCAGTGGTATTTTTAACATTCTTCTCAAGCTACGATTGTCTGCTTCACCACTGTGCACATGTGGATTAAACGAACAAACTGCTGAGCATGTTCTACAGGATTGTCCTCTGTATGACCAGTTAAGAAAGATATACTGGCCCAATGACTCAACACTAAACTCAAAGCTATATGGAGCTAAAGAGGAACTTCAAACAACAGTCGAATTCATCATGAGAACTCGTCTGACGGTGTAAACATCAAAGATGCAATCGCAAGAAGAAGAAGAACATTCTTCTATAAAAGCACATCTCTGTTGCCTCCAGTACTTTTCCTGCAAGTTTACTAATGGTCCATGACTCCTCACTTCCGTATGTCAGGATTGGTTCTGTATAACACTGAAGAACTCTATCTCTTATTTTCATTGACAAAGAATTGTTGCATAAAATACTTTTTATTTTATAGAATTCTGTTTTTGCCCGGGCTATTCTACTCGTTGAATTTTCATCTTTTAACAAAAATTATTTTCAGGTGTTTGATGTTGTGTTAAATGGTGAGCATACAATAGTTAGTGAGCTTGACATTTATTCAAGAGTGGGCAGAGGAGTGGCTCATGACGAAATTATTCCTTTTACGATACGGGGTGGAAAACTTCGTGTCAATGGCGAGTCATCACAGATTGATGGGAACAAGATCACAATTGAGTTCATTAAGGTTGGTGTAATTTTTTTACTTGTAAAGTTGTTCTGAATGAACTAGTTTGTGGTTTACTGTGCTTCTTGATGTTCACTGCAGAAACTCTTGCTTGTATTGGAGGAGCGCATTCATATACATTTATTTGAAGTGTTTTTGCTGTAGAAGGATCACAGTAATAGCATTCTTGGGTCACATCACAATTGATAGTTTGAGAAACATCTTCAGACAGTGGAGCCATACAGTAGCACAGCATGCAGACTGATTATTTATGACCATATCATGATTTTTCCCTTTTGCTCCCTATGGAGCAAGAAGCCACCACTGCAGCTGTGCCCCTTGTAGGAAGCCTGTACAAAGCATTCACAAGCTCTTGCACCAGTGGTTTCTGTAGCAAGATGTTGTACATGATGAGGTTGCCAGCCGCATTCACAGCCTCATGTTAGTCACTTTGTCATTATTAGAGAATGACACTGCAATCTTCTTCTTCTTCTTCTTCTTCGTTCGTCCTGAAAAGGACGGTGGTTGCGTTGTGTCTGTTTACGCCTAAGCTGTGATATCTGCACCTTTCGGTCGACACATCCGACTTCTGCACGGCATTTTTTAGGACCGAGTTTTGCCTTCCCATTTCGATCCACACTCGCTCAGCCAGACTGCACAGCTGCAGACTGTTTCCAGGACCACCACGTGGAGGTGGAGTGCGGTCTTGACCAGCTCTGGTTCGCTGGTCCTGACGCAGGCAGTCAAGCTATGAGTCGCTGACTGCGGTCTCTATTGCTGCGTCTTGAGGTCCCACACTGCAATCGATGAATCATCAAGGCTAAGACTGCTGGAATTTGGCATCAAACGTAAGACCAGCAGGGATGGACGTATGAGAGGACGCATCCGCCGTGTATACAACCTGTGCGCAACCAGAACAATTAGCATTCATAGCCTTCGACATTTGCTGAAGGTGACTGAGCACTTATGGGTTTGCCCGGAGTGCAATGACGTTGATTCTAATTAACATTATGTTATATCTGTTGAAGCAAGATTCCTTTTTTTTTTATCTCAAGAGACTACTGGGAACTACTGTTTATGACCATATGAATCAGAACATATTGTCCAAGACTAACCTTAAAGAAGACAATCTCTGGAGCAATAAAAAGGGTTAAATCAAAGACATACTGAACATCATTTCCTTTTTGCTCCCTGTGGAGTATAGAGCCACCACCGTAGCTGGACTTTTGCAGGAAGCACAAAGCATTAACTTGCTCTTGCAGCAGTGAGTTTCTAACAATTTGTTTTACACGAAGAGAATGCCAGCCCGATGCACAACCTCATGTATGACATGCCTGAATACTGAACAGATAGTGTTAGAAAAGGAATAGAAAATGTGCATCAACGTGATACTGGCACAAGAACAGATCAAGCAATATAAAAATAATAAAGCGCTTCACAAAAAATTGATCCTGCTATTTCAACATATGTCACTGGACAAAGGGAGGGTAAATTTCTAACAGTGTGTTAGTGTCTCAAACATGCCCTCTCAGGTGTCAAGGCAGTCCATTGAATGGCTCTGAAACATGAAGAATGAGACTCTTATGATGTGACTGATCTAATAAGCTAGTGGCCAGATTTTTACTTGTGACGGGCTAAAATTGGGCACATCATGTCTGGTGGTGATGATATTCTTGACAGAAAAAGACAGTTGTTTCAGATAAACTTATTAATGTTGTCCCTTATGAAGAGGCTGACAGATTGGCAAAGGAAGGGGGAAAGCTACCTCAACTTGACACACGCATAACTTATGAAGAGGCCAAGAGTTTTATCAAACAGCAGATACAGGAGCAAGTGGGAAGCAGAATATCCAGGCCACAATAAAAGTGATGCGTATTACCAGCTCAGCAGAAGTCTTCTTCTTCTTTGATCCTTAGCTGCCGACCGTCAAAGCAGTCAGTGGCCATCACGCCTAGTGGCGTCTTGTAGGGCAACAACAAATTGATTCCACTTTGCTCGATCGGTGGCCATCCTTCGTACAGTGCCCCAACTCTGGTTCATTCTTTGCATCTCAGCCTCCACAGTCCTCCGCCAAGTTGTTTTTGGTCGGCCTCTCTTTCGTTTTCCTTCAGGGGTCCAAAGCATAGCTGTTCTTGTGATGGCATCGGGGTCTCTTCTGAGGACATGGCCAACCCTCAGCAGGTGAACAAGTGGTAATCTTCAGACTTTGCACAGGTCATAACAGATTGGGATACCATCTGTTCAACAAATTAAAGACAGGAACTACTGATAAGTCTAACTGTGGCACTGATAAAATGACTGCTGACCATCTACTTCAAGGGTGCCTTACATATGAGGAACAGAGAAAGTGCATATGGCCATCACCAGTACCATTCCTAGGAAAGCTCTACGGAGATGTCAACAGCCTCATACTGACCACTGCTTTCTTTGAACTTTTTCAAGTTGACGTCTGAAGGTGAACGAAGAAGTTCCTTTGTTATGTAATCTTTGTGCTAATTCACTTTAATTTGTCGCTGTCTGGTAGTGTATTCATCGTCTTGATCTTAACATTTGGTTAAGATGTTTAAACACTGTTTGGAGGATGGGCAGCATAGATATGGAAAGGAAGAATGGGGAGTATAACATTGAAAAATCCATTCCAAACAGAGGGAAATGGAAGTTTTGTTGTTTACAACATAGAACAAAGGACTGAGTGCTGTGGAAGAAATTAACACTGAATATTTATATTTAAAATGTTGTTAAGTGTGCTTGTAATGTTTGAAAACTTGTCTTAAGTAATAGTAAATGATTTATTTTGTATTTTATTTTGCTTACCAAACTGATTCTACCATACTGTAGCATTGTGCTTAGCTGGTGGTCATACAAGGATGTTTTAATAATGTATATTTTATTTCAAAAGGGAGACCTTGATAACCCAAAAGTGAATGCCATTTATGTGATGAGAGGCACAGTAGACGGTAAGTGTATTGATGAGTGCATTCTTATACTGTACCTTTTCTTTGCTTTGGAGCATTGGACATTGCTGGCATATTTCCAGCATATCCCACTTTCCAACCAAGAATAGTCCTCTATAGCAGTATTCCACAACCTTTTTCCCTTTGTGGCACACTTAAAGTGCCATTCAAAATTCCACTGCACACTATGGTATTTAAATAGGTGGGTATGGTAAATATTTAAAGATTCGATACAGTCATAAGACGACGCTCCCTAATTTTTTGTGATGGATTGGTGGAGGATGATAACTGAATTTATTATTTGTAAAATTGTACGTGTCAGTTTCATTCATAATATTTAACCATAACATATAATTGTTTAAACGCCTATCATGTATTCTGCCTGGAGTCACAGCACTTCTTCTTCTTCTTCGATCCTTAACCACCGACCGTCAAAGCAGTCAGTGGCCATCACGCCTAGTGGCGTCTTGTAGGGCAACAACAAATTGATTCCGCTTTGCTCGGTCGGTGGCCATCCTTCGTACAGTGCCCCAACTCTGGTTCATTCTTTGCATCTCAGCCTCCACAGTACTCCGCCAGGTTGTTTTTGGTCGGCCTCTCTTTCGTTTTCCTTCAGGGGTCCAAAGCATAGCTGTTCTTGTGATGGCATCGGGGTCTCTTCTGAGGACATGGCCAACCCAACTCCAGCGTCTGCCAGCTATGATGGTGTGCATGTCCTCTTGCTTGCTCCGAGTAAGCAGATCTTGGTTGGTGATGGTATTCGGCCAAAAGATTCGGAGAATTTTTCTTAGGCATGTTGTGTGAAAAGAGGACAATTTCGACATTTCCTTCTCTGTAACTCTCCAGCATTCCGCACCATAGAGAAACACAGAAAGCACACAACTCTGATATAATCTAAATTTTGTGCTTGTGCTGTATTGAGAGGACTTCCAGATGTTGTTTAGGCTAAAAAAGGCTGTTCTTGCCTTATTCATTCTGATGTTGATGTCTTTGCCTGCCCCGCCGTCTGGTGTTACTATGCATCCTAGGTATGTGAAGGTGTCTGTCTGTACCAGTGTGTCACAGCACACCAGGCAGATATCGGCGATTGTGGTGCACTGCTCTATAGGACAATAATTGCTCATTGTTTATTTCAGCAACCAGTCTCCACCTCTTATGTTTCTGTGTGTTTGCATGTATACGCGCTGAATGGTGTTTTCCTATCGACTTTAGCTTAAACACATAAAGAAGGGAAACCCGAGGTCTGTAAACAGTAAATAAATATTACACACACATAAAGGTATGTTTTCAGGCACTAGTGAGACATAAAGAAGTAGAAAACTAGACAACAGAAAAACAACAGACGTGAGTGGCTTACCGGGGAATTGAACCCAGGACCTTCCATGCTGAACCTACGCCTAGCTACGGAAGCAAATCACACTATCCTCCCTGCCATCTAAGCACCACTGCTACTTTAGCTTAGTATCAGCAAGATTCTACCAGACTGTAGAATTGTGCTTCACTGTTGGTCATATAAAGATGACTCCGTGCATTTGATACTAGTATCTTTGTTTCTAAAAATACCGTGTCATAGGCAAAAACTATTCAAGACAAAACCGATAGACTGAATAAGTATGGCCAGCAGGTTGACCTGAACATCAATTTGAAGAAGACAGAGGTCATGACACTGAATGTGGGCAATCCTGAGCCAATAACAGTAAGGAACCAGAAGTTAGAACAGACAGACACATTTACTTACCTAGGACGCCCACGGCGACCGTTGCCTCAACTGGCTGTGTGTGGTGTACCCGGAAACGGGGCCTCCCAGTACTGAGACACAGTTAAGTCCCCGATGTCATTTATCGGTGCAGAGTTGAGAGAGATGGCTGAGCATCACAATCCCCCCTGTGTTGCAGCATGATGAGAACCCAGAATTGCACACTGAGCTTGGGGGGAATCACTTGGGCACCAGACTTAATACTGGCTCTTGACTGGATGGCCGCATGCAGGAGATTTCTACAATGGGGGGTTGGCAGGTGGTGGGTATCTGGAAGTGGCTCTGTGCAGGACGTGAGGATTCCTTGGGTGAGCCAGAACCAGAGCACAGCATTGTGCAAGCTCTGCATAGTTGGAGAGCCCCCTGGATGACGGGGAATGCACAGTGTGCTACCCCACCTGTCCCCAACTGCTAACTTAGAACCAGAAGTGGGGTCCTCTGTATGCGTGCCAGGCCAGGATAAAATGCCTGGGAAAGAGACTGGAGCTCAGAACTCCCTAACTCAAAGTTGCAGGATGGCAGGAAAGACAGGGCTATTTTGAAGATAATGCAACCATATTTTCACCATACGAGCTCGGACGCCGCCTCGGTAAACAAGGTCCGCGCAGAGCAGTGACACCCCCAGGCTGCTTGCGAATAGTCTACTACTGGGAACATAAACAGATTAGGGATGAGCCCACTCTCCCGTTGAACAGGTGCTAAAGTCATAGATACTGGGCCAGAAGGCGCACCGGAAACCACAGTATCACGCAACTCGCTTTTTTTTTTTCTATGGAGAGTACACCGTCAAATAAATCTCGTACTGGTGCTCGCCCTGTGGAGCTCCACCAGGCAGGTGCAGTGCCGGGCTCTGAGCCTCGACAGAGCCCACCCTCAGCTACTGGAGGACCCTCTAGACCGTCTTGTGGAGTCAGCAGACGGCGGAGGAGAACTACTGACCAAAACAAAAAACAGAAAAAGAGAAACCCAGAGTGCCACTTGTCATGATGCACTGGAATGCAGAGGGAGTGAACAGCAAGCAGGCTGGATACAGCAAAAAGACAGAGCTGGAAAACATCTTGTATGAGAAGCAAGTCAGTGTTTGCTGTATCCAAGAGACTCACTTGAAAGCAGATCAAACCTTTAAAATAAGGGGATATCAATGCTTCAGATCCGACAGAAAAGATAGACGAAAAGGAGGAGTACTTACTCTTGTAAGGAATAACATTCCTGCACACGAAAGGAAAACCTTCATGGATGGAGCAGAATATCAGCTGTTGCAGATAAAGGTAGACAAGATGGAAATAGAACTCCTGAACTATTACTGTCCGAACAACAAACCCCTGAGTCTCAGCTCTATACAGGTACCAGCCACCAACTTTATAGCAGTTGGAGACTTTAATAGCCACTCCCAGAGCTGGGGCTATAACCATCTGGATCACAGAGGTGAAGAGGTTGAAACTTGGCAAGATGATCACTCCCTAATCCTAGTCAATAATGCCACAGATACTCCTACCTTCTACTCCAGAGGATGGCACACAACTTCAACACCAGATCTTGCCTTCTCCACACCAGATATAGCTGGATCTATTAGTAGAGAAGTAGGAGACCAACTAGGGGAAGCGACCATCGCCCAATCTTTCTTACTGTCCAGAGTGCAACTCTCAGTACAGGCCCAGCCATTACAAGATGGAACTACAAAAAAGCCAACTGGGGTTTATTCAGGCATCAGGTGAACACGCTGCTGTCTACCCTCAAGGTACAGAACAGAGACATTAATGAAGTGGTAAAAGACTTCAACAGATGCATACTACAAGCTGCAAAAGAAACCATTCCCAAAGGATGCCGGCGTAACTACATACCATACTGGTCCAGCACACTCCAAGAACGTCAGGAAGCCATGGACAGGGCTAGAAAGGACGCAGAGTCTCAGCCTTCACTTGAAACTCACAACAAATGGAAAAAGGCTGTAGCAGAGTTTCAGAGAACAAAGCTAGAAGAAAAACGGAAAAGCTGGAGAACTAAAACGGCATCGCTGAACCTTGAGAAAGACGGCAGGAAACTTTGGAGATTAGTCAAGTCTCTAAATGAAGAGCGTTCCTCACCTAGGCAGACTATCACATTGGATGAAGGTGGCAAACTTTTCAGAGGAAAACAAGCTGCAGACTTGTTTGCTAGAAGATACAGTTCAGAAAGCAACTTACCCATTAACATAGATCATCAGAGAGAGATAAGAAAAGAAATACTGGCAACCATGGGACAGACAGATACTCCTGCCCCAATGAGGGAACCCATCACACTAGGAGAACTACAGAAGGCTATTTCCAAGCTTAAGTTTCAAAAGTCACCCGGCCCAGACAAAATCAGCAACGAAATGCTAGTAAATCTGAGCTCAGCAGCAAAGACAAAACTGCTTGAGATATTCAACCACAGCTGGTTGAAAGGAACGGTACCCCAAGTATGGAGAGAAGCCATCACAATACCCATACTAAAGAAAGGGAAATGTAAGACCGAGGCTGCAAGTTACCGGCCAATCAGTCTCACAAGCTGTGTTGGGAAGACTATGGAGCGAATAGTCAACCACAGATTGAAATGGTATTTAGAGTCTGAGCAGATCCTGGTGCCGGAACAAGCTGGATTTAGAGAATGCTACAGTATAGAAGACCAAGTTACTTACTTGTCTCAAGCAATAGAAGATGCCTTCCAGGAGAAGAAAAAAGGTCCTAACGATCTGGGTCGACTTCAAGCAGGCCTTTGACAAGGTGTGGAAAGATGGCCTCATTGCAAAACTTAGGAGAAGTGGAATCCAAGGCAACATGATGAAATGGATCCAGTCATACTTGCATAACAGGAGAACTAGAGTCACTCTTGACGGTCTGCAGAGCAGAAAAGTGTTGCTCCATCAGGGGGTACCTCAAGGAGGAGTAATTTCCCCAACACTCTTCCTTGTTTACATCAATGACCTGGTGAAAGATCTCCCTGCAGGAGTGAAAGCTGCCTTATATGCAGATGACCTAGTACTCTGGTGCGCTGATGAAAATGTCACCACAGCAAATTATAGAATGCAGCGGGCAGCAGACATGCTAGTGTCATGGGCAGAGAAATGGCTTATCACAATAAACACAGACAAAACCTCCACAACACTGTTCTCCCTCGCCCCCAACGACCAATCAGCTAACATACACCTAGGGACAACCGTGATCAAGGAAGAAAGCTACCCCACCTATCTTGGGGTGACATTTGACCAAAGGCTTACATGGAATAAGCATATTGAAAATGCAGAAGGAAAGGCCCGAAGGCGACTAGGCATACTCAGAAAATTAGCAGGTACCAACTGGGGAGCAAATGAACGAAATCTAAAGAAGATTTATAATGGAGTAATAAGACCACACTTAGAGTTTAGCTCAGCAGCATGGTCATCAGCTGCTAACTCACATCTGCAGTCTTTGGACAAGGTGCAAAATCAAGCTCTCAGGCTCATTACAGGAGCCATGAAAACTACACCAATAACAGAGATGCAGAAGGTTGCTGGATTACAGACATTGTCCCATAGAAGAGACACAAAAACCATGATCCAGATGGAAAAGTATAACAGTATGCCAATGCACCCAATGAAGGCAAGACTAGATGATCTGGCATTGGGACGTCTAAAGCGTAGCAGCTTTGTGCATCGGGGGAAAAGACTTATAAGACAGCATCAAGAAGACCTATCCATGAAGACAACACCACTGAAGCCCACCCTATACCCTGTACCATGGGAGCAGGCCAGCAGTGCCCTCCAAATTAATACATCAGTCAGTGGTCTCACAAGTGGATGTGAGTATAATGATCTGCAAAAACGAACTGCTACATTGAGTATGATCCAAGAAAGCTATCCCGATCAATCATGGATACATGCCTATACAGATGGATCAGCAACTAATGCTGTTAGGAATGGAGGTGCCGGTATCTTTATCTCATATCCTGACAACCACTATGAGACTAGGCACATTCCCACTGGTAAATTCTGTTCCAACTATACAGCTGAGGTTCAAGCTCTAGAGCAAGCTGCAAATATGATTTATAACACCAACTCTGACTGCCACCAGGTAGTCATCCTCACAGATGCACTGTCTGTCCTGCAAGCTCTCAAGGGTGGTAAACTCCCGCATCTGAGAAATGAACTAAACAAGGTAGCTGCCAAAAAGAGAACCATACTTCAGTGGGTACCATCTCATTGTGGTGTACCCGGAAATGAAAAGGCAGATAAACTTGCAAAAAAGGGAGGAGAATGTGAACAAGAAGATAATGAAGTCACATACTTTCAGAAAAAGAGAGCTATCCAGACTATCAGAAGAGAACAGAACCAACCCAAAGACGACTATCACACTCTCGACCGGCAGGGACAGATAACTATTTTTCGACTCAGGACAGGGCATAACAAACTGAATAAACACATGCACAAGCTACGATTGTCTGCTTCACCACTGTGCACATGTGGATTAAACGAACAAACTGCTGAGCATGTTCTACAGGACTGTCCTCTGTATGACCAGTTAAGAAAGATATACTGGCCGAATGACTCAACACTAAACTCAAAGCTATATGGAGTTAAAGAGGAACTTCAAACAACAGTCGAATTCATCATGAGAACTCGTCTGACGGTGTAATCATCAAAGATGCGATCGCAAGAAGAAGAAGACTTACCTAGGAAGCATAGTAACACCTGACGGCGGAACAAGCAAGGACATTAACAACAGAATGAATAAAGCGAGAACAGCCTTTGCTGTTCTCAACAACATTTGGAAGTCTTCCCAGTACAGCACAAACACCAAATTAAGACTGTATGAGAGCTGTGTACTTTCTGTGCTTCTCTATGGTGCGGAATGTTGGAGAGTAACAGAGAAGGAAATGTCGAAACTGTCCTGCTTCCACACAATCTGCCTAAGGAAAATTCTCCGAATCTTTTGGCCAAACACCATCAGCAACCAAGAACTACTTATTCAGAGTAACCAGGAGGACATGCACACCATCATAGCTGGCAGACGCTGGAGTTGGGTTGGCCATGTCCTCAGAAGGGACCCTGATACCATCACAAGAACAGCTATGCTATGGACCCCTGAGGGAAAGCGAAAGAGAGGCCGACCAAAAACAACTTGGCGGAGAACTGTGGAAGCTGAGATGCAAAGAATGAACCACAGTTGGGGCACTGTACGAAGGATGGCCGCCGACCGAGCAAGGTGGAATCAATTTGTTGCTGCCCTACAAGACGCCACCAGGCGTGATGGCAGCTGACTGCTTTGACGGTTGGCGGTTATGGTTCAAAGAAGAAGAAGAAGGCAACAACTAAGAAGGTTAGGCATGGGGCTGGTTGACCTATCCTGTGGAAACTTTAAGCCAAAAAAAAAATTAACAGAAAGTGGACGAGTCATCCAAAACAAATATTTTAAATAATTCAGCTCAGCCATCCAAGACAGAAAAAAAGTCACCCATTAATAAGGTTCATGAAGCAGCCAATAAGGCTCAAGACGCAGCCTAAGAAAAAAGCTGGAATGAGTCTTAGGCTGCTGACTCACGTTTAAAGAAGTCGCAGAAAGAAGACCTTGATTGGATGGCATAGGTCAGGAAGGCTTGGCACGACATTTTTAAATTTTAGGAGCAGAAGTGTAATGAATGAAAAATACAGATTTATTCCCATCTCATTGCCGTCTTCACATTTTGTCAGGGCTTAAAAAAAAAAAAAATAACGTGCAAACTATGTGGATGCTTTATAATTAGTATAGCGGATTTACAGTATATCTATCGAGTTTACAATGCTATTGTATTTTAAAAATTATTGGAGTTTTCGCATACTGACCTGAAAAAAAAATCATTCCTTACAGATGTTCCTAAACTTCCTACCATGCCTGGCTCTGACACGGTAGAAGAGGATGATGATGATGATGAAGATTCCACTGGTGTAAAACATCAAAAGTCAAGAAAGCCTTCTGGGCCCAAAATTAAGGATCCGTATGCGGCAGATGACACAAGTGCTATGCTGTTCCCGGTGTTTGTAGCAATAGGGGCTTTTATTCCTTTGTTATACTGTCTATGTAAATTATAAGGGATGTTTCTATTTATTAGTAGATAATATGTATTTTAATCTTAACCTGGCAATAGTGATGTTGAAGTTGCCTTTGAAAATTGGCAGTTTTCAGAAAGTAGGGGAAATGTACTGAAAATAATAATAAAATTTACCATAAATTGTGGCGTATAAGTCGATCTGGCTTGGAAGTCAACCTAAAGATTTTTAGCTCAAAACTCTAGTTTAGACCTATGCTCGCCATATAAGTCGACCCGTCCAAACATATGGTAAGCTAGAACCGAAATGTGGATATGGTGTAAGGTAGCCTATGGCCCAAGGCTTAAAATAAGACTATACCAGTTTCGTCAAGACACAAACCATAATACTTTTCAATATATAATACATGCATATATTATGTAGCTCGTACAAAAATGGATATAACTTTGAAGTGAAATACATCTTGGTAAATGTAGGCCAAGACTCGCGTTTTATTCTCACTGTATAAGCTGATACCTAGTTTTGGAAAGATTTTTTCAGGTTTTTTAAAAGTCTACTTATACGCCGCAGTTTACTGTAAGACATCTTGCATTAAGGCTTTCTGAAATATTCCACATTCAGTACTTTAATAATACATTCATCTTCTATGAAGGTAGTGGCATTTTTATAGGAATCTCAAACATGGCTTTAACCCTGTGGAACTGTGCTCATGACGAGCTGTTTAAAAAAAAATACGGTATCTGCATTTGACTTCCTTTTGACATACGAATTTGGGGGAACATTTGACATGAGAAGTAATGGTAGAACTCCAGGTCGTTGAATCAAAAACTGGTAACTGTGACAAGTAATCATATAGTCACACACTGAGTACCCTAAAGATGAAGTACACACTAAGGTAAGAGAGGGGAAAATTTGTAACGCTGTCTCTGAATCACCTACATTTTAGTGATGGGATTGCAGATTGGTGTCTTTTTGATGTACTGTTTTCTGCCTCTTTTATCTGTGTGTGTGTTTTTTTTTTATTATGTTTTTAGTGTTGATGAACTACTGTCTAAGCAGTGATTTTTACTGTTAATTTCTGTGGTTTATTCCACAATGTCAGATGCCCTTGTTTTTTTTTTTTTTAAATGAAGTTATTTTTAAAATGGACTTGGGTTTTTGGAGTATTATTCATAAATTTTTTTTTTTATTTGAATACTTGACATGGCTATATGTACATTACGTTTGTTGCATACTGTTGTGTTAAATGATTGACAAGTTTTTTATTTTTTTTAATAAATTGAAGTGTGTTTTAAGAAAATAATTGTTAATATAGATTAATATATACACAAATTTAATATCTGTTGTTTTCAATAATACTATCATTTGTCCTCCATAACCATGTTTCGTTATGTGACTTTGTAAGTGTTTCTGCACTGCAAGAACATTCTTAGCTAGCCTGGGTATTAATTGTTAATATAGGTTAATATATCATTCATCATGTTCCTGTTTACTCTGTATAGAGCAAGGAGCAACCGCTGCCATTGGTCCCCTAGCAAGAAACCTGCGCCCAAGCATTCACATTCTCTTCCAGCTGTGGTTTCTGCAGAAGTTCATTTTACATGATGAGGTTGCCTGCACCCCATGCACAACCTCAGTTTAGTTGCCTTGTATGACATGCGTGATGGAGCAGTAGTCTTGATGTTTCTTTGTTTCATCACAGAGACTCCCCCCAAGAGCTACACGGGGCAGATTAATATATCTTCTTCTTCGATCCTTAACCACCGACCGTCAAAGCAGTCAGTGGCCATCACGCCTAGTGGCGTCTTGTAGGGCAACAACAAATTGATTCCACTTTGCACGGTCGGTGGCCATCCTTCGTACAGTGCCCCAACTCTGGTTCATTCTTTGCATCTCAGCATCCACAGTCCTCCGCCAAGTTGTTTTTGGTCGGCCTCTCTTTCGCTTTCCTTCAGGGGTCCAAAACATAGCTGTTCTTGTGATGGCATCGGGGTCTCTTCTGAGGACATGAAGATTAATATATACACTAGTCTAATACCTTTTCACTGGCTTCCTAGCTCGGTGGTCCATGGTTCAATCCCCAGTTGAGGTGGGATTTTTTTTTAAGACCGCAAATGGCTCCGGGGTCGACTCAGCCTCATGAATGGGGTACCAGAGCAACTGTGGGAAGGTTACAGTGGCCGGCGTGATGCTGACCACATCACCCCTAGTGTGCCAATGATCAAGAAAAAATGGGCCTCACACCATATTCCCAATATGGGATCCTTCTTCCTCGTTCGTCCTGAAAAGGACGTTGGTTGCGTTGTGTCTGTTTACGCCGGAGCTGTGATATCTGCGCCTTTCGGCCGACACATCCGACTTCAGCACGGCATTTTTTGGGACCGGGTTTACCTTCCCTATTCGATCCCTACTCTCAGCCAGACTGCAGTGATGCAGACTGTTTCCAGGACCACCACGTGGAGGTGGAGTAGGGTCTTGGCCAGCTTTGGTTCGCTGACCCTAACGCAAGCAGTCAAGCTATGGGTCGCTGACTGCATTCTCTATTGCTGCATCTTTGGGTCCCAAAGGGATCCTAATACCATTTGTTTTGTTTAATATTGCCATTTGTTCTCCATGATCATATTTTGTTAGGTGACTTGTTATTGTTTCTGTATTATAAGAACATTCTTCTGTTATTAGCTCCTATTTCCACAGCATACTATTTTAATCAGCACAGCATCCTCAGCAAACTCGCGTCTACCATGGCAATACTTGAGGCTGATGGGCGAAATCTCATGTGCTGCTGGATCATGAATAACTTTGTTTTTAATGTTTCGGGGACTTTATGTTCATGGTGGGAAGGCCACCTGCGTGTAAAAATTCATTCCAGTGTCATATTCACACCTTTCAGAGACTGGCCTTTCAGCCGGTTTTTAATTATAGGTTGGTAATGCAGAATGCGAAATGCTCGGGGACATCCGTGTTTCAGATTTCGCCCAAAGTAGCCCAAAAATCCAACCAAAATAGCCCAAGTTACCCAAAAATCGGTTCAAAAGTTGGCCGAAAAAAACTTTCAATTTTTTGAATATTTCAGTTTTCGGATGTTCGGATTCTGGTTTACCGTCCTGTACAGTTTTTTAAACTGTTAAGATGTGTTTTCATACTTGCTGTAAGTTTTTATTTCAAATGTGGACTTGATAAACACTTGCAACTGAATTTGTTTTGGTTTCTTTGGAGTATCAAATGTTGCATTTCATCCTCAGTATTAGAATTGTTTTGTGGATTGAGGTCAGCTAATAGATTTACAGTTATTACCATTATTTATATTGCTTTTTTTCGTTAACTGCTGGGTTATCTAGGTCAAGGGTTCTCAACCTGTTTTTTTTTTTCTCATGATGCCCCCCTCCTATAGTGGCTGTTAGCTGGGAAAAAGGTACTTTACCATATTACTGTGGCCCTCTAGAAATATGGCATGGCCCGGGGGGGGGTTGGTTTCATATCGCCCACATTGAGAACCACTTATCTAGATCACTCATCAAAACCATGCTGAAACAACAAATGAAATATATGTGACTCATAGGTGAAGCATAACACTAGATTTGATATTGGCTGCAACACTGGAAAAAAAGAAGGATTAAAGGCGGCAGTAAATTACGTCTGTGTGATACTTAAAACAGACACAGAGAAGGTCGTTAAACTCCAGATCACCCAGGATCTATGTTAGTAATAACCTACTTAAATAAGTCATAGAATACAAATATGTTGTCTGGGGAAACATGTATATACAAGATGGAAGAATAACCAGAGAAATAGAGATGCCAAGGACAAAAACATTGTCTTTTGTATATCTTTGAAAGCAGTGTCATATTTATACAGACTTTCCTACCAGTTTCAGACTTAGTCATTAATGGAAACTTCAGAGATTAGTTTCCAGAGAGATTATATATAACCTAGAAATCCTTTCTGGTAGCCGTTTTGGCAGAATGAAATGGCTACATGTAATGTGACAGTTCTAAGCTAAGTCAACAAAAATGAGCAAATACATTCCACAGATAAGAAATGTATTTTACAGTTTAAACCTTACCTTTTGCCTCATAGTTTAGTAATTGCGTGTTAATAATACATTATTGTAATTTGTACATTCATTCATTCATAACCCTCCACTCCCAAAGGAGCATAGGCCTTCAACAAACACATGCCAAGTCCTCCTGTCACGTGCCATCATCTCAAGTTCTTTCCATGTTCTCCTCATCATTTTCACCTCTGTTTCCAACTCTCTTCTCCACGTACTTCTTGGTCTTCCTCTGCCTTTCTTGCCCTGGGGGTTCCAGAACAAGGACTGCCTTGTAATATTATCAACAGGTTTCCTCAGTGTGTGTCCTATCCATCGCCATCGTCTTCTTCTCATCAGCGAGCACATTTTGGTTTTACTGAAAGATAAGAGAATTCACAAAAACATGATTAGTTTTATGTTATGGCTTTAAAGATTAATTAACTCTTTCTGTCTGAGGCAGTTTTTATGTAAAGCCAGAACCAACATTTTTTTCCCAAAGGTGTTTGTTTGAAACAAGTTTGTAGCAATTATGCCTATTTGTGACAAAATATTTTATTATTACATTTAAAAATGTACATTGGCTGAAGAACATTTTGTAGTGTTATAAGTTCTGCTTTCAGTAAGTAAGTGTGCTTTATACTGTGTGCAGTGCAGACTTGCGGAAATCTGGTTATAGCCAAACAGGCATACCAGGTTGCCCTGGGTGGAATAATGTACCATATTGTGACGTACCTCCTGGCCATGATAACTTAAATGCAGAGCTATTTAAGACAGACCCTGAGAGCTAGCGGCAGAACTATTAGAACCACTATTTGCACAAGTCTGGAAAATGGGGACGACACCAACGGAGTGGAACAAAGGAATAATTGTCAAATTGCCCAAGAAGGGAGATCTTGCAGACTGCAATAATTGGAGAGGAATAACTCTTCTCTCAGTTCCCAGCAAAATACTAGGCAGGATAATTATACAAAGAATTTCAAAAGCAGTAGACCACAAACAGGAAAGAACAAGCAGGATTTAGAAAGAACAGAAGATGTGTAGATCATATATTTACCCTCAGGAACATTATAGAGCAGTGCTCAGAATGGCAAAGACAGCTGTACATTAATTTTGTTGATTTTGAAAAGGCTTTTGAGAGTATACATAGGGACAGTTTATGGAGAGAATTTAGGGCTTATGAAATTCCAAGCTGCATAGTGTCAATCATAAAAATCCTCTATGCCAACTTTACGTGTAGCGTTGGGCAGAGAAACCTAACCTTTGAGGTGAAGACAGTAGTATGACAGGGATGCCCCTTATCAACCACTCTATTTTTAACGGTCATAGACTGGGTGATGCGCCAGACAACAGGGCAGTCCAAGAGGAATAAGATGGACTACATTTTCTACATTGGAAGATCTGGAATATGCAGATGACATAGCACTACTAGCACATTCACATCAACACATCCATGAAAAAAACGGATAGACTTAATAAGTATAGCCAGCAGGTGGGCTTGAACATCAATCTAAAGAAGACAGAGGTCATGACGCTCAATGTGAGCAACCCTGAGCCCATATCAGTAAGGAATCGGCAACTGGAACAGACAGACACCTTCACATACCTAGGATGCATAGTAACACCAGACGGCGGAGCAAGCAAAGACATCAACAACAGAATGAACAAAGCAAGAACAGCCTTTTTTAGTTTAAAAAACATCTGGAAGTCCTCTCAGTACAGCACAAGCACAAAATTAAGATTATATCAGAGCTGTGTGCTTTCTGTGCTTCTCTGTGGTGCGGAATGCTGGAGAGTTACAGAGAAGGAAATGTCGAAATTGTCCTCTTTTCACACAACATGCCTAAGAAAAATTCACCGAATCTTTTGGCCGAATACCATCACCAACCAAGATCTGCTTACTCGTAGCAAGCAAGAGGACATGCACACCATCATAGCTGGCAGACGCTGCAGCTGGGTTGGCCATGTCCTCAGAAGAGACCCCGATGCCATCACAAGAACAGCTATGCTTTGGACCCCTGAAGGAAAACGAAAGAGAGGCCGACCAAAAACAACCTGGCGGAGGACTGTGGAGGCTGAGATGCAAAGAATGAACCAGAGTTGGGGCACTGTACGAAGGATGGCCACCTACCGAGCAAAGTGGAATCAATTTGTTGTTGCCCTACAAGACGCCACTAGGTGTGATGGCCACTGACTGCTTTGACGGTTGGCGGCTAAGGATCAAAGAAGAAGAATTGTGACGTACCATACACCTTATGAGAAGGAAATGTCAAAATTGTCCTCTTTTCACACAACATGCCTAAGAAAAATTCACCATATCTTTTGGCCGAATACCATCACCAACCAAGATCTGCTTACTCGTAGCAAGCAAGAGGACATGCACACCATCATAGCCGGCAGACGCTGGAGCTGGGTTGGTCATATCCTCAGAAGAGACCCCGATGCCATCACAAGAACAGCTATGCTTTGGACCCCTGAAGGAAAGCGAAAGAGAGGCCGACCAAAAGCAACTTGGCGGAGGACTGTGGAGGCTGAGATGCAAAGAATGAACCAGAGTTGGGGCACTGTACGAAGGATGGCCACCGACCGTGCAAAGTGGAATCAATTTGTTGTTGCCCTACAAGACGCCACTAGGTGTGATGGCCACTTCGGGAAGATCATGTGTGAAATGAGGTGCCTGAACAAAATAAAAACTGCAAACGTAACTGTAAGAATAAGACATCAGGAAGTTAGTTCGAGCAACGATTTGTATGAACTTAAGATATGAAGTGGTTCTTACTCTTTGTTTGAATGCAGTTCAATCAGCTATCGTTGTAGACGTGCGATGGGGTTAAGATTTGGCTTGAGAAAACGAGAGAATGTGTTGAAGAAGATTGATTATTCTTCTTAATTACCTTCTCAATCCTCATAGAGCATGGAACCACCACTGTAGGTGGTCCCCTTGCATGAAGCCTCACCAAAATATCCATGTGGACTTGCAGCAGTTGTTTCTGTAAGTAATTTGTTTTACCTGATGACGTTTCCTTCCCACCTACACAGCCTCTTATTATTTTCTGTGGTCCTAAATATTTCTGTCTCCTCAGAGATCCCCCAGGAACCACACGGAGAATATTGATTATTGGCTCTAGCAAAATCCTGTAGAATCATGGTCTCCTGCAAGTCTTCTGACCAAATACTATCACTAATGCCAAGTTATATGGGCCGAAAGATGATTGAGCCACAAGCAACAGTGTTCAGAAGACAAAAACAGTACAGGCTGTGGCATGTTCTGTAGATTTCAAAAGACTGCAACAAACTGCAGTAAGATTACATGGGTAAACATAAATGAAGGACAGCCTTCAGAGACACAGCTTGAAGGAAGCTAGGACGGTCCTGAAAGCAGTTTGATAGAAATGCCCTGGGCATTTAAGATTCCTAATTAATCAATGTACAGATTGGTAACCCAGAGTCCGAAATGCTCGGGGATGGCCGTGTTTCGAAAACCAGATTTGTTTTCAGATTTTGACCAAAACCACCCAAAGTAGCCAAAAAATCGACCAGTCACCCAAAAAGTTGGCCGAAAAAAATGTCAGATTTTCGGAATATTTCGGTTTTCAAAAGTTCAGATTCTGGGTTACCGACCTGTATTACTTGTCAGTTTATCTGTTCAGTAACATTGAATAATATTAAATAAATATATCAGTAAATGTTAATAATTCAGAGTTTAGCTCAGCAGCATGGTCATCAGCTGCTAACTCACATCTGCAGTCTTTGGACAAGGTGCAAAATCAAGCTCTCAGGCTCATTACAGAAACCATGAAAACTACACCAATAACAGAGATGCAGAAGGTTGCTGGATTACAGACATTGTCCCATAGAAGAGACACAAAAACCATGATCCAGATGGAAAAGTACAACAGTATGCCAATGCACCCAATGAAGGCAAGACTAGATGATCTGGCATTGGGACGTCTAAAGCGTAGCAGCTTTGTGCATCGGGGGAAAAGACTTATAAGACAGCATCAAGAAGACCTATCCATGAAGACAACACCACTGAAGCCCACCCTATACCCTGTACCATGGGAGCAGGCCAGCAGTGCCCTCCACATTAATACATCAGTCAGTGGTCTCACAAGTGGATGTGAGTATAATGATCTGCAAAAACGAACTGCTACATTGAGTATGATCCAAGAAAGCTATCCCGATCAATCATGGATACATGCCTATACAGATGGATCAGCAACTAATGCTGTTAGGAATGGAGGTGCCGGTATCTTTATCTCATATCCTGACAACCACTATGAGACTAGGCACATTCCCACTGGTAAATTCTGTTCCAACTATACAGCTGAGGTTCAAGCTCTAGAGCAAGCTGCAAATATGATTTATAACACCAACTCTGACTGCCACCAGGTAGTCATCCTCACAGATGCACTGTCTGTCCTGCAAGCTCTCAAGGGTGGTAAACTCCCGCATCTGAGAAATGAACTAAACAAGGTAGCTGCCAAAAAGAGAACCATACTTCAGTGGGTACCATCTCATTGTGGTGTACCCGGAAATGAAAAGGCAGATAAACTTGCAAAAAAAGGGAGGAGAATGTGAACAAGAAGATAATGAAGTCACATACTTTGAGAAAAGGAGAGCTATCCAGACTATCAGAAGAGAACAGAACCAACCCAAAGACGACTATCACACTCTCGACCGGCAGGGACAGATAACTATTTTTCGACTCAGGACAGGGCATAACAAACTGAATAAACACATGCACAAGCTACGATTGTCTGCTTCACCACTGTGCACATGTGGATTAAACGAACAAACTGCTGAGCATGTTCTACAGGACTGTCCTCTGTATGACCAGTTAAGAAAGATATACTGGCCCAATGACTCAACACTAAACTCAAAGCTATATGGAGTTAAAGAGGAACTTCAAACAACAGTCGAATTCATCATGAGAACTCGTCTGACGGTGTAATCATCAAAGATGCGATCGCAAGAAGAAGAAGAAGAAGAAGTTAATAATTCTTCTACCAGCACATACCACAGAATATCTGTTCATTTATCTGAGATATTACTTACTATAGCTTTGTGCTTATTGTGTCTATTTGAAAGCAGTTAATATCACTGCTTCATCATCCTGTTGATTAAGCTTTGAATCAATTGATCAGCTCAGCAGAAGTGAACAAGTGGTAATCTTCAGCCTTCGCACAGGTCATAACAGATTGAGATACCATCTGTTCAACAAATTAAAGATAGGAACTACGGATGAGTGTGACTGTGGCACTGGTAAAATGACTGCCGAACACCTGCTTCAAAGGTGCCCAACATATGAGGAACAGAGAAGACGCATATGGCCATCACCAGTACCATTCCTGGAGAAAATCTACGGAGATATCAACAGCCTCAGGCTGACCACTGCTTTCTTTGAACTTATTCAAGTTGACATCTAAGGGTGAACGAAGAAGAAGAAGAAGAATCAATTGATCATTCATTTCATGGGTGCAGAGACTATGAACTATCATCCCGTTGATTAAGTTTGGAATCAATTGATCATTCATTTCGTGGATGCAGAAACTAGTGACTATCATCCTGTTGATTAAGCTTTGAATCAACTGATCATTCATTTCATGGGTGCTTAGAACAGTGACTTGTGTGTCTTTGTAGTTTTCTATAACATGCTTTTTTGTTGTTTTTATTTTTGTTTTTATGTGTGTGTGTTTAAATGGAAGTTTGGTCTGTCTTTAGTCACTTTTTATGAGCATGCTTGAAGGGAAGCGGTGGCCATTTGCTTTCCTCCTTGGAGTAAGGTCCAGCATAGGTCACTGATCAATCTTCTAGGATTGAAACACTAGTCAAAACTGGTTTTTTGGGCTTCTAAGAGGATTGACATAATTATCACACATATTGAATTGGCTTGTTTATTTGCTTTCATTTACATCTTTAAAATTGCAGCATATTTGTGATTTACATGTGGGTTGTGTTCCCGCAGCACTCACGTAAACAAAGATACAATTAACGGGGAGAAGCTGCCGGCAGTTTTGAGTCAAAGTAGAAAAAAATTGGGATGAGTCTATTTTCTGATCATTTATAATCACCTGAATCTAAATATGTCTGAGGCTGTGTATTTTGACTTTGAAAATTGTATTTTCTTAGAAATTGTGCTTTTCCTATGATGAAAACCTCTAATTTCATAGAATTGTGTTTTATGTTACTAATTTTCTTAAAACTTGCTTATTTCTTTATAAATCAATGTGAGATATAGCACAGGCAGTTTTCATTGCATGATAAAACTATTGTCAGATCAGATTTATCATATCTTGTCAAAATTTTTATTTCTTGGAAGTGTAAAATTTATCACAATTTGATACTATTGTTTAGGTACTGACTGTAAAGTTCTGTAGCTCAGTATCTAGTTAAGTTACAAGAAATCTAATTTGACAAGTTTTAAAATACAATGACAAGCTTACATTTCATCTCTAGTGCTCATAACTCAAAGAAAGAAAGAAATTTAATTAAAAAGCTTTAGTAACTTTTAATGTCAGATTAAAATTCGATATGGCCCAGGGTTTCTATCAGTTGCTACATTATGCATAACTTATTAGTGTTTTAAGTTTGGCCTGTGCATTTTAATGGAAGTCCTGCAATTATTTATGAAAATTGAATTTCACTGCAGTTCCTCCCGTTATACACCATTTTAATTTTTATGCATTCAAGATTCGTTTATTATCACTGTTTAAATTATATATGGGCAAATTGTTTCAAAGTCACACACACAATATGACAGCATTAATCACTGTACGTTATAATGGCGTTTCAGACATAGAGGTCCGTACTTTGGTGTTGTTGTCGTGACATTAATATCGTACTTCGATATAATATCGATCGATATGCCAGCGAAACAAAACTGAATTTATCTCAGACATGCAGCCTTGTATAGAACCAGTGCTATTATTTGACTGTTATTCTAAACGGTGAATAAACTGATGGAAAGAGAATTCATCATTATCATTAACTTTCAGCTCCGTAAGGAAATTCATGCCAAACGTTCGTGTCTTGTGCCATCTAGTCAAGATCTTTCATTGTCTTCTTGATCTATTTCATTGCTCGAACATTCCAGGTGCCTGGTCTGGAGATTTTTATAGAAGTAAGAAAATGAGAAATTTTTTTGTGGCAGAATACCATCACCGACTAAGAACTGCTAACTCTGAGCCAAGAAGATATGCGCGCCATCATAGCGGATAGACGCTGGAATTTGGTTAGACAGATCCTCAGAAGAGATCCTGACATCATCTCCAGAACTGCCATGCTAATGTACTACAGAAGGGAAGTAAATGAGAGGCAGGCCAAAAGCAACCTGATGGAGAACTGTGGAAGCAGAGATGCCAAGCATGAGCCAGAGTTGGAGCACCACACAAAGGATGGCCACCGAGGGAGCAAAGTGGAGGCAGTTTGTTGCTGGCCCTACAAGACGCCACCAGGTGTGATGGTCACTGATTGCTTTGTCAATTGCTGGCCAAGGAGCAAAGAAAGAAGAAGAAAATCAGTCAGTAGTCTAGGCTGCTTCGGCTTTCTCTGAACTGTATCACAATCCTTATTGATAGCACAGGACCTTCTTCCTTCTAGGATGACTGAGGTGAGGTAACTTGCTTTGCATAACTTGTTTATGTTGTAGAAGCTTTCTTGGCTTTCAGTTTGTACTGAACGAGGTAACTAGCCACCATCTACAAAATGCCTGGTATAGTTTAGTGTTACTATTCTCTGCTTGTCTTTCGGTCCCAGAAACACACAGGCAAAAAGAAATAGTGGGAGACCAAAACAAAAAACTACTTAAATGGTTAGCACAAGGCATCAGGCCCCATGTAGTTCACGGGGGTCTCAGAGGAGACAAAGAAAGTACTGTATATGACTACTGCTCTTAAAGGCATGTCGTAAAAGGTAACTAATCTGACGGTTGTGCAATGGGGCTGGCAAAGTTCTCACTGTGCAAAGGAAAAACTTCTACAGAAGCCATTGCTTTATTCATTCATGACCTTTCAACTCCCCAAGGAGCATGGGCCTTCAACCAACTTATGCCAAGTCTTCCTGTCCAGTGCCATCAGCTCCTTCATACCCTTCCTGTCCGTCTCCACTTCTCTTCCCTTCGTGTTATGTATGTTTATTATTTATAGACGTATACTATTTATGGACATATACTATTCTCCATGTGGTCTTTGGTCTTTCTCTACCTCTCTCACCCTGGTAATGCTGTCAGCAGGTTTCCTCATTGTGTGTCCTATCCATCTCCAGTGCCTTCTTCTCACCTGTTGTTCCACTGGTGCTTGTCTGGTTCTTGTCATCAGTTAAACATTAGCGTTCTTGTCATACCACTTCAATCTTTCTATTCTACGCAAGCATCCATTTATGAAAGTTTGTAGCTTTTTTTTTTTTTGGTGCCGATGCAGGCTTCCTGCAAGGGGATAAACAGCAGTTATAGCTACATGCTGCATATGGAGCAAAAGAGGAAATGATGATGACAAGACAGGAGGGCTTGATTTGATTTATGGCCTGTTCTGCACAGGAAGCAGAAAGTTAATGGTAATGATGATAAGTTACTTGACTAGGATTTAAATCTCGTATTAGTTCCATGTAAAACCAGGGCTGTGGAGTCGGTTGTTTTGTTAGTGGAGTCGGACACTGTAAAAAATGTCCAGACTCCGGACTCCAAATTTTATGCCATATGACTAGTTAAAAAAAACTCTAGTGGGAGTCAGAGTTAGACTTCTAAAATTTCAGGAGTCAGAGTCAGAAAATTCTTTGTCCAGCTCCACGACCCTGGTTAAAACATACAACTGGGCCCACTGAACCAGTTCTGTGGCTTAGTAGTCTGCAGGGTGATTGGAAAAGCGACATCCTGTTTTTAAATTCTGATGTCTTCACTCCTATCCAACTACATTTTATGAAACAAACATCACAATAAAGACAGTTAACTGCCATTCTATTAAATAAAATGCTGTGTCACATCTAATTTTACAACTTAGTGTGAGTTCTGGTTTGTTTAACACATGATGTCAAAGCTGGCAGCAATTTTTACCGTCTCCTGTAACGTCAGTTTATTTGCCGGTTTAGATTTTATAATGGTTTCTGGGAATAAAAATTAAACTTATTTGTCATCAACTTCTTCTTCTTTGATCCTTAGCCGCCAACTGTCAAAACCGTCAGTGGCCATTAGTGACGTCTTGTAGGGCAGCAACAAACTGCTTCCACTTTGCGGTCGGCAGCCATCCTTTGTGCAGCACCCCAGCTCTGGTTCATTCTTTGCATCTCGGCCTCCACAGTTCTCCGCCATGTTGTTTTTGGTCTGCCTCTCTTTGGCTTTCCTTCAGGGGTCCGTAACTTAGCTATTCTTGTGATGGCTTATTTGTCTATAGACAGCTTTTACTCCTTATTTTCACATTTGTTTCATGTATATCTAGGGGATACAGATAAGGAGTTAAAAATAAAAAAGTGGCTCATCTATCACCCTGTGTATATACATAATGTCATTTTATAGAATGGACAAGGTGCCGTGTGCAAATTTCAGTCAGGCAGTTATTTGTTTCATCTTTTTTGTTGTTTTTTCTGTCTGCATTTAATGAATTTTGTCAGTGATTTTATTATTTACCTCAGTATTGAAAACTGCAGTCATGTGTAACTATCATAATTTTGTAACATGACTGTGAAACACTATCATCTTTACATGACGAGAGTAGGTCAGCTCATGAATGACTGTTTTAATGTAGCCTAATGGACAGACTGTTATTTTTTTTAAGTGTTTTTATATTATTATTAATAGAATAGGACTGCCACTCCCTCGGGCATGTCGTAAGAGGCGACAACGAGGTAATCTTCTAAATTCGCACAGACCACAACAGATTGGGGACCCACGGTAGCGCAGTGCTTAGTGCACTGGCTTCCTAGCTCGGTGGTCCATGGTTCGATTCCCAGTTGAGGTGGGATTTTTTAGACCGCAAATGGCTCCGGGGTTGATCCAGCCTCATGAATTGGGTACCAGAGCAACGCTGGGAAGGTTAAGGCGGCCATCGTGATGTTGACCGCATCACCCCTAGTGTGCCGATTGTAAGAAAATATGGGCCTAACACCATATTCCCAATATGCCTCAATGGGCATGTAATGGGATCCTTACAACAGATTGGGATACCACCAATTCAACAAGCTAAAGATAGGAACTACCGATGAGTGTAACTGTGGCACCGATAAAATGACTGCTGAACATCTGCTTCAAAGATGCCCAACAGAGCAGAGAAAGCACATATGACCTCCACTGGTACCATTCCAAGAAAAGCTCTATGGACATAGAAATAGCCTCAATCTGACCACTGCTTTCTTTGAACATATTCAAAGTGACGTCTGAGAGTGTACGAAGATGAAGTAGTAAGAGGTGACTAATATAAGTTTGTGCATGGGGCTGGTAGCTTTATCATGTAAAACGAATTGCTACCAAAACCACTTGCTGCTTGAGCATATTAATGCTTCCTGCATGAGGTCCAGCTACAGTGCTGGGTGCATTCTTCTTAGGGAGCTAAGATGGAAATGATTCTTCTTCTTCTCGTTCGCTGTTGTTTAGTAATGTCTACACAAGAAATCTGGTTCTCTGGATGTAGGTTGCTGTGGTTGAAAGTTCGTCAAGACTCCCAAACAGCTTTGTGTGGATGTGCGTCTCTGTGGGCCAATGTTCAGTCCGCAATTGACTAAGCATGTGGCAGTCTTGCAGGATATGTTCGGCTGTCTGTGCTGCCTGTCCACACGTACATATGAGTGATGGGACCAATCTGTCTGTATAAGTGACTGTTCAGTCTGTTATGTCCTGTTCTAATACGGAACAGGATCACCTGTTTTGCTCGATCAAGATAGTGATAGTTGTCTCTTTGTTGGTCAACTTTCCTGATGACCTTGATAAGAGAAATGATGATTAATAGTAAAATAGATTCTTTTTATGTTTCGTGTGTTAAATTTGCGAGCGGCTGTTCGTAACTCTCAAATTGTGTTATGCTATCATTCTTTTTTGGTGCTGTTGTTGAGCCTTCTCCTTGTTTGTTTGAGGCATATATTTGCTGTGAACAGATGTTGTATATGTTTTAATTTGATAAACTTGTTATTAAGTAGATATAAGATAGAGATCAGTATTATCAATGTATCTTCCTGTGGTGTGGCTCAAGAGTTGAGAGCTCATTATCTTTGTTGGTAACTTCAGAGTGATGGAATAGTCACTTCCTATTTTCAAATTGTCATTTCTTCACTCCTATCCAACTTTTGTATGTGAAGGCAATGTCATAATCTTCTTTTCTTCTTCTTTGATCCTTAGCCGCCGACCGTCAATGCAGTCAGTGGCCATCACGCCTGGTGGCATCTTGTAGGGCAACAACAAATTGATTCCACTTTGCTCGGTTGGTGGCCGTCCTTCGTACAGTGCCCCAACTCTGGTTCATTCTTTGCATCTCAGCCTCCACAGTCCTCCGCCAAGTAATGTCATAATAAATAGAATTAAATGCCAGTTTATTACATAAAATGCTAAGTCGAATTAACATAGCACAATGTGAGATCCTACCTGTTACACATGGCTTCATAGCGGGCAGCAATTGAGGCTGTCGATTGTAACGTGCATTTATTAGTAATTTTAGATTTTATTTTTATGTTGATCCTGGGGGCTGGAGTGGCTAATAGGTATGGCGTCCATCTCGAATTCTAGAGGTACCTGGTTCGATTCCCAGTACAGGGAATATAATTTATGGAAATATTTTTTTCAGAACCAGTGATCCTAATCATGTCATACTCCCCCCTGGTCTGCTGGGTAGAGATTGGATGCCTAGCCTTCTCGGATAAAGACGAAAATATAGGAGGTCCGTATTCAAGTTGCGCACGTTAAAAATCCCACAGCAGTTTGAAATCATACAGAGTAGGCCATGAGGCCACTGCCATGGCAAAATTTAAAAATTACCCCAACTACACAAAAATATTTATAGAATGTGTGATTCCTGTATACACACATTGGGACTTTCGCCGGTGCTACGGAGTTTGTGCACTCTGTTGAGATTCTCCTTGTGTGATCTGAGGGAGGAGATTGGAGCACTGATGGAGTTGTCCATGTGCAATGAAGGTAGTCACCAAAAACTGTTACAAATCAAACGTAAATGGCAGCTGTTGCTCTGACAATGTGCTTCATATCTGGTGTTACTGCAAGACGCCATCAAGCATGATGGCCACTGACTGCTTTGACAGTCAGCGGCTAAGGATCAAAGAAGAAGAATGTTTCATGTATATCCAATGTATACAAGTGATGTTTTAAAAATAGGATATGACTTTTCATTCACTCTGTAGAATACATTGAAAGGATTTAAGTTGCTTATATGATATGACCCACATCAGTATCCTTAACTTGAAGAGCAGAGTCGGGTACCCATTTACAGCTGGGTAGACTGGACGTGTCGGTACCATGGGTCAAACCATCACTTTTTCCATGGAGTATGGACGCAACCATTGCAGCAGGTCCTCTAGCAGCAAGCCTGAACCAAAGCATTAGTGTGTTCTGTGTAACACAGTGGTTTCTGTAGCAGTATGTTTTCTGCAGTAAGGTTGCTACTCCCTTGTACAGCCTCATATTAGTCATCTTTGATGTGCCTGAGAAGGGAGCCGCGCTGGTGTAGTGGTTACCACACTGCGCTGGTGATCGGATGATCCAGGTTCGAGCCCTGGTGAGAACATTTGAAAGAGTGTCGTCGACCTGGACTTGGACTAGAATAATTCGAGCCCTGGCGAAGACATTTGAAGGAATGTCGTTGACCGGGTACTGGAATAACCTAAACGGCTCCTGAGCCGACCCAGCTCTAATGGGTACCTGCAAAATCGGCGAGTATCTGCCTGAATGGCGAGAGGACACCTGTCATTGTACAGGGAAAAAAGGGTTATTCACGTAAAATCAGTCTCAGGTTAGACATATTAACCGGAGATTTCACCTTGAGTAATAGCGGGCGAACGAAAAAAAAATATATGCCTGAGAAAGCAGTAGCCTTGTTCTTTGCCTCGTCAGATACCCCAGGAACACAGGGAAAACATAAAGAACATAGAACAGAGGGATTCGTCAAGAAATAGATGTATAATTCATAAATTGTAAACAATGCAAACATGTTTTGCTTTTTACGTAATTCAGTGTGTGAATTTTAAATAATATTTATTTGTGTGTTTAGTAATTTAATTTGTGTTCTAAAGAAATGTTTTCTTTGAAAGTAATTGTTTTCTGCTTTTTTAAAAATGTTCCTAATTTTTTATTAAAATGATCTGGTGTTTTTAAAAGAAAAAGGTTGGAGGTAGTATTTTTGTGTGCTTTAATTTTATTTTGCATATTTCAAATGTTTAATTATAAATAGCACATGCAGTTTTAAAGAAATGGCTTTTTAATGTGCATGAAATAATTTATTTTGAGCTTTCGTTAAATTGCAAAGTGTTGTAACAGAAATTATTTTCAAGTTTCTGGTTTGCTCTGTGTGCTTGAGTTATCTTAAATTATAAATATCTGAAAAAAAGAGTTGGGTTGGGAGGAAGAACATGTATGCGTGGCCTAGCCTTTCTACCATTTGTGTTGTTTGAATGAGTCGTAAGCTTTGTTTCATAATAAACTGAATACATAAGCTTTCTTTCTGTTTTTATTTTATTTTAAATGAGGATTTGTTTAGAACTGCCAAGGGCATGGTTATTGTTGTTATCTATCTAGGACCATTGAGTTTCTCGCACTTTTGCAGCCAATACCAAGTTGAAAATTCCTTGGTGTGGTCTACACTGTAGATCTTAGCTTTTCCTTTGACTTTTCTGCCGTTCTGAAACATGTTGAGTTAAAGTCATGAGCTCCAGTTTCGCCAGCTTGGCTTGCATGCAAAGGATAATCACATCTGGTCCCAAGCTAGGAGGAAGTGCGTGCGTGCGTGGCATACTGAGCATTTCCCGCATCCAAGGGGGCTCTGCGAATAGGTAGAGCTAAAATACTGTGCTCTGGTTCTGGGCTGTCCCAAGGAATTGTCACGTTCAACACAGAGTCGCTTCTCAGCTCCCTCTGCCTATCATGGGTCCACAGTGAGATCCTCATGCATGCAGCCAACCAATCAAAAGACAGAAAATGCTGTTCTCGCTTTATTCATTCTGTTTTTTTTTTATGTCTTTGCATGTTCCGCCGTCTGGTGTTACTATGCATCCTAGGTATGTAAATGTGCCTGTCTGTTCTAGCTTCTGGTTCCTTATTGTTATGAGCTCAGGATTGCCCACATTGAGTGTCATGATCTCTGTCTTCTTAAGACTGATGTTCAGACCCACCTGCTGGCTATACTTATTCAGTCTATCGGTTTTTTCCTGGATGTGTTGATGTGAGTGTGCAATGTCATCTGCATATTCCAGGTCTTCTAGATTTCATCTAGATCAAGCATATTAGAATGTTTGACGTTAGTGTAGGTCTTCTCCCCCACCCCTCTCATGACAATTCCTCATAACAACATGCGATGGTGTTTATTTGCAAATCCTCCTATATAAGGATGAACGCTACCGGTTGTTTTTATGAATCGTGTATAACTCATGACATAACCTCAGTTTAAATTGTTATCATAAATGTTAGCAAACACTGAAGAGGAACTTCAAACAACAGTCGAATTCATCATGAGAACTCGTCTGACGGTGTAATCATCAAAGATGCGATCGCAAGAAGAAGAAGAAGAAGCAAACACTGAATCTATCTCCTGAAGTATTACATAATCTTCATTGCACACCTAAGGTAATATGCCGTGTGTATTAAACACTCCTGTTGGCACATTCGCAGTTTATCTCTGGATTATCAGTACACGAAAACTGACCATCCTGACTGAAGCAAATATTGCCCCGCCTGTGTCTATTTTAACAAAGGTTGTTCAATTAACCTGTATCGTTACTTCAGACCAGAAACTGTGACGTAACTGTACACAAACAACTCTCCCCTGCACAGATGGGAGTCAATATGGTTTCAAAACAGGTCAGCTATCAAAACAAGGATTTACAATTAGGAAAAGGCATGACAAGAAAACCTTGAACTATGAAGCGAAAACAACAAATACTGGAAGAGATGAGAAAAATGAAAAAGAAGAGCACAGAAAAGTTAAAGGATGGCACAGGAACATTTAACGATCTAATATTGACTCGTCACAAGTCCAAATAGTGGGTCAAATACAATCCAGACAATGGTTGAAATTCGACATCCAGCCAGCAGATGAAGAGCTACTAATCAGCTGCGAACGACCAAGTAGAGAAGAAATAAATAAAGCTTCTGAAAGATGGAGAAGCTGCTGGTCCAGATGGAATTCCAGTTGCCAAGTTGCCTAAGAAGGGAAATTTACAAGAGTGCACAAATCATAGAGGAATAATGTTACTATAATTGCCAGGGCAAACCGAAGTACTCAAGACCTAATCTTCACACTCAGACAGCTGAGTGAAAAGGCCCTTGAGTATAAGAGTGAGATCCATCTTTGTTTCATAGATCTGGAAAAGGCGTTTGATAGGGTCCCCTGGAACAAACTTTGGGACTGTTTGGCAAGGAAGAATATTCCAGCACCTCTGATTCATGCTATACAGAGCTTCTACAAGTCTTGCAGAAATTATGTGAGGACAGCAAACCATAAGTCAGAAGAGTTCAGGACCACCACTGGTGTAAGACAAGGTGATATCCTATCACCTTACCTCTTCATACTCCTTATGGACGATGTCATCAAGGCATGTAAGGAGAGAACAAGAAAGTATTCAGTGGGGTACTGGAAGATGAGACAGGTCTATATTTCGGAGCTGGCATTTGCTGATGATGTTGCCCTGATTGCTAAATCAGAGGCACATCTCCAATCCAACCTGCAAGTCTGGAAGGAAGAGCTGGAGAAGAGAGGGATGGTCATAAGCAGCTCTAAAACAAAATCCATGGTGATATCACGAGAAGAAAGAAAACATCAGTTTAAGTTGGGAGAACAGGTCCTGGAGCAGGTCGACCACTTTAAATATCTCGGAGCTATTATAGACCGAAAGGGAGGCATCAAAGAAGAGTTGGCCACTCGAAAAGCAGCGGCTGGGAGACTTTTTCAGGCCATAAATCGTGGATTCCTCAGCAAGAAAGAGGTTGGTAAGAAAACGAAGATGGCTGTATACCGCTCCACCTATGTCCCAGTCTTGACATATGGATGCGAGTCGTGGGCAATGACTACAACCCACAAAAGCCAGATCCAAACCTCAGAAATGAGGTATCTGAGGAAAGTGGTTGAAGTAACAAGAAGAGACATGGTCCGCAAACCAGACGATCCGTCAAGGCCTAAAATCCCATCCGCTGCAGACCCAAATAGAACAGTCCCAACTAAGATGGTTTGGCCATGTTTGCAGAATGGGAGAAGATCGGCTACCACGACAAGCATGGGAAACAAAGAGCCAGGGATCCAGACCTCCAGGACGACCCAGAGTCCGCTGGGAGGACAACATTAGACAATCTTTGAAGGACCGAGGACTAGAATGGAACCAGGCCAGGAAGAAGACAGCTGATAGAATGGTCTGGCGCTCTCTCTTCCAAACCTCTACACCTCACGGTAGAAGGGGAACTACTAAGTAAGTAAGTCTTCTTCTTCTTGCGATCGCATCTTTGATGATTACACCGTCAGACGAGTTCTCATGATGAATTCGACTGTTGTTTGAAGTTCCTCTTTAACTCCATATAGCTTTGAGTTTAGTGTTGAGTCATTGGGCCAGTATATCTTTCTTAACTGGTCATACAGAGGACAGTCCTGTAGAACATGCTCAGCAGTTTGTTCGTTTAATCCACATGTGCACAGTGGTGAAGCAGACAATCGTAGCTTGTGCATGTGTTTATTCAGTTTGTTATGCCCTGTCCTGAGTCGAAAAATAGTTGTCTGTCCCTGCCGGTCGAGAGTGTGATAGTCGTCTTTGGGTTGGTTCTGTTCTCTTCTGATAGTCTGGATAGCTCTCTTTTTCTCAAAGTATGTGACTTCATTATCTTCTTGTTCACATTCTCCTCCCTTTTTTGCAAGTTTATCTGCCTTTTCATTTCCGGGTACACCACAATGAGATGGTACCCACTGAAGTATGGTTCTCTTTTTGGCAGCTACCTTGTTTAGTTCATTTCTCAGATGCGGGAGTTTACCACCCTTGAGAGCTTGCAGGACAGACAGTGCATCTGTGAGGATGACTACCTGGTGGCAGTCAGAGTTGGTGTTATAAATCATATTTGCAGCTTGCTCTAGAGCTTGAACCTCAGCTGTATAGTTGGAACAGAATTTACCAGTGGGAATGTGCCTAGTCTCATAGTGGTTGTCAGGATATGAGATAAAGATACCGGCACCTCCATTCCTAACAGCATTAGTTGCTGATCCATCTGTATAGGCATGTATCCATGATTGATCGGGATAGCTTTCTTGGATCATACTCAATGTAGCAGTTCGTTTTTGCAGATCATTATACTCACATCCACTTGTGAGACCACTGACTGTTGTATTAATTTGGAGGGCACTGCTGGCCTGCTCCCATGGTACAGGGTATAGGGTGGGCTTCAGTGGTGTTGTCTTCATGGATAGGTCTTCTTGATGCTGTCTTATAAGTCTTTTCCCCCGATGCACAAAGCTGCTACGCTTTAGACGTCCCAATGCCAGATCATCTAGTCTTGCCTTCATTGGGTGCATTGGCATACTGTTGTACTTTTCCATCTGGATCATGGTTTTTGTGTCTCTTCTATGGGACAATGTCTGTAATCCAGCAACCTTCTGCATCTCTGTTATTGGTGTAGTTTTCATGGCTCCTGTAATGAGCCTGAGAGCTTGATTTTGCACCTTGTCCAAAGACTGCAGATGTGAGTTAGCAGCTGATGACCATGCTGCTGAGCTAAACTCTAAGTGTGGTCTTATTACTCCATTATAAATCTTCTTTAGATTTCGTTCATTTGCTCCCCAGTTGGTACCTGCTAATTTTCTGAGTATGCCTAGTCGTCTTCGGGCCTTTCCTTCTGCATTTTCAATATGCTTATTCCATGTAAGCCTTTGGTCAAATGTCACCCCAAGATAGGTGGGGTAGCTTTCTTCCTTGATCACGGTTGTCCCTAGGTGTATGTTAGCTGATTTGTCCTTGGGGGCGAGGGAGAACAGTGTTGTGGAGGTTTTGTCTGTGTTTATTGTGATAAGCCATTTCTCTGCCCATGACACTAGCATGTCTGCTGCCCGCTGCATTCTATAATTTGCTGTGGTGACATTTTCATCAGCGCACCAGAGTACTAGGTCATCTGCATATAAGGCAGCTTTAACTCCTGCAGGGAGATCTTTCACCAGGTCATTGATGTAAACAAGGAAGAGTGTTGGGGAAATTACTCCTCCTTGAGGTACCCCCTGATGGAGCAACACTTTTCTGCTCTGCAGACCGTCAAGAGTGACTCTAGTTCTCCTGTTATGCAAGTATGACTGGATCCATTTCATCATGTTGCCTTGGATTCCACTTCTCCTAAGTTTTGCAATGAGGCCATCTTTCCACACCTTGTCAAAGGCCTGCTTGAAGTCGACCCAGATCGTTAGGACCTTTTTCTTCTCCTGGAAGGCATCTTCTATTGCTTGAGACAAGTAAGTAACTTGGTCTTCTATACTGTAGCATTCTCTAAATCCAGCTTGTTCCGGCACCAGGATCTGCTCAGACTCTAAATACCATTTCAATCTGTGGTTGACTATTCGCTCCATAGTCTTCCCAACACAGCTTGTGAGACTGATTGGCCGGTAACTTGCAGCCTCGGTCTTACATTTCCCTTTCTTTAGTATGGGTATTGTGATGGCTTCTCTCCATACTTGGGGTACCGTTCCTTTCAACCAGCTGTGGTTGAATATCTCAAGCAGTTTTGTCTTTGCTGCTGAGCTCAGATTTACTAGCATTTCGTTGCTGATTTTGTCTGGGCCGGGTGACTTTTGAAACTTAAGCTTGGAAATAGCCTTCTGTAGTTCTCCTAGTGTGATGGGTTCCCTCATTGGGGCAGGAGTATCTGTCTGTCCCATGGTTGCCAGTATTTCTTTTCTTATCTCTCTCTGATGGTCTATGTTAATGGGTAAGTTGCTTTCTGAACTGTATCTTCTAGCAAACAAGTCTGCAGCTTGTTTTCCTCTGAAAAGTTTGCCACCTTCATCCAATGTGATAGTCTGCCTTGGTGAGGAATGCTCTTCATTTAGAGACTTGACTAATCTCCAAAGTTTCCTGCCGTCTTTCTCAAGGTTCAGCGATGCCGTTTTAGTTCTCCAGCTTTTCCGCTTTTCTTCTAGCTTTGTTCTCTGAAACTCTGCTACAGCCTTTTTCCATTTGTTGTGAGTTTCAAGTGAAGGCTGAGACTCTGCGTCCTTTCTAGCCTTGTCCATAGCTTCCTGACGTTCTTGGAGTGTGCTGGACCAGTATGGTATGTAGTTACGCCGGCATCCTTTGGGAATGGTTTCTTTTGCAGCTTGTAGTATGCATCTGTTGAAGTCTTTTACCACTTCATTAATGTCTCTGTTCTGTACCTTGAGGGTAGACAGCAGCGTGTTCACCTGATGCCTGAATAAACCCCAGTTGGCTTTTTTGTAGTTCCATCTTGTAATGGCTGGGCCTGTACTGAGAGTTGCACTCTGGACAGTAAGAAAGATTGGGCGATGGTCGCTTCCCCCTAGTTGGTCTCCTACTTCTCTACTAATAGATCCAGCTATATCTGGTGTGGAGAAGGCAAGATCTGGTGTTGAGGTTGTGTGCCATCCTCTGGAGTAGAAGGTAGGAGTATCTGTGGCATTATTGACTAGGATTAGGGAGTGATCATCTTGCCAAGTTTCAACCTCTTCACCTCTGTGATCCAGATGGTTATAGCCCCAGCTCTGGGAGTGGCTATTAAAGTCTCCAACTGCTATAAAGTTGGTGGCTGGTACCTGTATAGAGCTGAGACTCAGGGGTTTGTTGTTCGGACAGTAATAGTTCAGGAGTTCTATTTCCATCTTGTCTACCTTTATCTGCAGCAGCTGATATTCTGCTCCATCCATGAAGGTTTTCCTTTCGTGTGCAGGAATGTTATTCCTTACAAGAGTAAGTACTCCTCCTTTTCGTCTATCTTGTCTGTCGGATCTGAAGCATTGATATCCCCTTATTTTAAAGGTTTGATCTGCTTTCAAGTGAGTCTCTTGGATACAGCAAACACTGACTTGCTTCTCATACAAGATGTTTTCCAGCTCTGTCTTTTTGCTGTATCCAGCCTGCTTGCTGTTCACTCCCTCTGCATTCCAGTGCATCATGACAAGTGGCACTCTGGGTTTCTCTTTTTCTGTTTTGTTTTGGTCAGTAGTTCTCCTCCGCCGTCTGTTGACTCCACAAGACGGTCTAGAGGGTCCTCCAGTAGCTGAGGGTGGGCTCTGTCGAGGCTCAGAGCCCGGCACTGCACCTGCCTGGTGGAGCTCCACAGGGCGAGCACCAGAACGAGATTTATTTGACGGTGTACTCTCCATAGAAAAAAAAAAAGCGAGTTGCATGATACTGTGGTTTCCGGTGCGCCTTCTGGCCCAGTATCTACGACTTTAGCACCTGTTCAACGGGAGAGTGGGCTCATCCCTAATCTGTTTATGTTCCCAGTAGTAGACTATTCGCAAGCAGCCTGGGGGTGTCACTGCTCTGCGCGGACCTTGTTTACCGAGGCGGCGTCCGAGCTCGTATGGTGAAAATATGGTTGCGTTATCTTCAAAATAGCCCTGTCTTTCCCGTGGCTTTTCTGCCATCCTGCAACTTTGAGTTAGGGAGTTCTGAGCTCCAGTCTCTTTCCCAGGCATTTTATCCTGGCCTGGCACGCATACAGAGGACCCCACTTCTGGTTCTAAGTTAGCAGTTGGGGATAGGTGGGGTAGCACACTGTGCATTCCCCGTCATCCAGGGGGCTCTCCAACTATGCAGAGCTTGCACAATGCTGTGCTCTGGTTCTGGGCTCTCCCAAGGAATCCTCACGTCCTGCACAGAGCCACTTCCCGATACCCACCACCTGCCAACTCTCCATTGTAGAAATCTCCTGCATGCGGCCATCCAGTCAAGAGCCAGTATTAAGTCTGGTGCCCAAGTGATCCCCCCAAGCTCAGTGTGCAATGCTGGGTTCTCATCATGCTGCAACACAGGAGGGATTGTGATGCTCAGCCATCTCTCTCAATTCTGCACCGATAAGTGACATCGGGGACTTAACTTTGCCTCAGTACTGGGAGGCCCCGTTTCCGGTCACACCACACACAGCCAATTGAGGCAACGGTCGCCATGGGCGTAGTAAGTAAGTAATTGCCAGGAAAAGTATTAAACAGAATCATCCTTGAGAGACTAAAAGAGTCCATAGACAAGTAACTGAGAGATGAACAAGCAGGTTTTCGACAAAACAGATCCTGTACAGACTAGATAGCCACGTTGAGAATAATAGTTGAACAAAGCCTAAAATGGAATTCACCGCTATACATCGGATTCGTGGACTGAAAAGGCATTTGGCAGTGTAGACAGAGAATCACTTTGGATCCAACACGAAAATAAGAATCTTCAACTCAAATGTGAAGTCAGACCTATTGTATGGCTCTGAGACATGGAGAACAACAAAGACAACAACCAAAAAGCTACAGACTTTCATAAATGGGTGCTTGCGTAGAATAGAGGGATTAAAATGGTATGACAAGGTTACCAACGTGGAACTGACGAAGCAGAGGTAGACCAAGAAGCACACGGAGAAGAGAGCTGGAAACAGAGGTGAAAATGATAAGGAGAACGTGGAAAGAACTTGAGATGATGGCACGTGACAAGAGGACTTGGCATGTGTTTGTTGAAGGCCTATGCTCCTTTGGAAGTGGAGGGTTATGAATGAATGAAGATCATTAACTTAATAAGGAAGACCCATGAAGACATGACATGCAGAGTTCTTCATGAAGGACAACTTACAGAACCGTTTAGGATTAGAACGGGAGTGAGACAGGGATGCCTCTTGTCTCCATTTCTTTTCTTACTAGCAATAGATTGGGTTATTAAAACATCGACATCACACAATAGAAATGGAATCCAGTGGAATCTGACTAAACAGCTTGATGATCCAGATTTTGCAGATGACTTGGCTCTTCTGACCCATAACCACAATCAGATGCAAGAGAGGACCCAAAGATGCAGCAATAGAGAATGCAGTCAGCGACCCATAGCTTGACTGCTTGCGTCAGGGTCAGCGAACCAGAGCTGACCAAGACCCTACTTCACCTCCACGTGGTGGTCCTGGAAACAGGCTGCATCACTGCAGTCTGGCTGAGATAGTAGGGATCGAAGAGGGAAGGCAAACCCGGTCCCAAAATATGCCGTGCTGAAGTCGGATGTGTCGGCCGAAAGGCGCAGATATCGCAGCTCCGGTGTAAACAGACACAACACAACCAACGTCCTTTTCAGGACGAACGAGGAAGAAGAAGATGCAAAAGAAAATGAAAATTCTCGATGAGAGGTCACAACAAGTGGGCCTGAAAATACACAGGGAAAAGACACAAATAATGAGAATAAATGCAAGAAATGATAACAAGATTGAACTTGAAGAAACACCACTAAAAGATGTAGAATCATACACATATCTTGGCAGTAATATAGACATATGGAGGTCAAGAGAAATCAAGTCCAACACGAAAATAAGAATCTTCACTCAAATGTCAAGTCAGTCCTATTGTATGGTTCTGAGACATGGTAAGAAACAAAAACAACAACCAAAAAGCTAGACTTTTATAAACGGGTGCTTGCGTAGAATAGAAGGACTGAAATGGTATGACAAAGTCACAAATGTGGAACTGATGACAAGAACCAGACAAGTGCCAGTGGAACAAGAGTTGAGAAGAAGACGCTGGCGATGGATAGGACACACATTGAAGAAACCTGTTGATAGCATTACAAGGCAGTCCTTGTTCTGGAATCCACAGGGAAAGAGAGACAGAGGTAGACCAAAAAACACATGGAGAAGAGAACTGGAGACAGAGGTGAAAATTATGAGGAAAACATAGAAAGAACTTGAGCGGACGGCACAGGACAGGAAGACTTGGCATGTGTTTGTTGAAGGCCTATGCTCCTCAGGGATCTACTTGGTATTGATGGATTGATTGAATGGTTGAAATACAGTTAAAGCAGTGGTGCTTGACAAAATCACTCCATATTAATTATCAATATTAAGAAGCTTCAATTTCCTAACCACAAGTAGGCTACACTTCATATCACAACACTACTCTGTCCCGTTCAAGATTCTAAATCCAATTGCTCAGAATCTTACTACGCTTCCATTCCTATTCACCGACTGCATACTTCGCACGGACTTGACCAAATCTCGCTGTCTGTCATAACAACTCGTATTAACGACTTGAGCGCTGCTCAACATTTACACATTATAACAACCAACCATAGTAATTCATTCATAACCCTCCGCTCTCCAAGGAGCATAAGCCTTCAACAAACACATGCCAAGTCCTCCTGTCACGTACCATCATCTCAAGTTCTTTCCACGTTCTCCTCATCATTTTCACCTCTGTTTCCAGCTCTCTTCTCCATTGCTTCTTGGTCTACCTCTGCTTCTCTTGACCTGGAGGTCGCAGAACAAGGACTGCCTTGTAATGCTACCAACTAGGGCTGCGCCGAATAGTGGTTTTTACTATTCGGCCGAATACGGATTGTGAGTGTATGTTGGGCATAAAAAGTTGTGTTCAATAGGTCTAGTGACATTTAAAAAAATTATGCAGCGTTACAAAATATAGGGCAAATACCTTCGAACTATTTAATGCTACTTCTCTTCTTCTTCCGTCCTTAGCCACCGACCGTCAAAGCAGTCAGTGGCCATTACGCCTAGTGGCGTCTTAGGGCAACAGCAGATAGGTTTTCTTTGCCATTGTTTCCCATCACGCCTATTGGCGTCTTTAGGGCAACGGCAAATCAATATTTAATGCTACTAACTAGCCATTCTTCTTCTTCCGTCCTTAGCCACCGACCGTCAAAGCAGTCAGTGGCCATTACGCCTTAACTAGCCATTAATGAGTTTATAAATTGCTGCATGAAACATGCATTGGCTTTTTAAAAAAAACGAGTCTCTCAACATTCTCTCCCAAAAGACAACATCTGTTATCTGAATACGTGTTGTCGGCAGTGCTGAACAGAAATTTACTATTCGCATTTGATGGCAGCGTACTATTCGACCGAATACGAATAGTTCATTGTATGCACTATTCGGCACCGAATCGAATACGAAGCGAATATTCGGTGCAACCCTACTATCAACAGGTTTCCTCAGTGTGTGTCCTATCCATCGCCTTTTTCTCATCTTTTTTTTCCACTGGCACTTGTCTGGTTCTTGTCATCAGTTCCACAATTGTAACCTTGTCATACCATTTTAATCCTTCTATTCTATGCAAGCACCCATGTATGAAAGTCTATAGCTTTTTGATTGTTGTCTTTGTTGTTCTCCATGTTTCAGAGCCATACAATAGTACTGACTTGACATTTGAGTTGAAGATTCTTATTTTTGTGTTGGATCCGATTTCTCTTGATCTCCATATATTTCCCAATGCAACGAAAGCTCCTCTTGCTTATTGTATTCTTATTTTGATATCACTGTCTGTCCCTCCAACTTTGTCTATATTGATGCCAAGATATGTGTACGATTCTACATCTTGTAGTGGTGTTTCTTCAAGTTCAACCCTGTTATCATTACCTGCATTTATTCTCATTATTTTTGTCTTTTCCCTGTTTATTTTCTGACCCAATTGCTGTGACCTCTCATAGAGTGTTTTCAATTAGTCCTGCATCTGATTACGGAAGAGCAAAGTCATCAGCAAAATGCAGATAATCCAACTGCTTAGTCAGAGTCCACTGGATTCCATTTCTGTTGTGTGTCGTTGATGTTAATCATAGTAATATTCGTTCAATAATAATTCCGTTCATCCTTCTCCGACCCGCACTCGCACATTACTTCTTTACGGGCACCGTTGACTTATATTGAAGAGCGGCAGTCAAGTCACAGGAAAACTTTTGATATACACCGTAGAGAGTGGCCTACTAAGGGGGGTGCGAGGGGGGCGGTCCACCCCGGGTGACAGCCAGGAAGGGGGTGCCATCGGACACTATTAATATAGTACCTACTGTTAAAATGTTAGTTACTAGTTTCTATACTGGGGAAGGAGGTATCACTGGTAACATCCGCCTCTGGTGCCAAGAACTTTAGGGACGCCTCTGACCGTAGACAATACCAGGTAACCAACAAGACATTGGTTGCAAAACAGGGACACGCTCGACAGCCCTAGTTAAACAACCATATTAACAAGAAGAAACCCCATTGTTTATGAAACAGGCACTTGGTATCTGGGACCGAGAAGAGGTTCAACTGTCATGTAGCTAATCACGCTGACTCACACATAATTGTTCAAAACTGGGAAACTTATGCTCACGAGGCGCGCATGCTCCGTTTTGGCAAACCCGTATGTACGCAGGCGCAATAAAGAGTCCGACATTTTGCGCCAAGTTTTCACGGTAATTGGAAATAAATAAACCGTATTTTCCACAACAACTTTCAGATGCACCGACTTCTATTCTTGAAAATATCATTATAATATGTAGGCATATAGTGCACTTATTTCTAAGTGATACTGGACAGTGATAAAATTATTATTAAATGTTTTTTCAGGGCTTCAAAAGCATTCGACTTCTGCATTTCTGCTAGTCGAAAGAGATGGCCAGCTACGGAAGCCTCTTTCTTCGGTGAATTCGCTGCCAGGCAAGAAACAGTTGGGGTATTTAAGTGACATAATAAACACTTTGAACCATGTCGAATGCTGAGCTATGGGATTTGGATACGAGTGGAGGCATCATGGAGGTAGGTTAAATGAATACGACGTTGTGGTAGCTAAACTAAAGTTGATAGTTTCATAAAAAAAATTTCACAGCAGTGTTAGGACTAATCCAACAATATCAACTAGACTGTCTTAGGAAATGCGTTTAGAAACACATCATTGAAGAGATTATGTCAATTCTGAGAACGAGTTATTGAATTGCTTAGCTGAATTAGGCTTTGGCATGGGATAATTTTTCACAATAGGCCTACAGAAGACGATAGAAATATGAAATTGCTAGTCACGGCAGAAGTGAATGGATAATTTTAAGCCAAACTGATTAGCCTTAAGCGTTCTTCATTTTCGTTTTCCTTTCTACATTTCCGTTTTCCATTAGCACCATGGTTGCAATTGGCCCTCTTTAAGGAAGTTGAAACCTGCAACAAAGCACTTGTTGTGCTAATGCAATGGTTTTAAATGATGAAGTTGCCATTCCTGTGCACAACCTCATATTAGTTGACTGAATCATACTTTACGGTCGGCCATCTTGTCGTGAGCAGGATTGGGGTTAAGGTTCTTGGTTTGATTTTTCAGTGCTGTTTAGCATTAGAAAGTGGAAAGGTAGTTGAGGGGGACATACTTCCAATGTCGCTGAAATGGATATCAATGTGTAGCAGAATTAGGGGTTGAAATGAAGACCAGTGGGTTGTGTGTTCGATTCGGTCTCAAAAGAGAATTCTGAGACGCAGTAATAAAGGGTTTGGATTCCAAACTCTAAACCCTAACGTTAAGCCTAACCATTTGGATGGCATCGAAGAACACGCCCCACTATCTTCATTTCAACCTGAATTAGGTTATGCAAATGTGAGCTGTTTTTATTCATTCTGTTACAACCCGTTATATATCGTTATGATTACCAGGAAAGCCTAGCCAAAGTAGATTTTGTGCATGCATGCTCTTTTTCTACTGCATTTACATCTCATGAACAGCATAATGATTACTATGTGAGCATTTGGATCCCATTTGTTTTTTCCCAGTCAGTAATTATTTTTGAAAGAAGCTCGACAGAGGGTATGGATTAGGGTTTAGATTAGCATTAGCCATTATTGATGTAGCCGTTTATTATTTGCGAAAACAAAACACCAGAATCATGATTACCGTTACTGGTTCAACATTATGGTAAGGTTTAGGCAGTTGAAATAAAGAACAGTGGGACGTGTCCTTCGATGCTATCCAAATAAATCACCCATGTCGTTAGGGCAGGGGTCGGGAACCACGGCTCGTGCGGCTCTCGGCTCTCTACTACTGAACTCTTAGTGAATGAGGGATACCATGTGATTTTTTTGTTCATGCGGCTATTCAATGTGTTAAAATGGAGACAAAATTAAATATTTGGCTCTTTGTCATGGAAAGGTTCCCGACTCCTGGGTTAGAGTATAGGATTCCTAACCCTTACACCTTATTACTGCGTCTCTTAATTATATTTTTTTTATTTTGAGGCCTTATCGAACATACAACCCACTTCTTCACTTCTACGAGTTTATGCTTACAATGCAGAGAGAGAGAGAGAGAGAGAGAGAGAAAATTACTCCGTAACGCTCGCAGTAACCTATAATACGGACCATGTTTCGACCTTTTTTTATTTTTCAAAACATAATGTGTGAAAAGATTGAGGCTGTATGTTTAAAAATGAATAAATTTAAAAAATCACAACTTACCAATTATTACTCCATCTCGGGAACCTTAGATAAAGGCAACTTAATTATTTAAATAGCCATTTATGTGCAGTTGCACTACGTCCCCCTTAACTGCCTTTCAACCAATTCGGGATTTAGGGTTTGACAAATAAATAGTTGCTAACCTTAACCATAACCATGTTTATGACAAGGGCCACCCAAAGATGCAGCAATAGAGAATGCAGTCAGCGACCCATAGCTTGACTGCTTGCATCAGGGTCAGCGAACCAGAGCTGACCAAGACCCTACTCCACCTCCAAGTGGTGGTCCTGGAAACAGGCTGCATCACTGCAGTCTGGCTGAGAGAGTAGGGATCGAAGTGGGAAGGCAAACCCGGCCCCAAAAAAAGCTGTGCTGAAGTCGAATGTTTCGTCCGAAAGACGCAGATATCGCAGCTCCGGTGTAAACAGACACAACGCAACCAACGTCCTTTTCAGGATGAACGAGGAAGAAGAAGATGGCCCTCTGTACAGTAAAGTGTGATTCAACTGTTGCCTCGTACAACATGCCTAAGGAAGCATTGGTACTGTTTTTTTCAGCCAAAAAGTAGAGATCATATGGGATACTTTAGCTTTTGGTCATTGGGCAAACATTTTTTAAAATAATCATACATCTGGTGGAAGACATACTTGAAAGTGAGATAAACGTGTAAAACTGACCCTAAGCCATTTGTTTATGCTCACAGACTAGTCTCTTAGTGCCTGAGCTTTGTGCAGTAAAATAGTAATTATGTGTAGTGTTATAGCGTATAGATACTTTGTTTGCAAATTACTTTGCTTTGTGTCAAATCATCATGGAAAAAAAATATATATATAAGGTAGTCCCACAGCAGACACTACTTTAAAGGGAATGAAGTGCTAGGGACTTCACGCTACCTGGTCCAGCTTTATGAGGTGGGATGACCAGTTCGCTTCCTCGCTGCTTTAGCTTTCCCTAGCTCATGAGCAGAATCAGGCACTCATTTACAGCAGGGTAGGCGGAACGTGACACCACCATGTTTCGAACCTGAATCCTGATAACTTTACCACAAGAGGCAAGTGCTCTAAGCACTTTGCCAGCTTTCACAGGATTTACTCCCCTTGCTGTTCTGTGATGGTCCAACAATGACCAAACCTAGAGTATCTAATGAGGATATTCAAAGGTATCTACCTTCGCTCAAGATTACTCAAGAGTTGGGAATAGAAGGATGATGATGCTTCTATCTTGAGGGAGTTTTCATAAGATATTTCAGAAATCAAGAACAATGCTGACATGCACTGAGCAATTGTTAACTTTGTATCTGCCCGCGACTTTTATGAAGCATTATTATGTATTTTAGCTCGTTCAAGCCCCCAACTGATTTAATTCAATGAAATATTAATATAATAGCTCTGTTTAATTGTATTTTAAAATGACTGAGACATAAGGTACACGCAAAATGATAAAATCAAATGTAAATTTGTTTACACACACACACACACACACACACACACACACACACACACACACACACACACACACACACACACACACACACACACACACACACACACACACACACACACACACACACACACACACACACACACACACACACACACACACACACACACACACACACACACACACACACACACACACACACACACACACACACACACACACACACACACACACACACACACACACACACACACACACACACACACACACACACACACACACACACACACACACACACACACACACACACACACACACACACACACACACACACACACACACACACACACACACACACACACACACACACACACACACACACACACACACACACACACACACACACACACACACACACACACACACACACACACACACACACACACACACACACACACACACACCCACCCACACACACCCACACACACACACACACACACACACACACACACACACACACACACACACACACACACACACACACACACACACACACACACACACACACACACACACACACATTTAATAATCAATTATATTTAACAGTGTACAAAACAAATAATTCTTTAACATCTCATCACAGGTGATGTTATGGTTAGTTAAGGGAATTTTCTTCTTGGAAAAGTTCAGTTGGCAGCTTTGAATTTGTACTTAGCTGCCAGTAAAATGTCGGTTGGTTTCTGCTCTAGCCGATACTTGGTTATTTGCAGATTGTAGACTGGTTCACTCTTGTCATGGTCAAGTCTGGTGGCGGTAACATGTTCCAAGAAGTATCATGGAGTAATTATGAAGCTCTTCTGATGATGGTGTCTAGCTTTGACTGAAGGTCACTTGTACCATTCACTTGTTCCACAGATGGTACCACTGACTAGTATCATGAAATAAAAGAGAAACAAATACCCTCCTGAGTATTGGGTTTCCTGACACAAAATCAGGTGTCTCCCCCTCCATTCCACCATCCCATCTGCCTCAGAACTTTATACTCTCTGAGCATTAATATTAATCCCAGTCAGCGGAAAACATCCATTGCATTTATGCTGAACATGCTTACATTTTCATATGCACTGGTTTAAAATGTTAATATACTTGACTTGACTTTGATCCACTGTCACTGAGCGTCAGCTCTTGGTGACCTTGATGCCATTATATGGTACTGCGCAGTTTGTATAAGTAGTTCTGAGCTGCTCAGAAATGAGGTATCTGAGGAAAGTGGTTGAAGTAACAAGAAGAGACATGGTCTGCAACCAGACGATCCATCAAGGCCTAAAATCCCATCCGCTGCAGACCCAAATAGAACAGTCCCAACTAAGATGGTTTGGCCATGTCTGCAGAATGGGAGAAGATCGGCTACCATGACAAGCATGGGAAACAAAGAGCCAGGGATCCAGACCTCCAGGATGACCCAGAGTCCACTGGGAGGACAACATTAGACAATCTTTGAAGGGCCGAGGACTAGAATGGAACCAGGCCAGGAAGAAGACAGCTGATAGAATGGTCTGGCGCTCTCTCTTCCAAACCTCTACACCTCACGGTAGAAGGGGAACGACTAAGTAAGTAAGTAAGTTCTGAGCTGCCATACAGTGTATTGTCTATGGATGGGTTGTGTGGTAGCAGTTTTTGTCTCAGTCCCTGAAGTGCAGGGCACTGTAGTAGGTGGTGTTCTACTGTCTCCAACGGGTTTGGGCAGTGTCTATATTTTGTAAACACATTCTGTTTCTGTGGCCATTTAGTGTAGAGTGACCTGTTCTCAATCTGAAAATTTTGGTTTGGTATCTTCGTTTGATATGGTTCATAGCGTCTTCCTTATTTGGGGCTGTTTGGTGTATGAAGAGTCTTCTTCCTGTTTTAGCCTGTGCCCACGTGTTCATCCAAACTTCTTTAGTTGTTTTTGACTATTTGTTTAATTGTTAACATAAAATGTTAATATAATAAGTATGTACATTATTTATGTCATCATCCACTCCCTGCTCCATATGAAACTTGGGACTACCTCTGCTTTTGGTTCTCTATGAGAAACCCGCATAAAGCAGTCCCCAGCTCGTGCAGTGGTGGTTCATGAAATCATTCTAAATGCTGAGGTCAGCCTTGTATGACTTGGACATCCACTAGCAATTTTATAGAATTATAAAATGTACAACTTACCCCTAAATCTCTTGGGAATACCGACTTCTGGCTCAAAGAAATAGTTAAGGCAACTTGTTTAAGATGCCTCTTACACGTGGTCTGGGTTATTATGGTGCAAATAGAATCCCACTATGACTTGGGGAAGGGTTTCTAGAATTCCGGGCTTTCCATATTAATGAAATTAGAGTGTTCCTGGGATATAAATGCACAAGATGCTCAAACACGATGTCCGGTCCTTTAAAGTGGAATCCTGATCCTATTCCTTACTCTGGCTTGTCTCACTGTCTTCTTGAAAAAGTTGAATTTCACAGTGCCCTAGACTGGCAAAAGTGCCAGATTATATTGCAACTTTCAGCCCGCGCACGGTGTTGTTATTATTTGACAGGGCTCCAATCAGGAGTGTTGTAATTTTACATTTCGATTGCCAGCCAATAGCTGTGTTATGATGTGGTTATTCCAACAACTTCGTCATGGAAAAATTCTGCGTGACGCATAAAATATGAATTTCAAAAGTCACTTTCCATATAAGGTAGTGTGGTTTCCGTCTAGTATTATCACATTTACAAGTTAGCTCTTCAAATGTCTCACCAGATTGATATTATTTGTAATTATCATCACAGGTAACTTCAAGGGAAGTGCTTGCGTCACTTATCAGATGCTCGTAGGGGCTTGTATGAACACTGAAGCGACACTCCCCAATTGACCCGTCTAGGCGGAAGTGGTTACACAATCGTAAACAAACAATTCACGCCTGAAGTCAATCTGGTGCAATCACTTACGCGATAACAATTAATTCTTAAGGATGGTCAATGACGACTTGACCTGACATGAATTGAGTGTGGAAATGTAAACAGTGACTGGGACACAGATTTCTATGCTAAAAAAATGAGAAATAAGAGAGAAAATACGCAAAATAGAACAACCAGTTATGTGACAGCAGCCAGGCCTTCCATGAAAAAAAAAAAGCAAACCAGCAACCTGTCTTTAAAAAAAAAATTGTCCCAATAAATGTAATGTGGCTTCCGTCGACAAAAATGTAGTGTGTGAAAATGTGAGCAGTTATGGAAACATCCTTGACAACAATTTTTTTGTTCATTGTGTGCCAGTGAATGATGAGGATCAAAATGGTAACATTATCAATAGTGAAACTCAACAGTGTTCAAGTTAGGTTTACAGTAGGTAATGACTATTTAAAACTCATATGAAAGCGAATCTTTCAAGTACACTCAGAATGTAAGGAGTGATGTTTGTTACTCTAACAGACAATGAGCACGAAACGCTTATATCATTGTATGATGTCAGATAGTGCTAACAGCAGTGAAACGTGGGACTCCACATGTGGTGGCTTAGTGGTAAAATAAATTTTTTGTATGACACTTCCAAAGCATTCTTCTTCTTCTTCTTTGATCCTTAGTTTCCGACCATCAAAGCAGTCAGTGGCCATCACGCCAGGTGGCGTCTTATAGGGCAAACAAATTGATTCCACTTTGCTCGGTCGGTGGTCATCCTTCGTACAGTGCCCCAACTCTGGTTCATTCTTTGCATCTCAGCCTCCACAGTCCTCCGCCAAGTTGTTTTTGGTCAGCCTCTCTTTCGTTTTCCTTCAGGGGTCCATAGCATAGCTGTTCTTGTGATGGCATCGGGGTCTCTTCTGAGGACATGGCCAACCCAGCTCCAGCATCTGCCAGCTATAATGGCGTGCATGTCCTCTTGCTTGCTCCGAGTAAGCAGATCTTGGTTGGTGATTGTATTGGGCCAAAAGATGCGGTGAATTTTTCTTAGGCATGTTGTGTGAAAAGATGACAATTTCGACATTTCCTTCTCTGTAACTCTTCAGCATTCCGCACCATAGAGAAGCACAGAAAGCACACAGCTCTGATATAATCTAAATTTTGTGCTTGTGCTGTACTGAGGACTTTCAGATGTTGTTTAGACTAAAAAAGGCTGTTTTTGCTTTGTTCATTCTGTTGTTGATGTCTGTAGTGGTTTTGATGGTATTGTATGATGGTGATATTACTAAGTGTAATGCATGAGGTCAGCTGTGAAGGCTCCTGAGATAAAATGTAGTTGTGAATTTTCAGAAGGCCTTTCTTGCTACCACTACGACCTCACACCTATCTTTTTTCCTAATGAATGTGGCTACGTTATAATCTAGGGTACTGAATGTAATGTGTTGTATTGATATATACAAACACACACACACAGATATTAAATAATATATTATCAATAAAATTTAGAACACAATGAACTAAATCCAGCTGGTGAAATTTTAGAAAGTAAATCTTTTTTTAAAATTTATTTGTTCTGAACCAAGGTTTTATTTGGCCAGAACATATGAAAAGATTTTGGAATTTATGAGTGAATGGCATGAATAAATGACATGATAAATAAAATGTGTGTACGTATATAATTTTCACGAGTAGTTAAGGTTTCTACAGTTCAAAATTTTATTTTCCCTGGGAGAACGATGAATAGATGTGCTGTTGGGGTGGCTTCATCCCTCCCTGTCTAAGTTTACCAAACATTGTCCATTAATGATGGAAGTAAATGGGATGTTTTAGTAGTAATTCACTTTGGGTGTTATGTCTATGAAGTTGGTGTAAATCCAGCAGACCAGCCTGCTTACGTAACTTTGAAGGTGTAGCGCTGGTGCTGGAATCTGGTGGCCCCACCTCTCCGTGCTTGGGGGCAATATATCGGGTGGCCCCACCTCTCCGGGCTTGGGGGCAATACAAGGCTGTTCTGCCGAGATGCGACACTGCACAGGTCCTCACTGTCAATTATCTACCCAGCATTTGACACCACCTTTTGGTGTCAACATAAAAACTCACAGCTCTGAAATAAAGTATTGGTTTGGGTTCAGAACCTTACCTAAGGAGCCACTTCTACACGTAACAATTTACAATAACACCATTTAGACAGGGTCAGATCTCTCTGACCATACAACACACCTTACCAAGTTGGTTTCCCATAGGATAAGTTCTCCCAGACTACATATTCAGAAATATGTTTATTAGCTTCTTGCCCTAGGATAGGATAGGTGATATGTTCCACTGATCTCAACACTTGATCTGTCCTTCCTAATCATTGCTGGAGTATATATATTGTTTGTCCCTAGACCCTGAACTAGGGCGGGGGGTCTAGAGCAAATCCTTACTTATTTGTAAGGCTAGATTTCGATATGGCAGTATCAAATCACTCGAAACATTAAACAATATTCAAAATATACAAAGAAATAATTTCAATCTTACCAGATTATGAATAAAGAACACAGAAATGCTAGCAAAACTCAGCTGAGCTGCTGGCTATAGTATGGCGTCCCTGAACTTATTTCAATTTATTTCATTTGGAAATCACCACACTTGAAATTTACTGTGTCTATCACTGGACAACTATTGAGGAATGGCAAAAAAGCTCGTCTGAGCGCGGATAATATGATTGTCTGTGGCCAATCAATGCCTTGGTTTTTTTAAAATTCAAATTTCCTACACTAAAGTCATTTCAGTCATGCTTCAGTCAAGTATGGATTTTTATCTGTTAGTCCGTCCGTCTCTACTTGCGTTTTCACAAAACGTACTTGTTTTTTTTGAACCAACCTATTCGTCCCCTCTACACTTTTTGTCTGTAACGTTATTTTTAGCCACAGCTTCCACCAATTCCCCTTCTCTTTCATTCTAACTAGATTTGGACACTTGAGTCTTCAAGGTCGCGATTTTTGTGCAAATAATGACTTGTTTGATTCAATGCAGTCTTTCGCTGATGTGAACAACACAGTCTTTTGTCAACGTCTTCATTATTACCTATCCGTCTGTATAAATAAAAGCATATTATTTCACTGCTCAGAATGGGCCATCCGGCCAGCTAATTTTTATATTCCTAACATTAATATTAAGAAAAAGTTACTTTTTAAATTTTGTAATATTTCAAGCATCTGCGTTTGCCGCTGAATTCAAATAAAAGGCTTGGTATCGCAAAAGCGTCCAATAAATGACTGTGGCGTATCATATCCAAGGTCCCTTCTGTCGAGTTCCTTACTTTATGTCAACTTGGGAAACGTGACTTTTTTTTCGTTCCCCCCCCAATTGCGTCTCCTTAACCTTGCTAGTCTCACGCAATTTTTTCAGTCATATTTTTTTCCTTTTGATCCGCCGTTCTCATCCCGTTCAAATGGTAACCGTTTTGATTTCCCGTCTAGCAAGTCAATTTTTATGGAGGGTGATGACCCGCGGTCAGGGCGATCATGTACTATCAGCAGCTTACGCATTATGTTTTTATCCTTACATTTTATCCTTTGGAGATATTTTTACGTTGTATCACTTGTTAATTTTATGACACATCTCCCCACTTGAAAACATGCCTACGGCAAGTTCTAAAACCAGTGATACACATAGATAAAATCTCTCCTCACGTCTGCCATTACTCTAATTTTGATCACAGGGGTGCCGACTGAGGAAATCTGCACCGACATTCAATTTGCCTGGGATATATTGGATACTAAACTGATAAGGTTGAAGCAATAAAGACCACCTCAGCAATCTTGCGTTTTCATGCTTAGCCTGAGATAAGAATACGAGAGGCTGATGATCCGTCTTGACCACAAAAGTCCTACCATACAGATAGATTTGAAACTTCTTTATTGCCCAGATTAACGCTAAACATTCTTTTTCGCTTGTGGAGTATCCTTGTTCCGCCTTATTCAATTTGCGGCTTGCATAAGCGACTGGTTTCAGTTCCCCATCAGGTGAAGATGATCCTTGCAACAAAGCCCCTCCGAGTCCTACATTACTTGCATCGGTTCTTAAGACAAAGTCCTGTGTCAAATCAGGCAGTTTGAGAATAGGCTTGCTAGTGAGTTTTTCCTTTAACTCTTGGAACGCTAGTTCACATTGTGCAGTCCAAATAATTTTATCTGGAAGTCCCTTGCGAGTCAGATCAGTCAGAGGAGCACAAATAGCGTTAAAATTTTTGATGTATTTCTGATAAAATCCGCATAACGACACGAATGATCGCACGTCTTTTTTTGTTTGTGGTCTAGGTGCTCTCTGCAGTTTTTCCAAGTTCTTAGGATCAGGGGTCATGTTACCCTGATATACAGTGTGTCCCAAGAATTCCAACTCTTTGCATCCAATACAACATTTTGTTGGCCTAGCAGTTAAGTTCGCCTCCCGAAGTCTATTAAATAACATCTCTAGAGCTTCAATGTGTTCTTCAAATGTCTCTGTGGCGACGAGAATATCATCCATGAAATTCGTGATACATGGGTTATTCAGGGGATCCAACAATTTGCGCATCATCCTTGAAAATACACTCGGAGCGTTTTTCAGTCCGAATGGTAGCATATTGAATTCATAATGTCCATCCGAAGTGCTAAAAGCCAAATAAGGTCTCACTTCAGGCTTCACTGGGATCTGGTAATAGCCTTTACTTAAATCCACCTTTGAAAAGTATTTTGCCTTGTTCAGTCTGGCAAATAACTGTTTTGTGTCTGGTAATGGATCCACTTGACCTTCTGTGACAGCATTCAGTTTCCTGTAATCTATGCACAGTCTGTGTTCTCCAGACGGTTTTCTCAACAAAACGACACTAGAACTAAAAGATGATTCACTGTGCGAAATAATCCCCTCCTTCAACAAATAATCTATTTCTTCCTTCAATGCCTTCTCCTTCGCGAACGGAATAGAATAGGCTCTCATACAGATTGGGTTTGAGTCTACCAGTTTCATGTCATACTGTAGCAAATTTGTATGGCCTGGTTTATCTGTTAGTACATCTGTATGTTCCTCCAGAACCTGTTGAACTCTCTCCCTCTGGTTTTTAGTCAAGTGCTTACTGACTTTTACCTGTGCTGCTGTTTCACAAGGATGTAATGGGTATTCATGTGAGGTGAGTGGTTCCTTTTGCATCTGGGTTGCAATAGCCAAGGTCAATAAGGGGGTGCTTTCCTGGAGTGGTCTGTCCAGATACTTCTTTAATAAGTTTACATGATAAACTTTCTCCTTCCCCTTTTTGTCAATTTTATAGTTTGTTCTAGACACCTTCTCTAGAACCGTATAGGGACCTTGCCAACCAATTTGTAATTTATTCTGGCTACCGGGTAGTAGAAGAAGCACCTTCTCTCCCACAGCTAGTTCTCGGTCCTTTGCCTTCCTATTAAAATATGCTGCATGTTTCTTCCTGGCTTGTTTCAAATTATCATTTGCCAGTTTCCATCCAGCTTTCAAACGAGTGGTCAGTTCGTTCACGTATTGATAAGATGAGGTAACAGGTTCTTCCGCCTTCTCATCCGTCCAGGTCCTTAATAAAGCTTCTAAAGGACCTTTTATTGGCCTCCCAAATAGCAGAGTTGCGGGAGCCATCCCGGTTGAACTATGTGGTACCTCCCGATACGCAAACAATGCGGCGGGCAGGAATTGATCCCACAGATCCGGTTTTTCGTGTGCCAGCTTTCTCAGGATAGAAATGAGAGTCCCGTTGAACCTCTCTACCTGGCCGTTCCCTTGTGGATGGTACGGACTACAATGAAAGTGTCTGGCTTGAAATAGTTTAAAAACTTCTTCCGTTAGTTTCCCCTTGAACTGAGATCCATTATCCGTCAAGATTTGATGCGGGAATCCTAATCGGGTAAATATTGTAAGTAGTGCCTCTGCTACATGTTTTGAATCAATTGATGGCAGGGCTACCGCCTCTCCCCACATAGAACAAGTGTCCACCAGAGTAAGGATGTAACTGTTCCTCCTCTTGGTCCGAGTGAGAGGTCCTACAATATCCACTGCAACCCTCTCAAAAGGTGTTCCCACTATGGGCATTTCCCCTAGAGTTGCAGGAGCAGTCCAGTGCTTGGAGCTACCCTTTGACATTCTGGGCAGGATTTGACATATCTTTTTATATCCTCCGTTATCCCTGGCCAGAAGTAAGGACAAGCTATACGCTGTCCTGTGGCGCTGATCCCCATGTGACCACTGAAGGGAATCGCATGCCCGAGTTCCATCACTTTATCTCTATATGAGGTGGGAAGAACCAACTGGTTGTGACCATTTGTTCCAGTTCCGGCCTTCCTGTATAATAGTTTGTTCTTCATGAAATATTCCCCCTTGCTCGGAGGTGTGTGGCATTTGGGCAATTTTTTAAAACATGGCTTGAGTGTCCTATCCTCAGCCTGCGCCTTTCTCATCTCCTCTGGATGAGCATTTATAGGTTCACCTTCTTCCTCCTTCTTCTGTGACCTGGTCTGCACTGTCGCCATGATCACAGGTTTCTCGGGATTCCCCAAGAAGACGTATCTACACCCCAATATCAGAGGGTAGATTGGTTCATCTATCACTGCTGCTCTGATTTCTCCTTCCACATAGCGAGTTTTCACCGATATCCTTGCGATGGGAAGTGTCATGAGTGGTATGTCCTTAGTCGCCCCTTGTATTTCCACTGTTTCTGTGGTATACTGCCTTGGGTCCACTAGGCTAGACTTCACAACTGAATCATAATCCAAACCTGTATCATAAAGGCACCTTATGGTGACCCCATTACAAATAACATCCTCACAAACTGGGGGGTGATAAGGTTACTGTTGTCCATTAGGATTAACCTTTAATCTTTGCGTCCCCGACTTCATTGCAGCAATGTTTGAAGGTTTCCTTCTACAAAATTCGGTGTTATGGTTATCTTTCTTGCACAATTTACACCATCTTTTTCCTTGGTTCAACGGTTTTCTTTCATTGAACTTTTGGTCATTGAACTGTGAGTTTCTGTCGCGATAGTCATTTCTTGGCCGCTCAAAGTTTGTCCTACCTTTATTTCCCTGTTCTCTATTGTCAAATTTATTAAATGGCTGTGGAGCTTTAAAATTATCTATGTGCTTCTTTTTAGCACCACTTACCTCTGCCTGGGCTGCCTGATACCTCTCAGCGACATTTAAAACCTCTCCCAACTTCTCTGCACCTTGTTCCAGGAGAAATTTTCTCATGTCTGGAGCCATGGACTCTCTCAATTGCTCAATCATGATCATTTCTTTAAGATCTTGGGTCTTCCCCAGAGCCGTCCATTTCTCCAAATAGGTTTCCAGTCTAGCAGAGAATTGGTGGTATGTCTCCCCAGACAACAGTTTGGCATTTCTAAATTTCTTACGATAAAATTCACCATTCTTCTCGTACCTTAATAACAAAGCCTGCTTTAACATGTCATAATTGTCTTGGTCTTCCCTGTTCATTTTAGCAAAGACTTCATAAGAAGTACCTCTCAGTCCTTGTGATAGCTTTAAACTCCACCTCTCTCTCTCTAACCCATATGTAGTAGCTAATAACTCAAAACGTCCTAGGTACCCTCTATGTCATCGTCTTTTTCAACAAAATGGTCTAAATGAAACCCCATAGCTGAGTTTGAGGCTCCCAGACTGGGCGTAGCATCTGAGGCAAAAGGGCTGGCACCATTTTCAGGAGCCTGGCCTTGTAATTCCAGCTCCCTTAGACGTAATTCGTGCTCCCTTTGCAACCTTCTATCTTCTGCCTCCCTTTCGGCCTTTTTTATCTTCTGCCTCCCTTTCGGCCTTTTTATCTTCTGCCTCCCTTTGCTGTCGTTTTTCTTCTGCCTCCCTTTGCTGTCGTTTGTCTTCTGCCTCAATCTGCAGCCTCTTAATTTCTCTATCAGCCTCAATTTGTAACCTCTTCTCTTCAGCCAACCTTCAGACTCTAATTTTCTTTCAGCCTCTTTTTCTAATCTCCTTTCTTCCCGTTCAATATATTTATCACATTCAGCCGTTACGTATTGAATTAAAATCTGACCATCCATTCCCATCTCCTTTGCGGTCAGCACAGCAGCTGATCTAAATTTTGCTAGCTCCGCCATACTTTCTAAACAAATCTAGCAATAAGCAAAGTAAATTTCCAACCACTAAAGTACTTATAATTATTCTAGACCAAAATAATTCTAATTAACTAATTAACTAACACTGGCTGTGAAGATTCACCAACTTCTAATTGCCCTTTTAATTTAAAGGGACACTTTTAATTTTAAGGGAATTTTACAATTTTGTTCCCCTAATTTTATTTCTCCCACCAGTAGATCCTTATATTACTGTTTATGCTAATTATCCCTGGACAAGACCCCAATATATGTAGTGGTTTTGATGGTATTGTATGATGGTTATATTACTAAGTGTAATGTATGAGGTCAGCTGTGAAGGCTCCTGAGATAAAATGTAGTTGTGAATTTTCAGAAGGCCTTTCTTGCTACCACTACGACCTCACACCTATCTTTTTCCCTAATGAATGTGGCTACGTTATAATCTAGGGTACTGAATGTAATGTGTTGTATTGACATATACAAACACACACACACAGATATTAAATAAAATATTATCAATAAAATTTAGAACACAATGAACTAAATCCAGCTGGTGAAATTTTAGAAAGTAAATCTTTTTTTAAATTTATTTGTTCTGAACCAAGGTTTTATTTGGCCAGAACATATGAAAAGATTTTGGAATTTATGAGTGAATGGCATGAATAAATGACATGATAAATAAAAGTGTGTGTACGTATATAAATTTTCACGAGTAGTTAAGGTTTCTACAGTTCAAAATTTTATTTTCCCTGGGAGAACGATGAATAGATGTGCTGTTGGGGTGGCTTCATCCCTCCCTGTCTAAGTTTACCAAACATTGTCCATTAATGATGGAAGTAAATGGGATGTTTTAGTAGGAATTCACTTTGGGTGTTATGTCTATGAAGTTGGTGTAAATCCAGCAGACCAGCCTGCTTACGTAACTTTGAAGGAGTCGCGCTGGTGCTGGAATCTGGTGGCCCCACCTCTCCGTGCTTGGGGGCAATATATCGGGTGGCCCCACCTCTCCGGGCTTGGGGGCAATACAAGGCTGTTCTGCCGAGATGCGACACTGCACGGGTCCTCACTGTCAATTATCTACCCAGCATTTGACACCACCTTTTGGTGTCAACATAAAAACTCACAGCTCTGAAATAAAGTATTGGTTTGGGTTCAGAACCTTACCTAAGGAGCCACTTCTACACGTAACAATTTACAATAACACCATTTAGACAGGGTCAGATCTCTCTGACCATACAACACACCTTACCAAGTTGGTTTCCCATAGGATAAGTTCTCCCAGACTACATATTCAGAAATATGTTTATTAGCTTCTTGCCCTAGGATAGGATAGGTGATATGTTTGTTCCACTGATCTCAACACTTGATCTGTCCTTCCTAATCATTGCTGGAGTATATATATATTGTTTGTCCCTAGACCCTGAACTAGGGCGGGGGGTCTAGAGCAAATCCTTACTTATTTGTAAGGCTAGATTTCGATATGGCAGTATCAAATCACTCGAAACATTAAACAATATTCAAAATATACAAAGAAATAATTTCAATCTTACCAGATTATGAATAAAGAACACAGAAATGCTAGCAAAACTCAGCTGAGCTGCTGGCTATAGTATGGCGTCCCTGAACTTATTTCAATTTATTTCATTTGGAAATCACCACACTTGAAATTTACTGTGTCTATCACTGGACAACTATTGAGGAATGGCAAAAAAGCTCGTCTGAGCGCGGATAATATGATTGTCTGTGGCCAATCAATGCCTTGGTTTTTTTAAAATTCAAATTTCCTACACTAAAGTCATTTCAGTCATGCTTCAGTCAAGTATGGATTTTATCTGTTAGTCCGTCCGTCTCTACTTGCGTTTTCACCAAAACGCACTTGTTTTTTTTGAACCAACCTATTCGTCCCCCTCTACACTTTTTGTCTTTAAAGTTATTTTTGGCCACAGCTTCCACCAATTCCCTTTCTCTTTCATTCTTACTAGATTTGGACACTTGAGTCTTCAAGGTCGCGATTTTTGTGCAAATAGTGACTTGTTTGATTCAATGCAGTCTTTCGCTGATGTGAACAACACAGTCTTTTGTCAACGTCTTCATTATTACCTATCCGTCTGTATAAATAAAAGCATATTATTTCACTGCTCAGAATGGGCCATCCGGCCAGCTAATTTTTATATTCCTAACATTAATATTAAGAAAAAGTTACTTTTTAAATTTTGTAATATTTCAAGCATCTGCGTTTGCCGCTGAATTCAAATAAAAGGCTTGGTATCGCAAAAGCGTCCAATAAATGACTGTGGCGTATCATATCCAAGGTCCCTTCTGTCGAGTTCCTTACTTTATGTCAACTTGGGAAACGTGACTTTTTCTCCGTTCTCTCCCCCCCCCCCCCCCCCGCCCCGCCCCCCCACCCGCCCCCCCCCCCGCTCCCCCGCCCCCCCCCCCCCCCCCCCCCCCCCCCCCCCCCCCTCCCCCCCTCCCCCCCCCCCCCCCCCAATTGCGTCTCCTTAACCTTGCTAGTCTCACGCAATTTTTTCAGTCATATTTTTTTCCTTTTGATCCGCCGTTCTCATCCCGTTCAAATGGTAACCGTTTTGATTTCCCGTCTAGCAAGTCAATTTTTATGGAGGGTGATGACCCGCGGTCAGGGCGATCATGTACTATCAGCAGCTTACGCATTATGTTTTTATCCTTACATTTTATCCTTTGGAGATATTTTTACGTTGTATCACTTGTTAATTTTATGACAATGTCTTTGCTTGCTCCACCGTCTGGTGTTACTATGCATCCTAGGTATGTGAAGGTGTCTGTCTTTTCCAGTTGCTGATTCCTTACTGATATGGGCTCAGGGCTGCTCACATTGAGCGTCATGACCTCTGACTTCTTTAGATTGATGTTCAAGCTCACCTGCTGGCTATACTTGTTAAGTCCATCCGTTTTTTCCTGGATGTGTTGATGTGAATGTGCTAGTAGTGCAATGTCATCTGCATATTCCAGATCTTCTAATGTAGAAAATGTAGTCCATCTTATTCCTCTTGGACTGCCCTCTGTTGTCTGGCACATCACCCAGTCTATGACTGTTAAAAATAGAGCGGTTGATAAGGGGCATCCCTGTCGTACTCCTGTCTTCACCTCAAAGGTTAGGTTTCTCTGCCCAACGCTACACGTAAAGTTGGCATAGAGGCTTTTTATTATAGACACTATGCAGCTTGCAATTCCATAAGCCCTCAGTATTTTCCATAAACTGTCCCTATGTATACTGTCAAAAGCCTATTCAAAATCAACGAAATTAATGTGCAGCTGTCTTTGCCATTCTGAGCACTGCTCTATAATGTTCCTGAGGGTAAATATGTGATCTACACATCTTCTGTTTTTTCTAAATCCTGCTTGTTCTTTCCTCAGTTTGTGGTCTACTGCTTTTGAAATTCTCTGTATAATTATCCTGCCTAGTATTTTGCTGGGAACTGAGAGAAGAGTTATTCCTCTCCAATTATTGGGCAATTTGACAATTATTCCTTTGTTCGGGGCAGTCTTTTACAGACAGGGGGTATGATGTGCTGGTGTTGTGGGTAGTGGGTTTCCCCCCTTGCTTCACCCTAGGCCTAGTGAATTCTTGTTCATGAAAGGAGCGACCATTGCGGTGTTAGTCTCTTGGCCTAGCAAAACCTCTCATACCCCAAGATCGTTGTGCGTGGTGAAGAGCCACACCCTCCTCGAGGTAGTCCTGGTAACTGAGGGTGCGAATCCTCAGGCTAAACACAACGGATCTAGAGGAGCAAACCTCGATAATAAAACTGGTGCACTACACCGTACACGCCCTCTGTGGGTGGGAAGGAGCCAGATGGATACTGAACAAGTCTTGGGAGTGGGAACGAGTGTGGACTGCTCCCTGAAGATCGGAACCCATCGTACAGGCACAGAGACTCAGGACTTGACGATCCTATTGCCTTCAACTCTTGGTCACATGCCTAGAGCCTCGGAGAACTCGGCGTAACCAGCAGGCAATTTGGTGGCGGGGAAAGAGCACTGTGAGCCCTACCTTGGCTACGTATCACAAGGAGACGCAGAAACACCCCCTTTATCTCCCCCAGAGCTGACACAGTACACTTCTGGCTTCTACCTGGGGCGGTAGAAAATCCACATCAAACCTGGCAGAGCAAGTCCTCCATCAGATGCGGCCGATGCTGGGCCCACTGGCGCGTGGACACGTCCCGATCCCCATCGAGACGTGCCCGGGGAGCCCACCCCGGCTCAAAAAAGCAGAGAAGGCCACTCTCCAAACCTCCGATGTCTTGCGGGCAGTGTTAGGATGTGCAAGAACATGGACAGGAAGACTCCACAACTTCCCCACTGAAGACACGCCCACGGCGACCGTTGCCTCAATTGGCTGTGTGTGGTGTACCCGGAAACGGGGCCTCCCAGTACTGAGGCACAGTTAAGTCCCCGATGTCACTTATCGGTGCAGAGTTGAGAGAGATGGCTGAGCATCACAATCCCCCCTGTGTTGCAGCATGATGAGAACCCAGCATTGCACACTGAGCTTGGGGGGATCACTTGGGCACCAGACTTAATACTGGCTCTTGACTGGATGGCCGCATGCAGGAGATTTCTACAATGGAGGGTTGGCAGGTGGTGGGTATCTGGAAGTGGCTCTGTGCAGGACGTGAGGATTCCTTGGGAGAGCCCAGAACCAGAGCACAGCATTGTGCAAGCTCTGCATAGTTGGAGAGCCCCCTTGATGACGGGGAATGCACAGTGTGCTACCCCACCTATCCCCAACTGCTAACTTAGAACCAGAAGTGGGGTCCTCTGTATGCGTGCCAGGCCAGGATAAAATGCCTGGGAAAGAGACTGGAGCTCAGAACTCCCTAACTCAAAGTTGCAGGATGGCAGAAAAGCCATGGGAAAGACAGGGCTATTTTGAAGATAACGCAACCATATTTTCACCATACGAGCTCACACGCCGCCTCGGTAAACAAGGTCCGCGCAGAGCAGTGACACCCCCAGGCTGCTTGCGAATAGTCTACTACTGGGAACATAAACAGATTAGGGATGAGCCCACTCTCCCGTTGAACAGGTGCTAAAGTCATAGATACTGGGCCAGAAGGCGCACCGGAAACCACAGTATCACGCAACTCGCTTTTTTTTTTTTTTTCTATGGAGAGTACACCGTCATTCCTTTGTTCCACTCCGTTGGTGTTGTCCCTGTTTTCCAGACTTGTGCAAACAGTGGTTCTAATGACATTAAAATTGTGACAATTTAAAGTTTAAACTTAATTCTGATTAAAACTACCAAGTTACAGTGGAACTGGATTTAGTTTAAGGCAAAGCATTAAACCTTATCAATACCCTTTAGCACCCAAAGGAGCATAAGCCTTCAACAAACACCAAGTCCTCCTGTGACTTTCCACGTTTTTCTGATCATTTTCACTTCTGTCTCCAGTTCTCTTCTCCATGTGTTTCTTGGTCTACCTCTGCCTCTCTTACCCTGGGGGTTCCCAAAACAAGGATTGCTTTGTAATGCTGAGGCAAACTGTTAAGGAGGATCAATATGTGAAATCTGTGGTCGTTCCTTTGTGTTAGTATTAGTGCTTACTCCAGAAAATTTATGTAGATGGATAGGTTATTCATTCTTGATTACTTAAATATGTAAGACGAAGTAGTTCCCTATGCTTAGTATACAAACCCTATTTTATATACACTGTGCTGAGCACATAATTTTTCTTGCCACTGTACATTTGTTGATTTAGTGAAAATAATTTTTGTATTTTTTAAAATGGATATTACCGTACATAAGAATTAATATAAATAACATTTGTGCATTACTTTATATTTTTTTTCATGAGTTTTCTTTGTTATTCATAATTTGTATAAATTAATGTAAGAGCTTGTAAGAATCAACAATAGCCTAGTAGCACTTTCATATAAATTAGTATGAAATAACTTCAAATAAAACATTAAAAACACAAGTTAACTGTTTATGATTTTGTAATTACTATTCACGCTGTGCTTGAATTCTTTGTTGAAGAATTACAAATAGTGAAAATATCATCTTATAGTGTTAATTCCTTGTTGTCAGCATGCACATGTGTCAAACTGAAGGGAAGAGGATAGAGAGCATAATGTGCAGTGTTTTTGATAGTATTAACACAAATGCAGTTGGAATACATAAAAGCGTGGTACATGCAATTTTAAATACATCAAAACGTTAACAGTAGAATAAGAAATTACAGACGGTAATTTACTCTTGTTGTCAATAAAACTTGCATTTTAGTCTAACAGAATGAAAGTTATCCATTTATGAAGTTGCACAACATTGCAATGGCCATGATTAGTACATTTAGTGAATTCATACATTTATTATGGTCACTTATAAAAAAAGCAAAATCCATTGTATCTAACATTCTTGCATTGCTCCCTACATTTGACTACAAACCGTCACTGTCAGCTATGTTTCTAAGAAAACATGACACAGTCTTTCTTTTAGGATGCATAGAATTTGTAGATATATGGCTTGTCATATTTTGCTAACAATAACAAAGAAAAATGCAAAAGATCATAGCCACAGAGCTACATACCAATGGAATTAACAAGTGGATAGGCATTTTAAAGGAGTTTGGGTAACATATTACAGACAAGCAGATTCTGACATGATTTGTCTGCGGAGATTGAAGAAGAGTTGATTGTGGAAGCTAAGAATATTTGTTAGAAAACTGCCTGCATTCTAACTTTTATGAGAATAATAGAGCAAACCTCAAGTTTCCGTGGTACAGCTAGGTCGCTATTAGCGCGAATAATGAATTCCGTGAAGTGGTTGCATAATTCTAATTCGCTCTATTTGAAGTTATAATTATATGTAAAATATGATACTTTGTTCCAGCTCAATGGAAATATGCAATGAAAATGTTTAAACGGAAGTATTTTTAATCTATTTATTAAGGTAATATAACAGAAAAAGATAAGAAAAGTGTATTTCTGATTCAAGTATAATACAAACAAAGTAATAGAGTAGTTATAGGAATCAGAAATTAAAAAAAATTAAATAAATTAATGAGTAACGTACCTGACAATATGACGAAAACGTCACTATTGTCTTTTAAAATATTTTAGCAGCGTAGACTGAACTGTCTTCTCTTTCTTAAAATCTTCATACATATGCTGGTAATTGCAGAGAGCTTTATCCACATCTCTGTGAAATGGAATGCTTCAATCGACGTTAGGGTCAGCATCCATAATTTTTTGCTTCACGACTTCTGCAGCACAAAAGACGTCTTTATTTTTTTGAGAGTAAACTCATTCATTTGCACATTATCTGCTTCTTCGGAATCATTGTTGACATATTTGCGATCTAGCTGTATATGCTCAGTCTCTTCCTGGGCATTTTGATTATGATATGGCATACTCATCTGCAAGCCAGTATTTGGGCACACATGAAGTGAGGACATGAGAGGTTATAGGATTTCTGAAGAGAAATTTACAAAACTTAGTAAAGTATATACTATATCTGAATTTGCAGACCTCTCAGAGCAGGAAGTTAATGATGCGGTTAATCTTCATCTTAATCTTCTCAAACTGTCATACGGGACCCCAAGATGCAGCAATAGTGAATGCAGTCAGCGACTCATAGCTTGACTGCCTGCGTCAGGACCAGCGAACCAGAGCTGGTCAAGACTGTGCTCCACCTCCACGTGGTGGTCCTGGAAACAGTCTGCAGAAAGGCTGGCTGAGCGAGCATGGATCGAAATGGGAAGGCAAACCCGGTCCTTAAAAAATGCCGTGCAGAAGTCGGATGTGTCGACTGAAAGGTGCAGATATCACAGCTTAGGCGCAAACAGACACAACGCAACCACCGTCCTTTTCAGGACGAACGAGGAAGGAAGAAGAAGAAGAAACTGTCATACGGGGTGGACCAGCAATTTATAATTTAAAATGTGCCACTGACCAGTACTATATTTCTGCAATGTTGCTGTTGTATTTTTTATTTATTTCTCTGACCACCATTTTGAGTGTCACTGACCTAGAATACTTAAGGCAGTAAACAGTGTATGCTTATGTGGTACCAGGACCCAAAAAGGGACCAAAGAATATATATTGATGATTTGGCAAGAGAGTCTGGGGAAGCTACCGCCAGAGGAAATGTGAAGGACTTGTACAACAGTGCAAAGAAGATACCAAGGAAACTTCAGCAATCACATGGCGTTTCGGAGTCAGGAATGGAAAATTTCTTACCAACATAAAAGAGTAAATAAAGCATTTTGACTGAGCATTTTGAAGAGCTTCTAAGTAGATCAGTTCCATAAAGTTCCCCCATACATCGAGCCAGAAGAAAAGGAGTTAAACGTTCATAATGAAAAACTAAATGAAGAAAGTCATGAAGAGATGAGAAAGCTATAAAGCTTCTAAGAGATGGGAAAGCTCTTCTACGGTATTATACAAATCACAGAAAAACTTTGCTATTTTATAATATTTGAAGTGCAAAAAAAAATTGTGATCCTGATTAATGCAGGGCATGCATTATTGCAGGATAATTAAATTTTACAATTTCAGCTGGTCTAGCCAAGTGTTTGCGAAGAAATACAATGGTTGATATGTCATTTCGTGGCTCTAAACTTTAAATAGTAATTTTACTAAATTTATCTCTAAAATGAAATCAGCAGCCCTGGTTCTTCACCTGAATCAATGGTCAGTTCACCCCTGGGGGGGTTTTACACACACTCACACACACAGATGGCAGTTCACTGGTTATGTAGAAATACTAAAGATATTAGTCTTTTTTGACAGCTTGGCATGTCATCTTACAGAGTTTAATAATGCTTCTGTTTCTTGATGACTCAAGTTATCATGCCGGCCAGAAGAATGCCAAAAATAAAATGATTGTTTTCAACCATTTCAGCAAATCCAGTTGCTTGTGGCTCCTCCTGTCAGTGCAGATGCGCTCCGGCGGTCTCGCCGCCGTAGAGAGAGGGATGTGTACAGACGGCCAGGACGTGCTGTAAATCATGATTCCTGTGACAGTTGCAAGGAAGGAGGGGATCTCATTTGCTGTGATCGATGTCCTGCTGCATTTCACTTAATGTGCCAGTAAGTTTTTTTTTTAATTCTTAAAAAGACAGAAAAATAAGTCTTACTTTGTGCTAAATTTATAATGGAGGTCTTGTTGTCATTGATAAGATATAGTTTTGACCCTTTAACTTCTTGTTTTGAAGCATCAATCAGTACTGTAATCACGGTGTGTGACAATATTGAGCCATGAAGAACTTTTTGTATTCTTACTAAATAGTGACGCCTTTGCAGGGGGTGTTTGCTGATTGTCGGGCATAGATATTTTACTTAAAGATGAATATTCAGAACCTGTGGCTCAAATGACTATCAACTCATAGACTTGAAAGTATTAGTTTTTAAATGAAACTAGATAATAAAAAGTCCAGAAAATTGCATGTTATAAGCATCTGATCAGAGTATTTTCCCAGTACAGTACACACACTAAATTAAAAATATATGAGAGCTGTGTAATTTCTGTACTTCTGTATGGTGCAGAATGCTGGAGAGTAACAGAAAAGGAAATGTCCAAATTGTCCTCTTTCCACGCAACCTGCCTAAGGAACATTCTTAGAATTTTCTGGGAGAACACTGTCACCAACCAGGAACTGCTAACTCTGAGCCACCAAGAAGACATGGACACCATCATAGCGGGTAGATTTTGGAACTGGGTTGGCCACATCCTCAGAAGTGACCCTGACACCATCACCAGAACGGCCGTGCTATGGAGTCCGGAAGGAAAGCGAAAGCAAGGACGGCCAAAAGCCACCTGGCGGAGAACGGTGGAGGCAGAGATGCTGAGGCATGAACCAGAGCTGGGGCACCACACAAAGGATGGCTGTCAACCAAGCAACGTAGAGACAGTTGCTGCCCTACAAGACGCCACCAGGCGTGACGGTCACTGATTGCTTTGTCAGTCAGTGGCCACGAACCAAAGATTAGGGTATTATGATTATAGCATGTATCCAGTGCACAGACAAACATTCACATCCCAATTACACACATGTTAAAAAGGAAATGAGAAAATTAGATTGTTCTTCAGTTTAATGAAAATAATCTAACAAGTATTTTGTAAGGATGAAGGAGAAAAGCCTTTGTAGCTAGAAGAATACATGTCTTATGCTGTATTTAGTCAGTAGGAAGTTTGTTTAGTATCTTGCTTTAAATGAGCAAAATTACATGCTGGAATGGGGTTTTCCCACATTTGAAAACTGAATGATCATTTCTTCTTTTAGTGATCCACCCCTTGTTGAGGAGGAGCTTCCCACTGGCGAATGGCTTTGCCACAAGTGCAAGATCACCCCCCAAGAGGTATGTCTTGAGCAGTGTTGTAATACCAAATGTTGTGCTAGTTAGAAGTGATCTTAGATACCATCACTGTTTGCTATATTCTCATACCATGTTTTAGACAGAATAAAAAAAGGCTAATAGGCATTATAAATCATTGTAGGACAGATATAAATTAAATTGTGAAACAAAAGCTATTAATCAGTTCAGAAGGAATAATTTTTTTCAATTCTTCTGCTTCCTAAGGAGCATAGGCCTTTAACAAACTAATGCCAAGTCTTCTTGTCCTGTGCCATCAGCTCAAGGTCTTTCCATGTCCTCATTCATGTCGTCTTTCTCCAATTCTCTTCTCCATGTGATCTTTGCTCTCCATGTCTCTTACCCTGGAGATTCCAGAACAAGGACTGCTTTGTAATACTATCAGCAGGTTTCCTCAGTGTGTGTCCTATCCATCTCCAGTGTCTTCTCATCTCTTCCACTGGGGCTTGTCTGGTCATGTCATCCAGGCCACACAAAATGATGCATATTACCAACTCAGCAGAAGTAAACAAGTGGTAATCTTTAGACTTCGCACAGGTCACAACAGATTGGAATACCATCTATTCAACAAGTTAAAGATGAGTGTAACTGTGGCACCGATAAAATGACTGCAAAACATCTGCTTCAAAGTTGCCCAGCATATGATGAACAGAGAAAGTGCATATGGCCATCATCAGTACCATTCCTGGAAAAACTACAGAGATGCTAGCAAGCTCAAGCTGACCACTGCTTTCTTGAAACATATTCAAGTGACTTCTAAGGGTGAATGAAGAAGAAGAAGATATAACAGAATGGCCTGTTTGTTGTTTAATTATCCCTGGCCACTCCTTGCTTTATTCCAGCAGACAAAGGATGATGATACAGAAAGTACGTCAAGTAAGTCCTCAAGTAGATCCATTAGAGGTAAGCGACCAGCTGCATCCAGTGAATCGGATGGGAAACGCTCCTCGTCCAACATGGAATCTAATAGCGACCCAGAGCATCCACTGAAAACTCTAGCCAAAGCTGCTCGTCTCATGAACCCAGTGCAGTTTGATCTTGGCAAAGAAATTACATGCAACAAACCTTTGCCAGGCAAGTATCTAATAATTTTGTATACTTTATTCATTCTGGAGTTTTGTATGTTGTCTCAACTTTTACCAGTAGGTATTTTTAATGATGTCATCTCACCTCATAGTCATTTCCTCTTCTGCCATGGGTGTAGAGGTTTCTCAGAGAGCCAGTGACTCTTATTGGCCTGTTGGCGTTTAACACTGTTTGACAATAATTACTAAATATTTCTTCTTCTTCTTCCGTCCTTAGCCAAAGACCGACCAAGCAGTCAGAGGCCATCACACCTTGTGGCGTCTTAAGGGCAACAGCAGATTGATTTTCTCTGTTGTAGTTTCCCATCACGCCTAGCGGCGTCTTTAGGGCAACAACAAATAGATCCATCTGCCGTTGTTTCCGTAATCGGTGTGACAAGCCAACGGGTGATCAGCCCATTGGGCAAATATTTCTTAGTGAGTGAATAATATTTGGCTTCTTGACCTTTTGTCTCCCATTTATTAATATTTTGATCACTGGAGATAGATAGTTTAGTTTTAATAATTAAATTTCTAGCAGTTAAAACATCAGTGGTTCATTAGAAGATTTGGAACATTTATTTTAGGCAGTATGTTTTGTTTGTTGGATTGGCTACCATCTAGGTGGAAAATTGCGGCCTTAGCAGCCTCGTTGTAATTTCATAAGCTCAGTCTCTAATCCATATTTGTTTGCTCGGGTACATTAAATAAACGAGGAATACCATCAGAAGTATAATAGTATAAAGAAATAAGGTACAACCGAATACATCATTGCCGTTCATCTTTATCCTTAGCGCTCCTTACAGAGCCTGGAGCCACCACTGTAGCCAGTCCCACAGGAAGTCTGCATCAAGCAGCCACATGGCTCTTGTAGTGGTGGTATCTGTGGCAATTTGTTTTACATGATAAGGTTGCCAGCCACATGCACAGCCTCATATTAGTTGGCTTGTACGGCATGGCTGAGGGAGCAATAGTCAATATTCTTTCTTTGTCTCATCAGAGACCTCAGGGTGCTCCACGCTTGTAAAATAAGGGTAAATAGTAAAAAAAAAAAAAAATTTTTTTTACATTATTCTGTAAGATGTGTTTGAAAAAAAAAATGATTCTGCTTAAGAATTATGCCTAGTCAATCGGTATCCTTTAGCTCCCCAAGGATCATAGTCCTTCAACAGACACATGCCAATTCCTCCTGTCACATGCCATTAGCTCAAGCTCTTTCCATGTTTTCTTTCCTCACCATTTTCTCTTCTGTCCCCAGTTCTCTTCACCATGTGTTTCTTGGTCTACCTCTGCTTCTCTTACCCAGGGGGTTCCATTACAAGGACTACTGTTTGACAGCATAATCTGTGTGTGGGGGAGGGGGGGGGGGAAGAGAAAAGAGAGAATAAAGCATCAAAATATATGTAAAAATTGCGATATTATCTGACATTTAAAAAAAATAACTTCTTGTTTTCTTTTTAATATATGGCTGCAAATTTTGTATATTTTTTCTTAAGAAATAGTGTTACTTCAATGAAACTGGATTTTTATTGTTTTAGCTCTGTCACACTTCTTGCTGAGGTTGTATGAATGTGTTTTAATACTTGAAAATAAACAAAAATTCCAAGTTTTTAAAGCAAAGCATCCTAGAATGTTGCAGTATGAAATTGTAAATGCATTTGTTTTTCATAATATATTCTCAAATAGAACAGATTGACAATAAATGCAGTATAGTTACTTGAGAATAGAATGGATCATCTGTTAATAAAAATAATACGCCTTTTGAAAGTTACATTCTGTGAAAAATTCTATGTAGTTGTAATTTAGAAAACCTGGAGTTAGCAGCTTAAGTAAATTTGTGTTAAATGTCATTAGTTTTGAGATTTCTCAGTTGTGTAGTGTGGCAAGCTAAAATGGAATCACAGTATGTATAAGTGTGATCACCAGAGTGCAGGGCTGACTATTAAATTTTTTTTTTCATTTTTAAATTAGGCAGCAGCAAGAGAGTTTACGGGAAACCTGTCAGACATGTGCCAAAAAAACAAGCTCACGAGTTGGACAATGGTTTCGTTCCACTGCCTGCAAAAACCTGTTTTACTTGCAACAAGTAGGGTATTTTTTTTTATCTATAAAAGTACTTTTTACAGTGGTGTAGCCTTCCTACTTTAACATGTTTTTCATTACTAATAGTTACGTCCAGTTTCTAGCGTAACAGTTTACTTAATAATAGTTATATTACTCTTCTAACATAACGTTTTCTTATTAATATTTACATGACACTCCAGCTTCACCATTTAGGTGTCGGCACAACACAGGAAGTAGCAACCTTCTATCTAATGTGTCTACGCCACATCCTCGGTATTCTGTGGAAAGACAAAGTGACAAATGTCGAGGTGTTGTCGCATGCTGGCCTTCAAAGCATGTATACACTGCTTAGACAGCGCAGACAGCGCAGACTACGCTGGCATGTGTTTGCTGCATGGGAGATGGTCGCATCCCGAAAGATATCTTCTATGGACAGCTGGCAAAAGAACAGTTGGGCGACTGCAGCTGAGGTTCAAAGATGTGTGCAAGAAATACATGAGGGCACTGGATGTAAATTCTGCAACCTGAGAGAATGAAGCTGCCAATTGCACCAAGTGGCGATGCTCTCTATGGCGCCATTTCAGATTGAGCCAAAACAAGCTCTCATGGCAAGCAGAAGAGAGGAGACAACATTGAAAGGAACACCAGGAAAATAAGCAGCTAAGGGCTGTCACCTTAGGGACGCATTCCCAGTCAATTATGACTGAAGGGGCTATTAGTATTATATTATTTTTTTTAATAGTGTGATGCTACACTGTAATTCTGACTTAACAGGCCCGATTCTGTGGTTCTATTTTTAATTTCCACCATTTTATTTCTTCTCATTTGAATATATATCGTGTTTGGTATTTTTGAGTAGGAAAATTAAATGGGTTCGTTTTACGATGGTAGGTTTATTTTTCACTCGGCCAGTTTTTTTCTCTTATAGATTTTTTCACGATCACGGAGATTTCGTTTACGACAAGAATCGCCATTTCCGGCACGCGATATGACGAGTCCGGAAGCACGCGGGCGTCAGGTAACGTGACGCAACTTTAAGCCACGCGGGTTTCGCGACGATGCGTAGGAGTGGCCCCGGTGTGTATAAATAGACAGTTAAACGGCCGCCTAGTTCTCTATCGTAAGAAATAAATGCCAGCCGTCAGACTACGTAATTTATCGTTCTCCACTGTGGGAAAAACCAGCGATAATTGGTATGTAGAATCTTATTCATCGTTTTACTTATTAGGGGGTTTTTCAGAAATTCGCCCGTAGGTAAAGTTTAACTTTTAGTTTTTAAATGATAGTGCCATCCATTATCAGTTTTGAAGAACGATGTAAACGCAACAGTGTGCTTATTCTTTCTATGATTTTGGCAGTAGATAGGAGTGTGTGAAGTTGTGAGAAACACATGTGCCCATATTTGTAGAATGTTATGTAAAACCACCATTTATTTCTGTGTATTTACTAATGTAATTTTATGGGGAAATCCCTGGTGTGTTCGTTAATTTTACTGAGCCTTAAATGTGAGAAATATTGTCGGAGGGTTCAGATTTACGTTGTAAGTGAATTATACTGCTTAGAGGAGTAAACTATTCCTATAGCGAAATTTCAATTAAATTGGGGCTTAAGCCGGGAAACCTCAATGGGTAATGTTAAAAAAGGAGACCCCAGAATTTCGGACAAAAGAAGTTCCCGAGTTGAAAATGTTGACACGTGGGTAGCCACTCGTCACAAATAGATAAGAGGCAGACAGGTCGGGAGGTTCTGTTTACTTACCTGGCAGATTATAGATGAGAGAGAGAGAGGGGGAAGGAGTGAGAATGAAGAGACACGTGAGTCGGAATAATTTATGTATCGTTTTCAGAACGAGAGAAGGGGAGAGGGAGGAGAGAGATTTAAGTGCCACGTGGGTAATATTAATTTTTGTATTGTTGTACATGACGAGTGAGCCACGTGGGCAATATTATTTTATGTATTGTTGTAAATGACGAGTGAAGGGGAGTTAGGTTAGAGATGCGTTAGGTTGGAATTGTTATACAATAGACGCATCTTCTTTTAATTTCAGCGAGTCGCGGCAAGAATCAGTGGGGGAGCGTAAAATTGCCCATGTGCAAAATTACCCACGGCAACAGGACCTATCTTAAGGGTCAGACCTATGGTCTCTGGCAGTGAAGTCCCTATGCTTCAGCTGGACCGTGGTTTATTTATCATACAGCCGAGAGCATCGCTATTATAGTCTCTAGCAACGGCAGGTGGCCGTGAGACTGGTTTCAATTGCGTACAGCCGGAAATCAAGGCTGTGGGTTTGTTTTTTTTCCTCTAACTCCGGAGCGGGTTAAAAGAGGGAAGCTATTCAGCAGCAGAGAAGTTTTGTCGACAGTTCATCAAGTACCTCATGCTTGACGCCAGAACTTCATCATCATCATCGCAGAATTCAGGAACAGGTGACATTGTTACCATACCTAGGTCCTGAAAGTAGAGAGAGAGAAGAGCGTAACGGAGACGCCGCATCATCAGTCGTCGAGTGTTAGAGAGACACTGAGACCAAGGGAGAGAGATAGAGATAGAGAGAGAGAAGGAGGGAGAATATAGACAGGACCAGTAGGGTCTGTTCAGTATCTACTTGACGGATAGATACTGAGCCATTGTGTTACTCCAAGTCTATTATTTTAGCAATTCTTGTGGGGTAGTTATCGGCGCATATCGCCTAACAAGTAGAAAGCTGTGTAGCCATTCGTTGAGGAAAAATCACCAGGACTGAGACAGTAGAAATTTATTAGTGTTAGAGAGTGGCGGCTAGAGTTGACAGCCCCACCATATTAGAATTGTTTTAATCACTAACCATTTTATTGTTCCTCAGCAGGGTGACAGGAAGAGTGAATGCGAGTGGGGTTTTTTTTGTTGTCTCTCTATCTAATTGAATGTGTACTTTGGTTTTTTTTTTCCAGGCCGTGCAACAGCGCACGCTATTTATGTGATTGCTTGATGATGACATTTTAATGCTTTATTGTTGTAAATAAATATATATATATATATTTACTGGATCAGATTCTACTCTTTACTATACTTACTGTACGTCATCTGTATAGTGGTGTCTGTGGTCGTATTTATACACCTTATCTCCTTGTATTTAAAGGAAGTCAGAGGAGGGTGAGGTTATAGCCAGTTTGACGTCACAAAGCGGCAAGGGGAGATTCAAATCCTGGGTCTATCTCTTGAGCCAATAGTCTCACCTGTCCACAGGCATGTCATTTTCCATCTAAATTCTATCTTCTCAGACTTTCTCATACTAGGGTCTTGTTTTCATTCAGGCAAACTCTATACAGGGTTCGTAGCGACCTGGAAAAACCTTGAAAAACCTGGAAAACGGAAAAAAAAATTCCAGGCCTTGAAAAGCCTGGAAAAATGGCTAAAAGCCTTGAATTTTCCGCATCGGACCTTGAAAAATAATACGAAATCGAAAGTTCGTTACTTTGTGTCCATTTTTTGGTTATTGATGGTATTTTTCGCAACAACAGACGCGACGAATCTAAAAATAAATCTGCGTTTAAGCCATTAACGCAAAGCGCCGAAAACGAAACCGCTGAAAACTTCTGGAAATGGAAGTGCGCAAAGGGAAGTAAAAATTGTAAAGTTACCGTACAATTTTTACTTCCCTTTGCGCAAAGTTACCGTACAATTTTTACTTCCCTTTGCGCATTAAATCCATTTCCAGAAGTTTTCGGCGCTTTGCATTAACGACGTAAACGCAGATTTATTTTTAGCACTCGTCGTAAGTAATAAATTCATTTATCTCATTTATAAAACCTATTTAAATAAGTCCAGTTTATAGACAGACCTACTGTACTTGCGTCTGTATTTACAATGTAGGCTTATTTACAGTTTAATTTTTAACCATGGCCAAAATTAGCCTATAGGCAAGCGTTTGAATGAAATTTCTTGGTTTACCTATGCATATGGGAGTATATTTGACACAGTTTAAGATGGTCAGGAATAGAAATTGATGGCGATTCCATATCCTATAGCCTACCCTGTTATCAGACCCATGTCCCACTGTTCATTTCACCACATTTTTTGGAAATAAATATATTTTGAATGCTTTTTTATTATATTTATGATGAAAAGACTTATCCCGTTCTACCTCTGAAGGGTTATAGGCTAATTAGGATAGGCCTAGATGTTTTCAGTTTCAGATAACATGAATAACCGCCGATACACGAAAGTGGCATCACATCTGTCAAATCACTGTAATTAGGATAAATGAAAATCAGCAATTTTGTGGATAGGCCTATGTTATTTAAAATTTAAAAAAAAAATTAAATTAAAAAAAAAAAATCTAAACAAACAAACGAAACAAAACCAAACAAAAATAGTAAAGATGTGGGGGGTGGTGGTAAAGGTCTCTAGTTAGATATTTAATAGATTTTCACTTATCATAAGTATTACCCTCCCAATTACTATATATGTTACCTTTTGTTCTAGTTAAATATTGTTTGACTGTATTATGTATGCATTTAGAATTTTGAATTGTAAATATAGATAGCTTAGGCCTATTCATAAGTTATTTGTGTTCCCTTTTTTTTTTGTTTAAACTAACACTACTAGGAGACCTACAGATGTGACATTATTTGTGACCAAGGAAAAAAACTCTTGAGAGCTGAGATTATTTGCACTCTTTTTTTTTCAGTGAAAAGTCACCATAGTTTTAATTCAAATTTCATATGCAACAAGGGACATATTCTCTTCTGTGGTAGTTTTGATTCAGCCTTTAGCTTTATTTCAAGACCTGAAATTCAGATTGGTGCATTTGGAACAGTAGCGGAAAATAGGAAGCATTTTCCTGTAGCACTGAAGAAAAAACAACTCAAATTGAAAAAGACAAATCATCCTGTGTTTTGTGCGACAGAAGATAAGATAACAATGACAGTCACCTGGCATGATACGAAAAGATTTAACCTTATATCCACTGTTCACTCCAATGATAATATAAACAAGACAGTTAGAAAGACAAATTCTTTAGGGCAGAATAATTCAGAAGCCAGGCTTGCAGAAAAATACAGCAAAAGTATGGGAGGTGTGGAAACTTCAGCCAACTAGGTGCAAGCTACCCCTACCCACACAGATCCTATTTTTATATTATTTCTTAGTTGAAACTGCCCTGGTCAATGGGCACATAACCTACAACACTGCCAACTCTACAAAAAACGATCAAAGCGAAGATCAGGATGTCAGTATGACTCTTATTGAACCTGCTATTCTTCGACGCAGTGTGACACCTTCAAAACCACAGGTCACAACAACACGACTTACTGAGCACCACTTCATTGATAAATATGAAAGGGCAAGGTACAAACCAGACTAAAGTGTGTAAGGCTGCAGGGAACAGAAGCCAGACTTGCATGTACTGCCCAGATTGCAATGTACCTCTATGCCTGATACCCTGCTTCAAGTTATACCACACAGTCAAGGATTATCAATGTGGATCGTTGACAAAGACTCTTGCAGAGGCCTACATCTACAACTTCAACCCCAGTTAATGAAAAAAAGCAGCTCAGACTCCAACTAGCGGTACTTAACTACTCAAACATTTACAAATGCTCATTGTCAGATGCCACAGACGCAGAATACATTCAAAAAAGACAAACACGAAAAATACAGTTTTTTTTAAACATTTTATTCCAATTTTATTAGCCTTTTATGTTGATATACGTGGTTAATCGTTAAATCAGTACGTCAATCAAGCTTATTTTATTCATTACCATCCATGTCACTAACATTTTTTTGCGCTGATGTTGAACAAATTCACTAAAAACTTGGAAAAGATGTCTGTTTTTCAGTCTTTTATGAATTTAAAAAAAAAAAACAGTTCTTTTTAAAGAAATCTGCAAACACCCTTGGTAATGGGAGACGGTAATGCTCCGGATTGCTGGTCAGCAAAGTTATAATTATATCTGAGAAAATTAGATGAGGAAAATATTAGAGTTTCCCATCCTTGAAAATCACGTGCTGGACCTGGAAAAACCTGGAAAAAGCCTGGAAAATGCTTGAAGAAATTTGCTATGAACCCTGTCTGTAAACGTAAAACCACTTCATGACAAATAGTTACATCACATTTCTGACTTCATGTCTCCTTATTAATATAGGTCTGTTTCCTTATATCTGAACACCTAAAAACCGAATGTTTCTGTAGGCTATTTTTGTATCACAATCTGGGCGTTTTCTGACTATTTTGGGTGACTTTGGGCTATTTTTTAAAACACAACTTTTACAAATTTGGGCTACTTTTGAAACACAATTTGGATGACTTCTGAAAACCAAACAAAAATCCAGTTTCTGAAACAAAGCTGTCCATGGAGATTTTGGGGGTCAAAGGGTACAGACCTGTGGTTACATCGCATGTGTGTGAAAAAACTTGAGAAATACTAGGTGGTTTTGGTTGGAAGCTGTAGTGTATATGAACGTGAGGAAAATACAGGTAATGAATATAATAAGAAATAAAGAACATTGTAAATCATACTCAGTGTGGTGGTGCCCGGGGGTCTCTGAGGAGACGAAAGAGTAGGACTACTCCTCCCTCAGGCATGCTGTAAGAGGTGACATGCATGTAGCTGGCAACCTCATCATGTAAAATAAGTCTATACTGCAACCGTCACTGTAAGAGGACCAGCTTCAGTGGTGTCTTCATGATTCATAAAGAATGAAAGGGTAAATGATCATCATCTCATCTCAACCCGTAACCCGTCATGGGTCGTAGGGGTGCCATGGTGGAAGCATCAGCAGATAGGGTCCTCCACTGCTGTCACGAGTTGGATTTAAGTTAGAGTTATGCCCAAGTGTAGGACAAGACCCTAGTGTGAGAAAAGACTAAGATAATAGATGTTCGTAGAGAAATGACAGTGAATGTAGTAAGGTGAGTCTATTTGCTCGAGGAGGATAACCGAGTGTTAAGAACAGAACTGGTGTAAGGGACGTAAATCTGAGTATATTAGTAGTCAAGATAGATTCTGAGTTGGAGCACTTGTTTGCTTGTTGGCTATTGAATTGTTTTGAAAATATCTCGTGGTAGTTTCGAGAGATAGATTACAGAAGGCGTGGAAAAACGCTGATCATCTTAAGTGTGAGATATATTTATTCTGTAATGTTTTGAGCGGGGTGAGAATAGCTCGCGGCTAGCCCGCAGATGATTGATTGATTGAGTTGTGTTGACCGTGAGGAAGTCTCGTGACTGCTTTTGAGCGGAACGAGTGTGATTCGAAGAGAGTGTTCTGGGCGTTTGACCGGGTAGGTCAAGTCAGTGTTTTTGGGAAGTGTGGAATGCCTGTACAGTACTGAAGTTAATATGTCGACGGATTTTTCGCTGTGGGTACAGCGTAGTATAAAGCTGCAGTTTGAATTATTGTGAAAATGTTTATGAGGCCAAGATTTTGTGTAGGCCATTTTGATAACTGCAGTGTGCAGTCTTTAACCTTTAGCACGCTGCATAAAAATTCAGAAAACTTGCCCAACCACTGCATTCTTTTTCACAGCGTCCCGTTTTTATAGTGGGTGATTTGTAATGTCTATAGTTTTTGTGTTTCTTGGTCAACTGCTATCATTTTTGGAATTTCTATAAATAAATGAATGGTGAATCTGATGATATAAAATTTGTTTGTGTACATGTTAGATGTGATAGGAAGAGAGGAAAGGAAAGATGAAAAAAACGAAAAAAAAAATTAAAATAATAAAAAAATATTTTTTTTTAATTTTAAAATTTTAAAAAAAATTTTAAAAAATAACCAGGAAACGAAGGGTCCATATCCCTTGCATCTCAATGAAAGTCATTTGACCAATAGACCAATACAAATCAAATGACGATCTTTTCGTTACACCCATCATCAGTAGCAAAGCAACAAACGCTCTCGTCAGCTGTGACATTCGGCCGAAATTCTAAATCTTTCCGATATTCCTAGTCCTAACCCCTAACATTATACATACTTGAAAGGCCATTTTACTTTCGTTTCCATCTCAGCCATCAAACATATTCTGAGAAACGATATCAGCGCTTATAAAGACAAAAATCTTATCCCCACCGCATGGCGTCAGAATCCAATAAAATTAGAGCGAAATGGCCGCGTGTCTGATCCCGATTCATTTCGATTTAAAAAATTTACAAAAAATAAACGCGGATACACCCATCACTTTTTTAAGATCGGAAACGGAAGCTAACTTTCTTGCAAATAAAATTACAACTTAACATCCGGGGCTGAAAATCACGTGTACACAAGTCCTCATGCTAGAAACGGTGATATCCGTAAGGTGCAACATTGCGCCTCCAGCATGGAGAACATAGGTTACGTTCGGCGCAACGCTGCGCCCGGAGCGTGCTAAAGGTTAAAGGCCATTATTTCCTGTGAGAGGATAGTAGCTGAAGATTTTGTGTAGGCCATTTTGATAACTGCAGTGTGCAGTCTTTAAAGGCCATTATTTCCTGTGAGAGGATAGTAGCTGAAGATTTTGTGTAGGCCATTTTGATAACTGCAGTGTGCAGTCCTTAAAGGCCATGATCTGTGAGAGGATTGTTATTGATGATACTTTAAAGCGCTGATGAATATATACAAAGGCCATTATTTCCTGTGAGAGGATAGTTGTTGATGAATTATATAAAGGCCATTGTTTCCTGTGAGAGGATCGTTATTGATGATACTTTGTAGCGCTGATGAATTATATAAAGGCCATTGTTTCCTGTGAGAGGATAGTTGTTGAGGAAGAGATAGCGCTGAATTATTGATGATACTTTATAGCGCTGATCTCATAGTAACTGCCGAGTGCGCAGTCCTTATGTGTTAAGATATATTTCGTGTTATGCTGTGAACTGTATCCTGACTGTGCATTTTATATCAATGTGTTGTGACGTGAATAAACCAGTATTAAATGTCACCAGTCGTTTACAACCATCCATGACTCTTGTGTATGTACCTGTGGTGTAAGCGACTAAACCAACACACGCACTCAATATTCTAGACGTGACAGTAGTAACACATGTTTATTACTAGCCTATGTGGCGATGATGTAGACTTGAACACACATACCTTTGAAACATAACCATATTGTATCAGTGGTGGACCATTCCAAGTTGGAACGAATACACGATATTCGCGTGACAAGAGTTTGAGTGAACTTTGACCTATTTATTGGTATCCATAACCCTATTCTTATCAAGTGGTGGATTACAATCAAGCAGGATCTACTGCTATATTGCAAGACTGATTATACCTACTTAACATATTTAGGAATAGCTCTGTGTGGGCGTGGCCTGTAATACAGAATCCTTTAGCAACGTATCTCTATAATTAGCCTGAGTGGCGTTAGTATAGAAGAGACAGACATCACATATGAGAGTTGTACCAGTGTGCCCCAAGAAACTCTTGTGAAGTATCGAATGAGTATTACAGTAATAATAGGACGGTATCAATTAGCAGGACGGTATCATTTGGTGGTTTCCAGTAATTATAGTAATTATTTGCGAATATGGCATGAGTATCCTCATGCCATACTCATACCATACTCATGCCATATTCGCAAATAAAGGAATTTATTAATTTAATGCATAGGTATTGATGGTTGTATGATATATGATGACTTCCCTCATATGAATATGATGTTATAAAGGTTCTTTGAAGAAGAATTGGGGATACAAAATTAATAAATAATTGCAATTTCTGGTATATATACTTAACTGTGTGAAATGGAAGGGTAATGGTCAGAACTTCTTGAAACATAAACTTGCGATATTAATAATTATACTGGTATAGATATATAGTTGACTGAGTGATTGAATCACCATGGATCATGATATGGATCCTGCAGATATAAGGCCTATGTTGGAGTGTGCATTGGTAGTAGGTAGAGATAATAAGGGATTGAGAGGCCCACGACTCGGAGCATGGGTGATGGACGATTTTTTGGTTAATGTATCGGCATCCCTAGAGTTATTTGCTGAACATAACTTTAACTGATTCCGTACGCAAGATCTAATAATAGATGCAAAGGCCGAACGCTGTAGACGTAAGATCTTTTAAAAGACGCTGAATTATTTCATTGTTTCTTTCTATTCTGATATTTTATACTGCCCGGAATTTATCTCGAACGGAAGTAAACACAAAACTGGGCAAATTTCAACAAGCTTCAACGTCTTTTATTTGCGTTTGAACGGATTTTTTCACATTTATCTTCATCTTTAATCGTGTTTTGTCGTATCGCCATAATGGCCGAAAAACACACAGGATATGTTACTAATATGTGAACAGTGAACAAACTGTGTGATCAACCATAACTTTCTTACTTTTTCTGTGTTTCTAAATGGATTACCTGCACAAAGAGAGCAGTGAAACTGTATTGTGATAACAATTTATGTTACAAGCCTTACGTAAGTCGAAAATTTTTGTTCAAAATTTCAAGTTATCTTTTTTCCGTGTACATGTTATCTATTATAACATAAACATAACATAAAATTAGCTAAAAAGGCATATGGATTTATATTGTTCATCCAATGTACTTTAATTTGATATATAATATGTTATACTTAACTCATGATTAGACACACATTGTCAGTAAACGTAAATTATGTATGTGTAAATTTTTGGGGCTTAAAAATAATTCCGTCCAGAGCTGAAAATAATTACGTACGGAATCAGTTAAGTTTGTTTGTAATTTAGTAATGGCTAAGGATTTAGTTAGTTTGCTACGGCACCTTCATGTGTTTTTGCAACAGTATATTGAGGTTGAACACGGACATATAGTGCAAAGTATATTTAAGATAATCCATAACGGTATTCCTGATGAGCAGAAAAAGGAATTAGGAAGTGAGAAACAAATAAAAGTCAACAAACAGAGTGCCCTACGGGAAAAGGACAATTGTTTAAAAGGTACTGCTGAAGTGAGTAAACTACACGAAACAGTCTCTAAACTTACAAATGAGTTAGATAAGTCAAACACGGAACTTACTAAAGTACATGCGGCGTTAGATGCAGCATTGAACAAGAACAAAGAGTTGGAAATTCGGGTGAAAGACAAAGATGACGAAGTTGGTAATCTCAGACAAGAACTTCAAGAGAAGGAGGAGATGTATGACAAATTAAAGATTGAGAGCAATGTTCGTGAAAAGACTTACATAAATATGCTTCATGAGGTGTTGGATGATAATAATATTATATTATCAGTTGCCAACTGAAAGAAAAGAAAGACATACATGACAAATTAAAAGTTCAGGATAAGAAATGTGAGAAATTATGTAATGAAACATGTCAAACTAGAGCAAATAAAGAAAAGGATGAGGAAGACAAATTAGAAGAGTTAACGACTGAGAGAGAGGAGATGATTAAGATTGAGAGATTGTTAACAGAGGAGAGAAGTAAAGTTTTGACATTTGACATATTAAATAGGAAATTAAGTGAAGAAATTTCACAAAAAAATGTTGAAATTGCGGAAAGTACAAAAAAGAGTAGAGAATCTACTCGATGTTATTTGAACAACAAAATATGGTCTTCTGTCAATGTTGACAATACTAGACACAAGGTTGTTTGCCAACAAGTTGGAAAAGCAAAGATCCAGCATCATACAATCTTTGCTGATAAAAAAGTTAAATGTGATGGACAAAGATCTTTTCGGGGAAAATATAACTTTCCAAGATCTTTTGATTCTGCTTCCAATAGCAACAATTCTTGGCGGCAGTGTAATAGAGAGAATGATAATGTAACAGTCAGTCCTGATAAAAGCCTAAGGATTAAACGAGTAACTAAGTTTGGAAGTTCTCATAAGATGATAACAAGGGATAAAGTTATAAGTAGTGGTTCCAAGGATGAAACCCATTATATGCGTAACGATAAAGATACTTATAGATCTGCAGATGATACTGCAAACAAGCATATTGTCAAAGAAAAGAATGGAAAGAGTTTTGGTCGGAGAGATGTTCCTAAGGTTAGAAAGTACCAAGGGAATTTATATGATAATAATTTTCCTTCTCAGAGAGATAAGAGACAAGTTAATATATATCAACATTTTTATTCCGAGAATTTTGAAAATAATGGTACAGGCAAATACAAGAAAGGTTTTCAATCGTGCAATAATTTTTCTGACAGATTTTTTGTTCGAACTAGAAATGTTAAGCACAACAGGTCTGATTGGGATTATAGACATAATAACGGTCTCAAACAAAGAGGAAATGATGATAAATATTTTGATCAAACAACAAATAATAAGTGCAGTTATGCTAATTTTGCTCGACATGAGCCTAGAATCATTGTTATTAAGCAAAGTAGCAATAATAATGATGTCACAAATACTACTGCTTGTTATGTTTCTGATTTTGAAAGAGCATCACTTTGTTGTGAACATAAAGGAAGAGTCGATGACATCGTGAAGTGACCAGATTTCTACACAAACCATAGTGCGAGGTAACTGTCTATTTAACATCTCCGTTGTTCTCAGTAAATTTTACCATTCATTAAAATGGAAATTTTCATTTGTATTTTTTGAACAGAGGCGACTTCTCGATAAGGTTCAACGTTCCTGTTTACAGTAGCGGCAAGAATGTAGGTCAACATTGTGCCCAAGTATCTGTTCAAGCAGAACATATCAGCGTGCTAACTATGCATTGGATGTGTTACCCCTAGTGTTTATGAGATGTCGGCAAGACCTATGGAGATTTTTTGCGTTTGATTTTTTTTGTTTTGTTTTGATAGGACAGTCGATGTTATTGTATTCTATTGTATAGATCATTATAGGTTGTTATATTATGATTATCATTTTATGCATCATTTGATGTCAATAGTTTTTCTTGATATGTATGGCTATTTTAACTATGCATTAGTTCATTTCGATGCTATTTCTATACTATTGTGTTTTGGATAATGTGTAGTGTGTTAGATGGTAGTGACGTGTCGTTTACTATTGATGAATGCAATGAGCAGGTTTATATTTAACCTTACTGGTTACAAACCTATGCCTATTTACACCATATAATCATTGACTTTTATACTCTGGTGTAGAACTTGAAGTTTTTTGTTTGTTTTGTTTTGCAGATGTGATAGTTAAGATAGTTTTGTACATGATGAGTTTGCCAGCCCTATGCACATACTCATTAGTTGTAGTGTTACAATAGTTACTTTTAGTATATCAGGTGGAGATAGAAATAAATTTATAACTAAATAACACTGTAGCTAAGCTGAACGTGATTGTCAGCCGAAAATATTTAAAAGTTTAAATTGAACTGTATGTAGAAAATTAACAGCGTTTGCTGATATTGTTATTTAATTGAGGAATCTAAAGATCTGATTTAAGCACTTGCTTAGCATACATTACGTTGTTTTCATATATTTGCAAACTTGTATGTTGGTAATAACCAACGGGCTGATCACCCGTTTGCCAGTCACTTCGATTACGGAAACAACAGCAAATGGATTGATTTGCCGTTGCCCTAAAGACGCCAATAGGCGTGATGGGAAACAATGGCAAAGAAAACCTATCTGCTGTTGCCCTAAGACGCCACTAGGCGTAATGGCCACTGACTGCTTTGACGGTCGGTGGCTAAGGACGGAAGAAGAAGAAGATGTTGGTAATAGTGTGTTTTCCTATGTGTTTCTTTGTGACGTATTATTTGGAAAAACTTACACGTGTTGATTAGTGTTTGCTTAGATATAGGAATTGTTATATATCTCTCATTTTGTTAAAGTTAGTTTCTTTGTTATTTTGTTAAGTATAGATTTGAATTAATTAAATTAAAATACTATTTTTAGGTAACTTAGCGTTAAGAAATATTTTTGTATTGTATTTTTTTGGAAAATATTTTTTTTTCCGGACATTGTAATTTTTTGGTTTTTGTGTGTGCCTAGCACTTGACTATGCGCTATGTTTGATATGTAGAGTAATTTTAGTTCTTTAAAGAAAGTTTTTTGGTTTTTTTGGATGTTATGTTGTATTAGCGCTTGATTGTGCGTTGGTCGAACTTAGATATATAGCTATGCTATTATTTTTTTGTGTGGTGTCGATAATTTATTGTTGGTTATGTATAACTTGTATAACTTGTTTAAATTACTGATTATGTTTTGTTTAGTTATAAACTATTTTTTATGATATTAGTATAGGTATACTTTGTTATTTTGTTTTGTCGTTTTCGATCATGTTTGTATGTATTATAAAATACTTTGTTTGATCTAAATAGTTATTGGTATATATTTTACCAACTTTCTCTATATTCATACCTTTTGCTTTCCATATGTTTTTGTTGATTATTCTTCATTCTATTCTTTCTTTTCTGTTGTCTTTTCAGTATGGTTTCATATTTTGTTTACATTGTGTGCGTTTCGCATCCTTCTTATATACTTCTTCTTTCGCTTCTTATACTTTCATTCTTTGTATTGTCAGTTAATGGGATAACTTAATATAGTGTAACTACTTGTGATATTTGTAGTTATTTTACATATAAGAAATTGTTTGAATGTGATATTATTGTTTTTCCTCATATTCGGATTTCATACTTACCTTTATTACGGATCATTTTTCTTTTGCTTGATATTGTCTTTTCTTTTACTATCGGTTGTTTCCTATTTAATTATTCTGTATTCACTTAACTCGGTTTTGTAATGCATTATTTTTTAGTATGTTTAATTGATTACATTGGATATTTCATTTTTACATTTCACTTAATGCTTATATTTTGTAGATGTCTTATTTTGACTTAACTTAAGGTAATTCCTATACGCATATGTTAGAGATTCATTGTCCTCTTAACTTTTTTGGGGGATGTAATTGTCAAAAAAAATGATAGAATCATTTTTTTTTCTCTGGGGGTGAGGTAAGATGTTAAGAACAGAACTGGTGTAAGGGACGTAAATCTGAGTATATTAGTAGTCAAGATAGATTCTGAGTTGGAGCACTTGTTTGCTTGTTGGCTATTGAATTGTTTTGAAAATATCTCGTGGTAGTTTCGAGAGATAGATTACAGAAGGCGTGGAAAAACGCTGATCATCTCAAGTGTGAGATATATTTATTCTGTAATGTTTTGAGCGGGGTGAGAATAGCTCGCGGCTAGCCCGCAGATGATTGATTGACTGAGTTGTTTTGACCGTGAGGAAGTCTCGTGACTGCTTTTGAGCGGAACGAGTGTGATTCGAAGAGAGTGTTCTGGGCGTTTGACCGGGTAGGTCAAGTCAGTGTTTTTGGGAAGTGTGGAATGCCTGTACAGTGCTGAAGTTAATATGTCGACGGATTTTTCGCTGTGGGTACAGCGTAGTATAAAGCTGCAGTTTGAATTATTGTGAAAATGTTTATGGGGCCAAGATTTTGTGTAGGTTATTTTGATAACTGCAGTGTGCAGTCTTTAAAGGCCATTATTTCCTGTGAGAGGATAGTAGCTGAAGATTTTGTGTAGGCCATTTTGATAACTGCAGTGTGCAGTCTTTAAAGGCCATTATTTCCTGTGAGAGGATAGTAGCTGAAGATTTTGTGTAGGCCATTTTGATAACTGCAGTGTGCAGTCCTTAAAGGCCATGATCTGTGAGAGGATTGTTATTGATGATACTTTAAAGCGCTGATGAATATATACAAAGGCCATTATTTCCTGTGAGACGATAGTTGATGATGAATTATATAAAGGCCATTGTTTCCTGTGAGAGGATCGTTATTGATGATACTTTGTAGCGCTGATGAATTATATAAAGGCCATTGTTTCCTGTGAGAGGATAGTTGTTGAGGAAGAGATAGCGCTGAATTATTGATGATACTTTATAGCGCTGATCTCATAGTAACTTCCGAGTGCGCAGTCCTTATGTGTTAAGATATATTTCGTGTTATGCTGTGAACTGTATCCTGACTATGTGCATTTTATATCAATGTGTTGTGACATGAATAAACCAGTATTAAATGTCACCAGTCGTTTACAACCATCCATGACTCTTGTTTACATACCTGTGGTGTAAGCGACTAAACCAACACACGCACTCAATATTCTAGACGTGACAGTAGTAACACATGTTTATTACTAGCCTATATGGCAATGATGTAGACTTGAACACACATACCTTTGAAACATAACCTTATTATATCACCGAGATTAAATCTTCCTCGCCAAATCGTGACTTTCAAGAATTGCTGTAAACTCACCGACCTCTGACTACCTTTAACCTTTAGCACGCGGCATTCTTTTGGCGAAAATAGTCGCCTGCCGCTGCATTCTTTTTCACAGCGTCCCGTTTTTATAGTGGGTGACTTGTAATGTCTATAGTTTTTGTGTTTCTTGGTCAATTGCTATCATTTTTGGAATTTATATAAATAAATGAATGGTGAATCTGATGATATAAAATTTGTTTGTGTACATGTTAGATGTGATAGGAAGAGAGGAAAGGAAAGATGAAAAAAACGAAAAAAAAAATTAAAATAATAAAAAATAATTTTTTTTTAATTTTAAAATTAAAAAAAAATTTAAAAAAAATAACCAACACACGAAGAGTCCATATCCCTTGCATCTCAATGAAAGTCATTTGACCAATACAAATCAAATGACGATCTTTTCGTTACACCCATCATCAGTAGCAAAGCAACAAACGCCCTCGTCAGCAGTGACATTCGGCCATAATTCTAAATCTTTCCGATATTCCTAGTCCTAACCCCTAAAATTATACATACTAGCAATGCCATTCTACTTTCGTTTCCATCTCAGCCATCAAACATATTCTGAGAACCGATATCAGCGCTTATAAAGACAAAAATCTCATCCCCACCGCATGGCGTCAGAATCCAATAAAATTAGAGCGAAAATGGCCGCGTGTTCGATGCCGATTCATTTCGATTTAAAAAATTTACAAAAAATAAACGCGGATACACCCATCACTTTTTTAAGATCGGAAACGGAAGCTAACTCTCTTGCAAATAACATTACAACTTAACATCTGGGGCTGAAATCACGTGTACACAAGTCCTAATGCTAGAAACGATGAAATCCGTAAGGCGACACATGTCGCCTCCAGCGTTCAGAACATAGGTTTCTGCGGGCGACATGTGTCGCCCGCAGCGTGCTAAAGGTTAACACACTAAAGGAGATAAGGATAAATTAATGCTACAGACACCACTATACAGACAACAGTTAAAGACTATATAGTGAAGAAGCTGATCCAGTGTACATTAAATAAGTTTATTATACAAATCAACAGAATTTTCAATAACATAGTAACAACAAAAGAAAATCATCTATCGTGCAAGGTTTGCACAGACCTGGAAACAAAAGAAATCAATTTGATTTTAAGCACACCAAATTTAAAAAAAACTCCAACCCCTTCCACTCCTTGATACACTCTGCTGGGGACAAAATTACAATGATAAGTGATCTTAATTAACTATAGTCCAATTTGGTGGGGCCTCAACTATAGCCATCGTTATCTATTACACTACTGTATCTATTGTCAATGGATGCTGACACTGCATGAAGCCTATCTGCACAGCTGCTAACTCTGTCAGCGATATACGCCACTAAGTCACACTCTGCTCTGCTATTTAATAGACTTTCAACTCTAAGGCTCAGAGGCTAACCTCTAAGAATAATATGAGACTGCAGGTCCCTGATCTATTTTTCACCATCTCTCTCTCCACTTCTCCTGCCTTGCTTCTCTCGTTTCATGTCAGCAACCCGGAAATGATATCCCTCTCTTCCTGGTTCTGACTCGTACTTCTGATGACTTCTGAAAAATATTGACTAGGCACTTGCCGTAGACTGTAGAGGCTTCACTGTTTGGCGAAAAGCTGATTTTCACTTGCTCAGTTACCCCTCATTTGGGTGTAGGGCCGTCGGTATTATTATGACCGAGGCTATAAAAGACACACCAACCCGCTTGCTTGGGTTCGATGGGTGTGTATGAGCTTAGAGCTCCGGGTTTTAAGAAAACCCTTTCACTGAAGACTGCGTCGCTGCCTCGACCTGCTCTTCCTCACTCCCTCTCTCTCTCTCTCTCTCCCTCTGGTGCCAATGTATTCAGAACCGATACCCACCGCGGTACAAGCTCTTACGCCTCTGGCGCTTTTCTCGACTTTTCTCTCCTGAGAAGACTGGCTACCTTTGCCAGCTGTCGGGAAAACAAGATTTATTGGCAACCCGCTCTTCAGGCCGTGACCAATGCTGTGGACACAAAAGAGAGGCCACTCTGTACTACAATACTAAAATACTCTCATAAAATAACATCTATTAAAACATATACAGTTGCTGCTTCAGTCACGCTCATATCTTAGCACGAACATGTAAACACCCGAAACGAAGACTGCTCCCCTGTTTCCCCTTTCATCTTGTGCACGACGATACATAAATATTTCCTGACCCTGGATCAGCTATTTCCGACAACCCCCTGCATGTCTAGTAAACCCCAGATGCACTGATCATATACTGATTATACACAGCTTGCCTCAGGCATTTAAACATTTAGAACAGGTAGGGAAACCTCCCGTACTTAGGCCTACTTTAACTCTGTAAGCGGTCTCAAGACCTTACCATCGTTTCCCCCTTATGATAAAAATGCACAACAATTAACTGCACATCAATGATTAAAATTCACCAATACATTTTTATTACATCTCTATACACAGAAATATATATATATCTCTATAGACTATATTCTCTAGGACTCATTAAATCCCATTACATAATTAAATATTACACTTCAAAATATTAAATCACACAACCGATTTAAAGCACAAATAAAATACCTTACGTCCTCTCAAGCATATATACACTGCACTTATATTTTAACTCCACCGATAGAAAAATATTTAATTATCCCCTCTCTCCATCCAGAATTCCTACTCAAATAAATCCCGGTAACCACGTGATTAAAATTTCCCGAAAATCCGTTCCCGTATTTTATTAGGAGACTTATCAGAATTAAACTCCCACTGAAATAAAATACGCACGCTACAGAATATTCTGTAAATTAATATAAATTTAGGATGCGTGTATTTCTACAGACTTTCTATTAAATCTACGGAGCACACCTACGTAATATCTCTTTAATTCACTCATGGGCACTTCCTCGTAGAAATAATTGATGGCACTACAAGTTATAAAGGGTTTTAAAATAAATTATACTAGAACGGGCTAAGGCTCTATTAGAGAAACTAGATTTAATTACCACGCTACTTTAAATTACAGACGTACCAATTACTGCGTTTCTTCTGTCACAGAAGCAGACAATAATGCATGGCGCACGGCCAGGACTTTCTGCAGACTAAAAGGCCGCTAAAATGAAAAAACGCGTATTATATCTTTACGTTACCCACGCTGACCCCAGACCTACTTGAGGCTTGGCGTCTCATTACATCCAATAGAATTAAAGATAATCTAAAATTTTCCATGCGCTCATCTCTAAATTTAGAACCAGTGTATTCTTGCTTACTTTAAATGCGCGCGTATTTCCGGCTACGTAACGTTACCTAACGACGTCTGTCTGTGTGAGCGAAATCAAAATGTGATTCGCTCTACCGTAAGCTGGACGTTACCTGGGTAGGGGTCATCTCCCCTTCCCCACGATACAATGACCGCGATAAATTTAACAACGCAAAAATTGGAATTTCAAGATTGCGATATTTAGAAACGGGAAGACTTGTGCCCTTCAGTACTAACTTACATTAATCCCTATAGAAAAAAAACCCGCAATTACTTTACCTACAGAACCATACTAAACACCCCTGTTATTCAGAGAGAAAAAGAATACTTCCCAATCTTTGCTAGAGAGAAGGCAAAAATTGGCAAAGACGAAGACCCTTGCAACTCTTATAGTAACAAAGAGATAACGAAATGGGGCCTATTGAAGACTAAATCACAGTAACTCCATCACAACTGCTCTCTATCCTCAGCAATGCGTACAAGTGTGGAAAAACCGCACCCTGTCCATTCTTATATGTTATTAGCCAGGATTTTCTTTGCCTTCCTCTTCTCCGTTTACCTTTGACTGTTCCCTGGATAATAACGTCGGTAAAAATAATTGGTATTAAATAGTGAGTAAACTAAAGTATTTAAACAGGAGTGACAGAGAAGACAGAACCTGAACATAAAGTCAGTATTGTTGCTCATCAACTGTCCGTTGTCTGTATAAATTTCCAGTGCCTGACACTACTTTAATTAGTGACGTCACCATACAAGCAGCATATTTTCCTTCGTTGGATGTACTTTCTTTGTTGAATATATGGGTGTTTTCACAAATGTAAAGGTAGTCCCATAGCAGTAACTACCGTAGGGGAGTGAAGTGTTACTGACTTCACCCTACTAGGTCTCAGCTTTATAAGGTGGGGTGGCAGGTTTCCTTCCTCGCTGCCTTTACCATCCTTAACTCAGGTACCCGTTTACAGCTGGGTGGTCTGAAATGTGATGTTAATGGGTTTAGATTTGGTAATTTTGTCATGAGAGGTGTGGCAAGATGGATGTTGGATAGAAAATTAGACAGTAGTTTCCAGAAATGGAGAAGAGAACTGGTGAACCAGAGGTAGGGAGGGTACAAGACAAGTCAGGTAGTTAACTGCAAAGTTCTTGATGTTAGCTGTAGAAGAGAACTGATAGGTAAGTCACCTTCTCGCTAGACCTGTCCTAGACTAAGTTTTTATTGCTAGCATTGGTCAGCCCTAACAAGGACTTCTAGCTGAGCCAATGCTGTCCAGGATTGAGGTTATATAGTGGTGGAAGCCATCTTCCATCGAGTTCAAGGCAAGATATAGACATGAGGATTTATGTTAAGTATAACATTAATTTTACATATTCATCACTTTTAAATGTGCATTAATTCACTAAGATATTTTGTGAGCTTATAGACACACCCTCAAGACACAGTAGTACTTCGAAGTCTGCGGCTATTTGAAGCTTCGATCTACAAATTGCTCACAATAGCGATCAGTTGTGGCATCTTCTCAGTTATCTTCTTGTATTTTGGGTTAAGACTTCTAACACCTTTTTTCGATTTTTTTTCAAACCCACCCATTGTACTCCACGTCTTACCGCAGTTCCCCTCAACTTCCTCGATTTTTTGTATATATTTTTAACTATAAGAGTCAGCCCTCTGGAAATCTACTCAGCTGTGTCAGATCTTGAAGTGATTTCGGGAAGCAAGGAACTGTGTCTGAGACAGGCTTATATACCTAATCTCAGGTCTAACTATTGCTTTCTCAGAGATCCGCGCCTGAGTTCACTTTTCCTCTTGTAAACTATCATGGGATTTCAATGCTGTTGTGCGAGTGTAGCGACAAAATCATAATTTCCTCGTTAAATATCAAAGATAATGATTTCCCACTGCCATAATTCGGGCAGATAGGGCTCGTGATCCTTGGTTGGTAGCTTATCTAAGAGAAGGAACTCTGAATTCAAACCACCGCTGCCTTGCGGGAATATCCATTTGTGCAATTGGCTTCGGGAGTAAACCCTGAGGATAAATCCGGAGTCGGAGTCTCTAAGGCAGTCTAATGTTGATTCGACATTATTCTGGCAACTCCTGCGACATGGCTGGTACCAAACTGTATCGGCTACTGCCGTTCCTTTGGATCTACCGGCTGTGTGGAGAGGGGGAACATGCTGCATGGGCAACAGCTTGATCTCCATATAACTGTGCCCAAGCTCGCGCCCTGGAGAGGACACTCCAGCTTCACCCTATAGGTGTCGGCAAAACACGGGAAGTAGCAGTTACCGGTTATAAGTATTTTGCCCAATTGGCGTAGGGCATGGCGCCAGGGGCTACTTCCGACAGTGGGAGAGGTTCTAGGATCTCACTGGACAGCTACTGCCCGCTTCAAGCTGGGCAGCCCCCAGTCAATAAGGTGTTGTCCCGCCACTGTCTGCTTTCCCCATTGGGTGCATGGGGATTAGGGTCAAACCCGAACTGTGGACAGAAAATTTTGCACCAAGCAATTATCGAAAAAATAGAAATAAGCAAACTCTCAGATTGGGATGCTGGAACGTCCGGACTATGTTGACTGGACTATCCGAAAACCTACAGGATGTAAACGATGTAAGGAAGACAGCCATAATTAATGATGAGCTTAAACGACTTCAGGTGGATATAGCTGCACTTCAGGAAACGCGCCTGGCGGGCTCTGGAACGGTGAGCGATAAGGACTACACATTTTATTGGCAAGGGAAAGATCTTAATAAAGCTAGAGAACACGGAGTAGGTTTTGCGTTCAAAAAAATCGCTAACTATCATGGTTGAACCAGGCGAGAATGGATCAGAACGCCTGTTAACGCTCCGCCTGCAAACTAGCACAGGTCCCATCACCCTTGTCAGTGTGTATGCTCCTACTCTGTACTCTGCCTCAGAAGCTAAAGATGAGTTCTACGAGAATCTAGCAGCAGTAATCAAAAGCATACCTAGGCAAGAACAGCTTGTTCTCCTTGGTGACTTTAACGCTAGAGTGGGTGCCGATAATGTTTCATGGCCTTCATGTCTGGGCAGGTTTGGTATCGGCAAGATGAATGAAAATGGACAACGGCTCTTAGAGTTGTGCGTCCACCATGATCTCTGCGTGACTAACACCTACTTTCAGGCAAAACCCCAGCATAAGGTGTCATGGAGACACCCACGATCCAAGCAATAGCACCAACGTGACCTGATTCTCGTCAGAAGGCCACTCCTCAGGTCTGTGCTCTCCACGCGCTCGTACCATAGTGCAGACTGTGACACAGATCACTCCTTGGTTTGCTGCAAAATCAGAGCACAACCAAGAAAACTCTATCGTGTCAGACATGAAGGTAAACCACGCATTGATACCAGCAAGATGTCAGACCCTTTCATGATCGCTCAATTCACTGCGACCTTCAAGAAAGTGCTCAGTAGCCCTCAGCATGGTGATACTATTACAGAGAACTGGGAGCATCTACGGAACACCATTCAAAGTACTGCACTTGCCACCTTTGGTAAGAAAACAGCAAAGTCAAATGACTGGTTTGACGCTTCATCGGATGTGATGGCACCTGTTATTGAAGCTAAGCGCAGTGCTATGAATGAATACAAACGTTCACCGAGTGCCAGAACCCTACAGATCCTGAGGGCTACGAGAAGCAAAGTTCAACAAACTGCTCGACGCTGTGCAAATGACTATTGGCTCCAGCTCAGTGAGAGCATCCAGATCGCAGCGCAAACAGGCAACATTAGACAAATGTATGACGGTATGAAGAAAGCACTTGGCCCCCATAAAAGTAAGACGGCACCGCTAAAAACCATCAGCGGAGAGAAGCTAACCGATAAGGGTAAGCAGATGGAGAGGTGGGTCGAGCACTACTCTGAGCTTTACGCTAGAGACAATACCGTTACGCCTGCAGCCCTTGATGCTGTCAATAGTCTGCCAACTATGGAGGAGCTGGATGCCGAACCAACATTAGAGGAACTCATTAAGGCCATTGATAGCTTGGCCTCTGGCAAAGAACCAGGCAGTGATGGGATTCCTCCTGATTTAATCAAATGCTGTAAGAGCACGCTATTACATCCCCTGCATAGGATGCTGTGCCAGTGCTGGGAAGAGACAACTATTCCTCAAGACATGCGAGATGCCAAGATTGTAACACTGTATAAAAATAAAGGAGACAGAAGTGATTGCAATAACTACAGAGGCATCTCTCTTCTTAGTATTGTTGGTAAGGTTTTTGCCAAAGTCATCTTAATGCGACTACACAATTTAGCTGAGCGCATATATCCAGAGGCACAGTGTGGATTCCGAGCTGGCAGATCAACAACAGACATGATCTTCTTCTCTCCGCCAGCTTCAGGAAAAATCAAGAGAGCAGAAAAGACCATTATATATCGCCTTTATAGACCTCACAAAAGCATTCGACCTGGTTAGTAGGGATGGACTCTTTAAAATCCTCCTGAAAATAGGCTGCCCTTCTAAAATGCTGGAAATGATAAAGTCATTCCATGACGACATGAAGGGAACAGTCCAATATGCTGGAAGCACGTCACAGCCCTTTGATATACGAAGTGGCGTTAAACAAGGCTGTGTTCTGGCTCCGATCCTCTTCGGAATCTTCTTTGCCTTACTCTTGAAACATGCATTCAGAGATGCAACTGAAGGAATATGCCTTCACACTAGGTCAGATGGCCGTCTGTTTAATCTTTCAAGGCTGAAGGCAAAAACAAAAATCAGAAGGGTCACTATAAGAGACTTGTTGTTCGCTGATGATGCTGCAGTCGTCACTCAAAGCCAACAGGAGCTTCAGAGCTTGATGAATCGCTTCACTAAAGCATGCAAGGACTTTGGCCTCACAATAAGTCTAAAAAAAAACGAATTTGCTGAGTCAGGATGTGGGTGCTGCACCAGTTATCACTATCGATAACTATGAATTGGCAGTGGTGCACCACTTCACATACCTAGGGTCTACCATCAATGACAAACTCTCACTGGATACAGAAATCGACAGCCGCATCGGCAAAGCTGCAGCTACCTTTGCCCGCCTCACATCGCGTGTTTGGGGAAACTCTAAACTCACAATGAAGACCAAAGCTGCGGTATATAATGCCTGCGTCACCAGCACACTCCTATATGGCAGCGAGACCTGGACGACCTATGCTAAGCAAGAAAGAAGGCTCAATACCTTCCATTTGCGGTGTCTACGCCGCATCCTCGGCATCTCGTGGAAAGATAAAGTGACAAATGTCGAGGTGTTGTCACGTGCTGGCCTTCAAAGTATGTATACGCTGCTTAGACAGCGCAGACTTCGCTGGCTTGGCCATGTTCGCCGCATGGAAGATGGTCGCATCCCAAAAGATATCTTCTACGGACAATTAGCAGATGGCAAGAGAACAGTTGGGCGACCACAGCTGAGGTTCAAAGATGTGTGCAAGAGAGATATGAGGGCACTGGACATGGATCCAGCAACATGGGAGGATGAAGCTGCCGATCGCACTAAGTGGCGATGCTATTTACGGCACCACCTCAGATTGGGCGAAGAGAGGCTCACACAAGAAGCAGAGGTGAGGAGAAAATGTCGAAAGGAGCACCAGGAAAATAAGCAGTTGAGGGCTGTCACCTCAGGGGCGCATTCCCATAGTCAGTTATGACTGAAGGGGCTATTATTATATTACTATTATTATTACTGCCATAATTATGTGTACTTGTAGTTGAAGTTCACATCCCAAAAGAAATATCCTGATTGGCATAAAGTTATAGCAGAATTTCTGTTGTGCAATTCATAATTTATGATAAAGATACTAGTTTACATGGCAATTCCAGAGTGTCTTGCTCGTGTTATGACAAGTGGGAAGTGCTCTAACCACTCTGCCACTCTGTGCTTTTTAAAATAATTATTTTATAATTACATATAAAAGCAGCATTGAGTCTTGGGAGTAGTATAGCATACACCGTGTAAAGCAGGGGTCTGCAACCTGTCGATCCCGATCTACCAGTAGTCCCAGTGGATGATTTGGTAGATCTTTAGGTGACTGCGGGGAAAAAAGAAAGACTTTTGAAAGTGGGGAAATTTGGGACAAGACTCTCGTGCTGGCATTTAAAATTGAGGTGTCCTGGCATCAAAGATACTTTTTCCACATTCCCAGTGAAAACTCGAGCTGCATAATGGACTGCATGAGATAGGAAAGCGATCTTTTCTATGTAAGGTATCTCTCTCTTTTTTTCTCTCTCTCTCTCTCTCTCTCTCACACACATATGCTTAAAAAACACATGTATGTGTGTGTGGCAGATCTTCAGAGCGCTCAGTGTTCCTAAAGTCGATCCCAAAAGCTCTTGGGCAGCAGACCCCTGGTTTAAAGTAAATAGATGATTGTGCAGCCGCCTCCATCTGGGAGTCACATGGAGCAAGCAAACTGTCAAGTGATTGATATATTAAAACCAACTTTCTGTTAGAAAAGCTATACCATATAAATAGTTTTAAAAAAGCAGATGCTGAAACTGAAATGTAGATTCACTAATGTATTAAATAAATAAGCATAAAGTAACATAAAAAATTTGAATGTTTTTATGCTTGGAAAACACAGAGAACTGATTTGGCACTTGGTGAAATGCAGAAAATCAACTGACAGTCTTCTTCTTCTTCTTGCGATCGCATCTTTGATGATTACACCGTCAGACGAGTTCTCATGATGAATTCGACTGTTGTTTGAAGTTCCTCTTTAACTCCATATAGCTTTGAATTTAGTGTTGAGTCATTGGGCCAGTATATCTTTCTTAACTGGTCATACAGAGGACAGTCCTGTAGAACATGCTCAGCAGTTTGTTCGTTTAATCCACATGTGCACAGTGGTGAAGCAGACAATCGTAACTTGTGCATGTGTGTTTATTCAGTTTGTTATGCCCTGTCCTGAGTCGAAAAATAGTTATCTGTCCCTGCCGGTCGAGAGTGTGATAGTCGTCTTTGGGTTGGTTCTGTTCTCTTCTTATAGTCTGGATAGCTCTCTTTTTCTCAAAGTATGTGACTTCATTATCTTCTTGTTCACATTCTCCTCCCTTTTTTGCAAGTTTATCTGCCTTTTCATTTCCGGGTACACCACAATGAGATGGTACCCACTGAAGTATGGTTCTCTTTTTGGCAGCTACCTTGTTTAGTTCATTTCTCAGATGCGGGGGTTTACCACCCTTGAGAGCTTGCAGGACAGACAGTGCATCTGTGAGGATGACTACCTGGTGGCAGTCAGAGTTGGTGTTATAAATCATATTTGCAGCTTGCTCTAGAGCTTGAACCTCAGCTGTATAGTTGGAACAGAATTTACCAGTGGGAATGTGCCTAGTCTCATAGTGGTTTTCAGGATATGAGATAAAGATACCGGCACCTCCATTCCTAACAGCATTAGTTGCTGATCCATCTGTATAGGCATGTATCCATGATTGATCGGGATAGCTTTCTTGGATCATACTCAATGTAGCAGTTCGTTTTTGCAGATCATTATACTCACATCCACTTGTGAGACCACTGACCGACGTATTAATTTGGAGGGCACTGCTGGCCTGCTCCCATGGTACAGGGTATAGGGTGGGCTTCAGTGGTGTTGTCTTCATAGATAGGTCTTCTTGATGCTGTCTTATAAGTCTTTTTCCCCGATGCACAAAGCTGCTACGCTTTAGACGTCCCAATGCCAGATCATCTAGTCTTGCCTTCATTGGGTGCGTTGGCATACTGTTGTACTTTTCCATCTGGATCATGGTCTTTGTGTCTCTTCTATGGGACAATGTCTGTAATCCAGCAACCTTCTGCATCTCTGTTATTGGTGTAGTTTTCATGGCTCCTGTAATGAGCCTGAGAGCTTGATTTTGCACCTTGTCCAAGGACTGCAGATGTGAGTTAGCAGCTGATGACCATGCTGCTGAGCTAAACTCTAAGTGTGGTCTTATTACTCCACTATAAATCTTCTTTAGATTTCGTTCATTTGCTCCCCAGTTGGTACCTGCCAATTTTCTGAGTATGCCTAGTCGTCTTCGGGCCTTTCCTTCTGCATTTTCAATATGCTTATTCCATGTAAGCCTTTGGTCAAATGTCACCCCAAGATAGGTGGGGTAGCTTTCTTCCTTGATAACGGTTGTCCCTAGGTGTATGTTAGCTGATTTGTCCTTGGGGGCGAGGGAGAACAGTGTTGTGGAGGTTTTGTCTGTGTTTATTGTGATAAGCCATTTCTCTGCCCATGACACTAGCATGTCTGCTGCCCGCTGCATTCTATAATTTGCTGTGGTGACATTTTCATCAGCGCACCAGAGTACTAGGTCATCTGCATATAAGGCAGCTTTCACTCCTGCAGGGAGATCTTTCACCAGGTCATTGATGTAAACAAGGAAGAGTGTAGGGGAAATTACTCCTCCTTGAGGTACCCCCTGATGGAGCAACACTTTTCTGCTCTGCAGACCGTCAAGAGTGACTCTAGTTCTCCTGTTATGCAAGTATGACTGGATCCATTTCATCATGTTGCCTTGGATTCCACCTCTCCCAAGTTTTGCAATGAGGCCATCTTTCCACACCCTGTCAAAGGCCTGCTTGAAGTCGACCCAGATCGTTAGGACCTTTTTCTTCTCCTGAAAGGCATCTTCTATTGCTTGAGACAAGTAAGTAACTTGGTCTTCTATACTGTAGCATTCTCTAAATCCAGCTTGTTCCGGCACCAGGATCTGCTCAGACTCTAAATACCATTTCAATCTGTGGTTGACTATTCGCTCCATAGTCTTCCCAACACAGCTTGTGAGACTGATTGGCCGGTAACTTGCAGCCTCGGTCTTACATTTCCCTTTCTTTAGTATGGGTATTGTGATGGCTTCTCTCCATACTTGGGGTACCGTTCCTTTCAACCAGCTGTGGTTGAATATCTCAAGCAGTTTTGTCTTTGCTGCTGAGCTCAGATTTACTAGCATTTCGTTGCTGATTTTGTCTGGGCCGGGTGACTTTTGAAACTTAAGCTTGGAAATAGCCTTCTGTAGTTCTCCTAGTGTGATGGGTTCCCTCATTGGGGCAGGAGTATCTGTCTGTCCCATGGTTGCCAGTATTTCTTTTCTTATCTCTCTCTGATGGTCTATGTTAATGGGTAAGTTGCTTTCTGAACTGTATCTTCTAGCAAACAAGTCTGCAGCTTGTTTTCCTCTGAAAAGTTTGCCACCTTCATCCAATGTGATAGTCTGCCTTGGTGAGGAACGCTCTTCATTTAGAGACTTGACTAATCTCCAAAGTTTCCTGCCGTCTTTCTCAAGGTTCAGCGATGCCGTTTTAGTTCTCCAGCTTTTCCGTTTTTCTTCTAGCTTTGTTCTCTGAAACTCTGCTACAGCCTTTTTCCATTTGTTGTGAGTTTCAAGTGAAGGCTGAGACTCTGCGTTCTTTCTAGCCTTGTCCATAGCTTCCTGACGTTCTTGGAGTGTGCTGGAGCAGTATGGTATGTAGTTACGCCGGCATCCTTTGGGAATGGTTTCTTTTGCAGCTTGTAGTATGCATCTGTTGAAGTCTTTTACCACTTCATTAATATCTCGGTTCTGTACCTTGAGGGTAGACAGCAGCGTGTTCACCTGATGCCTGAATAAACCCCAGTTGGCTTTTTTGTAGTTCCATCTTGTAATGGCTGGGCCTGTACTGAGAGTTGCACTCTGGACAGTAAGAAAGATTGGGCGATGGTCGCTTCCCCCTAGTTGGTCTCCTACTTCTCTACTAATAGAGCCAGCTATATCTGGTGTGGAGAAGGCAAGATCTGGTGTTGAAGTTGTGTGCCATCCTCTGGAGTAGAAGGTAGGAGTATCTGTGGCATTATTGACTAGGATTAGGGAGTGATCATCTTGCCAAGTTTCAACCTCTTCACCTCTGTGATCCAGATGGTTATAGCCCCAGCTCTGGGAGTGGCTATTAAAGTCTCCAACTGCTATAAAGTTGGTGGCTGGTACCTGTATAGAGCTGAGACTCAGAGGTTTGTTGTTCGGACAGTAATAGTTCAGGAGTTCTATTTCCATCTTGTCTACCTTTATCTGCAGCAGCTGATATTCTGCTCCATCCATGAAGGTTTTCCTTTCGTGTGCAGGAATGTTATTCCTTACAAGAGTAAGTACTCCTCCTTTTCGTCTATCTTTTCTGTCGGATCTGAAGCATTGATATCCCCTTATTTTAAAGGTTTGATCTGCTTTCAAGTGAGTCTCTTGGATACAGCAAACACTGACTTGCTTCTCATACAAGATGTTTTCCAGCTCTGTCTTTTTGCTGTATCCAGCCTGCTTGCTGTTCACTCCCTCTGCATTCCAGTGCATTATGACAAGTGGCACTCTGGGTTTTCTCTTTTTTCTGTTTTGTTTTGGTCAGTAGTTCTCCTCCGCCGTCTGCTGACTCCACAAGACGGTCTAGAGGGTCCTCCAGTAGCTGAGGGTGGGCTCTGTCGAGGCTCAGAGCCCGGCACTGCACCTGCCTGGTGGAGCTCCACAGGGCGAGCACCAGAACGAGATTTATTTGACGGTGTACTCTCCATAGAAAAAAAAAAAAAGCGAGTTGCATGATACTGTGGTTTCCGGTGCGCCTTCTGGCCCAGTATCTACGACTTTAGCACCTGCTCAACGGGAGAGTGGGCTCATCCCTAATCTGTTTATGTTCCCAGTAGTAGACTATTCGCAAGCAGCCTGGGGGTGTCACTGCTCTGCGCGGACCTTGTTTACCGAGGCGGCGTCCGAGCTCGTATGGTGAAAATATGGTTGCGTTATCTTCAAAATAGCCCTGTCTTTCCCGTGGCTTTTCTGCCATCCTGCAACTTTGAGTTAGGGAGTTCTGAGCTCCAGTCTCTTTCCCAGGCGTTTTATCCTGGCCTGGCACGCATACAGAGGACCCCACTTCTGGTTCTAAGTTAGCAGTTGGGGATAGGTGGGGTAGCACACTGTGCATTCCCCGTCATCCAGGGGGCTCTCCAACTATGCAGAGCTTGCACAATGCTGTGCTCTGGTTTTGGGCTCTCCCAAGGAATCCTCACGTCCTGCACAGAGCCACTTCCAGATACCCACCACCTGCCAACCCTCCATTGTAGAAATCTCCTGCATGCGGCCATCCAGTCAAGAGCCAGTATTAAGTCTGGTGCCCAAGTGATCCCCCCAAGCTCAGTGTGCAATGCTGGGTTCTCATCATGCTGCAACACAGGGGGGATTGTGATGCTCAGCCATCTCTCTCAATTCTGCACCGATAAGTGACATCGGGGACTTAACTGTGCCTCAGTGCTGGGAGGCCCCGTTTCCGGGTACACCACACACAGCCAATTGAGGCAACGGTCGCCGTGGGCGTGATAGACGACAAACAGTGAAGAATGAGGCAAGAAAGCATTTAACCCATGAAGTGGGGGTGGATTGGTGCAGACCAGAGCATGTACCACTCGCCGGTGGGTTCTGCATCTACACCTATAGGGTTCCACCCACTCCTCAGCCCATTTAGTCTGGCCCCTCACCCAGGACCTGTCCGGCTTGGGTGACCCTGCCAGGAGTAAAACTCCCGCCGGCATAGCTCCCGGGATCATTGGGGCGCTCAAGCTCTCCAACCATGGCAAGGTAGGCTTACATGTGGAGAGAACTGACAGTCTAAAAGAAGAAAAAGTGCACATGGAAAGTCAGAGAAAACATGGATCCTGTTGAGTTGCAGAAGTGTACATGTGAGTGGTATAACAGCTGCAAATGTTACGTGAATAAATGAATCTTCTACGGAGCTTCATGGCCACGTTTAAAGTAAAAGAAAAAATATATTTATTTGATAACATTATTTTTTCACATTCAGAAATTGAAAATGTTAAAAAGTTTTTTCATCTTTGTTGACTTAGGAGCTGTAGAGTTGCCCCTTTGATCCAGTGCGATTATTGTCCGCTGTTGTTCCACCTCGACTGCTTGAATCCTCCTCTGACATCCTTGCCCACAGGCAGATGGATGTGCCCAAATCATGTGGAGCATTTTCTTGTAAGTACTTCGTTTTTCTACCTTCAGTTGCTTAACTCGGTGGTGGTGACTCTTCAGCAGTAATACTTCGTGAGTCACCAGCCAGGTTGCTGCTTAACATTGTCGTGAGTTGCTTAAGTGGGCAGTAATAAATATATACACATTTTGATATGCAGAGAAATATATACTGGATTGCCTTTGAAGTACGGAGGGTTTTCTCCCTGTAGGTTTCAGTACTGAAACTATCTTGGTGCACAGCCAGCTGTATCTACTTTGTTTTGGACGTGTATACAAGGTTACATTTAGTAGAATTGGGAAAAGCTAATGAGACACAGTGTCTTGCTGAAAGTATGCGTTATGTTAACTTTGTATGTTACCTTTATTTGAATGGTTGCTTACACTGTGATATTTGGAAAAATTAGACATTGCAACAAACGAACAAAAAATTCTTAGAAAAGCAAAAGAAAAGTACATAGATCGGCTTCTTAACAAACGTTTTAACTTGATAATAACTTACCAGTTATTGAATTGCCCTCCATGTTGTCAACTTTGTCTAATCTTTAATATTTTTTATAGGAAGTGGTTCCAGGAAGTTAGGTTTGGTTTTAAGGACTATCTTCATTGCACACGGACAGCTGAAAAAAAAATTTCAATAAATTATATTCTCTCAACTGGGGATTGAACCCTGTACCTCTAGAATTCGAGGCGAACGCCACACCTCTTAGCCACTCCGGCCCTTCTAGGAGGTAGGAACAATTACTTTAAGGGTTCCTGTGTAGGGGAAAAAAGATGAGAAACACTGGCTTAACCACTAGACACAAACAACCCAGGGTTACAAATGTTTACACTTGATGGTTACAACCAGCAGTTTTGTTGCATTTTGTAGCAGTCGCAGCAGTAGTAAACTTCATTAAACTGTTTAATTGAAGGTGCTGCACTGGTGAGTCTTAAGAAAGAGGACATCCAAAAGAAAAGCATCCAGTCTAAAACTAGCTGCTGGTTTAAGATAAATGGCAACAAGTGAACGATACATGCCAAACTTGCAAACAATCTGGACTGTGCTCTCAGAAGACTGTCCATTTGGGCCATAGTTGTCAGTGCCATATGCTGGTACATTAACAAGGAGATTTGTTATTGTTGTTTAACTAGAGCTGCTGAGTGTTTTAAATCTTTCAGCCAGCTGGGAATACAAGATTATTCAGGTTACTTGAATAGTCATTGAGGATGGCCATTAAAGATATTTTGCAGTGCTTGATGGTAGCATGAAAAGAAAACAAATGAATAAAATATAGATCACTTAAAAATAAATTTGAGCATCACAGAAATTCTGTGCATCGATTTGTAATCATCATCAGGTTGGCTGTAATGGATCTCCAACGTCTTCTGTCTCTTGTCTTGGTGGTGCACTCTGATAGACTCTTTCCTATCCATCTCTTGATGTTATCTTCCCACTTATAGCGCTGTCTTCCCCTTGCACATTTGCCTTCAACTCTCCCTTCTATTATGGTCTTCTGCAAGGTGTTATGCCTTTTTATGTGGCCAAAGTATTTTAGCTGCCGAACTTTGATCTCCGTCATTAGGTCTCTTTTCAGACCTAGATTTTCTAGGACCTCCTTATTTGTTTTCTTCTCTTTCCATGAGATGAGCCCCCGATTTGTTGTAGTCTACTTTTATTCATTCATTTCTCTTTTTTTGCTCATTATAGAGAATGGAACCACCACTTTAGCTGGGCTCGCTTGCAGGAAACCTGGTCCAGAGCACATGCTCCTGCGGCTGTGGTTTATGTAGCAGTTTGTTTTGCATGAGGATGTTGCCAACCACATACGCAACCTCACTTTAGTTGCCTTTTACAACAAGCCTCAGAAACTCCCTGGGAGCTACATGTGGTCCTAATTTTTATTATTCTGTTTAATTTGAAATTTTTACTTCATATTGTGGTAATTAATTAACCTTTCTTGAAATATGTGCAAGACAACTAAGACTGCATTCAAAACATGCGTTTTCTGCTCACTGGTTTATTTAGCTGCTTCTTTTTGTCATGAAACAGGATTCGTGTTTATTAAAAAGTCAAAGTCTAACAGAGAGGTTGAGGCTCTGGGACAGGTACACTGGGCTGGTGAACAGTCATACGGTGAAGGTGGACTTTCTCAACAAGATTCATACCAAAAACCCCATGTTCAGGTACAAGAGGAAACTACCTCCAAGGTCTACAATAAGTGTAAGTATATGTCCTGGTAACAGTAGCTTTCAAGAGGACAATTTAGAATGGTATACATTTGGCTTTCAACCACTTAGTCATTGCTGTTTGGATTCCATGAATGTATTAACATTTCTGTGTGTGTGAGAAATAAACGGATCAACTCGAGGTTGGTATATCATGGATTTATTTGCGTTTGAAAGATAAGCTGTTTCAGAATTTTTAAAACTTCAAACTTATTTTGTCTAACCAAATTCACGAGCTCATATCTCATTTTTAATCAAAATTTTATTTTATATATATATATATATATATATATATATATATATATATATATATATATATATATATATATATATATATATTTAAACTTTATAAAAAAAAAAAAAATTAGATTAAAAATGAGATATGAGCTCGTGAATTTGGTTAAACAAAGTAAGCTAGTGTATGGATTGTGACACTATCTTAAAAGCTTTGTTTCAAAAAGTTAAATGTTCAGAATTTTAATATCTTTGTTCAACACTGTAGCACTAATCCTGTGACATTTTGTAAATGCTTACATCAGGGCTAAAATGTGCTTTCTCTGTATGTTTTTTTATTTTTTTTTATTTGCTTAAAAGATTTTACAGTAGCAAAGACATAATGTAGTTTTATGGGAGTAACCTAATTACCTACTGAAATCGATACAAGAGTTTGTAAAGTAGGCAAAAATTCACAAAATCTGCATTTTATCTGTTTAAATAATGAAAAAAAAAAACATGAAAAGTAATTAATGATTTTTTATATCAGAGTCGGACACTGTAGAAAGCATTGTTAAAAATATGAAAGAGATAATAAACTCAAAATATAAATTGGTGTGCAAATAGGGGAAAATGTCTTATTTCTGCATTTTGGGATTTTGTAAATTTAGCAGTAACAAGGCGGATAAAGTAATTACAAACTTTATATGCCAGAATGTTGAATCTCTTTGCTTCTGCCCATAAGGTGTTAATGTGAGGTCTGTGGTATGCTCTTTTTAAGTAAATCATAGTCCACCCCTTTTAAATTAATATGAAACAAACATAAAGGTATGTTTTCAGGCACTCGTAAGAAATAAAGAAGTAGAACACTAGACAACAGAAAAACAACAGACATGAGTGGCTTACCCAGGATTCGAACCCTGGACCTTCTGTGCGACAACCCCGCCTAGCTATGCAAGCGAATCACACTATCCTCCCTGCCATCTACGCATCACCAAAAAAAATGATGCTTCAATGACAGGTCATTAGTGCGAACCGAAAGACATAACACTGGAAGTTTACCATGGGCAGTACAGCCTATTAATGACGCAATCACTTCTGTTGTTTCCCTATTCTACAGTATAGGCCAGGGAAACTACAGAAGTGATTGCGTCATTAATAGGCTGTACTGCCCATGGTAAACTTCCAGTGTTATGTCTTTCGGTTCGCACTAATGACCTGTCATTGAAGCATCATTTTTTTTGGTGATGCGTAGATGGCAGGGAGGATAGTGTGATTCGCTTGCATAGCTAGGCGGGGTTGTCGCACAGAAGGTCCAGGGTTCGAATCCTGGGTAAGCCACTCATGTCTGTTGTTTTTCTGTTGTCTAGTGTTCTACTTCTTTATTTCTTACGAGTGCCTGAAAACATACCGTTATGTTTGTTTCATATTAATTTACCGTTTACAGGCCTCGTGTTTCCCTGGAGACGTGGCAAGTCCTTGAATAAATGACATAGGACTGGAAGGCTTGGATTGTCGAAGGCATAGAGCTAAAAGACTGAATAAATTATTTAAAAAAATGGTTAAACTCTTTTTTTATGTTAGTCTAATACTGAATTCTTTCTGTCTTCAGGTTCCCCCTGCAATAAAATATTTCTATAAAAATCCTCCAGTTCTCCTGCCTGACCCAGCCAGGCTCATACCACCACCAACAAATGCTACTACTGACCTACCAGGTACTCGTGGCACCCCACTTGCTACCTTGGAAGAGCAAGAAGAGGTAAAGTATGCTGGCAGGCTGTTAAAGCTATCTAGTATATTTTAAATATTTTTTGTACCATTGATTACCTTTCACCCCCCCCCCCCCCCCACCCCCCCCCCCCCCCCCCCCCCGCCCCCCCCCCCCCGCCCCCTCCCCCAAGGAGCATAGTCCTTCAACAAATTCATGTCAAGTCCTCCTATCCCATGCCATCAGCTCGAGGGTTTTCATTGTCTTTTGTCACCCCTTTCATTTTCTGTCCTTAGTTCCGTTTCCACTTCTCTTTCTCTACTTTTTAAAGATGGCATTCCAGATTCTGTTTTCTGCATATTCATTCATTAAATGCCCGTCAGCTACCCGAGGATGATAAGCCGTCAACAAACACATGCTAAGTTCTGTAGCATGCCATCAAGGTTGGTCAATTCTGTCTCCTGTTCTCTTCTGCACATGTTTTTTCTACCTCTATTTCTATTTCCCTGGGGATTCCAGAACAAGAACTGTTTGGTAGTGTTATCAGCAGTGTTTCCTTAGTGTGTATCATATCCATCGCCAGCATCTGCTTCTCGTGTGTTATTCCGCCGGCACTTGTTTGGTTCTTGTCATCAGTTCCACATTGCTGACCTTGTCATACAGTTTCAATCATTTTCTGCGCAAGCACCCATTTATGAACGTCTGTAACTTCTTAGTTATTGTTTTTTGTTATTCTGAAACAATAAGACAGATTTGACATTTGATTCTTATTTATGTATTGCACGTTATATCTTTGGATTTCCATATGTTTCCCAATGCAATAAAAGCTATTACCTGTTGTATTCTTATTTTGATATCACTGTCTGTCTCTCCAACTTTATTTATATTGCTGCCAAGATATAAGCATGGTTCTGCAACTTGTAGTGGTGTTTCTTCAACTGCAGTCTTGTTTTTGTTTCCTGCATTGTTCTCATTGTATTTGTCTTTTCCGCTGTGTATTTTTAGACTCATTTGCTGGACTTTAAATCTACTATTTTCATTTCGCCTTGGGGCAAAGTCTTTTACAGACAGGGGGTATGATGTGTTGGTGTTGTGGGTAGTGGGTTTCCCCCCTTGCTTCACCCTAGGCCTAGTGAATTCTTGTTCATGAAAGGAGCGACCATTGCGGTGTTAGTCTCTTGGCCTAGCAAAACCTCTCATACCCCAAGATCGTTGTGCGTGGTGAAGAGCCACACCCTCCTCGAGGTAGTCCTGGTAACTGAGGGTGCGAATCCTCAGGCTAAACACAACGGATCTAGAGGAGCAAACCTCGATAATAAAACTGGTGCACTACACCGTACACGCCCTCTGTGGGTGGGAAGGAGCCAGATGGATACTGAACAAGTCTTGGGAGTGGGAACGAGTGTGGACTGCTCCCTGAAGATCGGAACCCATCGTACAGGCACAGAGACTCAGGACTTGACGATCCTATTGTCTTCAACTTTTGGTCACATTCCTAGAGCCTCGGAGAACTCGGCGTAACCAGCAGGCAATTTGGTGGCGGGGAAAGAGCACTGTGAGCCCTACTGATAAAGTTGATAATGTTGGATTTTTATTCCCGTTAATGGTATCCACCAAAAGATAGATATAAGTGGATGGAAGCAGACATCATCATCATCATCATCAGTTGATAAGATCTCTATGGTGTTGTTTGCTCCACTGTAGTGTATGGAATGTCAACTTGACCTACGCAGTGGTGTGTAGACATGGATTGAGTGTACAATGTGCGAATGATGATAAGGGTTCGTGTTGTTGACAAATGTTCTTTTCTCACACTCATGTATGACTGGAAGTCATCGACACCAACGACTGTGTACCTTTTCTAAAGTTTAATTGGACGTACACACTCGACAGCACAGATAGTGACAAATCACAGGTTGGCATAATACATCATAGTACAGTGGATAACTGGTCTTGCAATGTTATGTTACATGGGCACTCATGTAGATTAATATTATAATGGACTGTCAGTAGCCAAGCCCTCAGCATCGCCCATACATATAAATCATCTGACTTCACTGACTGAGCACGTCAGCTTATAAACAATATTTCAGATGGCTTCTAAACCTAATCTCGTCTAGCGACGATTCTTCAACATAATGTTCAGCACATATTTTTTTTCATATAATAATATTGAACCGCTGATAAAGGGTTCTCATGTGTAGCAGTGATCTCTGGACTAAACAAGCGATAATACGGGCATCCCCTTTTCTCTTCTTGAAAGTCACTACATGTTTGGATCCAAGATGGCTTCACTCGTGAGCTGTCACTCACGTTTGGATACAGATAAGGAATCTGTCCTAAAGTTAGTCATTCATAAAACATTGCATTGCTCTGTAGATTTGATCATGAACAATTGACTGCATTCTACAGAATATAGTGCTGCTAGGAATCGAAGTCGTTTTCATCGAGTCAAATATATTCTCTTATCGAAAATGGTGGCTTCGTACGAGAGTTCATAAAAGTATCTTGGATTACCTTGGTATAAGAAATATGAAACTGCCATTCCTTGGCAATACGACTAAACACTGGGGTAAAGCATACACGATAGGTCTAGACGACTATCACTTTCCCCACAAATACTGAGATCACTTTTTCCCCGGCGACAGGCCGACATAGGAAACACAGTCCCTATCAGGACGAAGCCAAATCACACCACACTCTAGCGACACATCCGCCGAATAGCCTTCGACCTCTCTAGAGACAACAGAACATATAGTTCGACTTAGATATGTAAAGATATACAGATATAAGACAGACTCGTCCTACTCAGACAAACAATACACATAAATTCAGGCCATAGATATTCTGAAGCAAGAACAATCTATTATTACCCAAACAACAAATAAATCGCAGTAAAATGGATTTATCCGCGGAGTTTGATCGAAGAGATGGCACAACTTTCAAGGGAAGTAACTCAATAATGACTTTCCCTTAAGCACTAAAAAATTACCTATGTATAATATTGTAAGATATCAAAGACTGCACGTAACACCTACCTTGGCTACGTATCACAAGGAGATGCAGAAACACCCCCTTTATCTCCCCCAGAGCTGGCACAGTACACTTCTGGCTCCCACCCGGGGCGGTAGGAAATCCACAGGCACCCCAGCATCACAATGCCATGAAGATGACAAAGTTGGAATTTACTAACTCAAACCTGGCAGAGCAAGTCCTCCATCAGATGCGGCCGATGCTGGGCCCACTGGCGCGTGGACACATCCCGATCCCCATCGAGACTTGCCCGAGGAGCCCACCCCGGCTCAAAAAAGCAGAGAAGGCCACTCTCCAAACCTCCGATGTCTTGCGGGCAGTGTTAGGATGTGCAAGAACATGGACAGGAAGACTCCACAACTTCCTCACTGAAGACACGCCCACGACGACCGTTGCCTCAATTGGCTGTGTGTGGTGTACCCGGAAACGGGGCCTCCCAGTACTGAGGCACAGTCAAGTCCCCGATGTCACTTATCGGTGCAGAGTTGAGAGAGATGGCTGAGCATCACAATTCCCCCCCGTGTTGCAGCATGATGAGAACCCAGCATTGCACACTGAGCTTGGGGGGATCACTTGGGCACCAGACTTAATACTGGCTCTTGACTGGATGGCCGCATACAGGAGATTTCTACAATGGAGAGATGGCAGGTGGTGGGTATCTGGAAGTGGCTCTGTGCAGGACGTGAGGATTCCTTGGGAGAGACCTGAACCAGAGCACAGCATTGTGCAAGCTCTGCATAGTTGGAGAGCCCCCCCTGGATGACAGGGAATGCACAGTGTGCCACCCCACCTATCCCCAACTGCTAACTTAGAACCAGAAGTGGGGTCCTCTGTATGCGTGCCAGGCCAGGATAAAATGCCTGGGAAAGAGACTGGAGCTCAGAACTCCCTAACTCAAAGTTGCAGGATGGCAGAAAAGCCACGGGAAAGACAGGTCTATTTTGAAGATAACGCAACCATATTTTCACCATACGAGCTCGGACGCCGCCTCGGTAAACAAGGTCCGCGCAGAGCAGTGACACCCCCAGGCTGCTTGCGAATAGTCTACTACTGGGAACATAAACAGATTAGGGATGAGCCCACTCTCCCGTTGAAGAGGTGCTAAAGTCGTAGATACTGGGCCAGAAGGCGCACCGGAAACCACAGTATCACGCAACTCGCTTTTTTTTTTTTTTTATTATTTTTTTTATTTATGGATGAGTACACCGTCATTTCGCCTTGCATCTGGTTAAGGGAAAGCAGATCCAGGCCATCGGCAACATCTAAATTGTCAAACTGTTTAATCAAGAATCCACTGAATTCCATTTCTGTAGGCTAACGTCTTATGTTTTCATAACCCAATTTATAGTTGGTAAGAAGAGAAATAATGATGAGGCATCACTGTGGCACTCTAGTTCTTATCTGAAATGATTCTGTTATTTGTCTGTCATGAAGAATTATGTGTGTCATGTTTTCACGTGTTTTCATTATGAAATTAATGATATTTAGGTGGACTCCATAGTGCCTTGACACATTACTAGTGATCTGTCTGCGATTATATATCTTGATTGGTAATTTAATCTAAATGTGAAGTAATGGTGCTATGTAATTTAATTTTATCAGTGCTAAATATACTGTTTTATGTTTTAAAAACTCACTCAAAATATATTCTTCCAGATATAGCTTACAATGAATAGAAACACCTTTATTTGACTGTCTTTATATTTTTTTTTCCAGTGGCTTTTGAGCGTTGTCTCAATGCAAGGCAGCATAGCCAAATATTTAGCACAGAAACAGTTACAGAGGGCATCAGATAGTGGTCATAAATTCACAGACTCCACACCTACAGTGAGTAAGCCTACAGCCTCTGTAGCACCGGTTGTATATAAAGACTTGGAGCTGTCATCGGCTTTATCATCATTACATTCAGATTCTGGGCAGAAGCATGCACTAGCATCAGCCACATCTTCAGCTAACACTTCAGCAGAATTCCTCGACTGTGATAACAACAAACAACAAATCTCAAATTCTCTGCTCAGGGGGGAGCAGAAATACGTTTCTAACAGTACTTATTTCCAAGAGGACAAGAGTAACTCGGGGCCAGATTGGGTTTTGGATACTGCTGCACGGAATTCTGTGTCCTTATTAACAAATAATGTTAACAATAGCAATAATTCTGCCAGTGCCCCGACCATGAACGGGGTTATAGATATGTTGGAAGTTCAGGTTTCAAACAGTTCAGATATTCAGAAACAGGATTCCGGATCTTTCCTTCGATCTCGAAGTAACAGTGTAGGTTCTGTATCGTCTCCTTCCAATGGTGCATTTGGGAACCAGTGGTTCAGTGGAGATAACAGTGACAGAAGCAACAATAATGTTGATAGCTGCAAAAACATAGTCATCAGTGCTATAAATAACAGTGCTGTCGTTACAAAAGTCTTACCCGGGAAGTCTCAGCCTGCGAAGGTAAGTAACTATGGGATGCTGTTTTAATATGCCTTGTTGTTGTTGATTAACTAGGGCTGCTGAGCTTGTCGCTCTTTAGCAGTCAATGCTAAGCTGAAGAATTTGCATGTGTTCTGCAGCTGTTGAGTGGTGCTGTATAGTGTTTGTGATTGTTGGGGAGCTCGGCAATAGCTGTCGTCTTTCTATGGAGAGTCCTGGGCAAGTGAGCAGCACATTCTGAACTGTCTCATAAGTTTAATATGCCTTAAAGCAGGGGTTGACAACCCAGTAGCTCTTTGGACCTACTTTAGTGATACTGAGCCATCTAAATCTAGTGTTTGCTTGCATGTGTGCATGCATGTGTGTAATTTTAAGTGGGAGGAAAGTATGGTGAACCCTACAAAGAAAAGAGTTCCTGTCTCAGTTTACAAATGTGTTTTAGTAGCCAGCTTGAGAGTTTTCATTAGGAATGAGGACAAAAAGTACCTTTGATCCTGGTGACACTACGATTTTAAATGCCGGCAGGAGAGGTTTAGTCCAAAATGTACCTACTTTAAAAAGCTTCCTATTTTCTCCTGTAGTTATCTAAAGCTCTACCACATTATCCACTGGGGTCTACCAGTAGATTATTGTCGACAGGTTGCTGACCCATGCCTTACAGATTAAAGTTATAAATGATAGAGTACAATTTATTGGGTTGCTGTTAAGACAGAATTGCATGAACAGCAGTTTTACAGAGATAATGTTGATAGCATTACCAGACAGTCCTTGTTTTGGAATCCTCAGGGTAAGAGAGGTAAAGGAAGACCAAAGAAGAAAAGAATTGGAGACAAGACATGAAGGGGATGAAGAACACATGGAAAGACCTTAAGCTGATGGCACAGGACAGGAAGACTTGGAATAAGTTAGTTGAAGGCCTGTGCTACTTGTGGAGCTGAAGGGTGGAAGTAGTAGTTTTACAGAACACAGGAGTAGGTAGCAATGTCTGAAGGGTGGAAGTAGTAGTTTTACAGAACACAGGAGTAGGTAGCAATGTCTGAGGGTGGAAGTAGTAGTTTTACAGAACACAGGAGTAGGTAGCAATGTCTGAGGGTGGAAGTAGTAGTTTTACAGAACACAGGAGTAGGTAGCAATGTCTGAGGGTGGAAGTACTAGTTTCACAGGAGCAGGTAGCAATGTCTGAGGGTGGAAGTAGTAGTTTTACAGAACACAGGAGTAGGTAGCAATGTCTGAGGGTGGAAGTACTAGTTTCACAGGAGCAGGTAGCAATGTCTGAGGGTGGAAGTCGTAGTTTTACAGAACACAGGAGTAGGTAGCAATGTCTGAGGGTGGAAGTAGTAGTTTTACAGAACACAGGAGCAGGTAGCAATGTCTGAGGTTTGAAGTAGTAGTTTTACAGAACACAGGAGAAGGTAGCAATGTCTGAAGGGTGGAAGTACTAGTTTCACAGGAGCAGGTAGCAATGTCTGAGGGTGGAAGTAGTAGTTTTACAGAACACAGGAGTAGGTAGCAATGTCTGAGGGTGGAAGTACTAGTTTCACAGGAGCAGGTAGCAATGTCTGAGGGTGGAAGTAGTAGTTTTACAGAACACAGGAGTAGGTAGCAATGTCTGAGGGTGGAAGTAGTAGTTTTACAGAACACAGGAGCAGGTAGCTTCTTCTTCTTGCGATCGCATCTTTGATGATTACACCGTCAGACGAGTTCTCATGATGAATTCGACTGTTGTTTGAAGTTCCTCTTTAACTCCATATAGCTTTGAGTTTAGTGTTGAGTCATTGGGCCAGTATATCTTTCTTAACTGGTCATACAGAGGACAGTCCTGTAGAACATGCTCAGCAGTTTGTTCGTTTAATCCACATGTGCACAGTGGTGAAGCAGACAATCGTAGCTTGTGCATGTGTTTATTCAGTTTGTTATGCCCTGTCCTGAGTCGAAAAATAGTTGTCTGTCCCTGCCGGTCGAGAGTGTGATAGTCGTCTTTGGGTTGGTTCTGTTCTCTTCTGATAGTCTGGATAGCTCTCTTTTTCTCAAAGTATGTGACTTCATTATCTTCTTGTTCACATTCTCCTCCCTTTTTTGCAAGTTTATCTGCCTTTTCATTTCCGGGTACACCACAATGAGATGGTACCCACTGAAGTATGGTTCTCTTTTTGGCAGCTACCTTGTTTAGTTCATTTCTCAGATGCGGGAGTTTACCACCCTTGAGAGCTTGCAGGACAGACAGTGCATCTGTGAGGATGACTACCTGGTGGCAGTCAGAGTTGGTGTTATAAATCATATTTGCAGCTTGCTCTAGAGCTTGAACCTCAGCTGTATAGTTGGAACAGAATTTACCAGTGGGAATGTGCCTAGTCTCATAGTGGTTGTCAGGATATGAGATAAAGATACCGGCACCTCCATTCCTAACAGCATTAGTTGCTGATCCATCTGTATAGGCATGTATCCATGATTGATCGGGATAGCTTTCTTGGATCATACTCAATGTAGCAGTTCGTTTTTGCAGATCATTATACTCACATCCACTTGTGAGACCACTGACTGTTGTATTAATTTGGAGGGCACTGCTGGCCTGCTCCCATGGTACAGGGTATAGGGTGGGCTTCAGTGGTGTTGTCTTCATGGATAGGTCTTCTTGATGCTGTCTTATAAGTCTTTTCCCCCGATGCACAAAGCTGCTACGCTTTAGACGTCCCAATGCCAGATCATCTAGTCTTGCCTTCATTGGGTGCATTGGCATACTGTTGTACTTTTCCATCTGGATCATGGTTTTTGTGTCTCTTCTATGGGACAATGTCTGTAATCCAGCAACCTTCTGCATCTCTGTTATTGGTGTAGTTTTCATGGCTCCTGTAATGAGCCTGAGAGCTTGATTTTGCACCTTGTCCAAAGACTGCAGATGTGAGTTAGCAGCTGATGACCATGCTGCTGAGCTAAACTCTAAGTGTGGTCTTATTACTCCATTATAAATCTTCTTTAGATTTCGTTCATTTGCTCCCCAGTTGGTACCTGCTAATTTTCTGAGTATGCCTAGTCGCCTTCGGGCCTTTCCTTCTGCATTTTCAATATGCTTATTCCATGTAAGCCTTTGGTCAAATGTCACCCCAAGATAGGTGGGGTAGCTTTCTTCCTTGATCACGGTTGTCCCTAGGTGTATGTTAGCTGATTTGTCCTTGGGGGCGAGGGGAGAACAGTGTTGTGGAGGTTTTGTCTGTGTTTATTGTGATAAGCCATTTCTCTGCCCATGACACTAGCATGTCTGCTGCCCGCTGCATTCTATAATTTGCTGTGGTGACATTTTCATCAGCGCACCAGAGTACTAGGTCATCTGCATATAAGGCAGCTTTAACTCCTGCAGGGAGATCTTTCACCAGGTCATTGATGTAAACAAGGAAGAGTGTTGGGGAAATTACTCCTCCTTGAGGTACCCCCTGATGGAGCAACACTTTTCTGCTCTGCAGACCGTCAAGAGTGACTCTAGTTCTCCTGTTATGCAAGTATGACTCGATCCATTTCATCATGTTGCCTTGGATTCCACTTCTCCTAAGTTTTGCAATGAGGCCATCTTTCCACACCTTGTCAAAGGCCTGCTTGAAGTCGACCCAGATCGTTAGGACCTTTTTCTTCTCCTGGAAGGCATCTTCTATTGCTTGAGACAAGTAAGTAACTTGGTCTTCTATACTGTAGCATTCTCTAAATCCAGCTTGTTCCGGCACCAGGATCTGCTCAGACTCTAAATACCATTTCAATCTGTGGTTGACTATTCGCTCCATAGTCTTCCCAACACAGCTTGTGAGACTGATTGGCCGGTAACTTGCAGCCTCGGTCTTACATTTCCCTTTCTTTAGTATGGGTATTGTGATGGCTTCTCTCCATACTTGGGGTACCGTTCCTTTCAACCAGCTGTGGTTGAATATCTCAAGCAGTTTTGTCTTTGCTGCTGAGCTCAGATTTACTAGCATTTCGTTGCTGATTTTGTCTGGGCCGGGTGACTTTTGAAACTTAAGCTTGGAAATAGCCTTCTGTAGTTCTCCTAGTGTGATGGGTTCCCTCATTGGGGCAGGAGTATCTGTCTGTCCCATGGTTGCCAGTATTTCTTTTCTTATCTCTCTCTGATGGTCTATGTTAATGGGTAAGTTGCTTTCTGAACTGTATCTTCTAGCAAACAAGTCTGCAGCTTGTTTTCCTCTGAAAAGTTTGCCACCTTCATCCAATGTGATAGTCTGCCTTGGTGAGGAATGCTCTTCATTTAGAGACTTGACTAATCTCCAAAGTTTCCTGCCGTCTTTCTCAAGGTTCAGCGATGCCGTTTTAGTTCTCCAGCTTTTCCGCTTTTCTTCTAGCTTTGTTCTCTGAAACTCTGCTACAGCCTTTTTCCATTTGTTGTGAGTTTCAAGTGAAGGCTGAGACTCTGCGTCCTTTCTAGCCTTGTCCATAGCTTCCTGACGTTCTTGGAGTGTGCTGGACCAGTATGGTATGTAGTTACGCCGGCATCCTTTGGGAATGGTTTCTTTTGCAGCTTGTAGTATGCATCTGTTGAAGTCTTTTACCACTTCATTAATGTCTCTGTTCTGTACCTTGAGGGTAGACAGCAGCATGTTCACCTGATGCCTGAATAACCCCAGTTGGCTTTTTTGTAGTTCCATCTTGTAATGGCTGGGCCTGTACTGAGAGTTGCACTCTGGACAGTAAGAAAGATTGGGCGATGGTCGCTTCCCCCTAGTTGGTCTCCTACTTCTCTACTAATAGATCCAGCTATATCTGGTGTGGAGAAGGCAAGATCTGGTGTTGAGGTTGTGTGCCATCCTCTGGAGTAGAAGGTAGGAGTATCTGTGGCATTATTGACTAGGATTAGGGAGTGATCATCTTGCCAAGTTTCAACCTCTTCACCTCTGTGATCCAGATGGTTATAGCCCCAGCTCTGGGAGTGGCTATTAAAGTCTCCAACTGCTATAAAGTTGGTGGCTGGTACCTGTATAGAGCTGAGACTCAGGGGTTTGTTGTTCGGACAGTAATAGTTCAGGAGTTCTATTTCCATCTTGTCTACCTTTATCTGCAGCAGCTGATATTCTGCTCCATCCATGAAGGTTTTCCTTTCGTGTGCAGGAATGTTATTCCTTACAAGAGTAAGTACTCCTCCTTTTCGTCTATCTTGTCTGTCGGATCTGAAGCATTGATATCCCCTTATTTTAAAGGTTTGATCTGCTTTCAAGTGAGTCTCTTGGATACAGCAAACACTGACTTGCTTCTCATACAAGATGTTTTCCAACTCTGTCTTTTTGCTGTATCCAGCCTGCTTGCTGTTCACTCCCTCTGCATTCCAGTGCATCATGACAAGTGGCACTCTGGGTTTCTCTTTTTCTGTTTTGTTTTGGTCAGTAGTTCTCCTCCGCCGTCTGTTGACTCCACAAGACGGTCTAGAGGGTCCTCCAGTAGCTGAGGGTGGGCTCTGTCGAGGCTCAGAGCCCGGCACTGCACCTGCCTGGTGGAGCTCCACAGGGCGAGCACCAGAACGAGATTTATTTGACGGTGTACTCTCCATAGAAAAAAAAAAAGCGAGTTGCATGATACTGTGGTTTCCGGTGCGCCTTCTGGCCCAGTATCTACGACTTTAGCACCTGTTCAACGGGAGAGTGGGCTCATCCCTAATCTGTTTATGTTCCCAGTAGTAGACTATTCGCAAGCAGCCTGGGGGTGTCACTGCTCTGCGCGGACCTTGTTTACCGAGGCGGCGTCCGAGCTCGTATGGTGAAAATATGGTTGCGTTATCTTCAAAATAGCCCTGTCTTTCCCGTGGCTTTTCTGCCATCCTGCAACTTTGAGTTAGGGAGTTCTGAGCTCCAGTCTCTTTCCCAGGCATTTTATCCTGGCCTGGCACGCATACAGAGGACCCCACTTCTGGTTCTAAGTTAGCAGTTGGGGATAGGTGGGGTAGCACACTGTGCATTCCCCGTCATCCAGGGGGCTCTCCAACTATGCAGAGCTTGCACAATGCTGTGCTCTGGTTCTGGGCTCTCCCAAGGAATCCTCACGTCCTGCACAGAGCCACTTCCCGATACCCACCACCTGCCAACCCTCCATTGTAGAAATCTCCTGCATGCGGCCATCCAGTCAAGAGCCAGTATTAAGTCTGGTGCCCAAGTGATCCCCCAAGCTCAGTGTGCAATGCTGGGTTCTCATCATGCTGCAACACAGGAGGGATTGTGATGCTCAGCCATCTCTCTCAATTCTGCACCGATAAGTGACATCGGGGACTTAACTTTGCCTCAGTACTGGGAGGCCCCGTTTCCGGGTACACCACACACAGCCAATTGAGGCAACGGTCGCCATGGGCATGATAGACGACAAACAGTGAAGAATGAGGCAAGAAAGCATTTAACCCATGAAGTGGGGGTGGATTGGTGCAGACCAGAGCATGTACCACTCGCCGGTGGGTTCTGCATCTACACCTATAGGGTTCCACCCACTCCTCAGCCCATTTAGTCTGGCCCCTCACCCAGGACCTGTCCGGCTTGGGTGACCCTGCCAGGAGTAAAACTCCCGCCGGCATAGCTCCCGGGATCATTGAGGCGCTCAAGCTCTCCAACCACGGCAAGGTAGGCTTACATGTGGAGAGGAGCAGGTAGCAATGTCTGAGGTTTGAAGTAGTAGTTTTACAGAACACAGGAGTAGGTAGCAATGTCTGAGGGTGGAAGTAGTAGTTTTACAGAACACAGAAGTAGGTAGCAATGTCTGAGAGTGGAAGTAGTAGTTTTACAGAACACCGGAGTAGGTAGCAATGTCTGAGGGTGGAAGTACTAGTTTCACAGGAGCAGGTAGCAATGTCTGAGGGTGGAAGTACTAGTTTTACAGAGCACAGGAGTAGGTAGCAATGTCTGAGGGTGGAAGTACTAGTTTTACAGAGCACAGGAGCAGGTAGCAATGTCTGAGGGTGGAAGTAGTAGTTTTACAGAGCACAGGAGCAGGTAGCAATGTCTGAGGGTGGAAGTAGTAGTTTTACAGAACACGGGAGCAGGTAGCAATGTCTGAGGGTGGAAGTAGTTTTACAGAACACGAGAGCAGGTAGCAATGTCTGAAGGGTGGAAGTACTAGTTTTACAGAACACTGGAGTAGGTAGCAATGTCTGAGGGTGGAAGTACTAGTTTTACAGAGCACTGGAGTAGGTAGCAATGTCTGAGGGTGGAAGTACTAGTTTTACAGAGCACAGGAGTAGGTAGCAATGTCTGAAGGGTGGAATTAGTAGTTTTACAGAACACAGGAGTAGGTAGCAATGTCTGAAGGGTGGAAGTAGTAGTTTTACAGAACACAGGAGTAGGTAGCAATGTCTGAGGGTGGAAGTAGTAGTTTTACAGAACACAGGAGTAGGTAGCAATGTCTGAGGGTGGAAGTACTAGTTTTACAGAGCACAGGAGTAGGTAGCAATGTCTGAAGGGTGGAAGTAGTAGTTTTACAGAACACAGGAGTAGGTAGCAATGTCTGAAGGGTGGAAGTAGTAGTTTTACAGAACACAGAAGTAGGTAGCAATGTCTGAAGGGTGGAAGTAGTAGTTTTACAGAACACAGGAGCAGGTAGCAATGTCTGAGGGTGGAAGTAGTAGTTTTACAGAACACAGGAGTAGGTAGCAATGTCTGAAGGGTGGAAGTAGTAGTTTTACAGAACACAGGAGTAGGTAGCAATGTCTGAAGGGTGGAAGTAGTAGTTTTACAGAACACAGGAGTAGGTAGCAATGTCTGAAGGGTGGAAGTAGTAGTTTTACAGAACACAGGAGTAGGTAGCAATGTCTGAAGGGTGGAAGTAGTAGTTTTACAGAACACAGGAGCAGGTAGCAATGTCTGAGGGTGTAGTAGTAGATTTACAGAGCACAGGAGCAGGTAGCAATATATATATATATATATATATGTCTTGTGTACCTTTTAAGGCTTATAATTTACATTGTTTCATCATTTGCCTTTATATTTATTATGTCAGTGCAACATACTAATCAGGACAGGGCATAACAAACTGAATAAACACATGCACAAGCTACGATTGTCTGCTTCACCACTGTGCACATGTGGATTAAACGAACAAACTGCTGAGCATGTTCTACAAGATTGTCCTCTGTATGACCAGTTAAGAAAGATATACTGGCCCAATGACTCAACACTAAACTCAAAGCTATATGGAGCTAAAGAGGAACTTCAAACAACAGTCGAATTCATCATGAGAACTCGTCTGACGGTGTAAACATCAAAGATGCGATCACAAGAAGAAGAATTAAAATAGTTTCTACTTCTTTACCCTTCAGCTCCCCAACAAGCATGGGTCCTCATCATTTTCATCTCTGTCTCCAGTTCTCTTCTCCATTTTTTTTTGGTTATCTACCTCTGCATCTCTTACCCTAGGGTTTCCAGATCAGGGACAGCCTTTTAATGCAATCAGCAGGTTTCTTTAATGTGTGTCCTATCCATCTCCAGTGTCTTCTTCTCACCTCTTGTTCCACTGGCACTTGTGTTGTTCTTGTCATAATTTCCACATTGATGACATTATCATATTAAAGTATGTTGTTTTATAGGAAATTCATAAGGTTCCTGGAATACTCAAGTGGAGACGTTATAAGATTACAGACATGAAGTGTTGCATGGGGGATTGGCAGCCTCACGCAAAACATTGCTGCAAGAACCACCATTGCGAGAGCACGTGAATTGCTGTCATGCAGTTGTCCTGTAATGTAAGCAGCCAACTGCAGCGGCCCTGAAGAAGCAATGACAACTTAATACAAAACAAAAAAAAAGAAAAGAGAGGGAAAAAAAGAAGGTTAATGGCAAGATGAAGTTTATTGTGGAAGGTTTTTTCATTGATTCAGAAATCACTTTTTATACAGGTCCATATCCTAGAATCCGAAATGCTCGTATACAGCCGTTTTTCAGTTTTCCGATTATTTTGGTTTTCGGATTTCGCCCAAAATCGCCCCAACTTAAATTATGTTTAGCACTTCCTCTATGTCAGCCTCCTCTAACTTGTTACAATTTTCCGATGTTCTGCTTCTGGCGAAGGTTAGGAGGTCTGATATCATGTTCTTCTCTTTACTGATAGGAAATCCTTCAAACTCAATATCTTCCATGAATCGAACATCTAATGACGGTTAATAAAAAAAACAAAAAAACTGAGATGTAAACGTTGCCAGCGCAAGTGTGTTCGATCTGGCGACGGAATAATACACATTTCGTGTGTCTTCGTTGTGCGGTTTCTTTTATTACATTAAAAAGTTAAAGGAAAAAATAAATAAATAAATATCTTTTTCATTCTTTTTTCTTCGTGGCTCTTTCATCTGTTGCTTCTTCTTCCTTTCTTCCGTTTGCTCAGCGTTAGGCGCTAATATTCAGTTTTCGAAATATTCGAACAGATAATGACGGGAAAGCACAGAAAGTGAGCTGTCTTGGGTTCGGACACTGTAGTGGTTTTTGATGTTATTTGTGTGGTTGCTATGTTACCTAGTGTACTGGATGAGATCAGCTGTGAAGGCTCCTGAAGATAACAGTTTATGTGAGTTACAGAATGCCTTTCTGCTACCACTTATGACCTCAACCAGACTTATTCTGCTATTATGTATGTTAGCTACGTTTAATGTCTAGGGTAATGAAATGTGATGTGTAGGTAATTAAATACACTGACACACACATGTAAACACTAATTCTAAAAATAATAATAAGCTCTATGATCAAATCAACTAACACTGGCTTTAGAAGTTAAATTTGATAATTTTTTTGAATTTATTTGGCCCTGAACCGAATTTGCTTCTGGTCAGGACATATGAAACAATATGTATTTATCAATAAAAGTGCATATATATATTGCATAATCAAAATGAAATTTTTGTACATAGATATATGGTTACATTGGTTAATATTAACACTAACTACAGTGTCTTTGGAAAACTAGCACTGGATGTCTAGTCGGGGTGGTGTCATCATACCCGATCTCTGTTTACACGAGTCATTGTCTTTGAAATATTGAACTGAGGTATAGTTTTTATACACCAGGATTTTATTTAGTTATTTTAATGTGGGAAAATTTGATGAATCCACAACAGGCCAGGTTTTCAACTTATCTGGCCTGTGACGATGCAGTAAAGAATTCAAGTGGCCCACTCACAAGTGCTGGAGTAAAATGATAGGCTTCTTAGGCATCCACTCTTGGACCTCTTCAAAGCATCTGGCACTAGCGTAGTGCCAGACCAGAAACTCTGAAACCAAAATTTTTGCCATGTGTCAACACACTGCCTACTGCACCAATTTTACACACATCAAAGCAAAAAATTTTTTTTACAAAGATCGGGTTAGATCTCTCTGACCGACTAAGCACATCTCACCCAGGCGGTATCAAATAGCACCAGTTTCCCATGACTGCATTGCATCCGAAATATGTTCATAAGTCTCCTTTTCCATCCAATAAGGTGGGTGATATGTTCCCACTGATCTCAAATATAGATCTGTCTTCTATAGTCTTGGATATGTTTTCCTATATTATTTGTTTGCCTCTAGGCCCTGAACTGTCGCTGGGGACCTAGAATAAGCACTCACTTGTCGTAATCATTTTTCATGACATGGCAGTATCAATCACTCAAAATATTAAATGTTAAATAAAAGGGTTAATGAATTTTTCTCCTTACAACAATTCAAAATTGAAAACACAGTTACGTTGTACTAGCAAAACTCAGCTGAGCTGCTGGCTAGATTATGGCGTCCCACTGATAATATATAATATCTCCTAGAAATCACTCTTCTAGCATTAACGAACTGTGCATCTGGACAGTCTTCTACAAAATGGCAATTGCCTCTACTGTTTTTTTCTACAATATGAAAGCTTCTGTCCAATCAGCGGACTTCCCCACTACGATTCAAATATTTAAACTACAATGTCAACTTTAGGTCCAGTTTCTGTCTAGTGTGTAATATTTGTATGTCGGTCTGTCCGTCCCAACTTGGTTTTTCCCAAAATTACACTTGTTTCTAGACGAAACTACAAAAAACTACACAAATTTTTCCCCACTTACTTATACGATTTCGAGACAAAGTTATTTTTAGCTTCTACCCTCCCTTTTTTTGCCCCTTGTCCACAAGCAGTTTGTTTTACTGCGTTAGGCTCAAGGACGCGTCAAAAGTGATTTTTGTGAGAAGTATGCACAAATAACTGTCGGCTAGTCTGTATTGAACAATAGTCTTTCGTCAATATCTTCCGTGTTATCTGTCCGTCTGTGTAATTAAAAGTATATTATTTATCAGGGAAAGATGGGCTTTCAAACTAGCTATTTTTTATTCTCCTAAACTTATTATTAAGAAAAAACCTACTTTTTCAATGTTAGTTTTGAAATTTGTTTTTGTACCTTCGTTCACGGCGTTTTGCCGCTATATTCAAACTAAAATGTCTAATTACCGTAGAACGTCCAAGATACGTCTGTTTCTGACAAGAGCTAAGGTCGTTTTTTTGTCCATTTCCTAACATTGTGTCAACTAGTGGCGTAATTTTTTCTTTAAAACTACAAATTGCGTCTTCTAGACTTTAGATTCAAACACGTGTTCAGACCGTTGCATTTTTTTCTTTTATCTCCGTTTCCACCCCGTCTAAAAGGATAGGTCGTTTAATCTGCGTGTTCTAACTAGTTAGTTTCAATGGCGCTAGAAAACGCTGGCGTGGGCGAGGATGTATCCGCTTATCTTACCAATATTTTTATCCCTACATGTTATTTTACCTGTTTACTTTATAAATGGAGGAATTTTAACGTTGCATCACTGTAATTTCACCACACATCTCCCCACTTGAGAACATGCACTAATGCAAGTTCCAAAACCAGTGATACACATAGATAAAATTAACTCCTCACGCCTGCCAACTACTCTAATTTTGATCACAGGGGTGCCTACTGAGGAAATCTGCACCGACATTCTGTGACCCCAGGATATATTCAATATTAAACTGATATGGTTGCAACAATAAAGACCATCTTAACAATCTTGCATTTTCATGCTTGGCCTGAGATAAGAACACGAGAGGCTGGTGATCTGTCTGGACCACAAAAGTCCTACCATACAGATAGATTTGGAACTTTTTTATTGCCCAGATTAACGCTAAACATTCTTTTTCGCTTGTGGAATATCCTTGTTCCGCTTTGTTCAACTTGCGGCTTGCATAAGCGACTGGGTTCAGTTCCCCATTGGGTGAAGAGGACCTTTGCAACAGAGTAGCCCCCAGGCCTACATTGCTTGCGTCTGTTCTCACCACAAAGTCCTGAGTCAAATCAGGCAATTTGAGAATAGGCTTGCTAGTGAGTTTTTCCTTTAACTCTTGAAATGCCAATTCACATTGCGCTGACCAAACAATTTTATCTGGATTTCCCTTGCGAGTCAGATCAGTCAGAGGAGCACATATAGAGTTAAAATTTTTGATATATTTTTGGTAAAACCCACATAACGACACGAATGATCGCACGTCTTTTTTTGTTTGCGGTCTAGGTGCTCTCTGCAGTTTTTCCAAGTTCTTGGGGTCAGGGGTCATGTTACCCTGATATACAGTATGTCCCAAGAATTCCAACTCTTTGCATCCAATACAACATTTTGTTGGTCTAGCAGTTAAGTTCGCTTCCCTGAGCCTATCAAATAACATATTCAGAGAGTTAATGTGTTCTTCAAATGTTTCTGTGGCGATGAGAATATCATCCATGAAATTTGTGATACATGGATTATTCAAGGGATCCAACAATTTGCGCATCATCCTAGAAAATACACTCGGAGCATTTTTCAATCCGAATGGTAGCATGTTGAATTCATAATGTCCTTCCGAGGTGCTAAAAGCTAAATAAGGTCTAACTTCAGGCTTCACTGGAATCTGGTAATAGCCTTTGCTAAGATCCACCTTCGAAAAGTATTTTGCCTTGTTCAATCTGGCAAATAACTGTTTTGTGTCCGGTAATGGATCCACCTGACCTTCTGTGACAGCATTCAGTTTCCTGTAATCTATGCACAGTCTATGTTCCCCAGACGGTTTCCTCAACAAAACTACACTGGAGCTAAAAGAAGATTCACTGTGAGAAATAATCCCTTCTTTCAACAAATAATCTATCTCCTCTTTCAATGCCTTCTCCTTAGCGAACGGAACAGAATAGGCTCTCATACAGATTGGGTTTGAGTCTACCAGCTTCATGTCATACTGTAGCAAATTTGTATGTCCTGGTTTATCTGTTAATACATCCGTATGTTCCTCCAGAACCTGTTGAACTCTCTCCCTCTGATTTTTAGTCAGGTGCTTACTGACTTTTACCTGTGCAGCTGTCTCACAGGGGTGTAATGGGTATTCATGTGAGGTGAGTGGTTCCTTTTTCATTTCAGTTGCGATAGCCAAGGTCAGTAAGGGGGTGCCTTCCTGGATTGGTCTGTCCAGATACTTCTTTAAAAGGTTCACATGATATATTTTCTCCTTCCCCTTTTTGTCAATTTTATAGTTTGTTCTAGACACCTTCTCTAGAACCGTATATGGACCTTGCCATCCAATTTGCAACTTATTCTGGCTGCCGGGTAGTAGAAGAAGCACTTTCTCTCCCACAGCTAATTCTCTGTCCTTTGCTTTCCTATTAAAATAAGCTGCATGTTTCTTCCTGGCTTGTCTCAAATTATCATTTGCCAGTTTCCATCCAGCTTTCAGACGAGTGGTCAGCTCGTTCACATATTGATATGATGAGGTAACAGTCTCTTCTGCTTTCTCATCTGTCCAGGTCCTTAATAATGCTTCTAATGGATCTTTTATTGGCCTCCCAAATAACAGGGTTGCGGGTGCCATCCGGTTGAACTATGTGGTACTTCCCGGTACGCAAACAACGCAGCGGGCAAAAATTGATCCCACATATCAGGTTTCTCATGTGCCAGCTTCCTCAGGATAGAAATGAGAGTCCCATTGAACCTCTCTACCTGGCCGTTCCCTTGTGGATGGTACGGACTACAATGAAAGTGTCTGGCTTGAAATAGCTTAAAAACTTCTTCCGTTAGTTTCCCCTTGAACTGTGAGCCATTATCAGTCAAGATTTGATGCGGGAATCCTAATCTTGTGAATATTGTAAGTAGTGCTTCTGCCACATGTTTCGAATCAATTGATGGCAGGGCTACCGCCTCTCCCCACATAGAACAAGTGTCCACCAGAGTAAGGATGTAACTGTTCCTCCTCCTCTTGGTCCGAGTGAGAGGTCCCACAATATCCACTGCAACCCTCTCAAAAGGTGTTCCCACTATGGGCATTTCCCCTAGAGTTGCAGGAGCAGTCCAATGCTTTGGAGCTACCCTTTGACATTCTGGACAGGATTTGACATATCTTTTTATATCTTCCGTTATCCCTGGCCAGAAATAATGACAAGCTATACGCTGTCCTGTGGCGCTGATCCCCATGTGACCACTGAAGGGAATCGCATGCCCTAGTTCCATCACTTTCTCCCTATATGAAGTGGGAAGAACCAGTTGGTTGTGACCATTTGTTCCAGATCCGGCCTTCCTGTATAGCAATTTGTTCTTCATAATATACTCTCCCTTGCTTGGATGTGTGTGGCATTTGGGCAATTTTAAAAAACATGGCTTGAGTGTCCTATCCTCAGCCTGCGCCTTCCTCATCTCTTCTGGATGAGCATTTATAGGTTCACCTTCTTCCTCCTTTGACTGTGACCTGGTCTGCACTGTCGCCATGATCACAGGTCTCTCTCGGGATTCCCCAAGAAGACGTATCTACACCCCAATATCAGAGGGTAGATTGGTTCATCTATCACTGCTGCTCTGATTTCTCCTTCCACATAGCGAGTTTTCACCGTTATCCTTGCGATGGGAAGTGTCATGAGTGGTATGTCCTTAGTCGCCCCTTGTATTTCCACTGTTTCGGTGGTATACTGACTTGGGTCCACTAGGCTAGCCTTCACAACTGAATCATAATCCAAACCTGTATCATATAGGCACCTTATGGTGACCCCATTACAAATAACATCCTCACAAACTGGGGGGTGATAAGGTTCCTGCTGTCCATTAGGATTAACCTTTAATCTCTGGTTCCCCGATTTCATTGCAGCAATGTTTGAAGGTTTCCTTTTACAAAATTCGGTGTTATGGTTGTCCTTCTTACACCATTTGCACCACCTCTTTCCTTGGTTAAAAGGTTTTCTTTCATTATATTTTTGGTCATTGAACTGTGAGTTTCTATCACGATAATCATTTCGTGGCCTATCAAAGTTTGTCCTACCTTTATTACCTTGTTCTCTGGTATCAAATTTATTAAAGTGCTGTGGGGCTTTAAAATTTTCTATATGTTTCTTTTTAGAGCCAACTACCTCTGCCTGGGCTGCTTGATACCTCTCAGCGACATTCAAAACCCCCCCCAACCTCTCTGCACCTTGTTCCATGAGAAATTTTCTCAGGTCTGGAGCCATGGACTCTCTTAATTGCTCTATCATGATCATTTCTTTGAGATCTTGGGTCTTCCCCAGAGCCGTCCATTTCTCCAAATAGGTTTCCAGTCTGGCAAAGAATTGGTGGTATGTCTCCCCAGACAACAGTTTGGCATTTCTAAACTTCTTACGATAAAATTCACCATTCTTTTCATATCTCAATAACAGAGCCTGTTTTAGCATGTCATAATTGTCTTGGCCGTCTCTATTCATTTTAGCAAAAACTTCATAAGAAGTACCTCTAAGCCCTTGGGATAACTTGAGACTCCACCTCTCTCTCTCTAACCCATACGTAGTAGCCAATAGTTCAAATCTACTTAGGTACCCCTCTATGTCATCGTCTTTCTCAACAAAATGGTCTAAATGAAACCCCATAGCTGAGGTTGAGGCTCCCTGACTAGGCGTGGCATCGGAGGAAAAGGGGCTCGCACCATTTTCAGGAGCATGGCCTTGAATTTCCAACTCTCTTAGTCGTAATTCGTGCTCCCTTTGCAATCTTCTATCTTCTGCCTCAGCAGCCTGTCTCCTTTCCTCTCTTTCAGCAGCCTGTCTCTTTTCCTCTGCTTCCCTTTTGGCAGTCAATCTCTTTTCTTCTAATTGGATGGAGCCTTTTAATCTCCCTATCTGCCTCTAATGCCTTAGCCTCTTTGTCAGCCTCAATCTGCAGCCTCTTAAGTTCTTTGTCAGCCTCAATTTGTAACCTCTTCTCTTCAGCTAACCTATCTTCCCTTTCAATATACTTGTCACATTCTGAAGTTACATACTGGATTAAAACCTGACCATCCATGTTCATTTCCTTTGCCATCAGCACAGCAGCCGATCTGAATTTGGCTAGATCTGCCATACTATATCACACAATTTAACAATGACTAAGGTAAATTACAAACTCTAATTACTAAGGTAATATACTAATTAATTAATTACCACTGGCTGTGAAGATTCATCAACTTTTATTTTCCACTTTTAATTTTAGGGACACTGTTAAATTTATACAACTTATGCCCCCAATAGTTTAATTCCCGGACCAGGAGACCCTAATATCTTTGTTAAACCTAAATCCCGGACAAGAGCTACCCAATATTTGTAGTGGTTTTTGATGTTATTGTGTGGTTGCTATGTTACCTAGTGTACTGGATGAGGTCAGCTGTGAAGGCTCCTGAAGATAACAGTTTATGTGAGTTACAGAATGCCTTTCTGCTACCACTTATGACCTCAACCAGACTTATTCTGCTATTATGTATGTTAGCTACGTTTAATGTCTAGGGTAATGAAATGTGATGTGTAGGTAATTAAATACACTGACACACATATGTAAACACTAATTCTAAAAATAATAATAAGCTCTATGATCAAATCAACTAACACTGGCTTTAGAAGTTAAATTTGATAATTTTTTTGAATTTATTTGGTCCTGAACCGAATTTGCTTCTGGTCAGGACATATGAAACAATATGTATTTATCAATAAAAGTGCATATATATATTGCATAATCAAAATGAAATTTTTGTACATAGATATATGGTTCATTCATTCATAACCCTCCACTCCCAAAGGAGCATAGGCCTTCAACAAACACATGCCAAGTCCTCCTGTCACGTGCCATCATCTCAAGTTCTTTCCATGTTCTCCTCATCATTTTCACCTCTGTTTCCAACTCTCTTCTCCATGTGCTTCTTGGTCTACCTCTGCCTCTCTTGCCCTGGGGGTTCCAGAACAAGGACTGCCTTGTAATGCTATCAACAGGTTTCCTCAGTGTGTGTCCTATCCATCGCCATCGTCTTCTTCTCATCTCTTGTTCCACTGGCACTTGTCCAGTTCTTGTCATCAGTTCCACGTTGGTAACCTTGTCATACCATTTTAATCCCTCTATTCTACGCAAGCACCCATTTATGAAAGTCTGTAGCTTTTTGGTTGTTGTCTTTGTTGTTCTCCATGTCTCTGAGCCATACAATAGGACTGACTTCACATTTGAGTTGAATATTCTTATTTAGATATATGGTTACATTGGTTAATATTAACACTAACTACAGTGTCTTTGGAAAACTAGCACTGGATTCTAGTCGGGGTGGTGTCATCATACCCGATCTCTGTTTACACGAGTCATTGTCTTTGAAATATTGAACTGAGGTATAGTTTTTATACACCAGGATTTTATTTAGTTATTTTAATGTGGGAAAGTTTGATGAATCCACAACAGGCCAGGTTTTCAACTTATCTGGCCTGTGACGATGCAGTAAAGAATTCAAGTGGCCCACTCCTCACAAGTGCTGGAGTAAAATGATAGGCTTCTTAGGCATCCACTCTTGGACCTCTTCAAAGCATCTGGCACTAGCGTAGTGCCAGACCAGAAACTCTGAAACCAAAATTTTTGCCATGTGTCAACACACTGCCTACTGCACCAATTTTACACACATCAAAGCAAAAAAATTTTTTTACAAAGATTGGGTCAGATCTCTCTGACCGACTAATCACATCTCACCCAGGCGGTATCAAATGTGTAATATTTGTATGTCGGTCTGTCCGTCCCAACTTGGTTTTTCCCAAAATTACACTTGTTTCTAGACGAAACTACAAAAAACTACACAAATTTTTCCCCACTTACTTATACGATTTCGAGACAAAGTTATTTTTAGCTTCTACCCTCCCTTTTTTTGCCCCTTGTCCACATGCAGTTTGTTTTACTGCGTTAGGCTCAAGGACGCGTCAAAAGTGATTTTTGTGAGAAGTATGCACAAATAACTGTCGGCTAGTCTGTATTGAACAATACAGTCTTTCGTCAATATCTTCAGTGTTATCTGTCCGTCTGTGTAATTAAAAGTATATTATTTATCAGGGAAAGATGGGCTATCAAACTAGCTATTTTTTATTCTCCTAAACTTGTTATTAAGAAAAAACCTACTTTTTCAAGGTTAGTTTTGAAATTTGTTTTTGTACCTTCGTTCACGGCGTTTTGCTGCTATATTCAAACTAAAACGTCTAATTACTGTAGAACGTCCAAGATACGTCTGTTTCTGACAAGAGCTAAGGTCGTTTTTTTGTCCATTTCCTTTCATTGTGTCAACTTCTTCTTCTTCCGTCCTTAGCCACCGACCGTCAAAGCAGTCAGTGGCCATTACGCCTAGTGGCGTCTTAGGGCAACAGCAGATAGGTTTTCTTTGCCATTGTTTCCCATCACGCCTATTGGCGTCTTTAGGGCAACGGCAAATCAATCCATTTGCTGTTGTTTCCGTAATCGAAGTGACTGGCAAACGGGTGATCAGCCCGTTGGTATTGTGTCAACTAGTGGCGTAATTTTTTCTTTAAAACTTCAAATTGCGTCTTCTAGACTTTAGATTCAAACACGTGTTCTGACCGTCGCATTTTTTTCTTTTATCTCTGTTTCCACCCCGTCTAAAAGGATAGGTCATTTAGTCTGCATGTTCTAACTAGTTAGTTTCAATGGCGCTAGAAAACGCTGGCGTGGGCGAGGATGTATCCGCTTATCTTACCAATATTTTTATCCCTACATGTTATTTTACCTGTTTACTTTATAAATGGAGGAATTTTAACGTTGCATCACTGTAATTTCACCACACATCTCCCCACTTGAGAACATGCGCTAATGCAAGTTCCAAAACCAGTGATACACATAGATAAAATTAACTCCTCACGCCTGCCAACTACTCTAATTTTGATCACAGGGGTGCCTACTGAGGAAATCTGCACCGACATTCTGTGACCCTGGGATATATTCAATATTAAACTGATATGGTTGCAACAATAAAGACCATCTTAACAATCTTGCATTTTCATGCTTGGCCTGAGATAAGAACACGAGAGGCTGGTGATCTATCTGGACCACAAAAGTCCTACCATACAGATAGATTTGGAACTTTTTTATTGCCCAGATTAACGCTAAACATTCTTTTTCGCTTGTGGAATATCCTTGTTCCGCTTTGTTCAACTTGCGGCTTGCATAAGCGACTGGGTTCAGTTCCCCATTGGGTGAAGAGGACCTTTGTAACAGAGTAGCCCCCAGGCCTACATTGCTTGCGTCTGTTCACACCACAAAGTCCTGAGTCAAATCAGGCAATTTGAGAATAGGCTTGCTAGTGAGTTTTTCCTTTAACTCTTGAAATGCCAATTCACATTGCGCTGACCAAACAATTTTATCTGGATTTCCCTTGCGAGTCAGATCAGTCAGAGGAGCACATATAGAGTTAACATTTTTGATATATTTTTGGTAAAACCCACATAACGACACGAATGATCGCACGTCTTTTTTTGTTTGCGGTCTAGGTGCTCTCTGCAGTTTTTCCAAGTTCTTGGGGTCAGGGGTCATGTTACCCTGATATACAGTATGTCCCAAGAATTCCAACGCTTTGCATCCAATACAACATTTTGTTGGTCTAGCAGTTAAGTTCGCTTCCCTGAGCCTATCAAATAACATATTCAGAGAGTTAATGTGTTCTTCAAATGTTTCTGTGGCGATGAGAATATCATCCATGAAATTTGTGATACATGGATTATTCAAGGGATCCAACAATTTGCACATCATCCTAGAAAATACACTCGGAGCATTTTTCAATCCGAATGGTAGCATGTTGAATTCATAATGTCCTTCCGAGGTCCTAAAAGCTAAATAAGGTCTAACTTCAGGCTTCACTGGAATCTGGTAATAGCCTTTGCTAAGATCCACCTTCGAAAAGTATTTTGCCTTGTTTAATCTGGCAAATAACTGTTTTGTGTCCGGTAATGGATCCACCTGACCTTCTGTGACAGCATTCAGTTTCCTGTAATCTATGCACAGTCTATGTTCCCCAGACGGTTTCCTCAACAAAACTACACTGGAGCTAAAAGAAGATTCACTGTGAGAAATAATCCCTTCTTTCAACAAATAATCCTATCTCCTCTTTCAATGCCTTCTCCTTAGCGAACGGAACAGAATAGGCTCTCATACAGATTGGGTTTAAGTCTACCAGCTTCATGTCATACTGTAGCAAATTTGTATGTCCTGGTTTATCTGTTAATACATCCGTATGTTCCTCCAGAACCTGTTGAACTCTCTCCCTCTGAGTTTTAGTCAGGTGCTTACTGACTTTTAACTCCGCCAATGCCGGTCCCAAGCCCGGATGAAAAAGGAGGAGGGCGGCCTGCATGGAGGCCGTAAGGAGGCAGCCCCCTCCACCATGCAAAGGCACAACAGGCCAATCACCTGTTTGCTTTAAATCATGATTACGCGAACTACAAGAGAGAAAACCGGACTGATTCTAAAGGCGACGAACTGGAACGGACTACGGACTACGACTTATGGAACTTGGAACACAAGAAGTATAAATGGGAAGGAAGAGGAGCTGGTGGAAGAGATGAGGAAAGCAAAACTAGAAATCCTGGCTATAACGGAAACGAAGAAAAAAGGACAAGGAGTCATGGATCTCGATGGCAACACGTTGCTCTACAGTGGTGTACCCATATCTGAAAGGGCTAAAGGGGGCGTGGGTTGCATTGTGGCCCAAAATCAAAAAGATAGTATCAAGGGATGGAACTTTGTCTCGGAGCGCATTATGGTTGTAAAACTAAAAGAAGGAGAAACCATAGTCAACCTGGTCATAGTGTATGGGCCAAATGAGGATGAGAGAGCAGAGGTCAAGGAGGAATTCTTCGAGCTGCTTCAAAGGACAGTGGATGACTGCCTAGATGAAGTTATTATGCTCGGAGATTTTAATGCCAGAGTTGGAAATGACCATGCTAGATGGGGTGGAGTTATCGGAAGATATGGAGAAGATACTCTCAATGACAATGGAAAGCGACTCCTTAGATTCTGCAGTGAGCAGAATCTGATCATTACAAACACAAAGTTCCCCCATAAGCGCATACATGCATACACTAGATGTGAACCAACCAAGAATGAGAAGTCAGTGATCGACTATGCCATTGTTCGGAGAAGCTCATTCAGATATGTCCGAGATGCAAGAGTCTGGAGGGGGCCAGAGATTGGAAGTGATCACTACCTGCTAACAATCAAACGAACAACTGAAAGAGTTGCTCAGCCTAGGAACTGCCCAACATCTCGCAAGAAACCAAGTAAACGAGCAGGAGAAATGAGCATTAGGACCTACAAGCTGAGAGAGCCAGAAATTAAGACCAGATATCAGGGGCTTATTGCTACAGCAGTGAGTAACACAGAAGAACGACCTGATGACTTGGAAACCCTCTGGAATAAATTCAAGGATATCATAAAGACAGCTGCTGCAGAAGCATGCGGTGAAGTCCGACTTGGGAACCAGAGAAAGAGGACACCTTGGTGGACAGAGGAAGTCAAAGAGAAAATAAGAGAGAAGAAAAATGGCATGGAAACAATACTTAGGAGCTAAAAACACAGCAGGACAAATGGAAAAATATAGAGAATATGTGACACTCAGAACAGAAGCAAAGAACAAAGTGCTAGCAGCAAAACAGAAGTCCTGGGAAGAATTTGGAGAAAAGCTAGAAAAAGATGCACAAGAAAACCAGAAATTGTTCTATAAGACCCTAAAGAACATGAGGAAAGAAAAACAATGCCCTCTCAAATTTATAAAGGACAAGCAAGGCAAATTGCTTACTGCCCCGAAGGAAGTAAGGGAAAGATGGAAAGAATATTTCTCAGAACTCCTGGATGGTGAGCATGATGAAGCATCAGAAATGATAACCACTGACACAGAAGAGGAAACCAATGATGGTGAAGATGACATAAAGATGGAAGAACTGAGGGCAGCACTAGAGAAAATCAAGATGGGCAAAGCAGCAGGGCATGATGGTATAACACCAGAAATGGTTAAGTACATGGGAGCATCAGGCGACCTATTACTCTTAAAGGTCCTACAGGCAGCATGGTGCAACAAGACCATACCAAAGGATTGGGAGATTGCCATCATAACACCAATTTTCAAAAAGGGTGACAATCGACAATGTGGAAACCATAGAGGCATATCCCTTCTCAGTGTCCCTGGTAAAATCTACTCTAGAATCCTAGAGCAGAGACTCCGACGCCTAGCTGAGCCACAATTGGATGAGGTCCAGTGCGGATTCCGAGCAAACCGAAGTACTCAAGACCTAATCTTCACTCTCAGACAGCTGAGTGAAAAGGCCCTTGAGTATAAGAGTGAGATCCATCTTTGTTTCATAGATCTGGAAAAGGCGTTTGACAGGGTCCCCTGGAGCAAACTTTGGGACTGTTTGGCAAGGAAGAATATTCCAGCACCTCTGATTCATGCTATACAGAGCTTCTACAAGTCTTGCAGAAATTATGTGAGGACAGCAAACCATAAGTCAGAAGAGTTCAGGACCACCACTGGTGTAAGACAAGGTGATATCCTATCACCTTACCTCTTCATACTCCTTATGGACGATGTCATCAAGGCATGTAAGGAGAGAACAAGAAAGTATTCAGTGGGGTACTGGAAAATGAGACAGGTCTATATTTCGGAGCTGGCATTTGCTGATGATGTTGCCCTGATTGCTAAATCAGAGGCACATCTCCAATCCAACCTGCAAGTCTGGAAGGAAGAGCTGGAGAAGAGAGGGATGGTCATAAGCAGCTCTAAAACAAAATCCATGGTGATATCACGAGAAGAAAGAAAACATCAGATTAAGTTGGGAGAACAGGTCCTGGAGCAGGTCGACCACTTTTAAAAATATCTCAGAGCTATTATAGACCGAAAGGGAGGCATCAAAGAAGAGTTGGCCACTCGAAAAGCAGCAGCTGGGAGACTTTTTCAGGCCATAAATCGTGGATTTCCTCAGCAAGAAAGAGGTTGGTAAGAAAACGAAGATGGCTGTATACCGCTCCACCTATGTCCCAGTCTTGACATATGGATGCAGAGTCGTGGGCAATGACTACAACCCACAAAAGCCAGATCCAAACCTCAGAAATGAGGTATCTGAGGAAAGTGGTTGAAGTAACAAGAAGAGACATGGTCCGCAACCAGACGATCCGTCAAGGCCTAAAATCCCATCCGCTGCAGACCCAAATAGAACAGTCCCAACTAAGATGGTTTGGCCATGTCTGCAGAATGGGAGAAGATCGGCTACCACGACAAGCATGGGAAACAAAGAGCCAGGGATCCAGACCTCCAGGACGACCCAGAGTCCGCTGGGAGGACAACATTAGACAATCTTTGAAGGACCGAGGACTAGAATGGAACCAGGCCAGGAAGAAGACAGCTGATAGAATGGTCTGGCGCTCTCTCTTCCAAACCTCTACACCTCACGGTAGAAGGGGAACGACTAAGTAAGTAAGCTTACTGACTTTTACCTGTGCAGCTGTCTCACAGGGGTGTAATGGGTATTCATGTGAGGTGAGTGGTTCCTTTTTCATTTCAGTTGCGATAGCCAAGGTCAGTAAGGGGGTGCTTTCCTGGATTGGTCTGTCCAGATACTTCTTTAAAAGGTTCACATGATATATTTTCTCCTTCCCCTTTTTGTCAATTTTATAGTTTGTTCTAGACACCTTCTCTAGAACCGTATATGGGTATTCATGTGAGGTGAGTGGTTCCTTTTTCATTTCAGTTGCGATAGCCAAGGTCAGTAAGGGGGTGCTTTCCTGGATTGGTCTGTCCAGATACTTCTTTAAAAGGTTCACATGATATATTTTCTCCTTCCCCTTTTTGTCAATTTTATAGTTTGTTCTAGACACCTTCTCTAGAACCGTATATGGACCTTGCCATCCAATTTGCAACTTATTCTGGCTGCCGGATAGTAGAAGAAGCACTTTCTCTCCCACAGCTAATTCTCTGTCCTTTGCTTTCCTATTAAAATAAGCTGCATGTTTCTTCCTGGCTTGTCTCAAATTATCATTTGCCAGTTTCCATCCAGCTTTCAGACGAGTGGTCAGCTCGTTCACATATTGATATGATGAGGTAACAGTCTCTTCTGCTTTCTCATCGGTCCAGGTCCTTAATAATGCTTCTAATGTTATTTTACCTGTTTACTTTATAAATGGAGGAATTTTAACGTTGCATCACTGTAATTTCACCACAGACACAAGGATGAATGAGACTTACGAGATTTTCCGTCGCTGGAAACCACAAAATTCACAGCAGTGCCTGTATTGCAGGGGCGTGACTGCTCGTTTCAGTCGGGCGGGAAGTGCGGAATGTCAGACTTAGAAAAAAGTTTGTGGGTTTGAACATTCGTATCACGCAGTAGCGATTACGTCAACATATACTGTACTGACCTGCGCGTCATGGGCTGGAAACGTGATAAACTGAACTTAGCGTGTGGTCAGTTCCTCGCATACCTGTTAACATATCAATCAACACGTGGCTGGAAGCAGTGATGAGAGAGAACTAACCACACTTTAAAATTTGTATCAAGCGGTAGCGCTTATGCCAGCCTATATTGCACCTTTCGCGTCACGGCTGGAAACATGCTAAACTCAATATTGCGTGTTTTCGGTTCCTTGCAAACCAGTTTTTAAAAAATTATTTATTTTTTTGGAAACCAAAAGTCGCTCAAATTGGCCCAAAAATCGGCCAATTTTTTTTTTCGATTTTCGGAATATTTCAGTTTTTGGATGTTCGGATTCTGGGATACGGACTTGTATTTATTATTTAAAACATTACAATTCTTTATGGATAAAATGATAGTATTGCCAATATAATTGTTAAGTGCATGTGTTTCCTTGTACTTTCTAGATTGTACTTCCCGGCATCAAGGCCTCAGTTTTAAGTAATAATGTGAATATCAGTAATGGGGCTCAGTCTCAACGGATCAGTGTCCAGCCCTCAGCAGAGGCACATTCTACCTCAATAACTACAGGTTCTGCTCATAAGGTCATCACAGTGTCAGCTGCTCCTTCAGGTATTGAGTTTACTTAATGAAGCATGATGGTAACTTTTTGGGTGAAATAACTTACTTAGTTGTTCCTCTTCTACCGTGACGTGTAGAGGTTTGGTAGAGAAAGCGCCATACTATCCTATTGGCTGTCTTCCTCCTGGCCTGGTTCCATTCTAGTCCTCAGTCCTTCAGAGATTGTCTAACGTTGTCCTCCCAGCGGACCCTGGGTCGTCCTGGAGGTCTGGATACCTGGTTCTTAGTTTCCTATACTTTTTGCGGTAGCTGATCTCCTATTCTGCAGACATGACCAAACCATCTTAATTGGGACTGTTCTACTTGAGTCTGCAGGGGTTGGGTTTTTAGGCCCTGATGTATCATCTGGTTGCGGACAATGTCCCTTCTCGTTACTGGGTAAGTTGAACACAATATATTTTTGCATTTTAGTGTGTAGAAGTGAATGATGATTTATCCCATGTGACTCCTGAGGGTCTGAAATGTGAAAGGACTACTACATCCTCAAGCCTGTCGTGCGAGGCGAATAATATTGTAATAAGATAAATAAAAGGTGGTTTTTGCATGGAGCTGTCAACCTCATCATATAAAACAAATTGCCACAGAAACCACTGATGCGAGAGCATGTGACTGCTTGGTGCAGGCTTCCTGTAAGGGGGGACCAGCTGTAGGAGTATGTGACTGTTTGGTGCAGGCTTCCTGTAAGGGGGGACCAGGTGTAGGAGTATGTGACTGTTTGGTGCAGGCTTCCTGTAAGGGGGGACCAGCTGTAGGAGTATGTAACTGTTTGGGGCAGGCTTCCTGTAAGGGGGGACCAGTTGTAGGAGTATGTGACTGTTTGGTGCAAGCTTCCTGTAAGGGGGGACCAGTTGTAGGAGTATGTTACTGTTTGGAGCAGGCTTCCTGTAAGGGGGGACCAGTTGTAGGAGTATGTGACTGTTTGGTGCAGGCTTCCTGTAAGGGGGGACCAGTTGTAGGAGTATGTAACTGTTTGGTGCAGGCTTCCTGTAAGGGGGGACCAGCTGTAGGAGTATGTGACTGTTTGGTGCAAGCTTCCTGTAAGGGGGGACCAGCTGTAGGAGTATGTGACTGTTTGGTGCAGGCTTCCTGTAAGGGGGGACCAGCTGTAGGAGTATGTAACTGTTTGGTGCAGGCTTCCTGTAAGGGGGGACCAGCTGTAGGAGTATGTAACTGTTTGGTGCAAGCTTCCTGTAAGGGGGGAACCAGCTGTAGGAGTATGTGACTGTTTGGTGCAGGCTTCCTGTAAGGGGGGACCAGTTGTAGGAGTATGTAACTGTTTGGTGCAAGCTTCCTGTAAGGGGGGACCAGTTGTAGGAGTATGTGACTGTTTGGTGCAGGCTTCCTGTAAGGGGGGACCAGCTGTAGGAGTATGTGACTGTTTGGTGCAAGCTTCCTGTAAGGGGGGACCAGTTGTAGGAGTATGTGATTGTTTGCTGCAGGCTTCCTGTAAGGGGGCACCAGTTGTAGGAGTATGTAACTGTTTGGTGCAGGCTTCCTGTAAGGGGGCACCAGTTGTAGGAGTATGTAACTGTTTGGTGCAGGCTTCCTGTAAGGGGGGACCAGTTGTAGGAGTATGTGACTGTTTGGTGCAGGCTTCCTGTAAGGGGGGACCAGTTGTAGGAGTATGTGACTGTTTGGTGCAGGCTTCCTGTAAGGGGGCACCAGTTGTAGGAGTATGTGACTGTTTGGTGCAGGCTTCCTGTAAGGGGGCACCAGTTATAGGAGTATGTGACTGTTTGGTGCAGGCTTCCCATAAGGGGGGACCAGTTGTAGGAGTATGTGACTTTGCTGCAGGCTTCCTGTAAGGGGGGACCAGTTGTAGGAGTATGTGACTGTTTGCTGCAGGCTTCCTGTAAGGGGGCACCAGCTGTAGGAGTATGTGACTGTTTGGTGCAGGCTTCCTGTAAGGGGGGACCAGTTGTAGGAGTATGTGACTGTTTGCTGCAGGCTTCCTGTAAGGGGGGACCAGTTGTAGGAGTATGTGACTGTTTGGTACAGGCTTCCTGTAAGGGGGGACCAGGTGTAGGAGTATGTGACTGTTTGGTGCAGGCTTCCTGTAAGGGGGGACCAGCTGTAGGAGTATGTGACTGTTTGGTGCAGGCTTCCTGTAAGGGGGGACCAGCTGTAGGAGTATGTGACTGTTTGGTGCAGGCTTCCTGTAAGGGGGGACCAGCTGTAGGAGTATGTGACTGTTTGGTGCAGGCTTCCTGTAAGGGGGGACCAGTTGTAGGAGTATGTGACTGTTTGGTGCAGGCTTCCTGTAAGGGGGGACCAGTTGTAGGAGTATGTGACTGTTTGGTGCAGGCTTCCTGTAAGGGGGCACCAGTTGTAGGAGTATGTGACTGTTTGGCCAGGTGTAGGAGTATGTGACTGTTTGGTGCAGGCTTCCTGTAAGGGGTGGACCTTCCTGTAGGAGTATGTGACTGTTTGGTGCAGGCTTCCTGTAAGGGGGGACCAGCTGTAGGAGTATGTGACTGTTTGGTGCAGGCTTCCTGTAAGGGGGGACCAGCTGTAGGAGTATGTGACTGTTTGGTGCAGGCTTCCTGTAAGGGGGGACCAGCTGTAGGAGTATGTGACTGTTTGGTGCAGGCTTCCTGTAAGGGGGGACCAGCTGTAGGAGTATGTGACTGTTTGGTGCAAGCTTCCTGTAAGGGGGGACCAGCTGTAGGAGTATGTGACTGTTTGGTGCAGGCTTCCTGTAAGGGGACCAGCTACAGTGATGGTTCCATGCTCCAAAAAATTAAAGGAAAATGATGTTGGTATGATGATTCCTCCTGTCAACAAATGTAAATGGATATTGGCATATGAAATCTATAGGGCTTTGTGTTACTGGCTTTTAAAACTGAGATAGCAAGTATACTTGATTCTCTGGCTTCTCTCCTTTGTTACATGTGGTTTTTTGTCATATTTGCTTCGAGTTTCTTTAGCTGTTGTGATCTAGCATGTATGACTCTGCGGGGATTGTTAATGAAGCAAAGACATAACAGAGAACAAACAGTGATAGTAAATGTTTTTTTTTGGCACCTTGTTTTTTCATGCTTCAAGGTTTACATTCATGTGGGGCTATTTTTTTGTAATTGCTGTTTCAATAGTACAAGAATGCACATAGACCAGTTTACTCGAAACACACCATATGATGATGACTTAATACTTGTGCGTTTACAACAGAGGATACAGGATCTGGCACAGATCATTCGGATAGCATGAAATTGACATATAAGTATAGGGGTGCACTACAGTGATGTCTTTTATTTTAACCTGTGACATAGTTGTTCCCCTCTCTATTCCCAGATTATGGGTGGATTTTTAAACTGAAAAATTTAGATTTATTTATTTAAAAACTGTGTTTTTTTTTAATGGTAGCATTACTTGCTGAGGATTATATATGAGTAATTTTGGACTGCTGAGATAAAGATTGCTCATCCTTTGCTGCTGACAAATCTTATGATCTAGTTTGGGCTATTAAAGATCACAATGAAATACCAGAAGCCAATGAAAATCTTTCTTATTGCTGTCAGCAGTGCTGAAATGCTAATGCAAATCATTTTGGTATTTAAAATTTGGGGATAAAATAAAGCTTGTGCTTCTAGATACACTGAGTACTTGCAGATACCACTTTATGGCATTGGGCCGAAGGATGAAAGCTGGATCAGTAACAAGAGGCTGCAGTTCAAAGATGTATGCAAGAGGCATGAGGGCACTGGGCATAAATCCAGCAACCTGGGAGGATGAAGCTGCCGATCGCACCAAGTGGCGATGCTATCTGCAGCACCACGTCAGGTTGGACGAAAAGAAGCTCACACAACTAGCAGAAGAGAGGAGAAAACGTAGAAAGGAACACTAGGAAAATAAGCAGCTGAGGGCTGTCACCTCAGTGGTGCATTCCCATTGTCAGTTTATGACTGAAGGGGTTATTATTATAACCTTATATGAATTATGTGAAATTAATTTTTTTCTCATAAAGTGGATATGCCCTATGTATGTCATTACAGGTAGGAAACAATAAAATGTTTTCTTCTTAAAGGTCGCACAGTTAATATGTCAAGTGCTGTTAACAAAGCAAGCAACGTCAACAACATAATCAGTTCATCATCTGCAATCACCAACCTCAACACCTTGTTGCAGCAGTGGATAGAAGGAAATTCAGGTATGTGAATATTGTGTTATATTGTGCAGTCTACACCCATGTTCGCCGTGGGGCTCAAAAAGGGAGCTAAAAAAAACACCAAAGAAGGGGACTATAAGGAGAGTTGGGCAAGGGGCTGACTACCTGATCTTGTAGAAACTTAACCTAATTACATAAACTTCAAGCAGTTCATCATGAGTCATTCTGATCTGCCTTACTGGGGGAGACAGCGACCCTTCAGCAAGGAAGATTATGGTGCAGGACAGAGAAGCCAAAAGTCACTGATGCACTTCTTTCACCTCAGGGAAGGCAAATTTTGAGCTTATAGAACAATGGGGCTCCGAATAATATCCCTAGTATTGTGGGCCGGTAACCCAGAATCTGAATATCCGAAAAATTAAATATTAAAAAAATCGAAGGTTTTTTCGGCTGACTTTTGAACCGATTTTTGGGTGACGGACTACTTTGGGAGATTTTTTGGGCTACTTTGGGCGATATCTGAAAACCAAAAAAAAAATCTGATTTCCGAAATACAGTCAACTCCGAGCATTTCGGATTGTGGGTTACCAGCCTGAAATAAAAGAAACTAACAATAACATTGATACAGCTGTTATTCAGTGCTGAACTCCGCCTAGTCCGGTCCCAAGCCCGGCTGAAAAAGGAGGAGGGCGGCCTGCATGGAGGCCGTAAGGAGGCAGCCCCTCCACCATGCAAAGGCCCAACAGGCCAATCACCTGTTTGCATTAAAACACGATTACGCGAACTACAAGAGAGCAAACCAAAGTACTCAAGACCTAATCTTCACACTCAGACAGCTGAGTGAAAAGGCTCTTGAGTGTAAGAGTGAGATCCATCTTTGTTTCATAGATCTGGAAAAGGCGTTTGACAGGGTCCCCTGGAGCAAACTTTGGGACTGTTTGGCAAGTAAGAACATTCCAGTACCTCTGATTCATGCTATACAGAGCTTCTACAAGTCTTGCAGAAATTATGTGAGGACAGCAAACCATAAGTCAGAGTTCAGGACCACCACTGGTGTAAGACAAGGTGATATCCTGTCACCTTATCTTTTCATACTCCTCATGGACGATGTTATCAAGGCATGTAAGGAGAGAACAAGAAAGTATTCAGTGGGATACTGAAAGATGAGACAGGTATGTATTTCAGAGCTGGCATTTGCTGATGATGTTGCCCTGATTGCTAAATCAGAGGCACATCTCCAATCCAACCTACAAGTATGGAAGGAAGAGTTGGAGAAGAGAGGGATGGTCATAAGCAGCTCTAAAACAAAATCCGTGGTGATATCACGAGAAGAAAGAAATCAGATTAAGCTGGGAGAACAGGTCCTGAAGCAGGTCGACCACTTTAAATATCTCGGAGCAATTATAGACCGAAAGGGAGGCATCAAAGAAGAGTTGGCCACTCGAAAAGCTGCAGCTGGAAGACTTTTTCAGGCCATAAATCGAGGATTCCTCAGCAAGAGAGAGGTTGGTAAGAAAACGAAGATGTCTGTATACCGCTCCACCTATGTCCCAGTCTTGACATATGGATGCGAGTCATGGGCAATGACTACAACCCACAAAAGCCAGATCCAAACCTCACAAATGAGGTATCTGAGGAAGGTGGTTGAAGTAACAAGAAGAGACATGGTCCGCAACCAGACGATACGTCAAGGCCTAAAATCCCACCCCCTGCAGACCCAAGTAGAACAGTCCCAACTAAGATGGTTTGGCCATGTCTGCAGAATGGGAGAAGATCGGCTACCACGACAAGCATGGGAAACAAAGAGCCAGGGATCCAGACCCCCAGGATGACCCAGAGTTCGCTGGGAGGACAACATTAGACAATCTTTGAAGGACTGAGGACTAGAATGGAACCAGGCCAGGAGGAAGACAGCCGATAGGATAGTCTGGCGCTGTCTCTTCCAAACCTCTACACCTTACGGTATAAGGGGAACGACTAAGTAAGTAAGTTATTCAGTGCTGTATGACAGCAAGCTATAGTAATTCTATGCCACTTATCAGCATGTCATGTGTGAAAGGAAAAGCAGACATGTTACAGTCTTGTTGGAAAAGGGAAAAGCAGATGCATTAGTCTTGTTGGGAAAAAGAGACGCTGAGGCGCTGAGCTAAAGTCCGATAGCTTTGTTGACAGTGTTCTGATATGTTATGATTTCTAGAGCACAAATTATGATGTTGGGTGGCTTGGTCATGTGACCATGTATCTGCTATCTGATTGGTTGCCCTGAGATGTGCTCAGGAAAAGAGATAATTTGAAGGACAGTCAGAGGTCATTTCAGGTTATATTCTTTAAAATGGTAGCTAGGTGAATAGAATGTCTGTTGGAAGACAGTGTTTGATGATGATGACTTTTCAGTTTCTGTAAGTCATATTGTACTTAGCTTCAAGATAATTATGAATATTGTGGTAAAGGTTGTTACTTCACGTGATATGGCAGCTGTGTTGTGGCTCAGTTTTGATGTATCTAACGCTGGCCTGTCGGTGTTTTATGCAGATTGGATTTCGTATCACAATCTTCTTTTATGATGTACTTTTTATGTATTGTGCTTTGTTGGGAAGGAAGTTTGTGTTAGTGCTTTTGGGTAAATAAGCTTGTGTCCTTATTTTGATTGTCCATGACACTAGGGTATCTGTACCCAAAGGTCCGTATAAAAGCCATTGTTCTACAACTTTGCTACCAACCACAGTCACACAGCCTGTTCGGACAACCACACATATTTGGGAGACTAAAAAATGCTTGGAGAGAACTACTAAGAAGGATAAGACATAAAAAGATAGGGAGACCAAAAAATAATAGAGAAAAGAACCAAAATCTGACAAGGAGGATAAGACATAAAAATATAGGGAGACTAAAAAATAGTGGAGAGGAGAACTAAAATCTGACATAAGAAGGATAAGACACAAAAAGATAGGGAGACCCAAAAATATGTGGAGAAGAGAACTAAAGCAACAGAAGTAAGATAAGAAGACACAGAAAGACTTGAACAGGTAGGTTACCTAAGTTAGGAAGACCTGGAGAGAACTGATTAAAGGCCAGTGCTCCAAAGGAGCTGTAGGGCAGAGCAGATTGTGCAATCTCATCATCCACTTCATCGTCCATCAAATACTAGTGCAACTAGTTTCACCAACTTAGTTTTTTATCAGATACTAGTGTAAAAGCCTGTCAAAAGACGGGAATTAAATTCAAAAGCACCAATACCTAACTGCAATTTTACTTAATAAAAAGTATTTTAAAAAACCACAGTACACGAACAACGTAGCAGCAGCGAGGATCCCAATGTGTGTATACGGGATCACACATTCCATAAATATTTTTGTGCACACCATCATTTGCGCACTTTTCTTTGTCGAGTGTTACTTTTTTCAGGAGAGTACATATAAGGGAAACAATACAATTAGTGTAACTTTCTACAAAAGTTGCGTCCCTTAGCGTTAGTGACAGAAAAAGCTGGGATTTTATATATATTATAATTGTGCAACATAGGACTTCTAGCTTTCTTTTTAAGTCTTGTATTTGTGCAATCTACAGATTGAAGAAACCTGTTGATAGCATTAAAAGGCAGTCCTTGTTCTGGAATCCCTAGGGTAGGAGAGGTACAGGGAGATGAAAAACATTCGGAGAAGAGGACTGGAGACAGAAGTTAAAAGGATGAAGAAGACATGGAAAGATCTTGAACAGGGGGACGGGACCGACGACGCATCAAAAGTGATGAATGCAGTCAGCGACCCATAGCTTGACTGCTTGCGTCAGGGTCAGCAAACCAGAGCTGACCAAGACCCTACTCCACCTCCAAGTGGTGGTCCTGGAAACAGGCTGCATCACTGCTATCTGGCAAAGAGAGTAGGGATTGAAGAGGGAAGGTTAACCCGGCCCCAAAAATGCCATGCTGAAAACGGATGTGTCGGGCCGAAAGGCACAGATATCGCAGCTTTGCTGTAAACGGCGACACAACGTAACAAACATCCTTTTTAGGACGGACGCAGAAGAAGAAGAAGAACAGCGGGACTTGGCATGAGTTTGTTAAAGGTCTATGATCCTTGGGAAGCTGAAGGGTAATGAATAGTGCAACCTAGGGCCTCAGACTTTGTCTCTTGTCATGTAATATGCAGCATAGTACCCCTGTGTCTGGTGTCATGCATTGTACCTAGAGGGCTTCCAACCAGCATTGTTTTGCGCCATGTAATATGCAGCCAAGGATCACCATTAATCAGTCAATACCCTTTAGCATCCCCAAGATGCATAGGCTTTCATCAAACGCATGCCAAGTCCTCCTGTCACGTGCCATCAGCTCGAGCTCTTTCCATGTTTCCCTCACCATTTTCACTTCTGTCTCCAGTTCTCTTCTCCATGTGTTTCTTGGTCTACCTCTGCCTCTCTTACCCTGGGGGCTCCAGAACAAGGACTACTTTGTAATGCTATCCAGTTTTCTAAATGTGTGTCCTATCCATCACCATCATAAGGATCACCAGCAGTGTCTCATTTTATGTATTGTGTAGCCTAGGATTTTCATCTTTGTTTTGTGTAATTTATTGTGCAGCCTAGGACTTTTGTCTTTGTTTTGTGTAATTTATTGTGCAGCCTAGGACTTTCATCTTTGTTTTTTGTAATTTATTGTGCAGCCTAGGATTTTCGTCTTTGTTTTGTGTAATTTATTGTGCAGCCTAGGACTTTCATCTTTGTTTTGTGTAATTTATTGCGCATCTGTCTTTGCCGTTGATCATGTGCTGTGCAATGTTAGACCTCCAGCTTTGTTTTATATAGTAATGCAGCTATATTAAAATTCTTTTGATGTTCTTGCTGCAGGAAGAGAGGAATAAAAATAATCGATATACGTTTGATTTCTACTGTGTTCCAGTCAGAATATTATAATGAATCATCCAGCTTATCTGTCATCTTCCAGTGGACAGTGAATTTTCAAAGATAGATGAGCAGCTCACCTATATCCTAGCTTGGCAGCGTCTTCAGCAGCTTATGCCATCAAAATCCTCTCCTGTGTCCTCCGCACCCCTTTCAACACAATCCAGTACAACTTCATCATCATTATGTTCTTCAGCCAGCGGGAAGAAGGGGTTGCTCAGTGTCTATTTGTCACAGCAAAGTAAGTAGTCTTGTGAATCTAAAATAGTTGTTGGTTGTTGTTGTTGTTGTTTAACTAGGGCTGCTGAGTTTCTCGTTTTTTAGCAGCCAATACCACGTTGAAGACTCCTTGGTATTATCTACACCATAGATCTAGGCTTTTCATGTGACTTTTCTGCCATTCTGAAACGAGTTGAGGTCATGAGCTCCAGTTTCTCCAGCTTGGCGTGCATTTAAAGGATTGTCACATCTGGTCCCAAGCTAGCAGTAAGAAGTGCGTGGCATGCTGTGCAAAACAGCCATCCAAGGGGTCTCTCCAACTATGCAGAGGTAAAATACTGTACTCTGGTTCTGGGCTTTCCCAAGGAATTGTAACGTACTGCACAGAGCCACTTCTCAGCTTCAAGTTCCAGATGATGGCTCACATTTGTAGCGGAAATTGTGCCAAAGTTTTTATGCTAATGCATTTGTCATGTTTATTGTTTGAAATTACTGCAAGTCTGAATGGAAGTACTTAGAGATTTTGAATGTCAGAGGGAAGAATTTTTGATGTGAGGATTTAGGTTGGTTCCAGAAGTAGGATTTGGTTGGTTGTACAAGTTATACGTTCCCAGAAAGGGACTTACTACTGCTCATCTATATCTTTAGGTACATCAGAAGTTCGAGCAAGGGCTGTATTATGCCCTCTGTCAGGAAAGGGTCAAGCAGTCCCTATGCCATACAGGTCCATGACGTTAGGAACAGGTAAGTAGATGTGTTTTGTTGGTATTAATTGAACCTCAGAGAAATGATACACTGCTGATTAAAGAAAAAAAAACCTTTGCTCAGCGTTAAAAGTTGGTGTACATGGGCCCTGTTTAATCCTAGATGTTATGTTTATGGTTGCAGTGGTATGTTAATATTACTTATTTTCTGTTATGCTTTTACATGTACATGTACATTAGATTACAATTTAACAGTAAGTTTGCTTTAATCAGTGGAGGCAAGCAATGTGAAGTTGTGCTAGGGGCTGGCAACCTCATGTAAACTACATTGCTATAAAAACTACCCCTGGAAGATCATGTGGAACGGGTGGTCAAACATGATAGTCAAGCGGTATGATTGTAAACTACCATCAATGGTACCTATACCTTGTAGCGGTATGGCAGCTTGCGTACCCTGACAATCCCCAGAGCTATGCCAGTGGGAGTTTTACTCCTGGTAGGTTCAACCAAGCTGGACTGGTCTGTGTGGGTAGGGGTCAGACAAAAGCTGGTACCCTGGTCCTCCAGGTTGGGGGTTTTAGCATAGGGCTGACACCCCTGTCTATGTAAAAAAAATCGCACGTTACGGAAACAACAATAAATGGAAAAACTTTGCTGCGGGATGGACATTCGGAGTCTGTGGCTCGTATGACTGTCAGTGGTGAAAGCCGAAAGGAAGCCACTGACATGAAAACGGATGTCCTGACCGCAAAACAGGATACAAGAATAGGTTTTTGGAATGTCAGGACAATGTACGAGACAGGTAAACTAAGACAGGTCACGGCAGAAATGAGAAACTATAGGTTACACATTCTAGGGATAAGCGAGAGCAGATGGACAGGGGCAGGAAAAGTTAAAACAGCAACAGGAGAAACAGTACTTTACTCTGGAAGAGAGGATGGACAGCACAATGAAGGCGTAGCCATTATTCTACAGAAAGGAATAGAAAGGACATTACTGGAATGGAAACCCATCAACAACAGACTGATAAGATTAAGATTGAGGGAGATTCACCAACACTACAATAATACAATGCTATGCACCAACGAATGATAGCGATGAGGAGGTCAAGGATGAATTCTATCAACAACTGCAGAAAGAAATGGAAGACACACCTAGATATGATCTTGTTATAGTAATGGGAGACCTCAATGCGAAAGTTGGTACACACAATACATATAATGAAAAAACAATGGGGAAATGCGGCAGCGGAAGAGCAAATGAAAATGGGGATAAACTAATAAGTTTCTGTAGCATTAACAACCTGGTCATTGGAGGAACACTCTTCCCACATAAAGAAATTCACAAATTAACATGGGAATCACCAAATGGTCGGGACAGAAACCAGATAGACCACATCATGGTTAACGGTAGATGGAGACATGCATTACAAGATGTGAAGGTAAGAAGAGGTGCAGATATGGGAAGTGATCACCATTTAATAGTAGCAAAACTGAAAGTGAAACTAAGAAGGGCTGCACCAACTGTAACTACACAGAAAAGGTTTGACATCAGCAAATTGAAGGACTCCCTTACCAGAAAAGCTTTTGCGGCCGACATAAAGAAACGATATCAATTTGCCAAAAGTCAGGAAAAGACATTGACTGATGATATAGACCAGAATTTCAACACCATTTCAACAATATACAAAGAAAGCAGCAAATCATGCTTGGGATTCCAGGAAAGGAAGAAGCAAGACTGGATAACACCAGAAACATTAAACACCATAACGATGAGAAAGGAAATGAAAAGAAAGAAAACAGAAGCGAAGTCCCCCAGGTTAAAGCAACTATATAGCGAACAGTACAGTCAGCTGGACAAGGAAGTTAAACGCCAAACCCGAGCCAACAAAAGGAATTTCCTAGACGATCTTGCAAGACAGGCAGAGGAGGCAGCACTGAGAAATGAACAAAGCACAGTATACAAAATAACTAAATTCATCAGCGGAAAACGAGGTGCAAACAATATTACATTAGTAAGAGATAAGCAAGGTAATCTCATCACGACAGCAGAGGGACAGGAAACAAGATGGGCAGAGCACTTCAGAGAAATTCTGAACAAGGAACCACCAGAGACACAACTGAATGTTCCTGAAGCTGAAAACGATCTAGATGTGAATACAGACATTCCACGAAAAGAAATCATCACAGCAATCAAAGGGTTAAAGAACGGCAAAGCTGCGGGCCATGATAACTTAAATGCAGAGCTATTTAAGACAGACCCTGAGCTAGCAGCAGAACTATTAGAACCACTATTTGCACAAGTCTGGAAAACGGGGACAACACCATCAGAGTGGAACAAAGGAATAATTGTCAAGTTGCCCAAGAAGGGAGATCTTGCAGACTGCAATAATTGGAGAGGAATCACTCTTCTCTCAGTTCCCAGCAAAATACTAGGCAGGATAATTATACAGAGAATTTCAAAGGCAGTAGACCACAAACTGAGGAAGGAACAAGCAGGATTTAGAAAGAATAGAAGATGTGTAGATCATATATTCACTCTCAGGAACATTATAGAGCAGTGCTCAGAATGGCAAAGACAGCTGCACATTAATTTCGTTGATTTTGTAAAGGCTTTTGACAGCATACATAGGGACAGTTTATGGAAAATACTGAGGGCTTATGGAATTCCAAGCTGCATAGTGTCAATCATAAAAAGCCTCTATGCCAACTTTACGTGTAGTGTTGGGCAGAGCAACCTAACCTTTGAGGTGAAGACAGGAGTACGACAGGGATGCCCCTTGTCAACCACTCTATTTTTAACAGTCATAGACTGGGTGATGCGCCAGACAACAGAGGGCAGTCCAAGAGGAATAAGATGGACAACATTTTCTACACTGGAAGATCTGGAATATGCAGATGACATTGCACTACTAGCACATTCACATCAACACATCCAGGAAATAACGGATAGACTTAACAAGTTTAGCCAGCAGGTGGGCTTGAACATCAATTTAACCTTTAGCACGCTGCATTCTTTGGCGAAAATTGTCGCCTACAGCTGCATTCTTTTTCACAGCGTCCTGTTTTTATAGTGGGTGACTTGTAATGTCTATAGTTTTTGTGTTTCTTGGTCAATTGCTATAATTTTTGGAATTTTTATAAATAAATGAATTATGAATCTGATGATATAAAATTTGTTTGTGTACATGTTAGATGTGATAGGAAGAGAGGAAAGGAAAGATGGAAAAAACGAAAAAAAATGTAAAAAAATTAAATAAATTTTTTTTTTAAATTTTAAAATAAAAAAAAAAATAAAAAAAAATAACCAACACACGAAGAGTCCATTTCCCTTGCATCTCAATGAAAGTCATTTGACCAATAGACCAATACAAATCAAATGACGATCTTTTCGTTACACCCATCATCAGTAGCAAAGGAATAAACGCTCTCGTCAGCCGTGATATTCGATCGTAACCCTAAACCTTTCCGACACACTTAATCCTAACCCCTAAAAAAATACATACCAGGAAAGCCATTCTACTTTCGTTTCCATCTCAGCCATCAAACATATTCTGAGAACCGATATCAGCGCTTATAAAGACAAAAATTTCATCCTTACCTCATGGCGTCAGAATCCAATAGAATTATAGCGAAAATGGCCGCTTGTTCGATGCGATTCATTTCGATTAAAAAAATTTACAAAAAATAAACGCGGATACACCCATCACTTTTGTAAGATCGGAAATGGAAGCTAACTCTCTTGCAAATAAAGCTACAACTTAACATCCAGGGCTGAAAATCACGTGTACACAAGTCATGTGCTAGAAAACGATGATAAACGCTGTGGACATATGTTGACAACAGCTGGGAGAACATAGGTTGCCTTCGTCGACATATGTCGACGGCAGCGTGCTAAAGGTTAAAGAAGTCTGAGGTCATGACGCTCAATGTGAGCAACCCTGAGCCCATATCAGTAAGGAATCAGCAATTGGTACAGACAGATACCTTCACATACCTAGGAAGCATAGTAACACCAGACGGCGGGGCAGGCAAAGACATCAACATCAGAATGAATAAGGCAAGAACAGCCTTCTTTAGCCTAAACAACATCTGGAAGTCCTCCCAATACAGCACAAGCACAAAATTAAGATTATATCAGAGCTTTGTGCTTTCTGTGCTTCTCTATGGTGCGGAATGCTGGAGAGTTACAGAGAAGGAAATGTCGAAATTGTCCTCCTTTCACACAACATGCCTAAGAAAAATTCACCGAATCTTTTGGCCGAATACCATCACTAACCAAGATCTGCTTACTCGTAGCAAGCAAGAGGACATGCACACCATCATAGCTGGCAGACGCTGGAGCTGGGTTGGTCATGTCCTCAGAAGAGACCCCGATGCCATCACAAGAACAGCTATGCTTTGGACCCCTGAAGGAAAACGAAAGAGAGGCCGACCAAAAACAACCTGGCGGAGGACTGTGGAGGCTGAGATGCAGGGAATGAACCAGAGTTGGGGCACTGTACGAAGGATGGCCACCGACCGAGCAAAGTGGAATCAATTTGTTGTTGCCCTACAAGACGCCACTAGGCGTGATGGCCACTGACAGCTTTGACGGTCGGAGGCTAAGGATCAAAGAAAAAGAAGAAGATGATTGTAAAGCACCCTGGTTCTTTGTATCACTTTATGTTGTATGTTGGTCTACTGCTTTCACTCATTCTTCTGGTGTCTTAATTAACTACAGAATGCTTTACTGTAGAACTCTTTAACACCGACAGTTTTTATGCTTTATTTAAGCATAACGTAGTATGTACAGTTGAACAAAAATCAGAGCTGGGAACATAATTCACCCATGAATCTTCTTCTTCTTCCTCGTTTGTCCTGAAAAGGACGTTGGTTGCGTTGTGTCGCCGTCTACAGCAAAGTTGCGATATTTGCGCCTTTCGACCCAACACATCCGACTTCCGCAAGGCATTTTTTGGGACTGGGTTTGCCTTTCCTCTTCGATCCCTACTCTCTCGGCAAGACTGCAGTGATGCAGCCTGCTTCCAGGACCACCACTTGGACGTGGAGTAGGGTCTTGGTCAGCTCTGGTTTGCTGACGCATGCAGTCAAGCTATGAGTCGCTGACTGTATTCATCTCTTTTGCTGCGTCTTCGGTCCCACCCGTGTATCTCAAGTATCCTCTTGTTTGTTCCCACAAAGGAGTTTCAATGATTATAATGACATTGCTAGTTTGTAGGCAAACAATTTCTTTGCTCTTTCCTGGCCATAGAATAACATCTTATTTTAATGTTGCAGATCCAAATGTTAACTTTCTACACAGTCTAATCTTTGCTTTATATTCATTTGGCGTATTGGCTTGGGTTTAGGACTGGCCTGACCACCGGGTTGTTTACTTTGTCTAAAACTATGATACGTTTAGCTAGGTTCTCTCTAACAGGTCACTAGCCAACATGTGGCACTCACTAGCATGTTATGCCTGCGCTAAAAAAAGTCACTTTATTTCACTATTGTCTTTACCAAATATTGAGGTGTGTTATTTGCGCTTCTACAAAGTCACATATTGTCATGTACATTGTAGTGAAGTGAATCCGTATGACAACACGCTCAAATTCCCCGCTTAAAACGTACTAGCTAACTTATTAAAAATCTATAAATAACTACAGTATTTGAAATTTGTCTGAGGGTCTAGTCAAATTTACCGCCAACATTTAACTAAGAGTATTTGAATTTTTCTAAGAAAACAACTTAAAAGTTAGCACACCCCCCCCCCCCCCCACACACCCATCCCAATATTTATCGAAGGACGTAGTAAAATTTAACAACCAATCAAATCGTTACCTCTTTTTTGCAAGGACGAGAAAATTTTTGGTTGAAGTGGAAATAATGCCTATTTTGGGTTTTTGACCGAACTTAAATAATTTATTTCTCGATAACTAAAGATAATTAAAATAAAAGGGATATCTCAAATTATAGCGCTGATATTGCTTGAGATCCCCTCATAGAAAAATTATCTTAACTTAGAAAAATTTTATTTAGTAATATTTTCACATCAGGTTAAGATCAAATTTAATTACAAAAAAATTAACCCCCTTTGAATGCAAAGGAATAACTAAAGGAAAACTATATAGAACAATAGAGAATAATTGGCCGTTTAATTATCACTTTGTATAATTAAAATCGGTTCGCAGATAACTATGATATAAAATAAACAAATTCGGTTAGATTAGACAAACACGCTTAAAACTGCTCAAATTCTATAGCCTAGGAAATAGTTAATTTTTTTTGACTCGTCATCTGATTGGTTGGGGGTAGTGTGATAAAAATTAACAACTGCTTGTAAAGTCCGCCATTGACGAAAAAGCTTCCATACCAAGCTGACATTATTGAAAGAGACAGAAGGACAAGCCTTTGCCGTCTGTACTGAGTGCTATAGCCCTTTACTGTCGGGCAGCTTGTGTGTGTGAAGATTCTTTACTTGAGGGTAAGACATAATTTTATTGGCATAATTTATTAGTCCTGTAGGTAACAGGCTATTGTGTGCCATATTTTTTTTCGATACTGCCGAAAGGGATGTGTATGTCACGATGACCTAAGTAGGAATGTGCCTATAGCAGGCTTATTCGGAGTGATATTGTGTAAAATGTTTGCCAATTGGCTTTACAAATTTGCTACTGTAAGTGCAGTATTAATAAATTGATATTGTCTTTTGGAATGACACACTGTTCAAATAACATGTGAAAACATATAGGGAATGTTCGAATGAAGTAATCAACAGGTCACAAAGCAATATTGTATCCACCATGACTATTGTATGGAAGACAAACAGGAAGGAGGGACATTAACATAGAATAAATACTGAAGAAGACTGATTACACCAAGCTGAGTGTAGACAATGGAATTTAAGGTCTGGTGCGTCTTGTTAGCACAAGTGGCTGACCTAGGTAGGTATTAATACAGTTTAGAGGTGAAATTGATAGAGGCAGATATTACATAGAAGGGATTGTCCTTCTTATTTCAGGTTGTATTACAAGGTACCTCGTTGCTGCAGTAGCCTGAAAGGAAGAAGTGTTGGAGTGAGGGCTCATGCTACAAGTTGAAGCTAGCTCCTTTTTCTTCAGTCAGGAGTCACAACATTGGTGTACAGGCCTAAGATCAACAAAACAGCTGCAATAATCCTTTTACAGATAAGTCCTTTATACAGGCACTGATACCTCATCCTAAAACAAAATTTCACCTATAAAATTATACCACCTGGGAGTGATGAAAATAACAGACCTTACAGTATAGAAGTAGGGATAATATCAAGAACTGTGGGTATATTCATTCCAGTGACTTTTGTTGTACAAAAATGGACAGAGTTTCCAAAAATATTTATTTTTGCATGTAAATAACCTTTTCTTGATTTTTTTGATAATTCCTGTCCCAACAAGATTGAGGTACAGGAATAATAAATTGTAAATATATCTATTTTCAGATAGTCTTGCTTAAATTTCATTAAAGTTAAAGTTCTGTTTTGAAATTCATAACTGTGATAATATATTACCCTAGACACTTTGCCAAATAACAACACACACAGTTAACATACTCTTGGTGAGATCTCAAGAGGTAACAGATAGGGACCCAGAGAACTTCATCATCATCATTCCTTACTCTGGGAACTTACATAGCTGGACCTCACCTTGATTGTCTATACACCCTTGCTCTTTTCAGAGAAGGGGGTATTTCTTATAAGACCAGTCTCTTATCTGGCACTATCCTGGTATCGTCTGATACATCTATTTGTCCAGGATATCCTATAATTAATAACATCTAAACCTCTTATCACATACATAACTTCTGATGACTTCTCATGGTTGTAATGTATTCTGGATTCTCAGCAGAAAAAAATAATAGTAATGATCTATCACCACAGACCATGGCTTGTGGTACAGCCATGTGAAACTATCTGTGCTGGCGAACTTATTTCAGCGAGCTACATCGTAGGAGAGAGAGTTGTGGCTTCTCCTTGCCCTTTTATAATCCCCTTCAGGAAATTTCTAAGCTTCTTGTGTAATGCTTGCTACCTTCCTGAAGGTTCTTGTGTGTACTACGTCATAACCTGTCTGCGTCTGTCTACATAAGAGTTCTCCAATTTCTGATAACTTGTGACTGTGACGTATAATGGAAATCTAGCTACAGCATCCAACAGCCTTTGCTTTCTCTGCCTGTCTGACTCACCTTTTAATCCACACCTCTTTCTACTTGACCCTCTCACTGCAGATAAAATACTTCTATGGCACGCGCCTCAAACAGCCTCTGACAACCAAGTCCAGCTCCCGGCCTTCACGTGTGGCTCAATTTGAGCCCGGCGGAACTGTTTCCACTGACGGGAGAAGGGGCAAAGGCGAGCGACTGGCGCCTTAAAACCAGCAGCTTTGGGTAGATAGGGCTCGTGATCCTTGGTTGGTAGCTTATCTAAGAGAAGGAACTCTGAATTCAAACCACCGCTGCCTTGCGGGAATATCCATTTGTGGAATTGGCTTCGGGAGTAAACCCTGAGGATAAATCCGGAGTCGGAGTCCCTAAGGCAGTCTAATGTCGATTCGACATTATTCTGGCAACTCCTGCGACATGGCTGGTACCAAACTGTATCGGCTACTGCCGTTCCTTTGGATCTACCGGCTGTGTGGAGAGGGGGAACATGCTGCATGGGCAACAGCTGGATCTCCATATAACTGTGCCCAAGCTCGCGCCCTGGAGAGGACACTCCAGCTTCACCCTATAGGTGTCGGCAAAACACGGGAAGTAGCAGTTACCGGTTCTCACATAAGAAGCAGAGGTGAGGAGAAAACGTCGAAAGGAGCACCAGGAAAACAAGCAGCTGAGGGCTGCCACCTCATGGGCGCATTCCCATAGTCAGTTATGACTGAAGGGGCTATTATTCTACTTGACCATAACAAACGAGTTTGTTTACCAACTTTTGCAACCTGTCATTCATAGCAGGGGAGCGAATGGCGTTCGTTTACCCGAGTTTCTCACGCAAGCTGAGCTGTCAATGTTATGATAGCGGACAGATCGCACGTGGAAAAAAACACATGGAAGAGTAACGGCCTTTGAAGATTCTCTATAAGGGGAGCTAATCCTGTGATGTTCGTACATTCAGGGAAAGATATCTCTTTGATCTCCAGAAACGGGGAAAATATCGGATGGAAGCCCTCTACACGGGCTAAGCCTCTGTTGTCGTTTAGTAACGGCCGACAGAAGCGACCGTTAACTTTTTATCTGGGTAACGTAGTTTCAGATTTCTCTGCTAGGAAAACAGAGTGTGAAAATTCACATCTTCTAGAGATCATAACAACATGATCGTATATAAACTGCGTCTTTCCCAAATCATTATCAGTTGTCGCTCAGATTTTTTCGGAGAGTCTAAACACGTTATCTAGAACCATTGGGAATAGATGTGTTAATAGTTTCGTGGTGTTTCTTTCTGGATTTCTGGTAATATATAAATTTGTGCTTAAGCATATTAAAGTGTTAAAAGTTTTAGCATCTTAAATTCCTTGCAATTTTCTAGGTGTTAGAACTAGGGAATTAAATAACGCTTAGCTATTTTTATTCTAGATGTTTCAGTTGTAATGTTAATTTAATCACCCGCTATCACACAGAAAGAGACGGTTTAGTTGACTAATTATAATTAATACACTAGGCGAATGATAAGTGACAGAAAAGATTTCGCGTTTATTTCATTTGTGTAATTTTGTAAGTGACTGTTGTTTAAACATCATACGACTTAACAAACCGACACCGACCCTCTAATAGCTACTTAGTGACAGGCGATATTTGTTAAAGTGCGCGTATGGATAAATTAAATAATAACTGACCAGATAGGATTAGGCTAGAGACAACGTGTGCTTATATGTAGATATTATTAGCAGTAATTTTTTCATAATGTTCCTATATTTTTAGGCATGACCTGATCAACGGCGACCAGCAGTTTTATTTTTTTTATACCTTGGGCCTTGTCTCCGTTTTACTGATTCGATTAAAGTTGTCTTTTATTGGCTTGCGCGGCACCAAGTTTAGTTGTGAACAGGACCGGCCACAGAGACTAACGAACATTTTAATAGTAAATTTTAACGGGACTTACAAATACCCAGATATAATTTTTTGCATTTTTTTCAGCCCACTGAGGTGTGACAGATATAACAGTCTCTCGACTTTTGATAGTCATCTCCAAGTGGATTTATTTATCCAGAAGAGTTACGCTATTTCAGAATCGGCACGCACCAGAGCCAGCTGATAGGATTTACCATCATCATCAAGTAACAATAATTAACAGTTTAGCAATCATATGTTTTCCTACTGTTTACGGTGAACACCAGACCTCAGAGTCTCGGCATTAACTATTCAAGGTGACATTGTTTATCCAGGAAATCAACCACCAAATTAGGTGTTCCCCTTATAACATTTAATTATTGCAAAGGAGGGACTGGGGCCCAATTCGGAAACTAATTACTCTGGACCTTATACATATATTCATGGATTTTTACGTCCAACAGATTGTTTGCACCAAGAAATAGGGTAAGAAGCGAGATTGTGTGGCCACAGAGAGAGAAATATTTTCTTTAGTACAGGAAACATTATATCATATGCACTCTGTTTGACTATTGTTTAATTTTATTGGATAACGTTTAGTGGGAACTTGGTTATTTCTTTACTGTCTATACTGTAACCTAGTGCTAAACCTTTACCCTTTGGGGGTTGTTAACTTGTTGGGTTCTTATCTTCTCAATGAGGGGAGGGCACAGGTAGTCTGTTATTTTTTCTATATATGAAATTCTGATGTATTTGATCTTTCTCTTTTAGATATTCGATGTTATAAAGTTTAAATGATAATAAACAACAAAAGAACTAAACTTTGTGTGTTGGTCAGATCCATACCCAAATTTACCATAGTTTTTCACGTTTGTGTGTCTTGTTGTCACATAGCTGTGTGTGTGTGTGTGTGGTTAGTGTAACATATATTTCTCAATATGTGGAGGTGCAAGATTGTCTTATACTAAATTATAGTCGTATAGATAGGCTGGATTAGAGAAACTACTCATTCCAGAGACAGATCTTCTCCTTAACCTACCTATCTACTTGTGAAACTCTTATTTCTTACACCTTACTTCTCATGTATTATCACCATCCATTATACTCAGGCGGGACCTTAATAACTTTAAAACCTATCTAAGCACGACACTGACCTACATTTACTATAGTAACAACTACAGTTGCGTCTCTTACACTATAGACATGTCTCGTGCTCTGATCACATGATGCAGGCTTACTGTAAATGGACCAGCTGCAGTGGCGTCTCCATGCTCTGTTAGGGGCAACAAGAGTATAAAAGTTTACTTTAGATGTCATATTCATGGTCTCAACTGTATGTTCAGTTGTTTTGTTCACAGTTCCATTAGCTTCACTTCAGTTCAGGGGTCACATTCCAGGTGTCAGGTTACACAGGTTACTGAATTTTTTATGATGGTGCCTAGTACTTTTTATTACTTTTGCTAAGTATTCTTTATTTATATAGGAATTGTGTAATCAGTTAATACCCATTAGCCCCCCAAGGAGCATAGGCCTTCAACAAACATATACCAAGTCTTCCTGTCACGTGCCGTCCGCTCAAGTTCGTTCTATGTTTTCCTCATCATTTTCACTTCTGTCTCCAGTTCTCTACTCCAAGTGTTTTTTGGTCTACCTCTGCCTCTCTTTCCCTGGGGATTCCAGAACAAGGACTGCCTTGTAATAAATGTATAAATTAAAAAATAATATGGTATGAAATCAGTTTTACAGGTTAACGGTACACATGAAACAAGGGACGTTTCGGGTTTTACCCTTCGTCAGCCACAGTTACGAACAGGTGACAAGGACAAGAACTACATATAGGTACTACAAAAATCTATGATGATTAGGAAAATACCAAATGGGCGATACAAGCAGATGGAACAACGGTGATGAGCGAAACGATAACAATGATAATGCAAGAAAATCGTAAAACCAGAAAGACATGTCGAAACAAGAAAGTAAATAATCAACGAAACGAAGACAGAAATGAACAACACTATTCAAACAAGTAAAAAATCACTTAGCTGGATCCAAGAAAGAAACATTCAAGATGGCTGAGAAAAAAAGGCGTCATACGGAAGTGACGTATGAGCTAGTGGCGGCTAAGAAAAGATAACACAGCCCTACCAAAAAAAAATTTTTTTTGGTGCCAAACATTTTACTCTTGATTGTACATAAATGAGGCCTGCTCAATCCAAATATCACATTTACTTGTCTGTAGCAGCTCTAGTTTTTGAGATACAGACATTTTTGTATTTCATTAATACAGGGTGGCCCAAAAAAAAAACGGGCCCGCGCGCGCACAAACAGTGTGCGCGCAGGCCCGTTTTTTTTTTTTTTGGTCACCCTGTATTATTACAATATTTTCTATATAAGGCCAGCTTACTTTAAAGTAAAACTAGTTGACCAGGACAAGTCTTGGGCTCCTCATATTGTTTGCAAAACGTGTTGAACACCTGCGACAGTGGACTTGTGGGAAAAGAAAATGTTTAAAATTTGGAATTCCAATGGTTTGGAGAGAGCCCAAGAACCACTATGATGACTGTTATTTCTGTGTTGTGAATATTAAGGGAATTAATGGAAAAAAAATCACAAAAAGTGGAAATATAAAGATTTAGATTCTGCTAGGCGACCTGTTTCACACGGAGATGACATACCAATTCCAACTTTCAGTCAGATTTCAGATTCCCTGCTAGAAGATGAGACAGCAGTGGCATGTGGAACGACACATGACAGTGATAGTGATTTCGAAGATGATTTTTCAGATGCTCAACGCTTCGACCAGCTTGAACTAAATGATCTAATCCGAGATCTATATCTCTCCAAGGAATCTTCAGAACTTTTGGCTTCAAGATTGAAAGAAAAAAAATTACTGACTGCTGAAACAAAGGTTATATTTTATCGCGGCAGAGAGCAAGGTTTTATTCCAATCTTTTGTAAAGAAAACAACCTTGTGTTTTGTACTAATGTAGGAGGTCTTGTTAACAAAATGGGTGTAAATATACCAGATGAGTGGCGACTTTTCATTGACAACTCTAAAAGAAGTTTGAAGGGTGTTCTCTTACACAATGGTAACAAATATGGCTCAATTCCAATTGCTCATTCTACTACAATGAAGGAGGAGTATTGTTACCAACAGATTACTGGTGGCAATGAATATATATATATATATATATATATATATATATATATATATATATATATATATATATATATATATATATAGGAAGATATTTATTTGTTTGTATACTTGTTATGTTTGGAAATATTTGGTGATAATATTTTGAGTCTAAGATTAGAACTCTAGTCAAAGGGCGAATACTCATTTTTTGCTTCGAGTGAAAGTAAATATGTAGTCGCCCCACTTGAATATAGTCAAAAGGCATTTTCTGCGCATGCGTTGATTTAGGGTGTCGACGAAGAAGGCTGTCATGTCACGGCTGTTTTTTGGGGCCGGTCGTTTAGAAACGTTGTAGAATGATCTCTGTGAATGATTCTAGAAAGGAGATGGTGTCTCTGCATGATTGTATGATCAGAGATTCTCCTAATGTTCTTTGTTAACGCCAAGGAATGGCGTGCGTTATTCGCTATTGTGTTTATTCCTAAATCAAGGTAAAACCAGACCCTTTTGCTGAACTTTGTGGCTAGGCCTAGATGGCAGATGTATTATCGCACATTAGAATTGTTTGAATGCAGATGAAGATGACGTGTAATCCAGCAGCACTGGATTACTTGATGAAGCAGCCTTGTTGATAACAGAATGTATGGAAGCCCTATGAGAACATTTATGCTCGAATTATGAATTAATTCTGATTATCATTTATCATCCTGGGTGAGCGAAGCTCAAGGAGGAAAGCCATTTTGAATTCCCGTCATTGTAAACGGATCATTGTCGGAGAACAGAAAAAGGTCTTATTATCGGACAATGGTACAGAGATCTACATATTATGAAAACCCACTATTGTGGTCTCACATTGGTACTATCAAGTTTTGATAAACTTACGGCTTGTGAAACTTAGCCAAAAGAAGGTTCTGACAGTGAACCATTGTGATGATGTATTTACCTTTACTGACGCGATCAGTCAGTGGAAGCATGTGGCGATAGACCACCAGAACATTGAGTGCTTGCCTACTATCGCCCCATTGTATTTATATGCTACATGAATATACAGCTGATGTTGCCACCCATTTGTCAAATATATGATGATATTTTGCCAACCTGTACTGTGACTGTAATCGTGATGTCCGAGTGTGCGTCCTTATTAAACCACAGAAACGTCCACAGTCGTCTGTGTCATTGACTTCCAGCTGAGTGAGTGTGTGTCAAGTCCATTTGTCAACTCTACAGAACATTCCATCATTCGCGTAACTTGCACTCTCACTCCATGTTTACACAACCCTGCGTCGGTCGAGTTGACCTTTATTTTTCCATCACACGCCCAGTCTTCACCTACTTACAACACCCATCATTAACACCACTGATTGTTGGTTTGCTGTACACTAGTGATTTTTGGGATTGTTACACTGGTGGCCAGATTCCTGGGTCTAACCTTCGCAGAGGACTGATTTGGAAATCGACTACTGATGGTTCCCTGACGCCTCATACGACACACTAGCAGTACAACTCTACACTTTGTCAGTATTTTGCCACGTGACCTGTCAGAAGCAGTAACTAGGTCAGCGTTTGTTGACATATTTTTCGTGATTTAGACAGCAGTACACAGAACGTTTGAATCGAGTGTTTATCTGTGTTGATAAGAAATGCAGTGATATTGAACTGAGAAGTCCTTCTAGGAACTGTCAACGTTGGATCTTCTTGTGTGCAAATGATTGAACATTGTAATAAATAAATTCAAAATAAATTAATTATTAAAGTGGCAGTTTATTTTACTACAACTATGCCATTATAGAATAACAGCTGTGCTTCTTTGCATTACATTACATTATATATGAGATATATATATTTATGTTTACATGTTTGCATATTATTTGTGTGTCTATGTCGTGGGCGGTTGGTGAGGTGACTAATATAAGATTTCCCAAGTAACATAGGGCTTATATTAGTGGTCTGTAGGGGGCAATTTTCTTAATTGAAAATTTGCATGCAACATCTGTTGCTATTTTTTGTTAGCTGTGACGATATGTGCAGTTTTGTTTTCGTTATTTTTCGCTTTCTTTAGTTTTGTTTTGATTTGTTTGTACTTGTAGGTCTCCTCTTTTCTATAGTTTAGTTTTATACACTAATTATGTTTATACACTGTGGCGTTATTTGTTTTGTTTATTACGGCGCAGTTATCATCACAGGTTCTGTGATTATTTTCTTCTGTTTTTCTATTTAACTTATTTGATTTCTGCGAATGTTTTCGTATTGTCCTTCTTGATTGTCCTTTGTGTGTGTGTTCTTGGTTAACATATGCTATATAAAATATATTTGATCATACACTACTAGCTGTGTAGTGAACTTATGAGAAAGAATCAACTGATGATTAATTGCTATTATTAGAGGTACACAGTTGATTATACAATACCTTATTTAAAGGCTTGTTTCCCACAGAGATTGCGATTAAGGAAGCTGATTATACAAGTTCTTGTTCAAAACTTGCTCCTGTTTGGTTGAAATAAATTAATTTGTTATTTCAGGGATATTAGTCACATATTGTTAGACATTATGTCGACTTTAGATTACTTCATTCTTCTTCTTCCGTCCTTAGCCAACGACCAGCAAAGCAGTCAGTGGCCATTACGCCTAGTGGCGTCTTAAGGGCAACAGCGAATAGATTTTCTTTGCCGTTGTTCCCATCACGCCTAATGGCGTCTTTAGGGCAATGACAAATCAATCCATTTGTCGTTGTTTCCGTAATCAAAGTGACTGGCAAACGGGTGATCAGCCCGTTGGTAGATTACTTCATTGAGCAAGGGAAATCCCTAGGTAAGACTGGTGATAAGTTGGAGGAGTTTGCTACCAGCCAATATGAAAAAGCACAAAAATTGGAAATTGATAAACTGAAAGCTGAGACTGAGCAAAAGAACTTGCAGATGCAGGTGGAGGAAAGAAGATTCCAGATGGAAGAAAAAAGATTACAGAGAGAATCTGAAAATAAAAGATTAGAAGCTGAGGCTCAAGAAAAGAGATTAGATAGAGAAGCTGAGGCTGAACAAAAGAGATTAGATAGAGAAGCTGAAGCCGAGGAGAGAAAGGCAAAAAGGAAACATGAGGTAAAACTGTTAGCATTTGAGTTAGAAAAATTAAAATTGACAAATATGGGTATTGCTAATCAGTCAACTGGTAATAATGGTAAACCTTCTACTTATAAGGTCAAGGTACCACCGTTCAATCCTTCCAGTGACGATATTACATTCTGGCTGGATCGTTTTGAACGCTCCTGTCGAACTCATAATGTGGATAAATCACAGTATGCTAATCAGTTGTCAGAAAATTTGAAAGGTGATTCTCTTACAAGTTTAAGCTTGGTAGAAGAGGCTGATAAGGATAATTATGATGTTATTAGAGCAGCCTTGATAAAAAAATATCAATTAACAGAGGAAGGTTACCGTCTTTTGTTTAAGAAAATGGTACCTGAATCAGGGGTAGAATTTTCAGAATTCATTGCAAGGACACGTCTTACATTTAATCGTTGGATTGAGTTGTCCAAAACAGAAAAGACATATGAAGCCCTTATGGACTTATTGCTCAGATACAAGATTATGTCAAGTGTAAATAAACCATTCCTTGAATTCCTACATGAGCGTAAACCCAAGACACTAAAAGAAATGGAGCAATATTGTACCCAGTACGTCACTGCACATCCGGACGTAGCTTTTAGCAATGCTAAGGTTAAGGAAGGCATGCCAGTTGCTTCGGCAACACCATACAACCCTAATTATTCACACAAATTTCAGGGACCACAAAACAGGTTTGATAAAAAGGGTAACCATAATAGTTATCAAAACCAAGGTAACCAATCATTTCAGGGTTCTTCTGCGAAGTACTGGAGATGAGGCGACAGCCCTCGATTCAGGGGTGGTCATAATTATAGGAATTTCCGCAGAGGAAGTCATTATAGAAACTATCCAAGTCATCCATCATGGAGACAACAAGACCATAATTACAGAGATACTCATTATAATGAATATGATTATGGTAACCATGAGAACTGACTCAAACCCAAATAGGGGTTACAATAGAGGATACAATAATGATTATAGAGGCAATAATAATCGAGGTAGATCACAATACAAAAAACATAAATCACATCAGGCAAACTCTGCACAGCAAGAGTCACATGAAGCCTATAAGCAGACTAAAGATAATAATGATGCTAATAATATGGCATGTTCCGCTTTTGATTTTTGGAGAGCATCTCAGTGTCCCCAATGCAAAACATTATTTGAACCAACTACGGTGTCCACTTTAAGTTGTGGCCATCCTCTTCCCGCTCTTCCTGCGTCAGTCGCGCATGATGGAAGAGGTTCTCTTGTCTTACACAAAGGTCTAGTAAATGACAATCCAGTCTCAGTTCTTTTTGATTCTGGATGCACCACAATTGGTGTTAGGCAGTCACTCGTAGATCCTTCTCATGCCACAGGAAAAGTAGTCAAATGTGTAACATTTGGCTGCACCTTAGAGAAATATTCTACTGCTATCATTAGGATTGCTACTCCTTTCTTTACAGGAGATGTACACGCATGTCTTCTGCCGAATCCGATCGCTGATCTTATCATCGGTCGTATTCACGGAGTCAAAGAATGTACTCCACAACAAATTTCCGTTTGGGAAAAACAAAATATGCAAGCTGCTAATGCTGTAGTCACTAGAGCTCAAGCTCTTAACCTTTAGCATGCTGCTGTCGACATATGTTGACGAAGGTAACCTATGCTCTCCCTGCTGTTGTCGACATATGTTGACAAGCGGATATTTTTGTTTTCTAGCATTAGAATGTGTGTACACGTGACTTCACCCCCGGATGTTAAGTTTTAAAAATTCTGATTATCATTTATCATCCTGGGTGAGCGAAGCTCAAGGAGGAAAGCCATTTTGAATTCCAGTCATTGTAAACGGATCATTGTCGGAGAACAGAAAAAGGTCTTATTATCGGACAATGGTACAGAGATCTACATATTATGAAAACCCACTATTGTGGTCTCACATTGGTACTATCAAGTTTTGATAAACTTACGGCTTGTGAAACTTAGCCAAAAGAAGGTTCTGACAGTGAACCATTGTGATGATGTATTTACCTTTACTGACGCGATCAGTCAGTGGAAGCATGTGGCGATAGACCACCAGAACATTGAGTGCTTGCCTACTATCGCCCCATTGTATTTATATGCTACATGAATATACAGCTGATGTTGCCACCCATTTGTCAAATATATGATGATATTTTGCCAACCTGTACTGTGACTGTAATCGTGATGTCTGAGTGTGCGCCCGTATTAAACCATAGAAACGTCCACAGTCGTCTATGTCATTGACTTCCAGCTGAGTGAGTGTGTGTTAAGTCCATTTGTCAACTCTACAGAACATTCCATCATTCGCGTACCTTGTACTCTCACTCCATGTTTACACAACCCTGCGTCGGTCGAGTTGACCTTTATTTTTCCATCACACGCCCAGTCTTCACCTACTTACAACACCCATCATTAACACCACTGATTGTTGGTTTGCTGTACACTAGTGATTTTTGGGATTGTTACAAGTATGCTACAATAAGCACAGTTGTTGAAAAATTGAAGTATTTAGAACATAACTGGATGGTTTGTGTAGATCTTAAAATGATGAACTTCTTGCTTGGCCAGCAAATGGGATTCACCAAATATCCATGCTTTATATGTTTGTGGGATAGCAGGGCAAAAGATATGCACTGGACAAAGAAACAGTGGCCGTTGAGGGATGAATTTAAAGTTGGAGAAAAAAATATTGTCAATAAGCCTCTCATTGATCGAAAAAGAGTTCTACTGCCACCATTACATATAAAGCTTGGCTTGATGAAGCAATTTGTTAAGGCACTGAACAAAGATGGTACCTGTTTTAATTACTTATGCAGAAAGTTTCCAGAATTGAGCATAGACAAACTTAAAGCTGGAATTTTTTGATGGACCTCAAATTAGAAAGTTAATAAACGATCCAAATTTTATTGATTCCATGAACAAAACAGAGTCCACAGCCTGGTCATCATTTGTTTTAGTTGTGCAAAACTTTCTGGGTAACTTTAAAGCAGACAATTATTCTGAATTAGTTGGAAACATGCTGTCGAGTTTTTGTGAACTTGGATGCAACATGAGCATAAAATTGCACTACCTCCATAACCATTTACATTTATTTCCGGAGAATCTTGGTGACTTTAGTGAGGAGCAAGGTGAAAGATTTCACCAAGATATAAAAACAATGGAAGAGAGATACCAGGGACTTTGGGATGCCCACATGATGGCAGATTACTGTTGGACCCTGAAGCGTGACTGTCCGGGCATATCACATTCCAGGAAGTCCTCGAAAAGATCCTTTTTGCGTGTTGACTAAACAAGTGCTAGTGATAAAGTTTTATTACATTTTTGGTAATATATGCACAGTAATTACATATAATATGAATGCAGACTAAAGTCAAAATGCCACTGATAGCACCTAACTCTAGGATTGTACATAACAATTGCCCTACTAATATGGTCATTCTTAGTTATCTCAAAAACTAGAGCTGATAGAAAAAATCTGATTACATTTTTGGAATCAGCAACCCAAAATTACCCAAGAACAGCTATAAAATTTAAGGCACCAAAATGTGTGTATACCAGTGTAATTGAGGAAACTAAACGAACCAAAGCAAAAACAAAGATAGATAGGAATATAACGACAGAAAAAAATAAAGTATGAAACAGAGACAGAAGCCACCAGAATTATGCAAAATGATGCTGGACATTAAGGCCAGCAGGAGATAAAACACCCATTTGAAAAATGAGACGATTCTCCAACGAGAAGCGAGTTCTGTCATCGCCGACACATGAAAGGAAGGCAGTGACATGAATATCAGAGTTACCTAAATGGTCAGGACTATTGAAATGAAGGGCCACCGGTAAAGGTTTGCCATGATAGATGTCATTCAAGTGCTCACGAAACCTGTCTGCCAAATGTCTGCCCGTTTCACCAATATAGGTAATGTCACACCTTTTGCAGACGATAGCATAAATCAGGTTTCTGGATTCGCACGTGAAAGACTCCCCAATGGCAAATTTACCGTTCGGAAAAGAAACTGAGTTTGGAGTACAGTTATCTTATACCGTATATACAAATTACCTTGTAATGCTATCAACTGGTTTCCTCAATGTGTGTCCTATCCATTACCTTCTCTTCTTCTTCCATCCTTAGCCATCAACCGGCAAAGCAGTATGTGGCCAGTACGCCTAGTGGCGTCTTAGGGCAACAACAAATTGATCAATCTATCGCTGTTTCCACCACGCCTAGTGGCGTCTTTGTGGAACAAAAACAGACCAAACAATCTATCATTGTTTCCGTAATCAGATTGGTTGGCAAGCAGGTGATCAGCCCACTGTGCGAAGTTTTTACGGGATGGGGTAAACAGCCCCATGCCCATACCCTCCTTAGTCGCCTTTTACGACATGCGTGGTAGGGTGCAGTGTTACTATTCTTTGCTCCCCTTTCGGGCCCCGGTAACACACGGGTGATCCATTACCTTATAGAGATATAATCGTGTTAAGAACTTGTTTATCCTGTTTGGTGGTCATTTATGTTGTAATTAGAAACTGGTTTACAAGTGTTGTACTCACTGTACTGTTTCCAAGAGATGGTATCCCATTTTTTAACTTGCATACGAAATACACAACTAATAAAAATATTTCAGTTTAAGGCAGCATTACCGTTTTCATGCTGTTTTTTTTTTTTTTGGGTTGAACTGCTGGTTTAGGGGATCATGTCTTTCCACAACTTGCTGTTCTCGTTGCTGTTTATCAATTATGTCAATGACTTCTTACTATGCTACAATGTTAAGCTGTCCAGTATCTTCTGTCTTTTCCTGTCCTTTATCATTTCTTCCTTTAATCTTGTCTTCTTCTCTTCTTTGATCCTTAGCCGCCGACCGTCAAAGCAGTCAGTGGCCATCACGCCTAGTGGCGTCTTGTAGGGCAACAACAAATTGATTCCACTCTGCTCGGTCGGCGGCCATCCTTCATACAGTGCCCCAACTCTGGTTCATTCTTTGCATCTCAGCCTCCACAGTCCTCCGCCAAGTTGTTTTTGGTCTGCCTCTCTTTCGTTTTCCTTCAGGGGTCCAAAGCATAGCTGTTCTTGTGAGGGCATCGGGGTCTCTTCTGAGGACATGGCCAACCCAGCTCCAGCGTCTGCCAGCTATGATGGTGTGCATATCCTTTTGCTTGCTCCGAGTAAGCAGATCTTGGTTGGTGATGGTATTCGGCCAAAAGATTCGGTGAATTTTTCTTAGGCATGTTGTGTGAAAAGAGGACAATTTCGACATTTCCTTCTCTGTAACTGTCCAGCATTCAGCACCATAGAGAAGCACAGAAAGCACACAGCTCTGATATAATCTTAATTTTGTGCTTGTGCTGTATTGAGAGGACTTCCAGATGTTGTTTAGGCTAAAAAAGGCGGCCGGGACAGAAACCAGATAGACCACATCATGATTAACGGTACATGGAGACATGCATTACAAGATGTGAAGGTAAGAAGAGGTGCAGATGTGGGAAGTGATCACCATTTAGTAGTAGCAAAACTGAAAGTGAAACTAAGAAGGGCTGCACCAACTGTAACTACACAGAAAAGGTTTGACATCAGCAAATTGAAGGACCCCCTTACCAGAAAAGCTTTTGCGGCTGACATAAAGAAACGATATCAATTTGCCAAAAGTCAGGAAAAGACATTGACCGATGATATAGACCAGAAATTCAACACCATTTCAACAATATATAAGGAGCAGCAAATCATGCTTGGGATTCCAGGAAAGGAAGAAGCAAGACTGGATAACACCAGAAACATTAAACACCATAACACTGAGAAAGGAAATAAAAAGAAAGAAAACAGAAGCGAAGTCCCCCAGGTTAAAGCAACTATATAGCGAACAGTACAGTCAGCTGGACAAGGAAGTTAAACGCCAAACCCGAGCCAACAAAAGAAATTTACTAGACGATCTTGCAAGACAGGCAAAAGAGGCCCTGTAAATCAGATGAGGAAATTAACTGTTACACTACAAAATAGGTAAAAAGTCATAGAAAAAAAATTCAAAGTATAAATGAATGGTGGGAAATGCCAAAGTAGTCAGTATATCAAACATCAAAAGAAATTTATCAGCAATGAAAATGGTCGCAAACAAGAAATGGATAACAGCGAAAATTTTACAGTTGGCGTACACAAGAAGAAAGAATAAGCATGACGAAGAATATGAAAGACTAAATAAACAGTAAACATTAAAAGTTGTGTTCATATTCACAATGGTAACTTCACCATTGAAACCTTGGACGTAACCTCCAAACCATGAACAAAACATTTAAATCGTGGGTCAACAAATAGTCTCAAAATATAGTAGCAACTTCTAAAATCTAAATAGACTGTCCTGAGTGACCTGAGACGTAATTGTTATTTGAAATGCTTTGCTTGAAACACATAAATTCATTCACATAAAAAACAAAGAAACAAAGCACAACATAATTTAACATTTCCATGAAAAAAAATGTTTCTAGTGGGGTTGAGTCGGAAAAGAATTTGTTAAGACTTTGACTCTAGTAACTTAATAAGTACAACTCCAACTCTGACAAGAGGGGGTTCAAAGAAAAGAATCCTGATTTCTCGAGAAATACTCGTGTTTTTCTTGCTTTTGGGACTTTTAAAATTATGAGTCAGAGTCGGGGAGCGTGTAACTGACTCAACACTCTGCACAAAACTACCAGCTTCAAGTCTCCAACTCCACAATCCTGGATTTTAGTGGTAAGTGTTCTGGGTATGTTCATGATTAATTTATGGGATTAAACTCGAGATTTCATCACTGAAATATCATTTCCCTGCAGGAGCCGACATGGATGTCTGCTTGAATCATTTTGGTCATTGCAATTTCGTATCAGGTCATCATGCAACAATATTTTATGATGAGGTAAGTTTTAAAATGTTCATTTTTTAAAAACATTCATTACAAATCAAAATTAGTTTCAAACTTTTGCTGTTTTAATTTTAAGAAATTTACTAATGAAGATGCATTGTATAGCATTTCCAAATGGTGCCTGGTCTGTGGGCAGAAAATTGGCTGCTCATGGCATGTTCACTTAACTTACAGTAGAATACAAAGTTTGTATACAAATAAAAAAGCTTGTGGGCTTCAGTTACTTTCTTTAGTTTATTGTACTGCATATTTATGCTGTCAGCAGAATAGTGAAGGTGTCAGTCTAGTTTAGGCACCAGCCTCTGTGAATCAATTATGAAGAATAGAGTTGCATACCTACTGTTAATTTTATTAATGCATTATTTCTTCCTCAGATGAGTCGACACTATGAGCTTTTGAACTATAGTGAGCATGGCACAACTGTCGACAATGTTTTATATTCATGTGATTTCTCAGACAAGCCAGCTACTACACCCAAACCTAGTCCTTTGGTGGCAGCAGTTAGAGAAATTGTTAATAAAGGTGGACCCAGCAAAAACGGCAGCAAAAGCACAAAATCTCAGAGGGGAGTTGACAAAGACAAGCTTAGAATGTCTGCAAGAGCATTTGAGGTTGGTGAAGTTTGGTCCATCTGTCATTTTAAGATAGTTACTTGAGTGTGCTGATCTCAGCATGGGCCATTTCTCATTTTTTATAATAATAAAGGAGGACCCCACTCATATGGCAGGTTAAGTTCCATCATCATCATCTCAGCCCGTAACCCGTCATGGGTCGTAGGGGTGCCATGGTGGAAGCATCAGCAGACAGGGTCCTCCACTGCTCTCTATCCTCAGCAATGCGTACAAGTGTGGAAAAACCGTGTCCTGCCCATTCTTTGATGTTATCAGCCCAGGATTTTCTTTGCCTTCCTCTTCTCCGTTTACCTTCGACTGTCCCCTGAAGGATCGTTTTCGAAAGGGAGTCATGACGAGTTACATGCCCAAACCAGGCAAGCTTTCGATGTTTCACTATTGACAAAAGTGGTCCAGATCACATTCAACTTTGTCATGGCAGCTGAGGCCATCTCAAGTCTTGTCTTGATTTCTTTACTTGATCTTCCATCACTACATATAGTGGACCCGAGATATTTAAAGGTGTTAACTTCTTCTAACGTTTGCCCATTTAACGTAATGTTGGTCGGAACATGTTTCTTATGGCTATTCACCAATATCTTGCTTTTTTCTATATTAATTTCCATCCCATACGTTCTTGTTACTTTCTCCAGTCTAGAGGTAAGGTCTTGAAGTTCTGATTCTGATCCAGCTATCAGATCAATATCATCAGCAAAACGTAGGTTGCACAGAGGTCGGCCTCCAATCGATATGGTTGATTTATAATCGTAGAGAGCCTCCTGCATAATATGTTCTAGATAAATATTAAAGAGCACTGGGGACAGGATACATCCCTGCCGAACTCCTACAGTTGTTTTGAAAAATTCTCCAATGTCGTTGCTTGCAAAAACAGCACTGCTTGCGTCCTTGTATAGTGCTTCAATGATATCTATGATGTTGGTATCAAAATTGAATTTTCTCATTACTTGCCATAAGCCTTCATGCCAGACTCGATCGAAGGCTTTTGTGAAATCGATGAAGTTATGGTATAAATCGTGTTGATGTTGGAGATGTTTTTTCGATAAGTACTCTAATATTGAAGATTTGTTCTGAGGTACTTCTTTTTGGTCTAAAGCCAGCCTGTTCCTCTGACAAGATTTCTTCTGATTTCTGTTTTATTCTGTTCAAAAGTATCCTTAACATCACCTTACTTGGATGACTAATAACCTCCGCCTAAAAGTGAAATCGCTGAAAAGCAGAACATAGCCTTTTTTAAAACTTACAAATGAAAATAAAATCCTAATAACATGATTACACTATCGTATATTAAGTGTGAACTATAGTTAGGTTAAAAACTACTTAGTCATTCTCTTCTACCCTAGGGTGTAGAAGTTTGCCAGAGAGAAAGCCACACTGTCTTATTGGCGGTCTTCCTCCTGGTCAGGTTCTAATCAAGTCCTCGATCCTTCAGGGATTGTCTAATGTCCTCCCAGCGAACTCTGGGGCGTCCTGGAGGTCTGGATTTATGGCTCTTGGTTTCCCATATTTGTCGTGGTAGCTGATCTTCTTCTCTTCTGCAGACATGGCCAAACCAACGTAGTTGGGAATGTTCTATTTGGGTCTGCAGGGGCTGGGTTTTGAGGTCTTGCCATATCGTCAGGTTGCGGACCATGTCTATTTTTGTTTATCAACCACATTCCTCAGATACCTCATTTCTGAGGTTTGGAACTGGCTTTTGTGGGTTGTAGTCTATGCCCATGACTCGCATCAATATGTCAAGCCTGGGACATAGGTGGAGCGGTATACAGCCATCTTTGTCCTCTTGCCAATCTCTTTTGCTATGAAATCCTTGAGTTATGGCCTGAAAAAGTCTCCCAGCTGCCACTCTTCGAGTGGCCAACTCTTCTTTGATGCCTCCCTTCCAGTCTATGGTAGCTCTAAGGTATTTATAGTGGTCGACCTGCTCCAGGATTTGTTCTCTTAGCATAATCTGATGGCCTTTTTCAGTCTCTTGAGATCACAATGGTTTTTGTTTTGTAGGTGCTGATGACCATCCCTCTTCTCCAGCTCTTCCTTCTAGACTTGCAGATTGGATTGAACATGTGCCTCTGATTTAGCAATCAGGGCAACATGGTCTGCAAATGCCAGCTCTGATATACAGACCTGTCTCATCTTCCAGTACCACGCTGAATACTTTTTGGTCCTTTCCTTACATGCTTTGGTGACGTCATCCATGAGGAATATGAAAAGTTAAGGTGACAGAATATCACCTTGTCTTACACCAATGGTGGTCCTGAACTCTTCCGAATTATGGTTTGCCATCCGCACATAATTTCTGCAAGTCTTGTAGAAGCTCTGTATAGCATGGATTAGAGGTGCTGGAATGTTCTTCCTTGCCAAGCAGTCCCAAAGTTTGCTCCAGAACACCTTGTCAAAAGCCTTCTCCAGATCCATGAAATAAAGATGCTTCTCACCTTTATACGTGAGGACTTTTTCACTAGGCTAAAAAATGAAAGTAAAATGAGTATACAGCAAGTAAGAGGCTGACAACTTCTCTTTTTATCACAACTAGAGTTGGATGCCATTGTAATCAATAAAAATGATCTTATAATATAATATAATACAGTGTGTCCGGCAGAATCACTACCAATAACAAATGTCAATATTTCTTATACTAATAATAGCAGACCGACCGGATTTTGATTTTCTGTTATGCAAACTCATTAAGTTTCAGTAGCAACTCACCAAGTTTCAGTAGATCTCCACCAAGTTTCAGTAGATCTCCACATGAGCGCCTTTAGTGGCTCGAAGAATGTCAAGACGGTATTCTATCTCTCTCCACGTGTTTTGCAGCATCTGAGGTGTGACGGATGCACAAGCTTCAATTATTCGCTGCCGAAGATTATCCAGTCCCTGCACTGGAGTTTGATAGACAAAGCTTTTTACGTATCCTTCTGGTATCCTAGGAACTGCAAAATTTTGCAGCTCCTCTGACTGTGGCTTCGGCGAAGAAAAATTGCCCGATCACATAATTCGAGGTTAAGGCACACCACACGTTAAGTTTAGGGCTGTCTCGCTCATGTTCCATTACAACATGTGGGTTTTCATTTCCCCATATCCTACAATTATGCCGGTGAACTTTGCCACAAGTGTGAAAGGTCGCTTCATCGGAGAATACCACACGATTGAGAAATTCATTGTCATCATCGAGGTGACATAGCATTGCATTTGCGAACTCGGCCCGTCTGGGTTTATCATTTGGCTGTAACTTCTGCACTAGCTGGATCTTGTAGGCTCTAAGCCGCAATCTTTTATGCACAATGTTGTGAACAGTAGATTTTGGAATACCCAATTCTCCACTTGCCCGTCGAATGGATTTCCGCGGGCTACATTGAAAAGCTTCGCTAACTGCTTCAACTCTATCTGGAGACAACGCTTCATTGCCGTTTCCCTTCTTTCTCAACAAAGAACCTGTTTCCAACAGTTGCTTGTGCCATTTCACTATGGTATGTCGCTCTGGAGGTTTCTGTCCATATTCCTGCCTGAATCTCCTTTGCACAACAATGGGAAACTTTAATTCCGCAAGCCAAAAACAGCATTGCACTTTCTGCTGCACCGTGAACTCCGCCATTTTCACTACACGCTTCATCACATTCCGCGGCTGCGCATTACGTATGCGTTATCTGCACATTATCGGACAATTTATCAATTATCTCACTGCTCCTAAAAATGTGATGGTTTCTATACGAGGTAACCATAAAAAAATAATTCTAACTTACATGGATGAGGAAATATTGACATTTGTTATTGGTAGTGATTCTGCTGGACACGCTGTATAATACATTTTAAAAGTTTGGAAAATTGTTAGAGAGATGTTGAGCACACAAATGCTGTAAACAGACTGCATCACCAACATCAAATGGTGCCTAAAGCTATTCTCGGACTCACCTGCTGAGCACGTTATGCTGAAAAATGTCGAAAGAGTAGAAAAGCACTGACTTTAATGAACATGTATATAATTGAAAACCGCCATATTAGTGAAACACCAAAAAGCGGGGGCCCTACTGTACTTAGAATATATACTTATCATCATTATCTCCCTTCAGCTCTCCAGGGAACGTAGGAGGCCTTAACAAACTTATGCCAAGTCTTCCTGTCCCGAGCCGTCAAGTCAAGGATTTTCCAAGTCTTCTTCATATCTGTCTCCAGTTCTCTTCTCCGTGTCTTCTTTAGTCTCCGTCTGCCTCACTTACCTTAGGGATTTCAGAGCAAAGACTGCTTGGTAATGCCATCAGCAGGTTTCCTCAATGTGTGTTCTCTCCATCTCCAGCAGCTTCTTCATCTCCTTTTCCACTGTCGCTTGTCTAGTTCTTGTCAACAGGTCCGCATTAGTAATCTTGTATCAGTGTATTAGTATGCTAACACTTTGGCTTAAAAGCTTCGTTGGTAAAGGAAAAAATAAAGATGAGATGACTAGGGAACATGAAAAATGGCATACCTGAGATCAGCCCTTCAGACAGTAGTGAAAAGCAGTATCAGGAGAAACATGAGCAATAATAGAGACATTGCACATATAAGTAGGAAAGATCTAGAACAACTGGGCTAGTTTGTGTGACTTGTTCACATGGTGCATTATGCACAAAAAAGTAAGTGAGAGAAAATCTCATACGACATATCCTATCAAGGATGGATCCTGTTTTCTTGTTGCAGATAATCTCAATTTCTTTATGCCATCCTCCAGGTTTGTCTGTATCTTTATATTTTCTCTCCCCCCCCTCATATTAGAAAGATAATGGTCCTTACTAATTCCCAGGTAGTCATACATGCCCTAGGGAACTGTAAAAACAATTAATTAGTCAGCCTGTCAGAAGCTCTAATGGAAAGCAGATTTAAATTCAACAAAGTGAGTTCCTGCCCTTTGCAAGATATTTGGGGGAGTGAGAAGGCAGATAGATGTCAAAGAAAGAGGACGGAAAATTCCGAGAAATATGGATAGAATGTCATGTGCAGAGATAAAAACAGTAATAAAAAATAGCTTTAGAGAAAAATGACATAGAGCAGTGCCCCACAACCTTTTTTTCATTTCGGGACACACTGAAAGTGCCTTTCAAAATTTCACGGCACACTATAGGGTACACTATTTAAATAGGTGGGTATTGTAAGTATTTTAAAATCTGAAGCAGGTATAAGACGATGCTCCCTAATTTATTTTGATGGATTGGTAGATGATGATAATTCAACTTTTTATTTGTAAAGTTGTACAGGTGAGATTCTGTAGTTATATTTTAGCATAACATATAATTGTGGAGCACTGGCATTGAGAACACATAGTCAGATACAGCAGAAGTACACTACTGCTTGCCAAGAAGTGATCGGGTAATAATTTTCAGGCTGAGAACCAGCTACTACAGACTGAAATACACATGTTCAGCAAATTAAAAATCTGCAGACAGACATGTCTGTTTGAGACACAAACAAACAGTAGAACATGTCTTCCAAGACTGTCACCTCCACAAGAGAAGCAGACTGATAGCATGGCCTTTGCCAACCCTATTGACATTAAAAAAAACCTGAGAGAAGCCTGAAACAGTTCACATGAGGCTGGCAACCTCGTTACATAAAATAGCTACAGACACCACCTTTGTATGAGAAACAGATAACAAAGCCTCCACTTGTCACAGCAAAACACATAGACCCACCTCAAATACTTACTTAGTCGTTCCCCTTCTACCGTGAAGTGTAGAGGTTTGGAAGAGAGAGCGCCAGACTATCCTATCGGCTGTCTTCCTCCTGGCCTGGTTCCATGCTAGTCCTCGGTCGTTCAAAGATTGTCTAATGTTGTCCTTCCAGCGGACTCTGGATCATCCTGGGGGTCTGGATCCATGGCTCTTTGTTTCCCATGCTTGTCGTGGTAGCCGATCTTCTCCCATTTTGCAGACATGGCCAAACCATCTTAGTCGGGACTGTTCTTCTTGGGTCTGCAGGGGCTGGGTTTTGAGGTCTTGCTGTATCGTCAGGTTGCGGACCATGTCTATTTTCTGTTTTATCAACCACATTCCTCAGATACCTCATTTCTGAGGTTTGGAACTGGCTTTTGTGGGTTGTAGTCTATGCTCATGACTCGCATCAATATGTCAAGACTGGTACATAGGTGGAGCGGTATACAGCCATCTTTGTCCTCTTGCCAATCTCTCTTTTGCTGAGGAATCCTCGATTTATGGCCTGAAAAAGTCTCCCAGCTGCAGCTTTTCGAGTGGCCAACTCTTCTTTGATGCCTCCCTTTCGGTCTATAATAGCTCCAAGGTATTTAAAGTGTTGACCTGCTCCAGGACCTGTTCTCCCAGCTTAATCTGATGTCTTCTTTCTTCTCGTGATATCACCATGGATTTTGTTTTAGAGCTGCTTATGACCATCCCTCTCTTCTTCAGGTCTGCAGGTTGGATTAGAGATGTGCCTCTGATTTAGCAATCAGGGCAACATCATCAGCAAATGCCAGCTCTGAAATACAGACCTGTCTCATCTTCCAGTGCCCCACTGATACTTTCTTGTTCTCTCCTTACATGCCTTGATGACATTGTCCATGGGGTGTATGAAAAGATAAGGTGACAGGATATCACCTTGTCTTACACCAGTGGTGGTCCTGAACTCTTCTGACTTATGGTTTGCTGTCCTCACATAATTTCTGCAAGACTTGTAGAAGCTCTGTAAAGCATGAATCAGAGGTGCTGGAATGTTCTTCCTTGCCAAACAGTCCCAAAGTTTGCTCCAGGGGACCCTGTCAAACGCCTTTTCCAGATCTATGAAACAAAGATGGATCTCACTCGTATACTCAAGGGCCTTTTCACTCAGCTGTCTGAGTGTGAAGATTAGGTCTTGAGTACTTCGGTTTGCTCGGAATCCGCACTGGACCTCATCCAATTGTGGCTCAGCTAGGCGTCGGAGTCTCTGCTCTAGGATTCTAGAGTAAATTTTACCAGGGACAATGAGAAGGGATATGCCTCTATGGTTTCCACATTGTCGATTGTCACCCTTTTTGAAAATTGGTGTTATAATGGCAGTCTCCCAATCCTTTGGTATGGTCTTGTTGCACCATGCTGCCTGTAGGACCCTTAAGAGTAATAGGTCGCCTGATGCTCCCATGTACTTAACCATTTCTGGTGTTATACCATCATGCCCTGCTGCTTTGCCCATCTTGATTTTCTCCAGTGCTGCCTTCAGTTCTTCCATCTTTATGTCATTGTCACAAAGTGGATTTAAGTTAGAGTGTGTCCAGTGTATAGACAAGACCCTAGTATGAGATAGACTGAGAAGATAGATTTAGATGGGAAAATTATAGTGAATGTGGACCGAGAGATGAGAACCGATATTGACTCTCCCTTGCCACTTGTGACTACTATAATAGCTATAGACTTACCACCTCTTACTGCCAGTAAAGGAGATAAGGTATAAATCAGGACCACAGACACCACTATACAGACAACATATAGGTACCGTATAGTTAGCTATAAATGAGAGAACCTGATCCAGTGGACATTTATATAGTTTTATTACAAAAAAATATAATCAACATAATCAAATCACATAGAAACAAAATCAGTAATATGCAATGTTGCACAGACCTGAAAACAAGAAAGACAATTAAATTGGTAGATACTAGAAAACAACCACTTTCACTCCTTCTTTCACCCTGCTGGGGAAAAATAGAATGATTACTGAGTTAACCACAATTAATGGGTGGGGCCATCAACTTTAGCCACCACTCCCTACTACAATTTATTTCCTACTGTTGCTGTCCTGCTGACACTGCCTAAACTATTGTCTACACACACACAGCTTCCAGGCTCTTTAGGCGATATACACGCCGCTAATTTAACACCACTGGACTGCTACCCTAGTAGACTTAGATTACAACTATGGCTCAGAGTCAATCCATCTTCTTCTTCTTCTTCCGTCCTTAGCCAACGACCGGCAAAGCAGTCAGTGGCCATTACGCCTAGTGGCGTCTTAAGGGCAACAGCGAATAGATTTTCTTTGCCGTTGTTCCCATCACGCCTAATGGCGTCTTTAGGGCAACGACAAATCAATCCATTTGTCGTTGTTTCCGTAATCAAAGTGACTGCAAACGGGTGATCAGCCTGTTGGGTCAATCCATCTAATGGATAATAAAAGACTCTACTGGTCCTGTCTATTTTCTCCCTCCTCTCTCTCTCTCTCTCTCTCTCTCTCTCTCTCTCTCTCTCTCTCTCTCTCTCTCTCTCTCTCTCTCTCTCTCTCTCTCTCTCTCTCCGCCTGATCTCAGTGTCTCTCTAACACTCGACGTCTGCTGATGTGGCGTCTCTGTTACGCCTCTTCTCTTGATAACATTCAGAACCAGGAATGATATCCCTGTCTCCTGCTTCTAATTTCTGCACTGATGACTTCGGTTTCAAGCTCAAGGTACTTGAGTCACTTGTAGAAACTTCACGGCTGCTGACCGACTTCTTACTTGCCCCGTTAACCCACTCAAGGTTTAGGGACAAACAGCTTGATTATGGCTGTATAAAACTGTAGACCAATCTCCCAGCCGTGTGCTGTTGTCGGAGTGGTATAATGAGCTAAGAGCTCCGGATTTAAAGACAAATCCTGTTCCAGCTGAAGATTTTCTTCGCTACCTGGGGAACATATGGTATTTCTTGTACTTTTTCCGATCTCTCGCGCTATATGCTCCTGAGATGACAACTTGCTGTTGTAAAGGACCGAGGCTGGTTGCCCCTCCTACAGACCGTGAAAACTTGCTGTGGAACAAACAACACAACAGCTATATAACACGTCAAAAGTTACACATCTCAAACACTAAACTCCCTTCTCCCTTTAAATCAATTACAGCTCCCCTTCTCTATTTCCGCTATGCACAACGATACAAAATATTTATGCACCAAAAGGTCAACCTCCCAGGCAATCCATTCTCTCTCCAATTTCCAAAGTAAACATCGGCTGACCCAGATCTTTTTTGTTCTGCATGACTAGCCATGTGTCACAACAATTTTTCACTGAGGACATACCTGTCCGAAAATACTTGGGCTACTTTTCTCCCTGACCCTAGGTGTACATTTATCAATACAAAATTTAATCTAGGCAGGCTGAAACCCGTCTCAGAAAACACTTCCCTTATAAAAATAAAATCTACATCTCTTGAAAATAAAAGGAAAATCCCATAACAGAAATATAGATTACATCTTGTGTCTTCTGACTATAGAACAATAAAAATGCACAATAAATAACATACACCAAAATTATGCTAGCATATTTAAACTGCCATTAAACTATAAACAATCGAGGTTATCAGTGTATCCCCCTGTAGTTAAATACACGTGTTCCTGTGTTCAACATAATGTTAACTTCACCCTTCTCTGGGTAACATTCCTGAATTAAAACTCAATGTGATAACTGTGCCCACGTGCTTAAAATTTACAAAATCCCGCTCCCGTTTATATACAGAAGTTTATCATAAATCAAAGATGCGGGTTTTTCCTACCAACCTTCTTTAAAAAATTTAGACCTTCTTTTAAATATTACGGAGCTCACATTAAATGTCTAAAAATCTTTACACACTCCTAGCTATGGCTATTGTCATATAAAGACTTCTCTGCACCTCTTACATTAAATACTTTCTCTGAGATCGTAATTGATGGCCCTTCGGTTTAAGAACTAAATTAAAACCTGAGGAAAGCTTATACTTTAACCGGCTAGTCACTATTAGAAGCGAATTACAAGTACCACGCTAAATAGTTATGGCTTACCCAATAGATCAAATTTCTCACTGAAGAGCAAGTGCTATGACGTAGATTCTCACGGCTGAATATTCTTCGGACAAAAGGGACCCGCAATTAATTTCCTCTAGTATTTATTACAGACAACGAGGCTGGATACGTCATCGCTGGCATTCCTCTCAGACCAATGAAATTCCTACAAAATTAAACAACCGAGCCTCCGCCAATAGATTTGAAAGCAACGCGTGAGTCATAAGATACAGACCGCGTGTCCAAAAAAATTGCGCCATGTTACGCGACGACTGCGAGTCTTTTTAACAAAGAAACTGATATTCCCTGATCGCGATTATCTAGCAAAAAGAACTGGTGAAAAAACGAACTGGTGAAAATCTAATATTCTCCCCTGTAGTCTCTATTAAAACCGCAATTATTAACCCTACAGAAAAAGACCAAACTCGATATATTACAAAGAGAAAAGCATGGGAAACACATATAGTTTTCAGAGAGAAGAAGACTGAATCAAACTCATATAGTTAAGAGAAAAGAAGGCTGGGACCTGTTGAAAATAAAAGTCATCTTCACCATCATTGGTTTTCTCTTCTGTGCTAGTGGTTATCCTTTCTGATGCTTCACCATGCTCACCATCCAGGAGTTCTGAGAAATATTCTTTCCATCTTTCCATTACTTCCTTCGGGGCAGTAAGCAATTTGCCTTGTTTGTCCTTTATAAATTTGAGAGGGCATTGTTTTTCCTTCTCATGTTCTTTAGGGTCTTATAGAACAATTTCTGGTATTCTTGTGCATCTTTTTCTAGCTTTTCTCCAAATTCTTCCCAGGACTTCTGTTTTGCTGCTAGCACCTTGTTCTTTGCTTCTGTACTGAGTGTCACATATTCTCTATATTTCTCCATTTGTCCTGTTGTGTTTTTAGCTCCTAAGTATTGTTTCCATGCCATTTTCTTCTCTCTTATTTTCTCTTTGACTTCCTCTGTCCACCAAGGTGTCCTCTTTCTCTTGTTCCCAAGTCAGACTTCACCACATGCTTCTGCAGCAGCTGTCTTTATGATGTCCTTGAATTTAAGCCAGAGGGTTTCCAAGTCATCAGGTTGTTCTTCTGTGTTGTTCACCGCCACAGCAGTAAGCCCCTGATATGTGGTCTTAATTTCTGGCTCTCTCAGCTTGTAGGTCTTAATGCTCATTTCTCCCGTTCGTTTACTTAGTTTCTTGCGTGATGTTGGGCAGTTCCTAGGCTGAGCAATTCTTTCAGTTGTTCTTTTGATTGTAAGCAGGTAGTGATCACTTCCAATCTCTGGCCCCCTCCAGACTCTAGCATCCTGGACATATTTGAATGAGCTCCTTCTAACAATGGCATAGTCGATCACTGACTTCTCATTCTTAGTTGGTTCACATTAAGTGTATGCATGTATGCGCTTATGGGGGAACTTTGTGTTTGTAATGATCAGATTCTGCTCACTGCAGAATCTAAGGAGTTGCTTTCCATTGTCATTGAGAGTATCTTCATCATATCTTCCGATAACTCCACCCCATCTAGCATGGTCATTTCCAACTCTGGCATTGAAATCTCCGAGCATGATAATTTCATCTAGGCAGTCATCCACTGTCCTTTGAAGCAGCTCGAAGAATTCCTCCTTGACCTCTGCTCTCTCATTCTCATTTGGCCCATACACTATGACCAGGTTGACTATGGTTTCTCCTTCTTTTAGTTTTACAACCATAATGCGCTCCGAGACAAAGTTCCATCCCTTGATACTATCTTTTTGGTTTTTGACCACAATGCAACCCACGCCCCCTTTAGCTCTTTCAGATGTGGGTACACCACTGTAGAGCAGCGTGTTGCCATCGAGATCCATGACTCCTTGTCCTTTTTTCTTTGTTTCCGTTATAGCCAGGATTTCTAGTTTTGCTTTCCTCATCTCTTCCTCCTTCCCATTTATACTTCTTGTGTTTCAAGTTCCATAAGTCGTAGTCCGTTCCAGTTCGTCGCCTTTAGAATCAGTCCGGTTTTCTCTCTTGTAGTTCTCATAATCAAAAGTTTAAAACGAACAGGTGATTGGCCTGTTGTGCCTTTGCATGGTGGAGGGGCCGCCCTCCTCCCTTTTCAGCCGGGTTTGGGACCGGCCTAGCCGGAGTTATTCCTGCTTGTTCTCGTTATTCTCAGTAAACATATTCTCTACATCCTAATACTACGACTTCTGGTTTATTGTCAGATTTAAGATACCATAAGTGATGACAATTTTGCATAAAGAGTGACCTAAACATAACTTAGATCAGATGTTTGTAACTTCGATGGAATGTTTGCATTACAAAGACGGTGACTGATGTGACAGCAAAATGAAGCTAGAACGAAAACATGTTTTCTCACAGGACAGGAAGAATGGTGAAGTCCCATTGCTTCTTGGGGAACTGAAGGGTGATGATGATGAATACATGGGTAAATGGTAGTCCCATAGCAGATACTGCAGTAGGGGAGTAAAGTGTTAGAGAGACTTCACAATACTAGGTCCAGCTTCAAGAGGTGGGGTGACCAGTTCCCTTCCTCGCTGCCCTTTCCTTCCCCAACTCAAGTGCAAAGTCTGGTACCCATTTACATCTGGGTAGACTGAAGCGTGTCGATACCATGAATTGAACCTTGCACCGAGAGACCAGCGCTCTAACCATTCTGTCGATCGGATGCTCAAATACATGTGTAAATGCCTTTTAAAAATGAAAATGTAGGATTCAGTGATGGGAATGGGAATACTATAATTAGCTTTTATAGAACAAATTATTTGAAATTACAGAAAAATAAATAGTGTTTTCTAGGGTTCCATGCAGCATTTTAAAGCACAAATTGGTATAGGTAATCCCCATAGCCGAGACTGCTGTAGGGGAGTGAAACTATATCCTTCAAAGTTTTTGTGTTAATTCATTACAGACTTAAAAAGTGTTATGTTGCAGAATTATGACGAATGTTGAGACGCTAGCAAAATCATCCAAATGTTAAGAATTATCTGTAACTTTTATGTGATCTTTCAGCTTATATAATGGCTGATGGCATGCTTTGTTCTAGCTTGGTATTAACCTCTGTGGGCCATAACTAATGCATTACTTACACCTGAACTTTCCTTTTCCCAGACATACAGTCAATGTGGCTGTAAAGCTAGCAGTTCCAGTCTTATAGCAGGAAATGGTGCTGGCTGGGAGGGCACTGCCTTACTCCACCATGGCAGCTACATCAAGGTCGGGTGCCTGCAGTTTGTGTTCAGTATAGTTGACCATGCGCCAGATCAGCCCATTTTTTTCATGCCAGATTCGTCACTGCCGTCATCGTCGTCGTCATCATCAACATTAACCACTACAAGATTTTCATCCATGCCACTCTTGTCATCGTCCCAGTACCTTCACAATCAGCCATCTGTGTCCTTGTTGAAAACTCATCTCAAATCATCTGCATTACCTTGACATGCAAACAGATGATGCTCCAGAATGACTCCGCTGATTTTGTTTGTGCTCACAAATTGGACTTGTTTTGGTGGGTGTCAGTCTTGATGGATTCCATGAATCCCATACGAACTGTTAACTACACAGAACCATCAGAACATTGAGCTAAACAGAACCGGCATAGCTGATAACATAACCAGTAGAACTGCTAACTAAAAAGTGTCAGCAGAACTAGCAGAGCTATTAACAAAGCAGAACCATCAGAGCTACTAACAAAACAGAACCATCAAAATTGTAAACAGAACCAGCAGAACTGTTAACTAAACAGAACCAGCAGAATGTAACTAAACAACCAAATGAAATGTTTACCACAGAGAACCATCAGAACTGTTAAGTAAGCACAGTCGTGATCATCTGCAGTGATCTAGTAGCTAAAAATTGTCATGAAAAAATGACTTATGCATTGGAACCATTTATGAAATAAAATGTACTGTCATGGTGAACTGTGTTGGACAAAAGTACAACCTGCATATAAAGGTAGTAAATACCTGATCTGTGATTGTCACTTGCAGAAATAAAACTGTTTTATGAAACTCTTTTTATGTGACCTTGGTACATTCAAGTTTACCCGTGTTTCAGTCTCACAGGCAGCTGGATGATAGTTAATGACAATGATTGTAAAGTTTCTGGTTTTATGTTATTCCCCTTTGATAATTCTCTCTCTGTGTCTGTCTCTATTTCTCATAATTAGCTCTCTCCCCTTTCTCCTCATCCGCCTTTTTTTTTTAAATATACTGTTCCATTAAGATTAGTGTACATTAGGGATGCCGCAGGGTTGTGAAAAGGGGAGGGATCCTTGTTTTTTCTGGATGTCTGCTGTATGTTCACAGTTGTATTCATGTACAGGTCAGTCATATGTACAGCATTGCAGATGTTTTGTGTACAGTATTTTGAACGTCATAAATATGTACAGTATTTGGGGTGGAAGATGGAGGGTAAGAGAGAAAAGGTGAAAGATAACAAGGGAATTGGGGTCATTGGATACTCGGTGAAACGACACACAATTTCTTTTAAAGATATAAATAGTACTTAATCTAAATGTTTTGTTCAGTAGATCTGTCATTACTCGAAACACAAGACACCATGCTTTACATCTGGTTGTTCATTTTGTAGTGCCTGCCTTTTCCGCAGACATGCACAAATTTTGAGCCAATGTATGAAAATGGATTCCTACTTAAAATCAGATGCGCCTATGTTTATCTTCTTCTTCTTCTTCTTTGATCCATAACCGCCAACCGTCAAAGCAGTCAGTGGCCATCACGCCTGGTGGCGTCTTGTAGGGCAGCAACAAATTGATTCCACTTTGCTCGGTCGGCGGCCATCCTTCGTACAGTGCCCCAACTGTGGTTCATTCTTTGCATCTCAGCTTCCACAGTTCTCCGCCAAGTTGTTTTTGGTCGGCTTCTCTTTCGCTTTCCCTTGGGGGTCCATAGCATAGCTGTTCTTGTGATGGTATCAGGGTCCCTTCTGAGGACATGGCCAACCCAACTCCAGCGTCTGCCAGCTATGATGGTGTGCATGTCCTCCTGGTTACTCCGAATAAGTAGTTCTTGGTTGCTGATGGTGTTTGGCCAAAAGATTCGGAGAATTTTCCTTAGGCAGATTGTGTGGAAGGAGGACAGTTTCGACATTTCCTTCTCTGTTACTCTCCAACATTCCGCACCATAGAGAAGCACAGAAAGTACACAGCTCTCATACAGTCTTAATTTGGTGTTTGTGCTGTACTGGGAAGACTTCCAAATGTTGTTGAGAACAGCAAAGGCTGTTCTCGCTTTATTCATTCTGTTGTTAATGTCCTTGCTTGTTCCGCCATCAGGTGTTACTATGCTTCCTAGGTAAGTAAATGTGTCTGTCTGTTCTAAAAGACTATGTTTATACTGTTAGTATAAACTTTTTTCTGCCAGCATCAGATTGTAAACATGCTGGTGACCGCTAATTGAACAGACAAAGTCATTTATTTCATAGGTCCTTGGTTAACAAGCCTGTTTATAGAATATTGTGCCCAAAAATCATTTAGTTCTCGTTCATTGGTTATAAATGAACATAGCATTGAGTTTAGATGCACTTCTAGTTAAATACCGAGTGTTTCAAAATTATGTATACACACTTTGAATGCTGATAACTCAATTATCATTTGGGATAGAATTATGGCATTTTCAAATTTAAAGTTACAATGTTCAAAAGTGTCATTGACCTGCAACAATGCATTGTTTACAGCGATGAATAACTGACTGCCATCATGTATTGTTACTAAATGAATAGCTAAACGTGCAGTTTTAATTTGTTGTCACGTGACCCTCACTGTGCGCATTTTGAGATGAGCACAACCTTCTGTTAAAAAAAACTTCAGGAATAATAAATCTAATGGCATTTTTCATTTGTATCTTGCATTATTCCGCTCTGTTCTTGCAAAATTGTTAAATTCTGTGTTAAGTTATGTGTGAGTTATATTCATTTGAAGTGTGTATACATAATTTTGGAACACCCAGTAGAAAGTATGTTCAGAAAGAAGTATAATGAAAAGTGGCTGTATTAATGCAGGGTCATCATCATCATCATATCATTATTCTTCAGCTCGCAAAAGAGCATAGGTCTTAAACAATTGTATGCCAAGTTCTCCTGTCCTGTGCCATCTGCTCAACATCTTTCCATGTCTTTTTTACCCCTTTCATTTCTGTCCCCAGTGTTCTTCTCCTTATGTTTTTCATTGTCCCTGTAGCTCTTTGAACTGGGAAATTTCAGATCATGTACTGCCTTGTTATGTTGTCAGCAGGTTTCCTCTGTGTGTATCCTATCCTTCTTTCTGTAATGGTTCTTGTCAGCAGTTCCACATTAGTGATCGTGTCATTCCATTTTAAGCCTTCTATTCTAAACAGGCAGTCATTAAGTAAAAGTCTTTAACTTCAAAGTTAATGCAGGGTAGTTGTTACTAGTTAAAAGTGCCATGACTTGTTGAACTGTGACGGGCAGCTGTAGTATATGTGAACTAAACACAATGTGTTGTCTCGGTCAGCTGTGTTGGGCAGTAGTAATAACTACAAGTAAAAAAAGAAGCAAACAGCTTGACGAACTTCTGTATATGGAAAAAAAAAGGCTTTGGAATGTGATATCTTTGTCTTGCATTTATTTATGTGAATTGTTTCATTTATGTAAATTCAAATGAGGCACCGATAGCTGCACTACTCGTAGTGCCAATTTTCAATTATTGTCATACACACAAATTGTTAAATATCTTAATATCTCTTTCTCGCAGATTGTATTTGATTTGATTTTTAAATGTTTTTTTTTTTTTTTTAACGTGCGATTGTGTTTTAAAAGACAATGAGATTACATTTGTAATATTTCATATGACTCGCGATTGGTGTTTGGAATGTTATGTATGCTTGAACTTAGGACAGCATTGGGTCAGACGCTTAATAAGGCAAGTAGATTATCAGCATTTGATAGGTACAGCTCACTGAAGAGACAAAAAAGAGATTTGGTAAAAATTGTTAAAAGCATTTCAGAGAACCAACAAACAAAAAAATTCAGTGTGACACATTCAGCCGGAGAAGTCGGAAGACCACTTCAGAGAACTGAAAAACATGGATTGGATCCACCACTGTAGCTGGTTCCACATGAAGCCTGCATCAACCAATCACAATCTTATTACAGCAGTGGTTTGTCATTAAAGTGACATTTAACATTCTTTGTAGTGATGGAAACATGTTTGCTAATGGTTTAAGTCAGTGTTTCTCAAACTTTTTCTGTTCATTACCCCCTTCGCTCCCAGAGCTCGTCCCCGGCACCTTCCTCCATTTCCTTACATTGCATAAAAACTATAAAGAGTGGAAGATAAGAACAACTTGGCTGTAGTGAAACTTTGCACTTGTTTATTAACGCATCACTCACGTTATTACTAGCCCATCTAATACTGAGACAATCAAACCTGCAACAAAGCAGAATTGGTTCTTTTTGAAATACCTGCAGATATCTACTTTCTTAGCTGACAGCGAAAAGTACTCTCGGACACACCTTGCCAATGGACACTAGCCGATATTAAACTGGTAAACCCCATTTAGCAATGGTTTTCACTTTCTAAAACACTGATTAAATCATAGTGCGCTTGCCACATACTTCTTAGTTTCTCTTTCTTCGGGTTTGACTGAATGGCATCTTTATCCTTCACACCCACTTTCGCAGCAGACAATCACGGTTAGAATTTATGATCAGCAGTGGTAAATATAGGCAAAACAATGCAGTGTTTAATGATCCTAGGAATAAAACTAATCCGCTCTTATCTTTCCTATCTCATCCCTGCCTCATTAATGTAGTCTCTCAAATCCACAACTTTTTTTGTCCCCACTAACACTGCTACGCAATATTTAAATAGGATAATGCAGTTAATTACCAAATAATCCCCATACCCCACTGACAAGTTTCCCATTCCCCCTGATACACATACCCCAGGCTTGGAACCTCTGCTATAAATTGTATGGGAAAACTGGGACGAGTGAAGTTAGGAGTGGTGGGTAAAGATTTGTTCAGGCTACGTTCATCCTTTTGAGAGGATGAGCACAGTTTGTTCAGGCTATGTTCTCCCTTTGAGCGCTCACATGCGGGCCCTGTACTATCAAAATGATTTTACATGTAAGAGTTAAAGTAAGTAATATTGTTGAATTTAGCTTGTCAAATCCTTAACCTCCCCCATTCTACTGACTGCCCTGTGGATTCTCCCAGCGTCCCACAGGGAGGAGGTAGCGACCACCCTGGGAATCATTGGTTTAAGTGGTTGCAAGTTTTGCAGTTTTTGTTTGTTTTTTTTTTTTTATAGTATATATTGAAGAAAATTGTGTGGTATAAATTAGTGAGAACTTTGAGAATTTTTGCTTACCTGTGAACAGGATAAATGCATGTTTAAGATCATATTGAATGAGATAAGCTGTACATACACTTATGCTGTTTCTGTATACCAGCACTGAGCTACCACTGGGAGCATGGCGCCAGTACACACAGGAAGGCCAGCCAGTGAGGAGAACAATAGTGCAAGTAAATGTTATTTAAAAAAAAAAAAGCCTTGAACATTTTCCTTTTTTTTTTTTAAATTAACCAACAAATGTCTTCTGGTAGCTCAGTGTTTATTCCTTCTTATAATGATGCCAGGCTCAGCTGTGGTAATCCAGTGTTTATTCCTTCATATATTGATGCCAGGCTCAGCTGTGGTAATCCAGTGTTTATTCCTTCATATAATGATGCCAGACTCAGCTGTGGTAATCCAGTGTTTATTCCTTCATATATTGATGCCAGGCTCAGCTGTAGTAGTTCAGTGTTTATTCCTTCATAAATTGATGCCAGGCTCAGCTGTAGTAGTTCAGTGTTTATTCCTTCATATATTGATGCCAGGCTCAGCTGTGGTAATCCAGTGTTTATTCCTTCATATAATGATGCCAGGCTCAGCTGTGGTAATCCAGTGTTTATTCTTTCATATATTGATGCCAGGCTCAGCTGTGGTAATCCAGTGTTTATTCCTTCATATATTGATGCCAGGCTCAGCTGTAGTAGTCCAGTGTTTATTCCTTCATATATTGATGCCAGGCTCAGCTGTGGTAGTTCAGTGTTTATTCCTTCATATATTGATGCCAGGCTCAGCTGTGGTAATCCAGTGTTTATTCCTTCATATATTGATGCCAGGCTCAGCTGTAGTAGTCCAGTGTTTATTCCTTCATATATTGATGCCAGGCTCAGCTGTGGTAATCCAGTGTTTATTCTTTCATATATTGATGCCTAATTGGAGAGGAATCACTCTTCTCTCAGTTCCCAGCAAAATACTAGGCAGGATAATTATACAGAAAATTTCAAAGGCAGTAGACTACAAACTGAGGAAAGAACAAGCAGGATTTAGAAAGAACAGAAGATGTGTAGACCATATATTCACTCTCAGGAACATTATAGAGCAGTGCTCAGAATGGCAAAGACAGCTTTACATAAATTTTGTTGATTTTGAAAAGGCTTTTGACAGCATACATAGGGACAGTTTATGGAAAATACTGAGGGCTTATGGAATTCCAAGCTGCATAGTGTCAATCATAAAAAGCCTCTATGCCAACTTTACGTGTAGTGTTGGGCAGAGCAACCTAACCTTCGAGGTGAAGACAGGAGTACGACAGGGATGCCCCTTATCAACCACTCTATTTTTAACAGTCATAGACTGGGTGATGCGCCAGACAACAGAGGGCAGTCCAAGAGGAATAAGATGGACTACATTTTCAACATTGGAAGATCTGGAATATGCAGATGACATTGCACTGCTGGCACATTCACATCAACACATCCAGGAAAAAACGGATAGACTTAATAAATTTAGCCAGCAGGTGGGCTTGAACATCAATTTAAAGAAGTCTGAGGTCATGACGCTCAATGTGAGCAACCCTGAGCCCATATCAGTAAGGAATCAGCAACTGGTACAGACAGATACCTTCACATACCTAGGAAGCATAGTAACACCAGACGGTGGGGCAGGCAAAGACATCAACATCAGAATGAATAAGGCAAGAACAGCCTTCTTTAGCCTAAATAACATCTGGAAGTCCTCCCAATACAGCACAAGCACAAAATTAAGATTATACCAGAGTTGCATGCTTTCTGTGCTTCTCTATGGTGCGGAATGCTGGAGAGTCACAGAGAAGGAAATGTCAAAATTGTCCTCTTTTCACACAACATGCCTAAGAAAAATTCACAGAATCTTTTGGCCGAATACCATCACCAACCAAGATCTGCTTACTCGTAGCAAGCAAGAGGACATGCATATCATCATAGCTGGCAGACGCTGGAGCTGGGTTGGTCATGTCCTCAGAAGAGACCCCGATGCCATCACAAGAACAGCTATGCTTTGGACCCCTGAAGGAAAGCGAAAGAGAGGCCGACCAAAAACAACTTGGCGGAGGACTGTGGAGGCTGAGATGCAAAGAATGAACCAGAGTTGGGGCACTGTACGAAGGATGGCCACCGACAGTGCAAAGTGGAATCAATTTGTTGTTGCCCTACAAGACGCCACTAGGCGTGATGGCCACTGACTGCTTTGACGGTCGGTGGTTAAGGATCGAAGAAGAAGAAGAAGATATTGATGCCAGGCTCAGCTGTGGTAATCCAGTGTTCATTCCTTCATATATTGATGCCAGGCTCAGCTGTGGTAGTCTAGTGTTTATTTCTTTATATAATGCCATGCTCAGCTGTGGTAGTCTAGTGTTTATTCCTTCATATAATGATGCCAGCTCAGCTGTGGTAGTCTAGTGTTTATTCCTTCATATAATGATGCCAGCTCAGCTGTGGTAGTCTAGTGTTTATTCCTTCATATATTGATGCCAGGTTCAGCTGTGGTAATCCAGTGTTTATTCCTTCATATAATGATGCCAGCTCAGCTGTAGTAGTTCAGTGTTTATTTCTTCATATATTGATGCCAGGCTCAGCTGTGGTAGTCTAGTGTTTATTCCTTCATATAATGATGCCAGCTCAGCTGTGGTAGTCTAGTGTTTATTCCTTCATATAATGCCATGCTCAGCTGTGGTAGTCTAGTGTTTATTCCTTCATATAATGATGCCAACTCAGCTGTGGTAGTCTAGTGTTTATTCCTTCATATAATGATGCCAGCTCAGCTGTGGTAGTCTAGTGTTTATTCCTTCATATAATGATGCCAGCTCAGCTGTGGTAGTCTAGTGTTTATTCCTTCATATATTGATGCCAGGATCAGCTGTGGTAATCCAGTGTTTATTCCTTCATATAATGATGCCAGCTCAGCTGTGGTAGTTCAGTGTTTATTTCTTCATATATTGATGCCAGGCTCAGCTGTGGTAGTCTAGTGTTTATTCCTTCATATAATGATGCCAGACTCAGCTGTGGTAGTCTAGTGTTTATTCCTTCATATAATGATGCCAGACTCAGCTGTGGTAGTCTAGTGTTTATTCCTTCATATAATGATGCCATGCTCAGCTGTGGTAGTCTAGTGTTTATTCCTTCATATAATGATGCCAGCTCAGCTGTGGTAGTCTAGTGTTTATTCCTTCATATAATGATGCCATGCTCAGCTGTGCCAGCTCAGCTGTGGGTAGTCTAGTGTTTATTCCTTCATATAATGATGCTCAGCTGTGGTAGCTCAGTGTTTATTCCTTCATATGATGGTAGCTGTGGTTCAGTGTTTATTCCTTCATATAATGATGCCAGCTCAGCTGTGGTAGTTCAGTGTTTATTCCTTCATATAATGATGCCAGCTCAGCTGTGGTAGTTCAGTGTTTATTCCTTCATATAATGATGCCAGCTCAGCTGTGGTAGTCCAGTGTTTATTCCTTCATATAATGATGCCAGACTCAGCTGTGGTAGTCTAGTGTTTATTCCTTCTCGTATATTGATGCCAGGCTCAGCTGTGGTAGTCCAGGGCGGGCATACTGAAACAAAATGTCAGGTAGTTATTTCCTTCTGGTCTTATATATATATATATATAGCTTACTTTATTCAAAATGATCTTAAATACTCAACTAACATGTACAAAAGCTTGCAAAAGTGCTCAAAGCTCTCACACCTACACGCCACATAATATTTTTAATATTTAAAGATGCAGAACCGTCCACTACTTAAACCAATCGCAAACAGCTGTCTACCACTACAAAAAATTCAACGAGAGACCGGTAAGTGTATGCAATGTTTAAAAAAGAACAGTAGTTAACTCATACCGGTCTTTAAAACAAAATGACCTGAATGTCTACTGGTTGTTTATTCTATGAACAAGCATGGGAGGGGAGATGAAGGAGTGCATGAGAGAAGACTAGAGACAGACATGAAGAAGACATGGAAAGACCTTGAGCGGATGGTACCAGGACAGGAAGACTTGGTTATAAGTTTATTGAAGACTTGGTATAAGTTTGTTGAAGGCCTATGCTCCTTAGGGAGTTGAAGGGTCATGTTGAAGCATGTCAGGGTCTAGTGTCAGCTACTTTCTGACATAAACATGCATAATAATAATAAATTCTTTAAGCGCCAAACACGGCGCATAAGGCAGAAACCAGTGCTCTCCAGGTTGTTCGTTGTGACGCCACTCCTCTTAGCTCTTGCACATTATTTAGGCCCAACGTTCTTCCTTCTCTTATTATTGTTCTTCTGAGTGTTTCTTTTGGTCTTCCTTTTTTCCGCTCACCCTCAGGAACCCAAGTGAGCGCCTGTAGTGGTATTCTGTTGTTTTGCATTCGTAGGACATGACCGATATATGACCATCGTCTTTTCCTTATATAGTCGGAGACATATTTCTGCCTAGAGTCTTCTCTTATTTGTCGATTAGTCTTGAATTCTTTCCAACTGATGTTCATGAGTTTTCTAAGACATTTGTTCTCGAATGTATTCAGCTTGTTCTCCAATGATTTTGTTATTTTCCAACTCTCACAGCCGTATGTTAACACTGAGATAACATTTGAATTAAACAGACGAAGCTTGGTATGTATATTCAATGATCGTAATTTCCAAATGTTAGATAATCTATTGAAGGCGCTAGCTGCCAAAGCAATTCTAGTATGGATTTCTCTTGTTGTGTCACCATCCTGAGTCATTTTACTGCCTAAATAATTGAAACTTTCAACTTTCTGTAGTTTTTCCCCGTTCAAGATGATATCAAAGGTCTCGTTAGAAAAGTTCATAGCTTTAGTTTTAGAGGCATTTATTTGGAGACCAATTTTAACCGAGAGATGACACAAATTATTTATTGCTTCTTGGGATTGTCTTGGTGTTGAACTTAAGAATGCTACATCATCTGCGAAATCCAGGTCCCCCAGGAATTTTCCATTTGTCCATTTTATACCCAATTGTTCATTGTGGGTATAGTTTCTCATAACCCAATCAATAGCTATTCCAAAAAGTAGTGGTGACATAATACATAAAACATGCATAGATCACATAAAAATGTCAAAATGGATTCAAATAATTAGCAAATATAAACTGAATAAGTTCAGCATCTACCAAGTTTTATCAGATTTCCTTTGTGTATGAGTATTGTTGATTGATCTAGTTGGCCGCAACAACATGCCTTGATTTTTATTTATTTTTTATTTTGTTTGTTTGGTTTTGGTGGTCTAAAGCTTTATCTGTGATTGGCTGAAAGTCATGAAAATATAGAGCAATGTTGTTAAAAGTGATGTCTTGCCATCAATTTTGTCAATAAATAGTTGAGGGATATCCCAGGTCAGAGCATGATAAAGTGTAATAGGAAGAGAACATAAGTATTTCTACCTGTCTGCCGGTGACAGCTGGTAAAAGTATACAGGTAATTTTGTAGCAGATACTGCCATCTTCTTCTTCTTTGATCCTTAGCCGCCGACCATCAAAGCAGTCAGTGGCCATTACGCCTGGTGGCGTCTTGTAGGGCAACAACAAATTGATTCCACTTTGCTCGGTCGGTGGCCATCCTTCGTACAGTGCCCCAACTCTGGTTCATTCTGTGCAACTCAGCCTCCACAGTCCTCCGCCAGGTACCCAGATATACCATGTTAATGCAAACTGACAGAATAGTGCATTTAGTGGGACAATGAACTTGGCAGAAAGTTAGAAGTACATGTTCCATGCTGCTGCACCATGAAGTTGTTATTTAACTAGGGCTGCTGAGCTTTTTGCAGCCAATACAAAGTTGAAGACTCCTTGATATTATCTACACTGTAGATCTAGGCTTTTCTTGTGGCTTTTCTGCCACTCTGAAACATGTTGAGTTGAAATCATGAGCTCCAGCTTGTCTTGCATTTAAAGGATCATCACATCTGGTCTCAAGCTAGGAGGAAGAAGCACATGGCATACTGTGCATTCCCCATTATCCAAGTGGGCTCTCTAAATATACTTACTTACTTAGTCGTTCCCCTTCTACCGTGAGGTGTAGAGGTTTGGAAGAGAGAGCGCCAGACCACCCTATCGGCTGTCTTCCTCCTGGCCTGGTTCCATTCTAGTCCTCGGTCCTTCAAGGATTGTCTAATGTTGTCCTCCCAGCGGACTCTGGGTCGTCCTGGGGGTCTGGATCCCTGGCTCTTTGTTTCCCATGCTTGTCGTGGTAGCCGATCTTCTCCCATTCTGCAGACATGGCCAAACCATCTTAGTTGGGACTGTTCTACTTGGATCTGCAGGGGGTGGGATTTAAGACCTTGACGTATCGTCTGGTTGCATACTCTCTAAATATGCAGAGCTAAAATACTGGGCTCTCCCAAGGAATTGTCATCTCCTACACAGAGCCACTTTTCGGCTCCCCCTGCCTATCGTGGGGTCCATGGTGAGATCCTCATACATGCAGCCAACCAGGTAAAAGCCAGAGCTATGTGTGTGAGGCTCTAGTGACTCCTCCAAGCTTAGTGTGCAATGCTGGGTTCTCAACATGTTTCACCCCAGGGGGAATCCCTGGAAGTGTCTGTATGATTTCAAGAATCAATGGGTGTAATTAGACTCACACAGAGGTTCACATCCAAATCTACATACTATAGCATTGTGCATAGCTGGTGGTCATATAAGGATGACTCCAGATATGCATCCACACCCTGAAGTAGAATAGGTTACTTTTGGACGTGTTGCACTTTGGGACATAGAATCAGAAATGATTAATACAATCTAATAACCACAATTTAGAGGTTACTGACTTATGGGTGCTTGCATAGAATAATGGGACTAAAAAGAACCGGACAAACATCTGTCTTCTTTGTCGTTCACTCTCAAACAACCACATCTATCTCTCTTATAAAGCCAACAGTCTGTCTCGGGTTTCTGTTGTCACCAGACAGTTTCTCCCTCAACTTGGTAGGAGAAGGCCACGCTGCCAACCTGCTGCTCTCGTGGAGCTGACAGTCTTGGAGGACATGTTCTACTGTTTGTTTGTCCTCCCCTCATGGACACATATCTGTGTCTGATTTTCAATTTGTTAAACAAGTGGTATCGGAGTCTGCAATGGCCGGTTCTCAGTCTGAAAATGATCACTTGATCTCTTCTTGGTAACGTATAATATGGTTCAGCATTACTGGACTCTGGATGTTCCATCTGCCAATTTTCTCTATAGTTATTTTTGATTATTGTTTTTATCTTTTCATATGTTGCCCTGTCTTCTGTTTGGGGTTTCCTTCCTCCCTTTTTGGCAAGTTTATCAGCCTTCTCATTTACAGTGGGCGGCGGGGTTCCACTGTACTTTTACGAATGCATAGCTTGACAAACATCAGTGGAATGAGATGGACATATGTTGGATCTGTATAGAATAGTCACAGATAGACAGGAAATGGTCCAAGGCATACAAGAGACACTACTAAATGGTGTGAGGAAAACGGATCAAGGGTCAGTCCCAACAAGGCCTGTGTGATGTGGTGCTCTTTGAACAACTCATAGTAAAAGCAGACCTTACAGACATCACTTTCAATGGGCAGAACATTGAAAGGCAAGACAGGCTGAAGTATCTGGGAGTAACGTTTTATCGTGGGCTATCGTTGAAGTATCATGTCGAACTGATCATACAGAAGTGCAAGCGAGGACTGGCAGCCTTAAAAACAATGGCTGCTGCGTGCTTGGAACAGAGACTATTGTTTCTCCTGCATCATCAGCTCATGATTTCAGTAATCGAGTACGGGCTAGGAATACTCACGCTGTCAGTATCACAATGTGAACGACTGGAACGCATTCAAAATGAAGGGATGCAACTAGTTTTGCTAGATCCAACAAAAACGATAGATGCCCCCAGGATTCACCGAAAGGGGGGGGAGGATGATGAATCCACAGGCGCCTCAATGAAATCGACCAGACCCGTTACACAGACTTCGAGCTCTGAACAACGGCTGGAATTTCCATGTGCCTGTGGTAGGGAATTCTCTACTCAGAGAGGAATGAAAATCCACAGAACGAAAAAGGGGTGTGGGAGGTCATCAGGGGGAGATCAACAGCGCTCTGTCTCGACGGATAAGACGTTAGAAGAACGCAGCCAGGAGTCAATCCACAGTGCTGAGTACATTCAAGTTGATCTGCCAGATGATGATCTCACACACTTCTTGGACGGGAAGAGAGATGCAATAAAGTTTCCACCTGCCAGTGCAAAAGGGCTTTGGGAACAGCTGGACGAAGCCTTGGCAAAAGAGTTGGATAACAGCCTGAAGCAGCTAACTTTGGAGAAGAAGCTGGAAATCTTCGGCGACATAATATATCTGCACTGTCGCAAAGTGTTCGGAGTGAGGGAGGCAAGGGAAAGTAACCCACCACGGAAAAGTAGAAGACAAATTAAAATAGATGAAATCGGGAAACAGAAGAAGCATGCCCGAAAACTGTTCAAGAACGCAGTTGCCACAGAGAAGGAAGGGTTACGGCAAGTTTGGGAGCACCTGAAAGGCCAACATAATGCCCTTTGTAGAGCGGAAAGGTTGTGCAGGAAGAGAAGGAAGACTCGAAGGGATAGGGAAAGATTTTTTAGGGAGCCCTTCAAGTTTGCCAAAGAACTGTTTGAGCAGCCACGGTCGGGTACGCTAAACATCAGGAAAGAAGACCTGGAAGAACACCTTAGAATGACATATTCAGATGGTCGCAAAAATGAGCCGCTCAGCAGCATGGCAGGCCTTAAATGGCCGGGTAAGCCAGGAGCTGAATTTAACACCAAGCCCCCAACGGTGCAAGAGGTAGAAAGCATTGTCCAGAAAGCTCGGTGCAAGTCAGCTCCAGGTCCTAATGGTGTTCCATATGTGGTGTATAAAAGATGCCCTGAGGTTCTCAAACGACTGCTCCGTTTACTGAAGAATGCGTGGAAAACCCAACTCGTAAGCAAGGAATGGAGAAAGGCAAACGGAGTCTACATCCCGAAGGAACAAAATTCCACAGACATCAGTCAGTTCAGGCCAATCTCACTACTCAATGTGGAAGGGAAGATATTCTTCTCAGTAATGGCGAAAAGACTCACTACATACCTCCTGGCAAATGGGTACATTGACACTACCATTCAGAAAGGAGGTATCCCAGGTACACCAGGATGTCTAGAGCATGCCACAATGATCTGGGAAGCAATCCAAAAGGCAAAGTCTGACAGAACAAACCTCCATGTAATCTGGTTGGATCTAGCGAATGCTTATGGATCCGTTCCACACCAGATGTTGTGGCAGGCCCTAGAAATGTATCATGTTCCACAAGAGATTGCAGCAATGCTGAAGCTGTATTTCGCAGGGTTTTCTGTCAGATTTTCAACCAGAGAGTACACAACGAAGTGGATTGGCCTTGAAGTTGGAATTGCGATGGGATGTACCATCTCTCCGATACTATTCGTCATGGCTATGCAGGTAATCCTCAATGCGGCTGAAGGAATGGCTATAGGTCCAAAGCTCGGTGGAATGTGTCACATGCCACCGCTCAAAGCATTCATGGATGACACAACAATTCTGACATCAGATGAACATCAGGCCCGGAGGATGTTAGCACGCCTGGATGAACTAGTCAGCTGGTGCAGAATGAGCTTCAAACCCAAGAAGTCGAGAAGCCTATCAGTCAGGAAAGGGAAGATAGCAGAGGTCATACTCACGGTTTCCAGCCAAAGAATCCCTACTGTCATTGAGGAACCTGTTAAAAGTCTTGGCAGGGTGTACGATGCCTCTTTAAAAGACTCGAAGGCAGTGCAACAAACAATAGAAATGGCAGACAGAGGACTACAGATCATAGACCAAAGCAGACTCCTGGGAAAGTTCAAACTGTGGTGCCTCCAGTTCATGTTGATACCGAAGTTGCTGTGGCCACTGCTTATATATGAAGTAAGCACAAGTACAGTGGAAGCTATAGAGCAGAAGGTCAACAAGTTCATGAGAAAATGGCTAGGGGCACCACCAGGTCTGTCAGATGTAGCACTGTACTGCAAAAAGTCAAAACTTCTGCTTCCCTTCAAGTCAGTTGTTGAAGAGTACAAAGTTGGAAAAGCAAGGCTTGCAATGATGCTACGCGAGTCAGCTGATGACGTGGTTAAGTCCATTCAGCCCACACTGAAAACGGGAAGGAAGTGGAGAGTGGAAGAAGCTGTTGATGCTGCTGAAGAGTCACTCAAACTGAGAGAGGTAATCGGATACACACAAACGAATAGACGGGGATTTGGGCATGGTGACATCCGCTGGTGGTCCAAGGCATCAAGCAGGGAACGCAGAGACATGGTAGTTCAGGAGATACGAGGAGCTGAGAATGATAAGAGGTTGCTAAAAGCAGTGCAGCAGGTCCAACAAGGCCAATGGACTACATGGGAAGGAGCCCTGCAGAGATCCTTGACATGGAATGATATATGGCATATGGCACCTCTTAGGCTCAGCTTCGTGGTTAGATCAATGTATGACCTGCTGCCGTCGGCCACCAACCTTGTGAAATGGGGAAAGTCGGATGATGAGCAGTGCCCCCTGTGCCAGGGGAGGCAGACACTTGAACACGTGCTTTCAGCGTGTAAGGTGGCATTAGGGCAAGGACGATACACTTGGCGCCATAACAAAGTGCTAAATGAGCTTGCTGCGACAATAGATCATGCAAGAATGAAAGCGAATAGCAAAGTCCGGCCAGACACCACAAACACATACTTTCTGAGGGCAGGAAAGTCAGCACACCCCAAACCGAGTAAACCTGGTAGCAGTTTACCATCTCTTCTTGACTGTGCAAACGACTGGGAGATGGCGGTAGACCTACCTGGACGGGGGGCATATCCAGAGAGTATCAGAAAATCGCGGAGACGGCCGGATATAGTGCTTCATTCTTCAGCAATGCTTCAGGTCATACTGATTGAACTGACCGTGCCATTTGAATCCAGATTAGACGAGCAACATTCATTCAAAGCGGCCAAGTATAGCGATCTAGCCGCGGATATGAGACACGATGGATTCAGTGCAAGGGTCATGGCGGTTGAAGTGGGCGCAAGAGGGCTTGTGGCTGCATCAATGTATGATTTATTGAAACTGTTGGGGTTGAAGGGACAGTCTAGAACAAGGGCACTGAAGAGGCTTAGCGAAACTGCCGAAAAGGCATCAGGCTGGCTGTGGAACAACCGCAGTGGGCAATGGAGATCGTGACGGTAAACGCTGCGGTACAGAAAACACCAAAATTTTTCTAAGTCCACAGCGCTGAGTTTATATGGTGTACTAGTGAGGGGGGCTGCGACTCTGGGGCAACAGGCGATGTATACTATAGGGAGTGTGTCAGGTACAGAATTTCAGTGGCGTGCGGCGCGCAGTGGCTAAGGTTCATCGGCTGCGCGCTCGTGTCTCAGTGTGTGTCCTTAGTTGTGAAGGGCGACGGAACGAACGGAATAATTTGTCTTTTCTTTGTTACTTTCACAATTGCCCCCACGGCTGGCGTTGTGGATTAAAAGTTGCTACCGTAAGTGAAATGGGTTCATTTTCGATACAAGACAACAGGAAGCTGAGACGCTTGGGAGTCATGACCCAAGTGGGCCCGCCCCCCTTAGAGTGTAAAGGAGTAATCGGGCCGAAACACTTGTCAGATGGGGGGACTTCTTCTGATGATCAGATTGCTTCCTGTTGTATCGCTCTGTAAAGAGTTTCCTATCATTGTGCTGTACGCGTGAGAACCCCATTGTTACAATGAGATACATGCTCAGAATGCTGTCGATTAGATCGATATGTGATGGCCCAGGCAAAAGCCTATATGCGGGTAACCACCGACAAAAGACATATGACATAGCTGACATCAAAAGAGCAAGAATCAAGAGGGGGATGGCACAGGCAGAGGCTACGATTGGTCAGGTGACCAGGGTTGAAAATGTATCCAAAGGGGAAGAGTGGAGTAAATCAGGGGAGAACTGGATAAACTACCAGCAGGTCATCATTAGCCTTGGCAGAGAGTGCAGATCTTGGGGCATTGGAAAAGCAGAGCTGAAGATTAATCAGCTGGTAAGTGATCATGACGCAATTGTGTACACTGATGGGTCTGTAGTGCGTGATGAGAAATCAGGATGGGGCTTCTCTGCGAGAATAAAGGGCAGTGTCGTCGCTGAACAGAGTGGAGCCTACATGACAACAACCTCCAGCATGAGAATGGAGGTAGAGAAAGTTACTGCAGCATGAGGTGGCTGTCTGAAACTCCATCAACCAGGGCAGTTATATTTTCAGACTCTCAAGCCAAGCTTCAGAAAGTTCAGAACGGATGGTTGCGGCAGGAATGAAAAACATCAATAGAATCCTCAAGTCTTCAAGAAGTGGTATGGATCTACTGTCCTGGTCATGCAGGGGTATGTGGCAATGAGAGAGCTGACAGACTGGCCTCGAGAACACCCATAGTGGGAACACTTGACATGGATAAGGGAGAGATACTAAGGGCAAATAATGATCGCCTGCTGGATAATGACACTGCAATGGATGAATCAACAAGGCTGAGACTGGTACAATTAGCATTCATACTCTTCGATGTTGCTAAGGGAGACTGAGCACCAATGGATTTGCCCGGAGTGCAGTGAGGTCGATTCTTATTAACAATAACAATATTCACTAAGGAAGCCAGCCCTAATGCGGGAATACCCAGAGTAAGATGGGCGTGGGAAGGATGTAGCAGGCATGGAACGAACAGAAGTGAATGGTTAAACAAATAAAGAGGGGAACCAAACCCCCCCCCCCCCTCCCCCCCCGAGGCCTGTAAACAGTGTAAATAAATAAATATTGCACACAATAAAGGTATGTTTCAGGCACTCGTGAGAAATAAAGATGTAGAAAAACAGACAACAGAAGTGATAGGCTTGCTGGAGAATTGAACCCAGGACCTTCTGAACGGCAACACAATATTCATAATCCTGCCATGCCACACACACATATCAGGTGGAGCAACCAAGCCAGACCTGACAAACTTGGGCCCTTCCATCATCATCATCACCCTTCAGCTCCACAAGGAGCATAAACCTTCAACAAACATATGCCAAGTCTTCCTGTCCTGTGCCATCAGTTGAAGGTCTTTCCTCATCCCTTTCATGTCTCTCTCGTTCTCTTTTCCATATGTTCTTTGGTCTCCCTGTACCTCTCTTACCCTGGGGATTCAAGAACAAGGACTGCCTTGTAAAGCTATCAGTGGGTTTCAGTATGTTTAATGTCTATTGAACATCAATATAAAGGAGACAAAGTTATGGCACTCAATGTGGGCAGTCCTGTGCCCATAATAATAAGGAATGTATGTCACCAAGTTCTGTGATCCTGTTCACAATTTTGTGTACATCACCAAGTTATGTGATCCTGTTCACAACTTTGTGTACATCACCAAGTTCTGTGATCCTGTTCACAACTTTGTGTACATCATCACGTTCTGTGATGTTGTTCACATCACTAAGTTCTGTGATCCTGTTCACAATTTTGTGTACGTCACCAAGTTCTGTGATCCTGTTCACAACTTTGTGTACATCATCACGTTCTGTGATGTTGTTCACATCACTAAGTTCTGTGATCCTGTTCACAATTTTGTGTACGTCACCAAGTTCTGTGATCCTGTTCACAATTTTGTGTACACCATCACGTTCTGTGATGTTGTTCACATCACTAAGTTCTGTGATCCTGTTCACAATTTTGTGTACATCACCAAGTTCTGTGATCCTGTTCACAATTTTGTGTACACCATCACGTTCTGTGATGTTGTTCACATCACTAAGTTCTGTGATCCTGTTTACAATTTTGTGTACGTCACCAAGTTCTGTGATCCTGTTCACAATTTTGTGTACACATCATGTTCTGTGATGTTGTTCACAATTTTGTGTACGTCACCAAGTTCTGTGATCCTGTTCACAATTTTGTGTACGTCACCAAGTTCTGTGATCCTGTTCACAACTTTGTGTACATCACCACGTTCTGTGATGTTGTTCACATCACCAAGTTCTGTGATCCTGTTCACAATTTTGTGTACGTCACCAAGTTCTGTGATCCTGTTCACAACTTTGTGTACATCACCATGTTCTGTGATCCTGTTCACAATTTTGTGTACGTCACCAAGTTCTGTGATCCTGTTCACAATTTTGTGTACGTCATCAAGTTCTGTGATCCTGTTCACAATTTTGTGTACGTGACCAAGTTCTGTGATCCTGTTCACAACTATGTACATCACCACGTTCTGTGATGTTGTTCACATCACTAAGTTCTGTGATCCTGTTCACAATTTTGTGTACGTCATTAAGTTCTGTGATGTTATTCACAGCGGCAATATTGTAAAAATGCTATGACTTTTTGGCTTTAATTTTTGTATAGCAGGCCAGTGACAGGTTATTCGAGATTCCTTAAAATTTTAAAAAGTTTAAAATGTAACACAACAGAGGGTCGTGTGCAAAATTTTAGCTCCCTTGGTCATCTGAAACCTAGTGAACCAAGGGCTCAAAGATTTGAAACATTCAAACAATGGTCCTATCAGATTAAATAAAAGTGTTTAACAAAGGAAATGACATAATCACATTCATGCAGGACATCAAGAATGGGACTCGCAACCTCCTCATGTAAAACAAATTGCTTCATGCAGAGATAAGCCGAAGTGGTGGCTCTATAAGAAGAGAAGAAATAAAATAACAGTGATGTTTTAAGATGACAATGATTCAAAACGAAATATCAAAAATACTCAGAGGGAAATTCTCATTAATTTTATTTCACATGTTTGAGAATTACATCCACTCTCAAATTCTGAAAAGCATGTACCACATTCGCAGAAAATTAAAAGCAAACATTCTGCACAGAAAAATGTACTAATAAATATTTGGCATAAAGGCTGATCTGTGAATGTGGGTGATACATATAATGAATGGGCTGTGTCAGCTCGCAGCTCCAGAATGTGTCTTTTTTTGTTGATGATGTCAGATGTGAAGTTTGGAAATAAAAAAAAATTAACCTTTAATCCAAACAGGCAGTGAAGGCTGAACAAAGATAGATACCTGCAATCTAATGTTATATTCAGTTAAGTTAAATATTTCTAAGTGAAATATTTCTTCCAATTTAAAATGCAGAACTTTAAAAAAGGGCCTCACATTGCAATAAACAAAGCATATTTATTAGACACAAGCCTTATTCAAATTTCAGAATTAAACCGTAAGCAATGACATATTTCAGAATGAATTTTTATAAAAGGATTAACCCTCTTACTTCCAAATGTTTCAAATGATGCAGCTGCATATTCCATGGAGGTCTATCTTTGTAAACCTGGTGCTAACATAGTGTGGTAATTTTAACAGTCTGATCTGAAGGCTGAGTGCAGCTGAGCATAACAGGCTCAGTGTCTTCTCAAATGTACATATCAATGAAGGAGCTGACAGACAGAGATGAGAGGATGCATCAGGCATGTATTCAAACAGAGAGCTACATGAATTTGCAGAGGAAAACTGAGTTGAGCTTGGGTTTCGGAAATCAGATTTTTTTGGTTTTCAGATATTGCCTAAAAATCACTAAAGTCGTCCAAAAGTGTGTTAGAAAATCTTGGTTTCGGAATATTTCAGGTGATCAGATTCTAGGATACAGACCTGTAGTACAGTATGCCTATTTCTCCCTGTGGAAAATATGCCTTCAAATAATTCACGCCAAGTCAACATGTCTTAAGCTGTGTTCGTTTGTTTTTTAAGGTCCATATTTCTTTCTTCTAGAGTTTTTCATGAAGGGCATGGTGAGAAGTCACTGAAATCCTATACTGCACAGAACACTGAATGGCAAAGCAGTAGCAGTCATTTTTGATTCAGGACCCTAGTATGCCCAAGGCATCTAAGGCTTCCACGGAGTCCTCCTATAGACATTTTGCTGAGTTCATCAGTCTCGCTGTAACTGAAGACAGTCATCTACTTCTTAACTGTTTTGTTCGTCTGTCATGTTTCTTCACGCTGTACTATATTTTGTTTGCCCAGGATGTCAATAGGAATTATAGCAAATAATAACGAAGCTTAGGAAACTGCAGTTTCTTGACAGTTGAACTGGAAGCTGTATCCTAATTTTCATGAAGATCAAATGTCGGCTCCTGTCCACAGAAGCAAAAATCACAAAGAAATTCCCACAGTTTCTCTGACAGCACCAGACTTCAAAAACAGTTTCTGCTTTTTTATGCGTTATTTTGCCTATTCTTTCTTTCCAGCTTGTCTGATGCTGAATGTTGATCTTCTCTGTATACATCCTTTTCTGTACTTTTTAAATATTGTTAATCCAGTTTAATAAGTTCTGACCGTCGGTTCTGCTTAGATATTAAAATTATTTCAGATGCAGTACGTCTGGTACACCATCCAGTGGAAAAAAAAAAACGTCTTATTGACAGAAGAGAAGCAGTTAAATAAGAAATTACGATATTGAAGTCATTAATTTAAAAAAAACAATTCTGCAGATTCTCAGTATCAGGCGAGAATGCACTCAATTTGTAAAAAAAGATAAATAAATGTGCAGTCTGTAACCTTGTATCATCATTCAGTATTTCCTGTTGCTCAATTCCATTTTGCTTCATTCAGGCGAAGCTAGCCCCATTCAACCTAAACACAAGGGTTGTCAGCTATATTAAGGCGCATGTCCATATATGAGACCATGTGGTCTGGTATAACTCATTACTAGCTACAGATTCCAACACATCCTATGAATTTTAAACACTGTTCAACCCAGCAGAAACTAATGTTTCATAGTAATATGTCAAAGTTGTTTACCAATACAGGTCTGTTATCCGAACACCTGAAAATCAAAAGTTTCTTTGGGCTACTTTTCTATAACAATTTGGGCGGTTTCTGATTTTTAGTATGGGTAAAAAAGGATCCGTTACACATCCACTGAGGCATATTGAGAATATGGTGTTAGGCCAATATTTTCTTGAACACTAGGGGTGATGTGGTCAGCATCATGCCGGCCGCCTCAACCTTCCTAGAGTTGCTCTGGTACCCAATTCATGAGGCTGGGTTGACCCCAGAGCTGTTTGCGGCCTAAAAAATCCCACGTCAATGGGGGAATCGAACCATGGACTGCCAAGATGGGAAGCCAGTGCACCAACCACTGTGCTACCGCTACTTTGGGCCATTTTTGAAACATTTTGGGCAATTTGGGCTACTTCTGAAAACTGAACAAAATCCAGTTTTCAAAACAAACTTGTCCTTGAAGGTTTGGGATAAAAGAATGACTTGTATTTGATTGAATCTTATGGGTACAATTGTTGTTCCAATAATATTTTTTTAAATGAGAGAAAGGCATCAAAGACAACTACAATGCTAAGTTAAAGAATATACAAGAGTTTGCCAGAAAGAAAATCAACCATAAGCTGGTCAACCATAAGCTGGTCAACCATAAGCTGGTCAACCAGGCTGGTCATATTTCAACTGGCAACAAAAATCAACCATAAGCTGGTCAACCAGGCTGGTCATATTTCAACTGGCAACAAAAATCAAATGTTTTTGCTGACACAACAATTATGTAACAGTAGGTGTCTTCTCTATGGTGCGGAATGCTGGAGAGTTACAGAGAAGGAAATGCCGAAATTGTCCTCTTTTCACACAACATGCCTAAGAACAGAGTCTTTTGGCCGAATACCATCACCAACCAAGATCTGCTTACTCGGAGCAAGCAAGAGGGCATGCACACCATCATAGCTGGCAGACGCTGGAGCTGGGTTGGCCATGTCCTCAGAAGAGACCCCGATGCCATCACAAGAACAGCTATGCTTTGGACCCCTGAAGGAAACCGAAAGAGAGGCCGACCAAAAACAACCTGGCGGAGGACTGTGGAGGCTGAGATGCAAAGAATGAACCAGAGTTGGGGCACTGTACGAAGGATGGCCGCCGACCGAGCAAAGTGGAATCAATTTGTTGTTGCCCTACAAGACGCCACTAGGCGTGATGGCCACTGACTGCTTTGACGGTCGGCGGCTAAGGATCAAAGTAGAAAAGGTGTCTTTTTAATCCTGAGTATTAGTTATTCAGTCAAAATCCTTTAGCACTCTAAGCAGCATAGGCCTTCAACAAACACATGCCAAGTCTTCCTGTCACATGTCTTCCACATCATTTTCACTTCTGTCTCCAGCTTTCTTCTCCGTGTGTTTCTTGGTCTACCTCTGCCTCTCTTATCCTGCGGTTTCCTGAACAAGGACTGCTTTGTAAAGCTATCAGCAGGTTTCCTCAATGTGCATCCTATCCATCGTTAGCGTCTTCTTCTCATCTCTTGTTCCACTGACACTTGTTTGGTTCTTGTCATCAGCTTCACATTGGTGACCGTGTCATACCACTTCAATCCATCTATTCTATGCAAGCAAGTTTAGTTACTGATGGAGGATAAAATTCAGTTTCAGATATACAACACTGTTTCTGCTTCGAGGCACATAACCTCACTTTTATTCATAGTACTATTCACTTACGAAAAGTCATCTCATGCTAGATCAGTATTCTCTCATCATCGTCAACTACCACGCTGCAAAGTGTAAGCAATCACGTCTCTCCCCATATCCTGAAGTTCTCCATCAATTCTGCCAGTGTCAAGCAGTCTATTACATTCTCTCTGGTCTTCCTATACTTCTCCCCAGTTATGTTTTCAAGTGCTCCACTATTATCACTCGTCCAACAAAGTCAACAGCTCTCCTTATCTTTTGTTATATCTGTTTATTCGTTTATCCATTTACTATTTTAGATGTCTATGGGATTCTGAAAACTCCCCTGAGAAACCTCATCATAGACTGGGTGGTGTGCCGGGCAACAGAGGGCAGTCCAAGAGGAATAAGATGGACTACATTTTCTACATTGGAAGATCTTGAGTGTGCAGATGACATTGCACTGCTGGCACATTCACATCAACACATCTGGGAAAAGGCAGATGGACTTGATGGGTGTGGCCAGCGGGTGGGCTTGGACATCGGTCTAGGGAAGTCAGAGGTCATGACGCTCGGTGTCAGCAGCCCTGGGCCCATGTCAGTGGGGAGTTGGCGGCTGGGGCGGACAGACGCCTTCACATACCTGGGATGCATGGTGGCTCCAGACGGCAGGGACATCAGCGGCAGAGTGAATGGGGCAAGAGCGGCCTTTTTTGGTCTAGACAACATCTGGGGGTCCTCTCGGTGCAGCACAGGCGCAGAATTGGGATTGTATCAGAGCTGTGTACTTTCTGTGCTTCTCTATGGTGCGAAGTGCTGGGGAGTTGCAGAGAGGGAGGTGTCGAGGTTGTCCTCTTTTCACACAACATGCCTGGGAAAGGTTCACTGAGTATTTTGGCCGAGTGCCATCGCCAGCCGGGGTCTGCTCAATCGGAGCAAGCAAGAGGACATGCACACCATCATAGCTGGCAGACGCTGGAGCTGGGTTGGCCATGTCCTCAGAAGAGACCCCGATGCCATCACAAGAACAGCTATGCTATGGATTCCTGGGGGAGGGCGAAAGAGAGGCCGACCAAGGGCGGCTTGGGGGAGGGGGGGGGGGGCTGTGGAGGCTGAGATGCAGGGAATGAACCAGAGTTGGGGCACTGTATGAAGGATGGCCGCCGACTGAGCAACGTGGAATCAATTTGTTGTTGCCCTACAAGACACCACCAGGCGTGATGGCCACTGACTGCTTTGACGGTCGGCGGCTAAAGATCAAAGAAGAAGAGAAACCTCATCTCTGCTGTGTCTAGCATTTTCTTGTACCTCCAGTACTCTCTACCTTCTGTAATCAATAATTCACAATTATTTCATGAACTGAATATGTGAAAGCTCAACCAGGTGGTGTAGAATGTGGATATGGATGACTGTCTATTCACAAATGTTGCATCATCCAACACTGTTAGCATTGCCAAGACAGTAGTACGGCCAGTATTTACTCTTAAGAATTACACCACTAAGCATTTTCTGTGCAAGTGACGTAACTCTTAAAGTATATACTGCCAATATGCAGGGCAGATTTTCCTAGGTGCTTATAATGGGAGGCCAGTTTTCAGGTGGTATATTTGAACTAAGTTTGTCTCAATTTTATGTTATTAATCCTCGCACATTTACCTTTACAACTTTCTATAACATCGCCATACTTAAAAAAAACCTGGAAAGAACTGACCCTTACTTTAACAAGATTTGAAAACTCAGAACGACAGAAAAATCCTTGCGCCAAACATTGGAAAGTCCTTTATGAATTTAAGTGGAAGAGATAGTATAAACTATGTTAGAATGGAATATATATCTTGAAATTTAAAGAAGAAAAAAATTTTTGTTTTACTTGTGCAAAAAAACCTTAAAAAGAATGAATTCATAACGAAAATATGAAAAAGACTTCACTGGAGAAAAAAAATAATTGGGCCCCCAAAGAGATATGTGCTAGCAGGCAGTGGGGTCAACAACTTTCTATTACCGCAGACAAAGTTGAAAAGTCGAGGGCCATGCAGCTTGTCTGCACTATCCTCAGCTATATAACTGCAGCAAATAACTTTACCAGGCTCAACTCATACTTGCCAAAAATATGCACACATGTGATTACAAAACTACCAGCTGTTCTGTCTTCAGTGCTTTTCTTTTGTCCTTTTTTCAACCACTAAAGCTATGAAGTGTAGTGGGGAGATCATGTAGGCTGGTTATACTAGGGTGGCACTTTTCCAGTTTTCTTTTATTCAAACAGGTAAAATTATGGTACAGCAAACTCAGCTGTACATACAAGCTTTCACCAAATACTAACAAAACCTGCATTAGTAATAAATAATGTATCAAGGAAAAACAATGAGCTTTATTTTAAAAAATAAAATAAATACAGGAATATACATTACCCTTAATTTACCGCTGACCCGGCCTGATTGGACAAGACCAACTGGAGAGAAGGTAACTTTCACTCGTACCAGCATGTAACAAAAATGATATCCACCCCTGAATGGTACACATTACCGAAGACAAAAAAAAAAAAACAAGAAACCAGGATTTAATCGTAATCTTTTACAAACTTAAACACACAAAAAAAAGAGTTTAATTTTTAATGCAACATAAAATCAAAAATTGTAAACAAAAGTTTACACACATCCAAACAATAATACACTTAATTAACTTGAAAGAAAAGGATTATAATTAAAGAAATGGAAGGATCTTTTTTTTGTGATGTACATTTCTTTAAAAACAATGAATAAAAACATGTAAACAAACCTCACAGGCAAGGTCAGAAATACCACTTGGCAAGTCAAGCTGACCTGTTCTTTTAGCCAGATTTTTACTGAGCTTTGAAAAACAGGATGAAGCTCCATCAAATACACACATACTAATTTCAGACAGGCATCCTGGCAAGATCCTTTCTTTTTGACACAATAATATTCATCTGAATAACTAAACCCTTTCCACATTAAAATAACAAACCCAAAGTATGCAAACATATCGTGCATTTTTTTTTAATCAAATAATAAATTCTGTATGAAAACAATCAATTGTATCCACAATTTAAACTTAGTGAAAAAAAAATCTGATTAAATGACTAACACACGCACAAACAAAAATCATTAAAACAAAGCCATTGTGATATTTTGACAGGTAAACGTGAAAGTTTATCACCTGGGGAAAGAAGAGAGGGGAAAAAAATATATATATAAAAACCTGAAATAACCTGGGGGTAAGAAACAAAATTGCTGCCACAATATTACATGTTAAGTCCAAGTTTGCATCCCTCACAAATTATTCAACTTTCTCAACAAAATAATCACCAGAATATTCAGCTTATGAGGAATTCATTGCTGACCAGCTTAACAAAAATATCTCTGAATTTTCAGAGAGTAATACAGAATACACTATGACAAATGTAAAATAAAATACAAAATAAATCGGAGGCATACTAAAGGTAAAATAAAAATTGACTTTAAAACAGACCCAAAATCAAGCTCAAGGCATGACATTAACTCTTACTATCCGGCAAGCCCCGTGAAGTGGCGCGGGTTTAGTACCAATTTTACGGCTCGCCAGTTCAAGTGGCGCGCGACGGTAACGATAGCTAAACTAGCGCGTAAAAATGCGGTTTTAGCTCACGTATAGTAAGAGTTAAATCCTGTAGCAGACAAGTTTACTGATGGAAAGTCTAAGGATCGTGGCAGAGTTACTGAGGGGGTAGGGCATGGGATCTGGACATCGTTATAAGGATAGAAGATAGATGACCAAGATTATAACTCCATCTGGTCACTTATATTTGGACATGTGCTCTAATATAACTGACAGACCTCGTGTTAAGGTTGAATAGGGTGCACCTCACCAAAACAGGACAACACTCCTGTAACTGTAGATGGACATAAAATTGCTTAGTTTCTTCAGCTGTTCACTGAGCAAACAGACTCACTAACACAAACAAAAGCCAATACAATTCATGAAAGCAAAGCACAAGTGTAATGCCCATTCGTCACTGAGAAGTCACATGACAAACTCCTCTGGGAAGAGATTCACACAAGATTTCCCACCTGTCCAAGATGGCAATAAGTTGTGAGCCTCTTCCAGTTTTTTAGCAAAGCAGGCAGTGTTTTGTCAATAATGTTATTGTTTGTTTGCATTATCAGCGTTTACAGCTACACACCCCCCCCCCCCCCCCCTTAAAAAAAATTGTTTACACATATGCTTGTGATGTGCTTTCAGTTAAACTCTGTTCACATACAAATATGTATGTCTGCAAGTGGGAATATGCCTACATTATTAAAACCATGAAAATCAGTGGTTCCCAAAGTGGGCGTTACTGCCCCCCTTGGGGACATTTGGCAGATCTAAGGGGTGATAAAGGAAAAGGGGGTGACTTGGGGGGGGGGGGGGGGGTGTGTGTGTTCAGTAGTAAGGGAGTGGTTGAGGACTTGTCAAGCTAAATTCAACAATATTACTGTAAAAAAGTGTTTTGATTATACAGGGCCCTGATGTGAGCGCTTACAAGGTGAACTTGGCTGAACAAACCATGACCCATCGCTCCTTCCTAACGCTGAACGTCCCAGTTCCTCATACACCCTATAGCAGAGGTTCCCAACCTGGAGTATGCTTACCAGGGGTTAGGAGAAGCTTGTCAAGGGGTTACTGGGAATATTAGGTCATTAACTGCATTATTTTATTCAAATATTGCGTAGCAGTGTTAGTGACAACATCAATGAGGCAAGGACGAGATATGAAAGATGGGCAATAAAGGGGTTGCTGGGGGTATTCTCTTTGAGCCAAGGGGGCTGTGATCCGAAAAAAAGTTTGGGAAACACTGATTAAACTCAAAACTGCACAATGTGAAAATCCAGAACTGCCCGTACTATCATTTAATTTTTTCAATCTCTTCTGTCCAAAATTTGTTCTGACAAAACTTACATGCCACAACAACTGAGCCAACCATTTTCACTTCTTTCTAAATGAAAGAACCAGGCAAATATCAGAGGAATAATTCGTGAGGAAAAGATGCAGGAGAAAAGGAAAAGTCTGAATTATCCTCTTTCCAAACAACTCGCCTAAGGAACATTCTTAAAATTTTCTGGCCCAACACCATCACCAACCAAGAACTGCTAACTCAAAGCCACCAAGAAGACATGCGCTATCATAGCGGCAGACGCTAGAACTGCATTGGCCACATTACCATCAATCTGCTACAAAAACCACCATAACAGGAGAATGGAGACTTTGATGCAGGCTTCCCACAGAAGGGCCAGTTTAAGTGGTGGCTCTATGCTCGATAAGGAACAATAAGGAAGTGAATGAATGAATGAAACAAAATATTACAAAGATAATCCTTAACAACTCCGCCTATGCCGGTCCCAAGCCCGGATGAAAAAGGAGGAGGGCGGCCTGCATGGAGGCCATAAGGAGGCAGCCCCTCCACCATGCAAAGGCACAACAGGCTAATCACCTGTTTGCTTTAAATCATGATTACGCGAACTACAAGAGAGAAAACCGGACTGATTCTAAAGGCGACGAACTGGAACGGACTACGACTTATGGAACTTGGAACACAAGAAGTATAAATGGGAAGGAAGAGGAGCTGGTGGAAGAGATGAGGAAAGCAAAACTAGAAATCCTGGCTATAACGGAAACGAAGAAAAAAGGACAAGGAGTCATGGATCTCGATGGCAACACGTTGCTCTACAGTGGTGTACCCATATCTGAAAGAGCTAAAGGGGGCGTGGGTTGCATTGTGGCCCAAAATCAAAAAGATAGTATCAAGGGATGGAACTTTGTCTCGGAGCGCATTATGGTTGTAAAACTAAAAGAAGGAGAAACCATAGTCAACCTGGTCATAGTGTATGGGCCAAATGAGGATGAGAGAGCAGAGGTCAAGGAGGAATTCTTCGAGCTGCTTCAAAGGACAGTGGATGACTGCCTAGATGAAGTTATTATGCTTGGAGATTTTAATGCCAGAGTTGGAAATGACCATGCTAGATGGGGTGGAGTTATCGGAAGATATGGAGAAGATACTCTCAATGACAATGGAAAGCGACTCCTTAGATTCTGCAGTGAGCAGAATCTGATCATTACAAACACAAAGTTCCCCCATAAGCGCATACATGCATACACTAGATGTGAACCAACCAAGAATGAGAAGTCAGTGATCGACTATGCCATTGTTCGGAGAAGCTCATTCAGATATGTCCGAGATGCAAGAGTCTGGAGGGGGCCAGAGATTGGAAGTGATCACTACCTGCTAACAATCAAACGAACAACTGAAAGAGTTGCTCAGCCTAGGAACTGCCCAACATCACGCAAGAAACCAAGTAAACGAGCAGGAGAAATGAGCATTAGGACCTACAAGCTGAGAGAGCCAGAAATTAAGACCAGATATCAGGGGCTTAGTGCTACAGCAGTGAGCAACACAGAAGAACGACCTGATGACTTGGAAACCCTCTGGAATAAATTCAAGGATATCATAAAGACAGCTGCTGCAGAAGCATGCGGTGAAGTCCGACTTGGGAATAAGAAAAAGAGGACACCTTGGTGGACAGAGGAAGTCAAAGAGAAAATAAGAGAGAAGAAAATGGCATGGAAACAATACTTAGGAGCTAAAAACACAACAGGACAAATGAAAAAATATAGAGAATATGTGACACTCAGAACAGAAGCAAAGAACAAAGTGCTAGCAGCAAAACAGAAGTCCTGGGAAGAATTTGGAGAAAAGCTACAAAAAGATGCACAAGAAAACCAGAAATTGTTCTATAAGACCCTAAAGAACATGAGGAAAGAAAAACAATGCCCTCTCAAATTTATAAAGGACAAGCAAGGCAAATTGCTTACTGCCCCGAAGGAAGTAATGGAAAGATGGAAAGAATATTTCTCAGAACTCCTGGATGGTGAGCATGGTGAAGCATCAGAAATGATAACCACTTAGCACAGAAGAGAAAACCAATGATGGTGAAGATGACATAAAGATGGAAGAACTGAAGGCAGCACTGGAGAAAATCAAGATGGGCAAAGCAGCAGGGCATGATGGTATAACACCAGAAATGGTTAAGTACATGGGAGCATCAGGCGACCTATTACTCTTAAAGGTCCTACAGGCAGCATGGTGCAACAAGACCATACCAAAGGATTGGGAGATTGCCATCATAACACCAATTTTCAAAAAGGGTGACAATCGACAATGTGGAAACCATAGAGGCATATCCTTCTCAGTGTCCCTGGTAAAATCTACTCTAGAATCCTAGAGCAGAGACTCCGACGCCTAGCTGAGCCACAATTGGATGAGGTCCAGTGCGGATTCCGAGCAAACCGAAGTACTCAAGACCTAATCTTCACACTCAGACAGCTGAGAGAAAAGGCCCTTGAGTATAAGAGTGAGATCCATCTTTGTTTCATAGATCTGGAAAAGGCGTTTGACAGGGTCCCTTGGAGCAAACTTTGGGACTGTTTGGCAAGGAAGAATATTCCAGCACCTCTGATTCATGCTATACAGAGCTTCTACAAGTCTTGCAGAAATTATGTGAGGACAGCAAACCATAAGTCAGAAGAGTTCAGGACCACCACTGGTGTAAGACAAGGTGATATCCTATCACCTTACCACTTCATACTCCTTATGGACGATGTCATCAAGGCATGTAAGGAGAGAACAAGAAAGTATTCAGTGGGGTACTGGAAGATGAGACAGGTCTATATTTCGGAGCTGGCATTTGCTGATGATGTTGCCCTGATTGCTAAATCAGAGGCACATCTCCAATCCAACCTGCAAGTCTGGAAGGAAGAGCTGGAGAAGAGAGGGATGGTCATAAGCAGCTCTAAAAACAAAATCCATGGTGATATCACGAGAAGAAAGAAAACATCAGATTAAGTTGGGAGAACAGGTCCTGGAGCAGGTCGACCACTTTAAATATCTCGGAGCTATTATAGACTGAAAGGGAGGCATCAAAGAAGAGTTGGCCACTCGAAAAGCAGCAGCTGGGAGACTTTTTCAGGCCATAAATCGTGGATTCCTCAGCAAGAAAGAGGTTGGTAAGAAAACGAAGATGGCTGTATACCGCTCCACCTATGTCCCAGTCTTGACATATGGATGCGAGTCGTGGGCAATGACTACAACCCACAAAAGCCAGATCCAAACCTCAGAAATGAGGTATCTGAGGAAAGTGGTTGAAGTAACAAGAAGAGACATGGTCCGCAAACAGACGATCCGTCAAGGCCTAAAATCCCATCCGCTGCAGACCCAAATAGAACGTGAACAAATAAGATTACGCATACAACAGATGACCCCCCCATGTAGTCCCGGGGATGGGGGAGGGAATTTCTGATGAGACAAAGAAAGAACAGGCCTACTGGCTACCTCAGGCATGTCCTACAAGGTAAGGTAGACAACCTCATGTCAAACAAGGTAAGGTAGACAACCTCATGTCAAACAAGGTAAGGTAGACAACCTCATGTCAAACAAGGTAAGGTAGACAACCTCATGTCAAACAAACTGATGCAGAAACCCACAGCTACAAGTGCGTGTGAATGCGTGTGGTGCAGACTTCCTGTAGTGGTGACACAAAGCTCCGCAAAAATGATGAATGATACATGGATTACCATTCAGGCTGAGAGATGCATCACTTTCTCAAGTTGCTCAAGCAGACACGGAATGTTAAGCATTGGACTGACAACAGATGTAGGAGCAGAGATCTTACTAGAAGGTTATAGCCACTGGGGAGGCAGGAGCTGCTTTGGTCTAAGATTTACATGCCCAATCGGAGATGAAAGGCAAGATTCAGCATACTGGACTTGTGGAAATGGCTGAAAGCAGACCACAATGGGTGGCAGATGAGCGAGATCTCTGTTTAACGTGTTTAACATACATGCTTTTCTGGCTATTTAATAACTATACACGTATAATTATGTGAAAAAAAAAAAAGTCCAGACCTTCCAACCTAACCACAGTCTTACAGCTATGAACTCAGTTTTTGAATATGATGTGACTACACCTGCATCGATAAACTACTGACTGCACTCTAGTATTTCCAACAAGTAACATTAAGGTATATACGATTCCTGAGATCAAAATTTCTATTTCATTTGTGTACATCCCAAATCATACATTAAGGACACATATAAATAGTGTATTAAATGCTTGCAGTAATATCCATATCATAATATTCTGCTTAGATAGAAGAATATGAGAATAATATAATCTTATGAACACAGGCAGTTTTTGTTTTGCTTGTCTTAAATCATCAGTATCACCCAAAAAAAAATACACACAAGTCATTGAGATAACAACCACATATTGCAGAATTAAAAATAAGTTGTAGGCAGTCAACACATAATAAACAAATATTTAGAATAAAAAACAAAGAAAAAAAAGCTATCACTCAATCTCAAAGTCAATTGGCAGCCTCCAGCATACAGAACCTTAGGCAGGAAGAGAATAAATAAAACATAACACACTGACCCCGTAATCTTTTTTTGCATCTGAACACAAACTACATCAGCTCAAGAACTTAAAATACTGTATATGTGTGTGTGTGTGTCACAGGACAGAAGAACTTAAAATACTGTATATGTGTGTGTAACAGGACAGAAGAACTTAAAATACTGTATTTGTGTGAGTGTGTGTGTCACAGTACAGAAGAACTTAAAATACTGTATATGTGTGTGTAACAATGCAGAAGAACTTAAAATACTATATATGTGTGTGTAACAGGGCAGAAGAACTTAAAATACTATATATGTGTATGTAACAAGACAAAAGAACTAATTCCTGGGGGGGGGGGGGGCCTCTGTGCTCTGAGTAGATGACATTAAAAACAAAAACGAATAAAAGTACTGCCCCCTCATGCATGTAGTAAAAGGCTCCATGTGACGATGGTAGTTAACCTGATCAAACAAATTTGTAAAAGTTGTTAGTACAGGGTCACAGACTATGACTATGACAATGATAGTTAACCTGATCAAACAAATTTTTTAAAGTTGTTAATAACGGGAAGTTCTTAGAGTAGAGTCACAAACTATGACTATGACAATGATAGTTAACCTGATCAAACAAATTTTTAAAAGTTGTTAATAACGGGAAGTTCTTAGAGTAGAGTCACAGACAATGACTATGATAGTTACCTGATCAAACAAATTTTTAAAAGTTGTTAATAACGGGAAGTTCTTAGAGTAGAGTCACAGACAATGACTATGACAATGATAGTTAACCTGATCAAACACATTTTTAAAAGTTGTTAATAACGGGAAGTTCTTAGAACAGGGTCACTGTAACCAAATAATTAGCGGGTTGTAAGTACTGAGCAGTGCTCAATGAATGAATTAAAGAGTACGCCTGAGCTATTTTGACTGACAGCGAGATTGAGAAAAACCCCGTGCGAGGAATGCGAGCGGTGAGCTGTGAGAAAAAGGGCAGAGAGATTTTTGGGGAGATGGATTGCAGAGTTGGTACTGGACGGGGTGTTGTGTGATAGCTTGTTCATGGGTTTGGAATTGTAATTGGATTGCATTTGTTGGCTTGTGACGAGGAAGTCCGGCCATTGGATATTGCATGTTTTGAAGTCGTGCACCATTATTATGATTGTATTTCCATAACCAGGATTTGTCAGATTTGTACTGGTTGCAATACACAGATGTGTGGGACTGTACACTCGGATTTTGTTATTGATTATTGTTCGAACGTCCTGTACCTGTTTTCTATCACAAGCCCATAACACATCCCCTAAACCTAGATGTTACTAGTCTCGTAAAAATGCCTCATCCAACAAGATAATATTCTGGCCATCTTCATAAAGTTATCTACTTCTCCTTATATTAAAAAAATTATTACAGGGTATCCCAAAAGTCCTTGAGCAACTTTAACAACTTTAGATGTACACATAACAGAAGTACACTATAAACAGCATTTAAAAGCATAATTTATACATTTAAAAAAATGTTAGTGCTATCAATTTTCTTTATAGGATCCTTTAACTGCGCTGTCTCTCGCGGCAAAGGTGACGTGTTCGTTGCACAGTACTGACATGCTTCAGTCTACCCAGCTGTAAATGGGTACCTGACTTTGAGTTAGGGAAGGAAAAAGCAGCAAGGAAGAGAATTGGTCACCCCACCTCTTGATGAAGGACCTAATATGGTGAAGTCTCTAACACTCACTCTCCTATGGCAGTATCTGCTATGGGACTACCTTTATCTGTCACTGGTTGAAAATGGGACAGTAGAAGAAAAGGTTACCTGTGTGTTAGATAATCAGACAGTTGAAGAAAAGGTTACCTGTGTGTTAGATAATCAGACAGTAGAAGAAAAGGTTACCTGTGTGTTAGATAATCAGACAGTAGAAGAAAAGGTTACCTGTGTGTTAGATAATCAGACAGTAGAAGAAAAGGTTACCTGTGTGTTAGATAATCAGACAGTAGAAGAAAAGGTTACCTGTGTGTTAGATAATCAGACAGTAGAAGAAAAGGTTACCTGTGTGTTAGATAATCAGACAGTAGAAGAAAAGGTTACCTGTGTGTTAGATAATCAGACAGTAGAAGAAAAGGTTACCTAAGTGTTTGATAATCAATCAGACAGTGGACGAAAAGGTTACCTGTGTGTTAGATAATCAGACAGTGGAAGAAAAGGTTACCTGTGTTTTAGATAATCAGACAGTGGAAGAAAAGGTTACCTGTGTGTTAGATAATCAGACAGTAGAAGAAAAGGTTACCTGTGTGTTAGATAATCAGACAGTAGAAGAAAAGGTTACCTGTGTGTTAGATAATCAGACAGTAGAAGAAAAGGTTACCTGTGTGTTAGATAATCAGACAATAGAAGAAAAGGTTACCTGTGTGTTTGATAATCAGACAGGAGAAGAAAAGGTTACCTGTGTGTTAGATAATCAGACAGCAGAAGAAAAGGTTACCTGTGTGTTAGATAATCAGACAGTAGAAGAAAAGGTTACCTGTGTGTTAGATAATCAGACAATAGAAGAAAAGGTTACCTGTGTGTTTGATAATCAGACAGGAGAAGAAAAGGTTACCTGTGTGTTTGATAATCAGACAGGAGAAGAAAAGGTTACCTGTGTGTTAGATAATCAGACAGCAGAAGAAAAGGTTACCTGTGTGTTAGATAATCAGACAGTAGAAGAAAAGGTTACCTGTGTGTTAGATAATCAGACAGTAGAAGAAAAGGTTACCTGTGTGTTAGATAATCAGACAGTAGAAGAAAAGGTTACCTGTGTGTTAGATAATCAGACAATAGAAGAAAAGGTTACCTGTGTGTTAGATAATCAGACAGCAGAAGAAAAGGTTACCTGTGTGTTAGATAATCAGACAGTAGAAGAAAAGGTTACCTGTGTGTTTGATAATCAGACAGGAGAAGAAAAGGTTACCTGTGTGTTAGATAATCAGACAGCAGAAGAAAAGGTTACCTGTGTGTTAGATAATCAGACAGCAGAAGAAAAGGTTACCTGTGTGTTAGATAATCAGACAGTAGAAGAAAAGGTTACCTGTGTGTTTGATAATCAGACAGTAGAAGAAAAGGTTACCTGTGTGTTAGATAATCAGACAGTAGAAGAAAAGGTTACCTGTGTGTTAGATAATCAGACAGTAGAAGAAAAGGTTACCTGTGTGTTAGATAATCAGACAGTAGAAGAAAAGGTTACCTGTGTGTTAGATAATCAGACAGTAGAAGAAAAGGTTACCTGTGTGTTAGATAATCAGACAGTAGAAGAAAAGGTTACCTGTGTGTTAGATAATCAGACAGTAGAAGAAAAGGTTACCTGTGTGTTAGATAATCAGACAGTAGAAGAAAAGGTTACCTGTGTGTTAGATAATTCAGACTGAATATATGTCACAAATATATGGCAGATATTTTATTGTGCTGTATTAAAACTTGATAAATTATGTTTTTTTTAAAAATTCTGTTTACAGCGTGCTTCTATCATGCTAACATCCAAAGTTATTAAAGGTTAAAGTTATAAAAGGACTTTAAGGACACCCTGCACAGCTACAGCCTAAACAATTCTAACTCTCACATAACGTGCTTCCCCAAATAATCAACTCTCAACCAAACTAGGTTCAAATTAGTTAATAATAAAAAAATCAAAATCAACTTTAGATAACAATTCAAAATGCCCTAGCTCTCTTGTCAACTGCTTACATAATGAACAAAACACTTTCATATGTCAGGCTCCCAACATAAAGAAATAATACATACATACACTGGGGGTCTCAAAAAAGACTTAACACTCTTTATAGTGCAGTTACTTATGAAAGGTAAGTAATTAATCCATGTGATGACAATGTTACAGAGTGCAATTTGCTTATAATTTGTTTTTAAATTTCCCAACAAGTGTAGATATTATTGAATTAGAGCCAATTCAAGAGTGCAGTGTCTTTTTTTTTTAGACATCCTGACACACATATGTGTGTGTGTATATATATATATATATATGTATATATATATATATATATATATATATATATATATATATATATATATATATATATATATATATATATATATATATACAGTACTTTGCAAAAAAAATGGCAGTCATATTTTCGCAACGCAACACACTCATAGAAGCAAATAACAATAAAAACTGTATGTCCAGAGGAAGATTGGTATCTCCTCTATCTATTAACAGTGGTTTCAGTACAATATAATGTTGCCTTCTCCAGCAAGGCAAGCCTGGATGCGGCGAGGCATACTTCCCACAAATGTTTGTAGGTAATTGAGAGTCAGACTGTCCCAGTATTTTTTCAGCTACCTTCTTCAATTGTTCAACGTCTCTGAGTCCACTCTTTTTTAAATGATTCTTGAGTAGTGCCCAAACGTTTTCAATTGAGTTTAGATCGGGACTGTTGCTGGGCCACTTCAGCACTATCACATTCTTCTCTTGCAGCCATGCTTTGGGGGTATGAGCTGTATGATTTGGGTCATTGTCATGTTGAAATGTGCACCCATCGGCGTACATGACCTGCATAAATGGCAGAAGGTGTCCCTCTAGTATGTCGATGTACCTTTCTTTCGTGAGAATTCCTGTGAAAACACACAGTGGGGTGGCACCTCTTGCTGACACCCCTCCCCAAAGATGGAATTTCTAGGTATGTTTCGGTCGCTGGTACACAGGCGTTACAGAGCCTTTCGTCCAAATATTTATTTGAGCAGGATAAGACCAAACAGAACATTCATCTGAAAAAATCACATTGTCCCATGACAAATTTTGGTGTTCGTGGCACCAGTTCAAGCGCATCTGTTTGTGAGTCTCTGTGAGCAATGGTGACGAAATTACCCGCTTTTTTGTGTAATTCATCCTGTGTAGCTCCCGGTTGACAATAGCATTAGATACCTCTGGGCTTCCCAACTCGATCATGCGCTGCCGTATGTTTTCTACACTCTTCATTGGCCCAGCCCGAACGATTTGGGCGAGACACCGATGGTCCTTTGTGACCAAAATTCTTGGCCTCCCACTACCTTCTTTTCGCTCGATTCCATTACCTGCTTTTAATTTACTCACAACTCTGTAGACAGTCCGCTCAGGAATGTTCAAGGTTTTAGAAATGTTGGAACATGTTTGATTTCCTTCATTCCAAAGCTGTGAAATTAACATACACTTTGACTTTGTATCCATTTTCTGCCACTAGCATTAGAAATTGTCGTCTGCTCTATTATCAAGGGACGTTACTCTACGCTAATTTTTTTTTTTACTTTTGGTAGTGTTTGCTCACTTCAGTGGAGTGCAAATTTGGGGCAGAACATGCATATTTAATTAGATTTCAGCTTATTTAGCTGAGCAATATGACTGCCATTTTTTTTGCAAAGTACTGTATATATATATATATACCGAAGCTTCAGTTAGGCAACCAGGTTCACTGAGCACATAAAAAGAAAAATTGCAGACACTCAAAATTTTATACCACATACACAAAACTAAAACTAGACCAAACATTCAGGTAGCCATCAGAAGTTATTTTGTAACCAAGGCTACACTTATACTTTCTGACCAAAAATTACCACAAAGTACATTTTCTGAATTGCCACTAAGTACACTTTCTGATCAAAAATTACCACGAAGTACACTTTCTGACCAAAAATTACCACAAAGTACACTTTCTGACCAAAAATTACCACAAAGTACACTTTCTGATCAAAAATTACCACAAAGTACACTTTCTGATCAAAAATTACCATAAAGTACACTTTCTGATAAAAAATTACCACAAAGTACACTTTCTGACAAAAAATTACACAAAGTACACTTTCTGATCAAAAATTACCACAAAGTACACTTTCTGATCAAAAATTACCACAAAGTACACTTTCTGATCAAAAATTACCACAAAGTACACTTTCTGATCAAAAATTACCACAAAGTACACTTTCTGACCAAAAATTACCACGAAGTACACTTTTTGACCAAAAATTACCATGAAGTACACTTTTTGACCAATAGTACCACAAAGTAAACAATTCCAGACAGTTCTGAACTTGAAATCACTTCTCATCCTACTAACATTTTCTCAACTAAACCACAAGTGTTCTACTAAACGCACCTTTAAGTTAAAACTATAACAAATTTATGTAAACTCAAAAAGTAAAATCCCCCCCCCCCCCCCCAAAAAAATATTTAAAAAAAATTAAATTAATTCTTGCTTGCCGTCTCATAGTGAACAAATACTGAATGTTAATCAAACACAGCACAAACTCAATTCATTAACCCAACAGAAGAATATTTCACAATATTAAAACAAGTGAAAGAAGTATTTCCTCCTGTGTCTTTAACATGTTCCAAAGGAGAGATATTAGTTATATAACAAATTCAAAATCTGTTTGGGCATAATGACTAACATGGCTGAAAACGGAAAGAAAAAAAAAACAAAGAAATATGTACACACCCATCTCATGCAATTTCTGATTGCATGACAGCAAGTTATAAAGTATTTCCCTCAAATATGCATGTCTGACATTTTTCAAAACATACTAACAATGAGTATAAATTATGAAAAGAAAATGGTCCCCCCCCCCCCACTGTAGATAAAGAACTGTGACAACTTCTGCCACTAACATAGTGACAGTCATTACATCAACAACAAAATAACAACAAATTCCCAAGATTTCTGTTAACTGCTCCAGTCTAGACAAGGTTCAGTGAGTTATCACTCATACAAAACCAAGATTTCTGCTACCACTCCAATCTGACAAGGTTCAGCGAGTTATCACTCATACAAAACCAAGATTTCTGCTACCACTTTAATCTTATAAGGTTCAGTTTCACTCACACAATCCCAAGATTTGTTAATTGCTCCAGTCTGATAGTAAGTCTTACTCGTACATAACTACTCCAATCTGACAAAGGGTAATTCGAAGATTTCTGCTAACTGCTCCAGTCTGACAAAGGACAATCCCAAGATTTCTGCCAACTGCTCCAGTCTGACAAAGGACGATCCCAAGATTTCCACTAACTGCTCCAGTCTGACAAAGGACAATCCCAAGATTTCCACTAACTGCTCAAATCTGACAAAGGTCAATCCTATGATTTCTGCAAACTACTCCAATCTGACTGAAGAAAATCCAAAGATTTCTGCTAACTACTTCAATCTGACAATGTTCCGTAAGTACCACTCAAGCAATCCCAAGATTTCTGCTAACTACTTCAACCTGGACAAGGTTCAGTGAGTATCACTCATCCAGCCCCAAGATTTCTCTTAATTACTCTAATCTGGACAATTCATATACAATACAAATATTTCTGCTAACTACTCCATCTAGACAATCCATACAATCCCTAGATTTCTGTTAACTACTCCAAACTGGACTATTCATACAATCTCAGCTAACTACTCCAATCTGGACAATTCATACAATCTCAAGATTTCTGTTAACAACTCCAATCTGGACACTTCATTCAATCTCAGCTAACTACTCCAATCTGGACAATTCATACAATCTCAAGATTTATGTTAACTACTCCAATCTGGACAATTCATACAATCTCTGCTAACTACTCCAATATGGAAAATTCATACAATCTCAAAATTTGTTAACTTCTCCAATCTGGACAATTCACACAATCTCAAGATTTCTGCTAACTACTCCAACCTGACAAGGTTCAGTACCACTCATACAATCTACGAAAGCCCTGATCAGTGGGAATAAAATGACGCAATGCGTCTGAAAACAGATAACGCACTTAATGAGTCTTCCATCCTGTTTCCAACTGTTGTTATTGTATCTTTTTTTTTTTTTTTCATCTGCTTTCAAATTTTTTCACTTCTCCACCTTCTACAAACATCACAACCTTCTGAGATGCACATCATCTTTATAGAACATTCTAAGATGTATATCATCTTTATAGAACCTTCAAAGATGTATATCATTGTTACAGAACCACTTTAGATGTATATCCTTTGTATAGAACCTTCTAAGATGTATATCATTTTTATAGAACCACTTTAGATGTATATAATTTTTATAGAACCTTCTAATATGTATATCATCTTTATAGAAACTTCTAATATGTATATCATCTTTATAGAACCATCCAAGATGTATATCATCTTTATAGAACCGTCTGGAAAACTTCTTGAGCACCAATTACCATGGCTGCTTTATCCATGCTCTAAATATGTCAGTTTGTTTTCTTATGTCTGCCAACCAGGTGGTAATACTGGATTTTCCTTTTGTCACTTTTTTTTGGCAAATCATGGTGCAAAATCATTTTTTTTTAAAAATAAAAAATTTCAAAACAGATACTACAATGTCAGCACACCATTAACCCATCTATTATAGAGGGCAGCCTTTCACTGTTGGAATATTATGAAGAATATAATCTTGATGTATCCAATGGTTCGGTTAATGAGTTATTACAGCAGGAGTGGTATAACTCATGAAGAGGACACCAGATGAAAAGCGATAACTTGCATAATGTATGCTATGGCCTCATTTATGCTACTTCTCTTGTTACACGTATAAACACAAGAGATGAATGGCAGTCATTTTATGCTGAATCTGGGATGCTTCACATACCAGGTTCCCTGATAAATAAGATGTATTTACGGATGTCTGCTGCAGTTGCCAAACGTTCTAATCTTCAGGCAGGATACCAAAAGTTCCAGAACCTGCACACACAAAAAAAGTAGTCAACATAAACTCCATTAATAATAAATTAATAAGCTGTGCAAAAAAAAAAAAAAAAAAAATTGAAACTGAAATTTCTTTGCATAAATAAATAAAGTTTACAAGAAAGTGTATTTTTCCTACTTCCATGTTTGGATATCTATCAGATAATCTTGTATCCATCACAGTCAGCTGCCATAACAAGCTGCGAATAGAACACAGGCAATGTGGCTTGTACTTGTAAAAACAAAGGAGAACACTAAATAACACAACAGTAACAAAAGTGATAGGTCCACTAGGTAATCAAATAAGGGATCTTCTGAATGGATCCACTGCCCCATTGCAGGACTCAGTCATGAAATGACACACAGCCAATACACCACCCCCAGAAAAGTGCCTTGCTGGCAGTGGTCATTCTCCATATGATGCAAGGCAAGAAACTACGGAGTACAGGACCTGGACATGACCCAAACCTCAACCTATTATAGTTTATTAGTTACTATATTCCCAGATAAACCTGTTGATATCATTACCAGATAATCCTTGTTCAGGAATTCTCAGCAAAGAGAAGTAGAGGCACACCAAAGAACATACGGAGAAGAGAACTAGTGACAAAAATGAAAATGATCGAAGACATGGAAAGATCTTGAGCTGCTGGTAGCAACAGGAAGACATGGACAGATCTTGAGCTGCTGGTAGAAACAGGAAGACATGGACAGATCTTGAGCTGCTGGTAGCAACAGGAAGACATGGACAGATCTTGAGCTGCTGGTAGCAACAGGAAGACATGAACAGATCTTGAGCTGCTGGTAGCAACAGGAAGACATGGAAAGATCTTGAGCTGCTGGTAGCAACAGGAAGACATGGCATGCATTCGCTGAAGGCCTATGCTCCATGGGGAACTAAAAGGTATTGATATTCCACATGCCTCAGGTTTCCCTCTTTGTTTATTTCCATGAATAGAAGAGGTGAACCCAAGTGGCATCAATGAGTTCTTGAAGAAGCATGGTCTGATGCTAGGCAAGGTAGCACAAGAAACATGGTTATCTGATGCTAGCCATGGTAGCACACCTTGCACAAGAATGAAAGCAATATCTCCCCCAACATTAATGATGGTGCCAGTAATCTCCCCAACACTAATGATGGGACCAGTAATCCCCCTTAACACTAATGATGGGACCAGTAATCCCCCTTAACACTAATGATGGGACCAGTAATTCCCCCAACACTAATGATGGTACCAGTAATCTCCCCCAACATGAATGATGGTATCAGTAATCTCTTCCAATACTAATGATGGTATCAGTAATCTCCCCCAACACTAATGATGGTATCAGTAATTTCCCCAACACTAATGATGGTATCAGTAATCTCCCCAACACTAATGATGGTATCAGTAATCTCCCCAACACTAATGATGGTATCAGTAATCTCCCCAACACTGAAGATGGTATCAGTAATCTCCCCAACACTGAAGATGGTATCAGTAATCCCCCAACAGTAATGATGGTATCAGTAATCTCCCCAACACTAATGATGGTATCAGTAATCTCCCCAACACTAATGATGAAAGAGTATCAGTAAAAGAAAAAGATGTTCTCAGGCTGTAGTATAATAGCCGGAAGCACAGGCCTCGTCCTAACGTCGGCCGTGTACTTCTGTTAAATAGGTTATCATCAACCCTGCAGTAATACTTATTGTAGATAGAAGTTCCGCCAATCTGCGGCTCCCACAATATATCTTCGTCACTGGATTTCTGGACAATATAAGACTAACAGTCTTGGATGGCTACCTCGAGCACAAATATATAAGTTCTGAAATGGCGGATCCGTGAACTGCTGTTCACCCCAGGTAATCCTTTACATGTTCTGCCACCGAAAAGCGTAATAATGCATAAAGGTCGGTATTACCTGGTAAATGAATCCTCAGAACTACACAAGGAATTCTGTCGTCATCCCGACGCACAGAGATTCACTGGGGAAAACTGCCATAGCAGTTACTTCGAAGATTCTCCCCGAAAAACAATGGACTCTTGGTCCCTTCAGAAAAACAGGACCTCCCGGCTTCCCGGAAGTATATCTCACTCCCGCTTAAAAAACCTTCCCATAGGCCTACGCCGAACTGTCAACCTCTGACCCTACAGGTCAAACACAATGAATGAATAAACAAGGGAAGACAACCCCTAATCAACCTGACATCGCAGGTAAAGACACAATTATACTTATGATACAAACATAAGCAAATAACTTGACAGATGACTCCGTCGAAAATGACAGCAACATTACTACCACCCCCCTGTAAAAAAAAAAAATTGCATTTTTTTTTTTAATATGCTCATGAGCAAGATAGCACCAGTATCACTTCTGTGCTCATGCAAACAATGAACCTAATATCAGGTACAATAGAAGAGGGTACAAATCATCTCCCAACATAGGAGAAAATATTTCCTTTAAGCCAAACAAACTAAGGGATACCATTCAAGAAACCTAAGTTGCTGGCAATACCAATCATATATCAAACATTACTAAATAATATAATCATAGCAATATACAAATGTCAATGCTATTTTAGCAACATATCACTGATGGATGGACAAAATGAAATTTGTTAAATTATCTAAACATCATCCAAATACATTTGTATTACAACATATTATGATATTAAGGACAGACCTAAGTCTGAAAATATATCAGGAAAAACTAGGACACAAGATTTAACTGGAATCATGTGGGCATCTAGACAATATGTCCGCCATCACATTATCCGAACCACGGATAGCTCGCACCGTGAAATGGAAAGGCTGAAGAGCAATAGCATAACGAGTAGATCTCGAGCTCTTCAAATCCTTACTTTGCATAGCCGTAAGAGCTTTTTGGTCGGTTTCCATAAAGAAATGCGCGCCCAGAAGGAACCTTTGTAGCTTAAGAATGGACCAAACCATAGCCAACAATTCACGGTCCAAAACCGAGTAATTCCTTTCTGCCGCATTCAGCTTCCTAGAAATATACATTACAGGATGCAGAGTTCCTGAATATTCCTGCATTAGTGCCGCTCCAATGCCAGTGGAAGAGGCATCACTACGAAGGACAAAAGTCTTATCAATCGTCGGTAGTCTTAAGATAGGATGAGATGAGAACAAATTCTTAACCTGATCCAATGAAGTTTGGCATTCTTGGGACCAACGCACCATATTAGGAGAACCTTTTTTCAATAACGTTGAAAGTGGTGCCATAATGGAGGACAGATTCTCAATGAATCTTCCATAGAATTGTATCAATCCCAAGAGACTACGCACTTGCTTTTTTGTCTTCGGAACCGAGATATTTAATATCTTTGAAATGTTTTGGTCCTCTGTCTTCAACAGACCATGACCAACTCGATGACCTAGGAAGGAAATTTCACTAAACCCAACAAAAGCTTTAGAGGGTTTAGCAGTCAAACTATGCTCACGTAGAGTAGATAGCAATTCCTTCAGACCCACATAGTGTTCTTCCCAAGTATCGCTGAAAAGACAGATGTCGTCTAAATATGCAATGACATCTGCACGATCTGATAGAATTCGTCGCATCATGCGCACGAAAGTCGCTGGGGCGTTCATAAGCCCGAAAGGCATAAAATTCCATTGAAACAGACCCCTAGGTGTCGAAAAAGCAGTGAGAGGTTTGGCGTGTTCCGTCAGTGGGACTTGCCAATAACCTTTCGACAAGTCTAGTTTAGTAAAGAATTTAGCTTTAGAAAGTCTAATAAGTAGATCATCTAATAACGGCATAGGTTCAGCATCGAACTTCGTAACTTGATTTAATTTGCGATAATCAACGCAAAGACGTATGTTATTGTCTTTCTTTCGAACAATAACTATCGACGAAGAATAAGCTGAAGTGGATGGTTCAATTATTTGTAGTTGAATCATTTCATCCAATTCTTTCTCGACTTGTGCTTGAAAATGAATAGGTATTGGGTATGGTCTTACTCTGATCGGATTACGATCAGTAAGTATGATGTCATGTTCTATGACATCTGTGTGTCCAGGAATGTCGGTAAGGACATCCTGATATGATTGTAACGTAGAGGATACTTGACGTTGTTCCTCAAAAGACAAGTTGGAAGAGACTGTAACGTCTCTCCACGATTCCGTTGAAGTAAGTGGAATCGCTGGAAGAGGTAAGTTCACGTCAGAAAAAATAGTTTCCTCATCCTGTATAACGGACAGGGATGAGATGTGACCATGTTGAACTGGAGAGTCGTCCGTCGCCTGGAAAATAGGCTGTAAATAGTCTGGACGTTCAATAAACTCTGTTAGCATATTTATATGGAAGGTTTTATGCCTTCCATCCACATCGACAATATAGTCGACATCAGAAATTTTCGAGACTATAGTGTATGGACCCTTCCAAGAAATGAGACGTCTATTCTCTCTTGAGGGCAGTAAGACATATGCTTTGTCTCCAGGACAAAGTTGACGTAGGCGTCTTTTCTTATTAGCAAATCGCCTAGCTTTTTCTTTCGCAAATTCGGAAGATGAAGTTGCTAACCTGCACGATTCGATAATCTTTTCTCTAAGAGCTATAACATATTCATATGACGATTGTGTATCATCGTCAATATTATCGGAAGTTATCAAATCGTGTAACAAGGACATTGGCCCGCGCGGTTGCGCGCCAAAGACAAGTTCGAAAGGAGAAAACCCTGTATGCTCGTTGGGAACCTCTCTATAGGCAAAGAGGACTGCAGGTAAAACCCTGTCCCAATCTTCAGGATGATCCTCCGTTATCTTGCCAAGTAAGTTCTTTAGTGTCCTGTTAAGACGTTCTACCAATCCATTGGACATTGGATGATAAATACTACTGAGAGACCTTTTAATGTCTAGCGTAGCCATTACCTGAGACATAACGTCCGAAATTAACTGAGTGCCGTGATCCGACAGTATTCTCCGGGGAATCCCAGACGAGAAAATACGAGCCAAAGAGCATCAGCGATATCGACAGTTGATATGCTCTTCAGAGGAATAGCCTCTGGCCAACGCGTGCACATGTCCACGCAAGTGAGGATAAATTGGTGTCCTCTGGCTGACTTAATTTTGAACGGACCAATGATGTCTATAGCCATTTTCTGAAACGGCCGAATCGGAATATCTGCAGCCTGAATAGGAGCAGCATGTCTCGGACCCCTAGACTTGACCTCTTGACAAATTTTGCAAGATCGGCAATAAATTCGGATGTCTTTATTCACGAATGGCCAAAAGAATGACGCAAGGACTCTAGTTTTAGTTCTGGAAAAACCCATGTGTCCCGCACACTGAGAATCGTGTGCATGCCGAAGAATTAAGGCTCTCATACACTTAGGCACAAGAATTTGCGAGTGCATAGACTTGTCCGAGTGTTGTACCATTCGTACCAATATACCATTCTTCATAGTGATATACGATTTGTGATTCGTATTTTGATTGGGATCCCCTTTCTTTGCAAGAAGGAAGTATTTCTTCAAAGAAGGATCCTCTTCTTGACGTTTAACAAACGAGTCATGGGAAATCACCAAGTGCTCGTCTTGGCTATCAACTTCATTACTATTATCAGATGAAGTTGGGGGATTAAGAGCTTGAGCTCTTGTCACCACTGCATTGACCGTTTGAATGTTTCTTTCTTCCCAACTAGAAATTTGTTGCGGGGTGCATTCCTTAACCCCATGAATACGACCGATTATAAGATCCGCAATAGGATTAGGAAGAAGACATGCATGGACATCTCCTGTGAAGAAAGGAGTGTCAATCCTAATAATAGCAGTAGGATAGCTTTCCATAGTACCACCAAATGTAACACATTTGATTGTTTTTCCAGTGGCACAGCAAGGATCTATTAGAGACTCCTTAACCCCGACGGTAGTACATCCCGAATCGAAAAGTACTGAGACTAGCCTATCATTTATTAGACCTTTATGTAAGATGAGAGATCCTCTCCCATCATGCGCAACTGTAGCAGGTAGAGCAGGAAGAGGGTGACCACAACTTAGCGTAGATACAGTTGATGAGTCAAACAATGTTAAGCATTGGGGGCATTCAGTTGCTCTCCCAAAATCGAAAGCACAACCAGTGATAGCCCTAGAATTACCACTATCATTTACTGTATTACAGGCTCCATCAAACTCTTGTTGCGCAGAGTTTGCCTGTTGGTAAGGTCTTTTTTTTGTTAAACCTAGGTCTACCTCGATTATCATTTCCCCTGTAATTATTTTGACTATCATTTCCCCTGTAATTGTTATCATATTGCCTATTGTAATCATCATTCCGGTTTGAATCCCGGTTTCTAAATTCACCATCGTCATAATCTTGACGTCGAGAATGATTACCTCGAAAATTTGAATAGTTATTATTTGGATAGCCTTTACGAAAGTGTCTCAAATTATTACCACTAAAATTACGAGAACTACCATCTTGTCTCCACTGCATAGACGAAGAACCATCATGTGTTGGATTACTCCGCTTCTGAGTGTAATTTTGATTACTTCCCCTATTCCAATTTTGTTGAGCACCCTGAAATTTTTTTTCTGAAATTAGGGCCATATGGTGTTGCCGAAGCAGCTGGCAACCCTTCTTTCACTTTAGAATTGCTAACTGTAGCATGGGGATGTGCTGTGGCATACTGACAACAGTATTCCTCCATTTCTTTTAAGTTTTTAGGCTTACGCTCATGAAGGAATGCAAGAAAAGAATCATTAACAGATGACAAAACCTTATCTCGCAATAATAAGTCCATTAGACCTTCATATGTTTTCTCAATCTGAGACAACTCAACCCATCGTGTAAATGTACGACGTATCTTTGTAACAAAATCAGAGAAATCTACTCCATTTTCTGGCAACATTGTCCTAAAACGAAGACGATAGTCTTCTTGTTTTAATTGGTATTTTTTTAGCAATGCTGCCCTGACAACATCATAATTAGTCCTCTCATGTTCGTCTATTGTCATAAGAGTAGTCACTGTGTCACCTGTAAAAAATGGCATCAGTTGTTCAACATATTTTTCCTTTTTTATGTTATGCGTATCGCACAAAAATTGGAATCTATCTAGATAATCTGCTACGTCATCCTTTAAAGGATTGAAATGAGGCAATTTAATCCTACTAACAAACTCCTTTGTCGTACTCGAAGTTGTTTGCTGAGCACCCGTACTCGCCAATTTCAATTTCTCTAACTCCAAAATTGCGAGTTTTTCATCAAGTTCCATCTTCTGTTTTCTTTCCTCATGTTCCATTTTTCTAATTTCAGCCCCAGCAGCAGCTTGAAGTTTTTTTTCCTCTGCAGCAGCTTGAAGTTTTTTTTCCTCTGCAGCAGCTTGAAGTTTTTTTTCCTCTGCAGCAGCTTGAGCTTGAATTTTTTTGTCTTCCATTTCCATCTGGAATTTTCTTTCATCAGCTGCAGCTTGAGCTTTCCTCTCCTCAGCAGCAGCTTGAGCTTTTCTCTCCTCAGCCTCTCTTTGATACCTTCTTTCTTCAAGTTCTAATCTTCTATTCTCAGCTTCTAGCTTCTTTAGTTCAGCTTCTGCTTTCAATTTAATTTCCTCTTTTTGTTTCTTTTCTTCTGACTTTAATGCAATGGCGAATTGAGCAGATGAATATTCTTCCAATTCTTTACCAGACTTACCAAGGGTCAACCCTTGCTGGATGAAGAAATCCAATGTAGACATTCTGTCTAATGAGATCAGAAACCTGAAAAAAATTAAATAAATTACCTTATCCCACTTCAATGGGAGACAAGTCTGAAATGCTAGACTTGTATACTCACTTCACTTTATTTTACTGTCTTAGTCTTAGACAAAGACTTTGTATGTTCCTCTTGTTTATAATGTACCCAAAAAATCACTTGAGTACCTGTGGGAAAAAAAAAATCCCTTATATCCCACTCACTATGGGCACAAGTCTTTTTTATAAAGAACTTGAATTTGTATATCACCTTGTCTCAATCTTTGTAGATAACAAGTCTTTTATCAAAGAACTTGTATAAATATCTTATATAATATTTTATTAAGAAACTCTATATGAAGAGTCTACCTTATCAATAATATCAAAACATGACCAAGTATGTGTATGTAGACTGTGCATGACAGTAATGTAGTACAAAAAAAAAAAAATACAAAGACAAAAATACAAAACAATACAAATGGCAACACTGTTTTAACCAAAAATGTGTAGAGAAATACACAAGAAAGGAGAGACCTACAGAATACAAACAAAACAAATCGACAATCAAAACTGAAAAACAGACAAAATATTACAAAAACAACGTTAAGTACAATTACATCACAGCTAACATCAATAGCGACCAATTGTCACTAGCAAATTTCCAAATTAAGAAAATTTGCACCTACAGACCGCTTACAGTAAGCCTCGATCAAGTGGCATATTTACCGTAAGACCCACCAACCGAAAAACCCGCAGAAAAATACACCAAAAACAGTAGAAGTGACATAAACATATAGCAATCAATTTCAATGTGTTGCAGAACAAGTTCAGTCACAGCTGAAACTAAAATAAATTTCTTGCTCCTTGCGAACACAGAAAACGAAATGTCAAACGCGCACTGAACGTCAAATCCACTGTAACATAAAGTGGTATTCACGAACCAAAGTTACTATGACCTTCTCAAATTAGGGCTTGCACATTGAATGTTTACAATTTCACGTACTGTTTACAGACACTTGACCTCCAACAATGTAGCTTGAATGCTCTGACCTAGAAAAGTCTGTTGTTGAATGAAACGTGTCACAACCCGCAGTACTGTTTACAATAGGAACCCGCCTTCTATGCAGTTATGGTCCACGTAGCAAATGCCTAGTAGTTCACTTCAGTACTTGTCTTGTTATGCTTTATGTAGCATTATAATATAAATGCTCGTACTGTTTATTTGTGTCAACCGTTGATGACCTATATCTGTCCTGTTGTAGCCAAAACTTGCAAGTGTAGAATTAGTGCTGTGTTACGGCTGTCCCGTGTGTAGCTTAGACCCACAGATCAGAAGTGTAATGTGTACTTGTCCTTCTTGTAACTTTCTCGACAAAACTGGAGACATCATACATGTAACAGCCAACCAGGAATGTAAATTTCTGGATCCATAAATGTCAACAATAATGTCAAATGCTCGCTCTGTTCTTTTTAAACCCACAGATCTGGTCCATCAGAAATGTAAGTTTCTAGGCCACATTGGCGACAAGAAATGTATCATAAGAGCCCACGTAACTGGTCCACCAGAAATGTAACTGTCTTTTTTTCTTGTTGATGTGATCACTGGCCCAAGACAGTATACATGTGGTTAGATGTGTAGTGCGAGCGTATGATGAATTGAGTGTGGGTGCGAATGAAGACGCGAATGTGTTTAGGCTCGTATAGATGTAGATCCTGCAACCCATACTCTCACATGCAGTAATCAAGGATGCTTTGACACTGCAGGCATGTTTCAAGACATTTATTGACGGGAACACACATAGTATCAACAGGAACAGTCAGTGTAACAAGGTCATGCTGACCTGACATCGATAGGTATACATTTGGCATTCAAAAGGTAAACATCAGAATAGACGTGCATGGTCAATAGCAAAGTTCTTCAATAATGACAGTTCGTAGCGTCGCCCTTGGCGTCTCTGACTAAACGCGTCAGATGCCTTAGTTACCCTGACACACAGGTGCAACTTGGCACTCCCTGCCAATTGCACATATCAGGCTGTAGTATAATAGCCGGAAGCACAGGCCTCGTCCTAACGTCGGCCGTGTACTTCTGTTAAATAGGTTATCATCAACCCTGCAGTAATACTTATTGTAGATAGAAGTTCCGCCAATCTGCGGCTCCCACAATATATCTTCGTCACTGGATTTCTGGACAATATAAGACTAACAGTCTTGGATGGCTACCTCGAGCACAAATATATAAGTTCTGAAATGGCGGATCCGTGAACTGCTGTTCACCCCAGGTAATCCTTTACATGTTCTGCCACCGAAAAGCGTAATAATGCATAAAGGTCGGTATTACCTGGTAAATGAATCCTCAGAACTACACAAGGAATTCTGTCGTCATCCCGACGCACAGAGATTCACTGGGGAAAACTGCCATAGCAGTTACTTCGAAGATTCTCCCCGAAAAACAATGGACTCTTGGTCCCTTCAGAAAAACAGGACCTCCCGGCTTCCCGGAAGTATATCTCACTCCCGCTTAAAAAACCTTCCCATAGGCCTACACCGAACTGTCAACCTCTGACCCTACAGGTCAAACACAATGAATGAATAAACAAGGGAAGACAACCCCTAATCAACCTGACATCGCAGGTAAAGACACAATTATACTTATGATACAAACATAAGCAAATAACTTGACAGATGACTCCGTCGAAAATGACAGCAACACCTACGTGGATGATAGTGTCTGACAACCAGTGATGAGTGTATCTGATACTCAAGTGGAATAAAGTTGTTTGATACCCAAGTGGTTGAAAGTGTATGATACCCTATGTGGATGACAGCATGTGATACCCATGTGGATGACAGGATGTGATATCCATGTGCATGACAGGATGTGATAGCCCACATGGATGACAGCATGTGATGTGGATGACAGAGATTGCCAGCCCCCATGCACAACCTCGTGGTAGCATTGTGGTTAGTGCACTGGCTTCCTAGCTCAGTGGTCTATGGTTCGATCCCCAGATGAGGTGGGATTTTGTTTAGGCCGCAAACAGCTCCTGGGTCGACCCAGCCCCAACTGGGTACCAGATCAACTCTGGGAAGGTTAAGGCGGCCGGTGTGATGTTGACCACGTCACCCCTAGTGTGCCGATGGTCAAGAAAATATGTGCCTAACACCATATTCCCAATATGCCTCAATGGGCGTGTAACGGGATCCTTTACCTTACCTTTTTATGCACAACCTCACATTAGTCACGTCGTATGACATGCCCAAGGGAGCAGTAGTTCTATTATTTCTTTATCTCTCCTTCTTGGATCCTTAGCCCCTGAATGACAAAGCAGTCAGTGGCCATCACGCCTAGTGGCGTCTTGTAGGGCAGCAACAAACTGTCCCCAATTTTGGTCGGTCAGTGGCCATCCTTCATGCTGTGCCCCAACTCTCGTTCATGCTTTGTATCTCAGCCTCAACTGTTCTCCGCCAGGTTGTCTTTGGTCTACCTCTTTTTCGCCGTTCTTCTAGGGTCTATAGTATAGCAGTTCTGGTGATGATGTCAGGGTCTCTTCTGAAGACACGGCCAACCCAGTTCCAGCGTCTGCCTGCAATGATAGTGTGCATGCCTTTTTGACTGCACCGAGTAAGCAGTTCCTGGTTGGAGATGATATTCGGCCAAAAAATTTGAAGAATTTTCCTTAGGCAGGTTGTGTGGAATGATGATAATTTGGACATTTCCGTTTCTGTTACTCTCCAGCACTCCGCGCCATACAAAAGTACAGAAAGTACGCAACTCTCGTATAACCTGTGGAACATTTGGAAATCTAAGTACAGCACAAACACCATATTGGTGTTTGTGCTGTACTTAGATTTCCAAATGTTCCACAGGTGTTCACACCACATAAAAAAAAAAACAGGGTCTCCTTTCCCCACATTCATTCACTTATATACCCACACTTACACATACACACAGACAATATTCTCAAATCTTAATACAAGACTGGTGTACTATAAGTGTGCACAACTTACCATTTTTCTGGATAACATCGTCTAACCATCCTGAAAGACAGAAGTAAATCACGGATAAGCAAAAGACATGCTAAGAGTTCAACCAGGGTTGCAAGCAATTACATTTGAGTTGATTCAAGATACAGACTCTCATAAAATATGTGCTTTCAATAGGACTGAAATGGTATGACAAATTACCAGAGTGGAACTGATGGAAGGAACCAGACAAACAACCAGGGTAACAAAAAGTGAGGAGAAGAAGCTGGTGTTGGATAGGACACACATTAAGAAAACCAGCTCATAGAATTACAAGGCAGTCCCTGCTCTGGAACCCATAGGGTAAAAGAAATAGAGACAGACAAAAAATAACATCTCTTTCACAACACTAATGAAGGACTACATTGAGATCTTTCACAGCACTAATGAAGGACTACATGGAGATCTTTCACAGCACTAATGAAGGACTTCATTGAGATCTTTTACAGCACTAATAAAGGACTACACTGAGATCTTTCACAGAACTAATGAAGGACTACACTGAGATCTTTCACAGCACTAATGAAGGACTACATGGAGATCTTTCACAGCACTAATGAAGGACTACATGGAGATCTTTCACAACACTAATGAAGGACTACATGGAGATCTTTCACAGCACTAATGAAGGACTACACTGAGATCTTTCACAGCACTAATGAAGGACTACATGGAGATCTTTCACAGCAGTAATGAAGGACTACATTGAGATCTTTCACAACACTAATGAAGAACTACACTGAGATCTTTCACAACACTAATGAAGAACTACACTGAGATCTTTCACAACACTAATGAAGAACTACACTGAGATCTTTCACAGCACTAATGAAGGACTACACTGAGATCTTTCACAGCACTAATGAAGGACTACATTGAGATCTTTCACAGCACTAATGAAGAACTACACTGAGATCTTTCACAGCACTAATGAAGGACTACACTGAGATCTTTCACAGCACTATGAAGGACTACATGGAGATCTTTCACAGCACTAATGAAGGACTACATGGAGATCTTTCACAGCACTAATGAAGGGCTACACTGAGATCTTTCACAGCACTAATGAAGGACTACATTGAGATCTTTCACAGCACTAATGAAGGACTACATTGAGATCTTTCACAGCACTAATGAAGGACTACATGGAGATCTTTCACAGCACTAATGAAGGACTACATTGAGATCTTTCACAGCACTAATGAAGGACTACATTGAGATCTTTCACAGCACTAATGAAGGACTACATTGAGATCTTTCACAGCACTAATGAAGGACTACATTGAGATCTTTCACAGCACTAATGAAGGACTACATTGAGATCTTTCACAGCACTAATGAAGGACTACATTGAGATCTTTCACAGCACTAATGAAGGACTACACTGAGATCTTTCACAGCACTAATGAAGGACTACACTGAGATCTTTCACAGCACTAATGAAGGACTACATTGAGATCTTTCACAGCACTAATGAAGGACTACATTGAGATCTTTCACAGCACTAATGAAGGACTACATGGAGATCTTTCACAGCACTAATGAAGGACTACATTGAGATCTTTCACAGCACTAATGAAGGACTACATTGAGATCTTTCACAGCACTAATGAAGGACTACATTGAGATCTTTCACAGCACTAATGAAGGACTACATTGAGAAGCAAAGAGTAAGTTAGTCTGGACTCCTTCTGAGAAGGAACCCTGGGTCAACCAGCAGTATGGGGTGTTACATCTCAAAATGGAAGAGATCCGGAATAGTCAACGTCTCTGAAGAAGATGGATATGGGAAGGGAAGAGAGGACATGACTGATATATTAAGAAACAACAAGACAACACGTAACTCAAACATCAAATCTGTACTATTGTATGGCTGTCAAACATGGAGAACAATAAAACCAACAACAACAATGAAGAAGTTGCAGACTTTCATAAATGAGTGCTTGCATAGAACAGAAGACATGTCAAGATATGTGTAAGATGTCTTGGCAGCAATAACAGACAAAGTTGGAGGGAAAGACAAAAATATCAAAATAAGAATACAAAATGAAAGAACAGCATTATGCATTGGGAAGCATATGGAGATCAAGTCCAACACAAAAATGAAACTCTTCAACTCAAATATCAAGTCAGTCCTATTGTATAGCTCTGAAACATGGAGAACAAAAAATTAAAAAAAAACAGCCAAAAAGTTACAGACTTTCATAAATCAGTGCTTGCGTAGAACAGATGGATTGAAATGGTACAACAAGGTCACCAATATGGAACTGATGACGAGGTCACCAATATGGAACTGATGACAAGAACCCGACAAGTGCCAGTGGAACAAGAGATGAGAATATATTAGAGATGGATAGGAGACACACTGAGGAAATTATTAATAGCATTATCAAGCAGCCTTTATTCTGGAATCCCCAGGGAAAGAGAATCATCTTCTTCTTCTTCCTCGTTCGCCTTCAGACTTCCACATTTATGACTCTAATAAAGGCAGTAGTCAACCCAAGGTTCCCGACATCTCCAAACAGTTTTTCGTTGACAGAAGTGGGTTGTTGCCATATGCTTCTCCGTTCATTACTGTAGGCTGGGCAATACTGCAGGAGGTGTTCGACCGTCATCGGGCTGGTACTGCAGGTGCAGAGATCTGTTGCACCAATCTTGTATTTGTGGTATAGATGGTATCTCAGTCTGTTGTGTCCAAGAAGAAGAAGAAGAAAGAGAATCAGAGCTAGACCCCAAAAACCCACGGAGAAAAGAACTGGAGACAAATGAAAATGATAAGGAAGACATAAAAAAAACCTTGAGCTGATGGCATGGAACAAAAAAGGACTTGGCATACATTTGTTGGAGGCCTTTGATCCTTGGGGAACTGAAGGGTAAAGAACGAAGACAATAGGCCAGGTAGTAAACACATGCACCTGAGGAGCATAGGCCTTCACCTAATTCATGCCAAGTCCTGCTGTCCTGTGTCATCTGCTCAAGATCTCTTCATGTCTCATGTCATCTTCACTTCTGTCTCCAAGTTCTCTTCTCCATGTGTTTTTGGTCTCCTTCGACCTTCCTTACCTTGGGGATTCCAGAACAAGGACAGTATTGTCTTCTTCTTCTTCTGCGGTCGTCCTGAAAAGGACGTTGGTTGCGTTGTGTCGCTGTTTACAGCAAAGCTGCGATATCTGAGCCTTTCGGCCCAACACATCCGACTTTGGCACAGCATTTTTGGGGCCGGGTGGCCTTCCCTCTGCGATCCCTACTCCTCAGCCAGATTGCAGTCTGTTTCCAGGACCACCGCGTGGAGGTGGAGTAGGGTCTTGGTCAGCTCTGGTTCGCTGACCCTGACGTAGGCAGTCAAGCTATGGGTCGCTTACTGCATCTTCATGTTGCGTCTTGGGTCCCGGATGGTATTGTAATGCTATCATGTTTCCTCGATGTGTGTCCTATAAATGACCGACACCGTCTCATCTTTAGTTCCACTCTGGCAGCTAGTCTGGTTCTTGGTAACTAGCTGATGCTTGGCCACACATTTATACTCTGGGTTGTCTTTGTTAGCTCCATGACGTTTCTGCTGCTTTGGTTTTCTCATCTACCGTTGCCTGGCTACTGATCTTTATATGATCCTTTTGCCTCAATTTGTCCTCCTGGTTTTACCGCATCTACTCTTTTTGTCCTTTATTGCACGCCTTGTTTACGTGATAGAAGATAAAAGGTCATCCGCAAAATAAAGACTCTTCAGTGGTTTTTAAAATGTCTTTTGCCAACAGCCAATAAAGTTGAGACATCTCACAACAGTTTTTCTGAACATCATCATCATCATCCTCTTCAAATCCACAAGCAGCATAGGCCTTCAACAATCTTATGCCAGTCTTCCTGTTCTGTGCCATCAACTCCAGGTCTTTTCATGTCTTCATTTTTATTTGGCTCCAGTACTCTTCTTCAGCCCCACCGATGCTTCTTTTACCTTGGGAGTTTTAGTGCTCTAGAACAAGGACTGCCTTGCTTTTCTGAATATGACATACTGAAAAATGCTCAACAGCCCCTGAATATGACATACTGAAAAATGCTCAACAGCCCCTGAATATGACATACTGAAAAATGCTCAACAGCCCCTGAATATGACATACTGAAAAATGCTCAACAGCCCCTGAATATGACATACTGAAAAATGCTCAACAGCCCCTGAATATGACATACTGAAAAACGCTCAACAGTCCCTGAATATGACATACTGAAAAACGCTCAACAGCCCCTGAATATGACATACTGAAAAATATTCAATAACCTCTGAACTTATAACTTTCAAATGTGAAATAATGATATACATTCAACAGCCTCTCAATAAGAATACAAATATTGATGTTTCTGAACTTACTTTTTCTAAGAAAACCACCTATTTCTGCTGAGTTCCCTCTGTTTTTCTTGGAAATGTTGGACGGTACAAACATCACCTTCCCACACCCAACACCTGGCTTGATCTTTAGACCATATACCACAGGCTTTGCCAATGGCAGGAGTTCTGCTGGTACAGGTGGAGGTGGCTGGCGTTGCTGGGAAGCTGTCTCTGCTACTAGTGATGCTGCTGCTGCTTCTGTGATGGTAGTCACTGGTGTTTCTAACGTGTCTTTAGCTTCTCCAACTTTGGCTGATGGTGGTGGGTTAGTGGCTGATTCCCTGAGAACGGATTCCGTTTTGTCTTGGGCTGAAGGCAATGATAAGGTACTGCTGGCAGTATTATCTCTTTCCTCTAAGGTCCCCGTCGGAGGAGGCTGCAGTGGTAGGCTGCTGGATGTGGACATCCCCCCTGCTGGGCTGGCCTGAGTAATGGTGACACTGGTATCCCCTGTGACACTATAAGGTACAGATGTATTTACCTGGGCTAATGAACTGTTGGCCACAGCTGCTGTTGATGACTTTGGCAGCCCTGGTATAACTAATTGGTCATTATTTGTAACAGAATGAAGGTTAGGGCTAAGTGCATTCCCTGGTTGCACCCCAGAAAGGCTAGTCCTCCTTGAAGATGTTAAATCCTTATTATTATTGTTGTTACTAGCACTAACATTATAACTACTACTAGCGACCTGATTCTGTTGAACAGAACCACTTCCTGCAGGGATGGAAGGAAGGATCAAACCATTACGTGGCCCACGTATGTGTGGGCCTTTAGGCATATGACTATTACTATTACTACTAGACTGACACTGGGAACTGGTGGAAAGTGTTAGCTTTGGTGAAGCAGTAGCAGCCAGAGCTGCTGAAGGAATGTGAGAGTGCTCCTGAGAGACTGCTGGACATGGCAACTGTTGCTGATATGAAAGCTGTACTGATGAATCAATAGAAGAGCTCTGTGATAATGCTGGTGGTACGACTGATGCTGACTGAGGATGTGGGGGAACCAACTGTTGTGGTTGTTGACTTGCAGGCTGACTAGTTGTTTCATATTTGGACTCATAGCTGGAGTCAAAACCAAAAGTGATTCCCAGGTTCTGAGGAAGGCAGGAATCAAAACGTTTATCCAGGAAAATAACTGACTTTGTGTTACTGTTTTTTCGGACAGCATCTGGGCCAGAGTTAAGTTTGCTTCTGCTAATGACATTCTTGATGTCTGCAGTTGGGAAGGTCACTGATTGTGAGAGGGACTGGGTCGAAGTTTCCTGTTTAACTTTCCGGGCATTTCGAATCAGGTCCATTTTTTCCTGCGCTCCAGAGGGGACAGCAGTAACAGATACCTGGCTAAGTTGGGAAGAGATACTTGGTTGCAATCTTGCATTGGAAGGACCTGCCTGTGAGCTAGAAATAATGTTGGTTGTTGCATGTTCTGTTGATGGCAAAACAGTTGCCGAAAGTTGCTTCCCAGCATTCTGGGATAGTGATTTGGTCACTGCTAGAGCAGACGTGTTCTTTGTTTGGTTAGAAATAAGATTTGCAGCAGGCGCAGACGTCTCCTTTAGCAGGGCGGGATGTGAGGGCAAGCTATTGGAACTATCACTTGTGTGTATTAATTTGACTTGTAATGAAGATGATGCTGTGATATCCTTAGGAACATCACATACTGATGTAATAATATTTTTACTAAGCACTTCCTGGCTACCACACTGGCGGTTCCTTTCGGTAACACTTGACTTTTCTCCCTCTGCTTTATCCTCGGGGCTGGAACCAATCGAGTGTCGACGCTCACGAGGACTACCTTTCCATACCGTAGCTTTTCTCTCAGGTGTAACTGCTGAGTTGGAAGCAGGCTGAGGTAGTACACTGTTACAGCCCAAAGAAAGGGTCATGTTACTACTGATGCTACTGTTCTGAGATGCATTGACAGCATCAGACTCAGGGTTGGGGCTGTTTGTGCTGTCATTCTTGCGTGGTGCTGCAGCTATCCTGGCGTAGGACATTGGATAAATGGGCGACATGTCTCCACCTACTCTGGTCCCATGGGCAGCAGGCAGAGACTTAGCAGATTCTCTGTCGCTGTCGTATGTTTTATTATCCACTGACTCTGAGTGGAGATCACCACATGAATTTCGTCTGGCTTCTGCGTGAAGAGTCAGTGGAGGACTCTGGCCAGACAACACTGGGAAGGCTGACGGACTCAGATCTCTCAAGGAGTGAATTTGATTACTGGCTGGCAGGGAACTGCTGTTGCTAGCAGCAACAGTGGATGACATTGCTGGAGGTAGTGGAGTTGTGCCTGTGCGCAGCCGAGGGTTGTTGTGGTGTGGATGGCCACTGTTGTTGTGTGAATGATAAAATGAAGAGAAAGAATGACAGGTGGGTGCTGCATTTGAGTCCTTTCCCCCAGGTCGTTTCTTCCTCTTTTTCACTTCTGTGAAGGAATCTTCTCGTTTCACTTCTGGACGCGACTCTTTATCCATGGAATTTCGGAATTTTATGTTTTCATAACAGGATGATAACACTGAATCTTTAATCTCCAAAATTTCTTTTGGCTTTACCATACTGGATTTTGCATTTAGAGGTCCATTAGTACTACAAATTTCTGGCTTTTCTTTCTTGTCTTTAGTTTTAGCTGATTTCTTACTGGCAACTTTGTTATTGTCTGTTAAATGTTTCTCAACACTACTATCCCCTACTGAAGAAGTGTCAGATTTATCTGCCTCTGTAGAGCTGGAAGCAATCTTTGCGATAGAGCTTCCTGATTCATCATTTAGCCTATGCTGTTGCTCCCTGACTGAAGTGGCATGCTCTGTTGGGAAAGAGTTCAGGCAGTCATGAAACTCGTTGCTAAGCTTGTCCACATCATCTTCGTCCAACCCAGCTTTGGAGGTGTGCTGTTTTCGCCAACTGATCTCCGGAAGCTGTTGCCCATTGCCTTAGCAGCAGGTCTGACATCTGGTGTCACAACCACAGATTCCTCTTTGCCGGAGGCATCTTCACCTGGGAACCAAAAGAATTACACATGATAGACAAAAGCATCAACAAATTTTTTTTAAACTACCACTAATGCTACAAAATGTTCTGTGGGAGCTCCTCCTAGTGGGTTTTTTACTGCTCACTCAGGCATGTCGTACAAGGTGACTAAAATATGAGGGTATGCACGAGGCTGGCAACCTCATCATGTAATACACACTGCTGCAGAAACCACTGCTGCAGAAACCACCGCTGCAGTAGCATGAGAATGCTTGGTGCAGGCTTCCCAGCAAGGGGACCTACAGCAGTGTTGGCTGTATGCTTTGAAGGGAGCACAAAAGAAGATGATGATGATGATGATAACTTACAGTATCTACCTTTCATGAAGCAGCACCATATTCTTCACGTGTAAGAATTCTTCCAAATTCAGGCTAGTAGTTACTTTTGCAATTTATGTAATTAACATGTTGCTTAGGCGTGATCTCAGGCTGAGGTGTAATGATAATGTAAAGGTAAAGGATCCCGTTACACGCCTATTGAGACATATTGGGAATATTGTGTTAGGCCCATATTTTCTTGACCATCGGCACACTAGGGGTGATGTGGTCAGCATCACGCCGGCCGCCTTAACCTTCCCAGAGTTGCTCTGGTACCCAATTTTTGAGGCTGGGTAGACCCCGGAGCTGTTTGCGGTCTAAAAAATCCCACCTCAACTGGGGATCAAACCATGGACCACCGAGCTAGGAAGCCAGTGCACTAACCACTACACTACTGCGGCTCCAATGATAATGTGACATAGCATTTTAATGAATAAAATGGCATTCAGATTTCTTTATCTTGATGTCTGTTTCTTATAAGTTCATTAGATAAGAGTCAAAAAGTAACAGTTTTGTTGTTGTTGTTGTTGTTGTGTTGTTGTTGTTGTTGTTGTTGTTGTTGTTGTTGTTGTTGTTGTTATTGATCCAGCGGTGCTTGGGCTCTTGCCCTTCAGCCCAATGCAATGTAGTGATATCTGCATGTTTTTGCAAGTTGTTTTGTTTCTTCGTACAAATTGTTCCACTTATCTGGCCTCGGAGGAAGGAGCAGTTTTCCTAACATCATTGAGAACTGGGCACTCAGAGAGGTGGTGGTCAACAGTTTCGTAGCAGTAACAGTTTACAAATAGGAAGTGACTTTCGAAGCATCCTGCGGCATTGCTTCATGAAACGTAAGAACACTGAATACAACCAGACACAGCAACAAGTGGTCAAGGAAACGAAACACAGTAAACATAACGCAGATGGGATTGACAGAGATAAACTCAAATGGAGCAGGTACTAGACAACGACTACTGGAGAAAAATATCATCGACTCGGGACATGAAGACGAAGATCATACACACACACACATTGTGGATAGCATTTATGATGTCACCAGAAGCAAGGAAGGTATGGGTATTATGGGAACGAAGATCACACACACACAATATTAATAGCAAGAATCGAAGCAAAAGGAAGAACAATCACCAAAGCTGAGCAAAAAAAGAAAAACAATGCAGATGATGCTACCAAACAAGATTTCTAAGATAAAACTTCTGGGAACAATAGAAAAAAATACTAAGGTGAGACATTAAGGTAGTCACGGGAAATATGAATGCTAAAATTGGAAAAGTCTATAAATTGCAAGGATGTATAAAAGACCACCTGGACCTTACTCGGGGCAGACAGAAAATCAAATCCACCATTTCACCACAGACAGGAGATGCTGACTGCAAGATGTGAGGGTAAAAAACCGGGAGCCAATGAATGGACTGGATCACTACCGCCTTACAGGGATTATGCAAAAACCTTCAGAAATACAGCAGAAAGAACAAATGTAATATACACAAAACCTATCACACAAAGGCACAAGGGGCCTCTCAGACTCTCAATCAATGCTTCGGAAGGTCCAAAATAGATGGCCAAAACATGAATGGAGAAACATACATAAGGCCTCAAACCTTCAGGAATTGGTGTCCCTGGGTTATCTAGAGCTACACGGCAATGAGAGATCTGACATACTAGCCTTGAAAAGCACCTAGAGTGGGGACAATGGATATGGATAAGAGAGAGCTTACTTTAGTCGTTCCTCTTCTTTACCATGGGGGGTATTGAGGTTTGCCAAAGAGAGCGCCATACTATCCTATCGGCTGCCTTCCTCCTGGCCTGGTTCCAATCTAGTCCTCAGTCCTTCAGAGAGATTGAGTAATGTTGTCCTCCCAGTCGACTCTGGGTCGTCCTGGATGTTTGGATACCTGGCTCTTAGTTTTCCCATATTTTTCATGGTAAATGATCTTCTCCTATCGTGTCCCATAAGAGAGAGATAATAAAGACAATTAATGTTTGCCATTTAGAGAATGAAACTGCAATCAATATGGTTAAGGTTCAGACTATTAGAATGTGGCATCAAACATAAGACTAGCAAGGACGGAACATATGACAGGATGGATCAGGCATCTAATACAATCAGCGCTACAGGAACAATCAGCATTCACACCTTTGACATTTACTGAGAGAGACTAAGAACCTATGAATTTGCCCTGAGTGCAATGATGATTTGATGCTCAACAACCATAACAGTCACGAATAATGACTGCCTATTTTACTGAATGTTCATTCCTGACATGTTTACATTTAATCACAGGTTGAAAATGTTTCTCTTCCCTGAAGTAACCCTACATACTATAGCTGATAGATGTAATCGGTTTCACAACATATTCAATTTACTGAAGGAAATACAAGGCCAAAACATGTCTTCTTAAAATTATGGTGAATGAAAATACGAAAAAAATGAACCACAGTGACAGCTGCAGAGAGGGAAAAAGCTACCAGGGCATAACACATTTTTGAAACCACCACTCCAAACTTAACATCCACATGCCAACAAGAAAATCAAACCAGTCTATAATTCATAGAGCCATGGACATCTCCAACACTGATGTGAGACCTATACTCTAGTCTGACCTCAAAACCTGCTTACCGAGCAATGAGCAAGACACATAATCAATGCAACCCAGTCATTCAATTCTAACTTCCACAAGTTGGTAACTATGCTAAATAGTGTTGGCAACAGTGAGTGCATAAGCTGTGTTTAAAAAAAAAATGCATATTTTCGTGAAATGTGAAATTACAACAAATGTAAATTATGTCCTATGCCTGTAACTCTGGCATAATATTCTTGGTGATGTAATCACATCCCTAACTCTAGATGTTCACCAACAGATGTCTTCATTGCATCCTCTCTATGAAATAGTCAGATGTGATCAAATCAAACACATACATGTGGAAGATAACTAGATAACACAAGATTTAAAGTGACAAAATGTACGCTTTCCAGGATTCTCCCTGTGGTGTGAAACTTGCTGAGAGCTAACCCAGCATTGCACACTGTTTAGCTTGGAGGAAAGGACAGGACACAACCTCACATAGATATCAATTAATATAATCAGACATATCCTATCCTGGAACCCCTAAGGGAAGAGAAAAGTTGGAGACCAAAGAGAAACTGGAGAAGATTAGTAAATGAGAAGGCTACTGCCACAAGGCTATCATAGGCAGATTTTTGAAGAAAAAAAAGATGGCACAGAAACAGAAAAAAAAAAAAAATCGGTGGTGAACAAAGGCTGCAAGCCATAGGTTTGGTTCAAATTGATAAAAAAGGAGTGACTGACTAAAGCTGAGGTTTCCCAAGCTAAGTGGATGACTTCAATTGATCCACATGGAGGTCTCTGGATAAGTATGAGAAAAATAAGAAATTATATTCTCCGGAGAAGTGAAAAAAAAAACCCAAAAACGTAGCATTTCCAGCAGAAAAGTTTGTGTACCACTAAACTAAAGAATATGGTGGAACAGAACTACTATTCTGTTATCAAAGTCTGCTGCGTTTTCGAGGTCAATACCCCACATCATTTAATATTTTTTTTTGTAATTGACAAACACAAAGTACCATATATACAATGCCCCCCCCCCCCCCCCTCTGGGGTTTCTGAAAAGGACAAAGAAACAGTAAGACTACTGCTCCATCAGGCTTCCTGCAAAGGGGATCAGTGATTGTGAATGTTCCATAAACACAATATATAAGCTGGTAGTGCACTGATTTGGAGCACAAAAACTAAAACTCTGAAATACTCAACTTTCCACAAGTAAGAACAAAGATGAGATGCCCATATGCAGCCTCACAAACAGTGCCCTTTGATGGAATGGTGGTCCTATTCCTTTGTCTCATCAGAGACCCCTGGGAACTACACAGGACGGCAGTCAACACTCAGAATTTTAAAAAAGGAGCTGGAAATAGACTGGTCACACACATTACTGTGAATAGACTGGTCACAATACTATGACAAAAGATAGACAGTCAGCGCAATCAATTGGACGTGACTCTACAACAGGTGAAGTGAGAAAAAGCAGGTCCTGATGTACCTGGAGGCTGAAAATTCAGGCAGAATTGCAACATGAAAGATATGCAAAAAAGGGGGTAGCACTGTGTCGTGAAGTGACGTCTGTATCACACACACGAATTCTAAGTAACTCTGACCACACCGCGCGCCATACATTGTAAGAACTGCAAAGATACCCAGTCTAATCAGAACGCTCCGTTATGCAGTGTTTACTACAGCCTTGGATAATAAAAATGGAAGTCCAATCTGTGCAACCTAGTATCGGAAGACAATTTACTACATCAGTATGAAAGAAGTACCACATGGAAGAAGTATACAAAACGATACTGGGAATGTTGCTCTACCCGTAGGTGGTACAAAAAACTTTTATAAATACTAATATAGGATGGGAGAAAAGCTCTGGTTGAATGCATTTGAAGCTTCAGGTTAGTCCTTAATTTAGCTGTTTAAATTTATGCATAGAATAAAATGCACTTATGAGACTTAAAAGATTATTATATAGATAGATATAACGAATACTTAGGAGTATAATTTAAGCTTTGGATGAAATCTAAAATCGCTCCAGGAATAACAGAGATAATTAAAAAAAAGTAGTTTTCCTGATTTTGAACAATAGGCAAAATTTTACCAATTTTTTCGGACCTTGAAACACATTTGTACCGGAAACCACCTCGGACGGGCAGGGTCACTCTATAAATAGTGCGTGCCTAATAGAATCAGGTCAGTCACAATATTTTAATCGACAGCGAGCGGCAAAAGAAAGCATGTGTTAGTGCGAGTGTTTTGCCTTCTGTACCTGAAAGCAGATCTTAACCAACCATTAACGTCTGTGTGTATGCCCTGAGGGTTTTATCCTGTAATCTACGACAAATATAAGAGGCATCTATTACTGAGGTTACGACGGATGCAGTGCCAGTCTATGTTGGAAGGACAGACATCGCGAGTATACCAGTTGGAAGAATTTCATCCAACAATTCTCTCCAGTATCAGAGGGAGCCATCTTCAGTGACTCAGATAAGTTATTGCCTACAAAAGGCAACTGTGTAGCATATTCCTGATCACCAAAACTAAAAATCAAACCAGTTTGTGATGAACTTATCAGTATAGCTCTTCAATTAGACTGTGAGAATAACACTAGTAATTATTCAGGGACAGATCAACCAAGCAAGGACTGTCTCCATATTGATAGACATCTTAATACAGTGAAAGACTTTGTTGAACATTTTTTTATTATTTATTTACTTTTGTAACATGAGTTCTTTTTAAAAAACTTTTTCAAACAGAAAAGAGTAAATGTACAAATAAATTGTAAATATTTACCAGCAGACTTGCTTAAATTCTTTAAGTTAAGTTTTATTCAATGTTGGTGAATTTAAATAAATAATTACCCCTAGCAAAATTAAAAATATTAATAATAATTACCATATTAACAGAGGAGGATCTGGAGAGGTAGCCCATAAGTACTCAGAGTACTACATTACCATCTTCTCTGGGAACTCATACAGCTTGACCCTACCTTTGTTGTCTAATACACCTTTACTCTTTTTCAGAGAAAGGGGTATTACTGATAAGACCAGACTCTTATCTGGCACTATCCTGGTATCATCTGATTACACCCTTATGTCCAGGATATCTTATTACTTTCAATAACATCTCAAACCTCTCGCGACAAGCACAAAGGAGGGGGGGGGGGGGGGGGATAGAGGGAGACAAAGAAGAGAGGGGGAGGGGGGGGGCTGGGTTTGGGGGAAAAGATTTTGCCAACTTTACATTTTTAAAAACAAAATTACTACTTACTTAGTCGTTCCCCTTCTACCCAGGGGGTGTTAGAGGTTTTGCCAAAGAGAACGCTATAATGTTCTATCAATGGTCTTCCTCCCTGGCATGGTTCCAATCTAGTCCTTGGTCCTTCAGGGACTGTCTAATGTTGTTTTTCTACCCAACGAACTCTGGGTCACCCTGGAGGTCTGGATCCCTGACTCTTGGTTTCCCATATTTGTCATGGTATCCAATATTCTTCCACTCTGCAGGCATGGCCAAACCATTGTAGCTGGGACTGTTCAACTTGGGTCTGCAGAGGCTGAGTTTTGAGGTCTTTGCCATATTGTCTGGTTGCTGACCCTGTCTCTTGTTACTTTATCTGCCTTCCTCAGATACCTCATTTCTGAGGTTTGGAGCTGGCTATTGTCAGTTGTAGTCATTGCCCCATGACTCACATCCATATGTCAGGACTGGGACATAGGTGGAGAGGTATACAGCCATCTTTGTCCTCTTGCCAATCTCTCTTTTTGCTGAGGAATCCTTGATCTATGTACTGAAAAAGTCTCAAAGCTGTCGCTCTTTGGGTAGCAAACTCTTCTTTGTTGACCCTTCCAGTCTATGGTAGCTCCAAGGTTTTTAAAGTGGTTGACATGCTCCAGTGTTTGTTTTCCCAGCATAATCTGATGTCTCTTTCCTTCTCTTGAGATCACCCTGGTTTTTGTTTTGGAGCTGCTGATAACCATTCCTCTCTTCTCCAGCTCTTCCTTCCAGACTTGCAATTTGGATTGAAGATGTACCTCTGATTTAGCAGTCAGGGCAAAATCGTCGGCAAATTCCCGCTCTGAAATACAGACCTGTCTCATCTTCCAATACGCTACTGAATTTTTTTTTTGGTCCTTTCCTAACATGCCTTGATGACATCGTTCATGAGGAGTATGCAAAGGTAAGGTGACAGAATATCACCTTGTCTTACACCAGTGGTGGTCCTGAACTCTTCTGACTTATGGTTTGCCGTCCTCACATAATTTCTGCAAGTCTTGTAGAAGCTCTGTATAGCATGGATCAGAGGTGCTGGAATGTTCTTCCTTGCCAAGCAGTCCCAAAGTTTGCTCCAGGGGACCTTGTCAAACGCCTTCTCCAGATCCAAGAAACAAAGATGCATCTCACCTTTATACTCAAGGGCCTTTTCACTCAGCTGCCTGAGTGTGAAGATAAGGTCCTGAGTACTTCAGTTTGCTTGGAAGCCACACTGGACCTCATCCATTTATGGCTCAGCCAGGCGTTTGAGTCTGTGCTCTAATATTCTAGAGTAACTTTTACCAGGAACACTAAGCAGTGATATGCCTCTATGATTTCTGCATTGCTGGTTGTCACCTTTTTGAAAATGGGTGTTATGATGGTAATCTCCCAATCTTTAAGTATGGTCTTGTGGTGCCAGGCTGCCTGTAGGACCCTCAGGAGTAATTGGCCACTGCTGCGCTCCCATGTACTTGACCATTTCTGGTGTTATACCATCATGCCATGCTGCTTTGCCCACCTTGATTTTCTCCAGTGCTGTTTTCAGTTCTTCCAACTTCATGCTATCTACATCACCATTGGGTTTCCTCTTCTGTGATAAGTGTTTATCATTTCTGAATCTTGACCTTGCTTACAATCAAGGAGCTCTGAGAAATATTTTTTCCATCATTCCATCACTTCCTTAGGGTTAGTAAGCAATTTGCCTTTTATAAATTGAAGAGGACACTGTTTTTCCTTCCTCACATTCTTTAGGGTCTTGTAGAACAATTTCTGGTGTTCTTGAGCTTCTTTTTCTAGCTTTTCTCCAAATACTTCCCAGGATTTCTGTTTTGCTGCTTGCACCTTGTTCTTTGCTTCTGTCGCATATTCTCTATATTTCTCTGTTTTTAGCTTCTAAGTATTGTTTCCTTGCATCTTTCTTTTCTCTTATTTTCTCTTTAACTTCTTCTGTCCACCAAGGTGTCCTCTTTCCCTTTTTATGATGTCCTTAATTTTAAGCAGAGGGTTTCCAGGTAATCTGATCGTTCGTCTAGATTTCTCATTGCTGTAGCAATAATCCCCTGATACCTGGTCTTAACTTTTGGCTCTCTTAGATTGTAGGCTTTAATCCTCCTACTTATTTATTTTCTTGGGTAATGATGGGCAATGCCTAGGCTTAGCAACTCTTTTAATTGTCAGCAGGTAGTGATCACTTCCAATCGCTGGCCCTCTCTAGACTCTTAGCATCCTGCACATACTTGAATGAGCTCTTCTACCAATGGCATAGTCGATGATTGATTTCTCATTCTTTGTTGGTTCATATCTGGTGTATGTATGTATGCACTTATGGGGGAACTTTGTGCTCGTAATGACAAGGTTTTGCTCAGTGCAGAATCTAAGGAGTAGCATTCCATTGTCATTTAGTGTATCTTCTCCAGATCTTCCAATAACTGCACTCCATCTAGCATGGTCATTTCCAACTCTGGCATTGAATTCTCTGAGAAGGCTCATTTCATCCAGGCAGTAGTCCACCATCTTTTGAAGCAGCTCTAAGAATTCTTCTATGACATCTGCTCACTCATCTTCGTTTGGCCCATACACAATGGCAAGGTTGACTATGGTTTGTCCTTTTAAATTTAGCACCATAATGCGCTACGAGACAAAGTTCCATCATTTGATGTTATTTGTTTGGCTTTTAGCCATAACAGAACCCACTTTAGCTCTTTCGCTTGTGGGGACTCCGCTGTAGAGCAGCATGCTGCCATTGAGGTCTACAACTCCTTGCCCTTCTTTCTTAGTTTTTGTCAGAGCCAGGATCACCAATTTTGGTTTCCTGGTCTCCTCCACAAGCTCCTTCTCTTTCCCATTAATACTTCTACAATTCCATGTTCCGTAACTTGTCGTCCATAATTCATGCCAGTTTTCTCGCCTTTAAGATCTGTCTGGTTTTCTCTCCGTTGGTTTTTGTAATCATATTTTAAGGTAAACAGGTGATTGGCCAGTTGTGCCTTTGCATGGCAAAGGAGCTGCCTCCTTAAGGCCTTCATGCATGTCGCCCTCCTCACTGTTTCAGTCGAGCTTGGGACCAGCCATGGCGGAGTTTTAAAACACTTAATGGATAAAAATATCCAGTTCAACATTTGATGAGTTTTATTAGATAAACTGTTTCTATAACTAGAAAATATAAAGGCTGTCCGAGAATTATTCACCGGATTATGAAGTTCAGTAACCTTCAGCAGATATGAGTATTGCGGATAAATGATACTGCGTTCACAACCTTATCCAAGGAAACTGACTGCATCTGGCCTGCTGCTAAACATGTGCTGGAAACTGGATCATTGGCTGGACATTCGTATCCTTCACAAAGTGTGCCCATGAGAAGACGGACTTAAAAAAAAAGCTATATCTTGAGCTTTATATTTTGGATGTGAATTTCAATGAATGCGACCAATAAAATTCCTCGGGTTAAAGCTGCAAATGCAATATCATTTAACTGTAACATCGCGTCTGCTCAAGGTTACTGACCTTCATGAATAATTTTTGGACACTCTTTACATTCAGCTACAGCCGTCTGCTTACTGATGACCTTTCCTAATCATTTATTCCATCTTGTAGACAGGTTAACTAAAAATTCTAATTCATTTTCAGATCTTCATCTTATATATTTTACCACTTTAAAACAACAATAACAAAATTTAATTTTAAAGATGAACAGATTTTGTGCAAGCCTGTGCTAGCACATGCACCCAGGAGATGCAGATTTCTATGTAATATCACATTTTTGACCTGTAACTTAAAATGGAGCCTCGAATGGCAGAGTGTTTGCTTCTTGAGGCAAAGTTACTGGGTTCAAAACCAAAAGTAGTGTCATGCTCCAGTGTACCTAGCTGTACCTCACTCTGCTCTTGAGTTAGGGATGGCAAATTGGTGTGGAAGGGAATCAGCCAACCCACCTCATAAAGCTAGGACCTAGCATAGCGAAGTCTCCAACACTTTCCTCCTCTAAGGTAGTATCTGCTACGGGACTACCTTTACCTTCAGATTACATAATTTTTGTATTTGTTTTTTTGTGATTCCATTGTTGACCTTGAAGAAACACCACTAAAGGACGTAGAATCATACACATCATGGTAGTAATATAGACAAAGTTGGAAGGACAGATAATGATATCAAAATAAGAATACAAAAAGCAAGAGGAGCTTTCATTCCATTGGGAAACATATGGAGAGCAAGAGAAATCAAGTCCAACACAAAAATAAGAATCTTCAACTCAAATGTCAAGTCAGTCCTATTGTATAGCTCTGAGACATGGAGAGCAAATAAAACAACAACCAAAAAGCTACAGACTTATATAAATGGGTTCTTGCGTAGAATAAGACTGAAATGGTATGACAAGGTCACCAGTGTGGAATTGATGACAAGAACCGGACAAGTGCCAGTGGAACAAGAGATGAGAAGAAGACGCTGGTGATGGATAGGACACACATTGAGGAAACCTGTTGATAGCATTACAAGGCAGTCCTTGTTCTGGAATCCACGGGGAAAGAGAGGCAGAGGTAGACAAAAAAACACATGGAGAAGAGAATTGGATTTAGAGGTGAAAATGATGAAAACATGGAAAGAACTTGAGTGGATGGCACGGGACAGGAAGACTTGGCATGTGTTTGTTGAAGGCCTATGCTCCTCGGGGAGCTAAAGGATATTGATTGATTGATTATTGTCAGCCATATATCCCTATAGTCACAAAGAAGGTTTAACATCATCAACACTTTCCTATCCTGCTCCTTACAGAGCATAGAGCCACCACAACAGCTGGTCATGCAGAAAGCCTGCACCAAACGGTCACATGCTCTTACAGTGGTGGTTTCTATGGCAATTTGTTGTAGGTTATTTGGTTGCCAGCTCCATGCACAACCTCATATTAGTTGTGTGAGGCACGTGAGAGTGAGCATGGCATGTGAGGGTGGAATAGTCCAACTCTTTCTTCATCTCTTCAAAGACCCCCTGGAACTGTAGCATCTTCTGTGGGATGACCTTTAACTAAAACTTCAGATTACGTACATTTTTTAAAATTTTTTTGAGATTTCATTATTGTCAGCCTTATGTCCATACAGGCATGAAGAGGTCTTATAATGATGGAAAATGTTCTGTGGCAGGCAACTCAAATGTCAAGTCAGTCCTATTTTATGGCTCTTAACTCTTTCTGTCTCAGGCATTTTCTAGGTTTTAATCATGTACCAAAACGGATGCTAACTTTTTCAAGTATGTTTATGGGACAATACATCGTCGTTGTATATTCACAATAGATTATTTTCAAGTGCTTCAAGTTTTTAAATACAATAATTAATTTTGTTTTATATCTAGTAAAGTGCGGACATGAGGAAATTTGAATATAATCATACGGGCGCACCATTCTTCACTTGGGGTGGATAGAGTTAAACATGGAGAACAACAAAAACATCAACCAAAAAAGCTATAGGCTTCCATAAATGGGTGCTTGAATAGAAGGATTGAAGTGATATGACAAGGTCACTAATGTGGAACTGATGACAAGAACCAGACAAGCGCCAGTGGAATAATAGATGAGAAGATGATGCTGGCGTTGGAGAGGCCACACATTAAGGAAACCTGCTGATAGCATAACTGGGCAGCCCTTGCTATGGAATCCCCAGCGTAGAGGGATACCAAAAGAATATATGGAGTAGAGAACTGGAGGCAAACATGATGATAATGAAGATGACACGGAAAGGCATTGAGCTTTTGACAAAGAACAGGAAAATTTGCTACAAGTTTGTTGAAGGTCTATGTTCCTTGGGGAGCTGGAGGGTGGTGGTGATGATGATGATGATGATGATGTGGCAGGCAGACATAACACAAAGAAAGAATAAAATAAAGAATTACCTCCTGCTGTGTCTTCCGGTGTAAGTGGGCCATTATGATGGGGCTCCTTCTTTCGGCTGCGTTCTTGTTTCTTTTTAGCTGACTTGCCTTCTACCTTGGATGATGTTTTGGAGCCTTCTACAAAAGCCAGAATCTCCTTAATGTCACTGAACTTTCTGTGGCCTTTGTATTCTTCTGCTGGGGTTCCTTTCAGCCTCTCAAGCTTCATACGCCTGCGTTCTTTCTTGCGGTCAAAGGTGTTAGGGTCACTGCCTGATGAACCATGTGAGTGAGAAATCGTGATGGGGGTGTAGCTGGACAGGCTTCCTGAGGCTGTATTCTCTGATTTGCCTCTTGGCCACTGGCGCATCTGTAAGTAGTTGACTGGGTCCAGTAATCTGGGGTTGCCATTTACATCCACCTGGCTGGATAGAAGGATTATCAATGTCTCTCTTCAAAAATTCCATAAAAGGATTATCAATAAGGTCTCTCTTTTCAAAAATTCCATAAAAGGATTATCAATAAGGTCTCTCTTTTTCAAAAATTCCAACAGAAGGATTATTAAAAAGGTCTCTTTTTTAAAAAATTCAACAGAAAAGATTATCAATAAGGTCTCTATTACAAAAATTCAATAGAAGGATTATCAATAAGTTCTCTCTTAATTCTCAGTACAAGTCCATATTCATTTATCTGAACACCCGAAAACTAAAGTATTCTCAAAACAGGGAGTTTCTTTCAGCGACTTTGGGTTATTCTGGGTTACTTTTCTAATGTAATTTGGGCGACATCTGGAAACGGAAAAAATCTGGTTTCAAAAGCACACTGTCTCCGCAAACATTTAGGATACAACGATATGGACCTATAATGACGATCATACTGAGTCTGGTCCATTCCTTTATGTCCTTCCATGTTGGTGTTGTTGAACAAGGGCTGCTGAGTTTGTCACTCTTTTACAGCAGCCAATGCCAAATTGAAGAATTCTCGGCATTATCTACACTGCAGATCTAGGCTTGTCCAGCGGCGTTTCTGCCATTCTAAAACTTATTGACATGGAGTCAGGAGCTCCAGTTTCTTTCTCCTGGTCTGGCAAGCATTTAAATGATCCCTGCATCTGGTTTCAAGCTAGAAGTGGGAATGAGGGGATGGCAGACTGTGCATTCCTTGCCATCCCGTGGTGGGGGGAGGAAAGGGGGGGTGGGGAGGGCTCTAAATATGCAGGGCTAATATAATGTGTTCTGGGTCTGGGCTCTCTCAAGGAATCCTCACATCCTGCACTCCCTTCTCTTGACACCTATTCACTGTGATATCCTCCTGCATGCTCACTTACAGCAACTATAACCTCATTTATGGCAGAATGTTAGATGGGCCCGTGAGCCCAATTCTCAACCCTTTTAAAATAAAGTTCGTAGGTTCGTTCTTGCCACAGCTGTACATGACTACAGTCAGCTCACATTTTTTGACAAAGCACTGAATGAACATGGCCAACAGTTAATTAGTTTGATGGTTTTATCAATATAGGTCAATGAATAGTGACGTGCTGCAAATCTACATCCTCTAAGAGGAATATCAGAATTGTGCGATTAAAACTACCACGGATGTAGTAAAACAAATGCTAATGTCTATTGGCTGTAAGTGAGCTACACAGGTTGGCTGTAGTTAAAAAAATCAATGTACAATACTGCCAATATAGGTGAATATACCGTCCGCTTTGAAATCTGAACAAACCTAGCCTCGCCAGCAAAATAGTCATTAAATGATTACAACGACCCTAGGCTTACAGCTGAGCTGGCTAGAAAAGCGTTGTTGCGCCTGGGTTTACAATTCATTTGGACCAACCCGTGTTTTCCTTTAGCTCACTAGAACGTTCCACAAACTTCTTAATACTTCCCTTGAGGAAATGACTTGTCCGATTTCTGCTCATCTAGACACTGCAGTTTCTCGTGTACTTTGTCCCTTTTGCCATCGTCTTTAATCGTGTTTTCTCCTGAGTAGATCATAGATGTCTGTGGAGACAACGACAGTATAGGAATACTGCTCTGGCATCTCGTAAGAGGCGAATAATATGAAGTGGCAACCACATGACGTGAAACAAATTGCTGCGGACACCACAGCTGCAAAAGGGTTTCTGCTTTGACGCAGACTTCCTCAATGAGGTAATCTGCAGCGGTGGCTCCATACTTCACAAGAAGCGAAAACGGAAATGATGATACATTGAAGTTGCTTTCTGCTTCTATTTTTTCTTCTTTCTTTCTTTTCTTTTTTTTTTTTTATTGCAGTTTAATCTCATTTTAGTGTGACGCGATTTGTTCAGTCTGCTCAACCCAGACACAAGATCCGTCGGTTATATTTGGGCGGCGTGTCCAAAGATAAAAGTGGTATGAATTTGTTAAGGTATTTTATTGGCATGGTCTGCTAGAGGTTAACAGCATAAGATTAATAGGTGACTACGTTTAATATAATGTAAATAATTGTTAGTTAGTGTACGCGATACACACGATTGATTATGACGTGTATGCGTTGGTATGTCACGCACCGTGACTAGGTTACCACACCCTTTTCTTAGATGACCGTCAAACGGATAAGACGTGTCCTATAATCCTTCCAGTGGTAGGCATGATATTGCCGCACATATGTTATTGCAGTACGGACATGGGTCAGTCCGATATTCTTATGAAGAGAGGAATGTATCGAGGTTAGTAATTTTAACTAAAGTCAAGGAAGGATGAAATTATGGTCCACATTCGTTTTATATCGCCAGACGTCTAATCTCATTGTCGGCCGTTGGATGTCCCAACCGCGCGTACATATAGTTACGACGTTCTGACTATAGTGTTGCATATTATTGGACCAGGACTATAATGCATGGATAGCATTTATGATGTATGATTCAATTCTAATATATAATGTTTTCATAATCAACCTCCATGGACTGTCTACTGTTTGAAATGTATATTAAAAATTGTGTGGACTCGAGAAGAGACTTATCACGTTCATTGAAGTTACAAATTCAACAATTATGATACTGAGTTCAAACCTTGTGACAGACAGAAAGTATTAACTCACATTCGCGTAACTATTCCAACAATAGCACGATCAAGAATTAATGAATCAAATGACCAGAACTAAGAAGCTTATTGAATCAATGAGAAACGGTGGCTTTCCACAACGACCACTGAAATAGAAGACGGGGCCGCAACAACAATAAAAGAAGTGAATCGTATAAAGCCCCGCAACAAAGTGGTTGCCATTGCTGGGGAACGAAGGAAGAAAGAAATTTTTCTTGTTTACATACTTTCACGGACTGTTTACGATTACAAGAAAACGTTCAAGTCACATGATTCCGAACATGACGTGGCTTGTGTAACTATGCAAAAATCAGTGACGTCACAATATTCCGTGTACAAGCCAACGATCGAAGGACGATGCCAGCTCACCTAATGTTTCATTCAAGAATACAACTTCTCAGTAGATCATAGGATTGAAAAGACATTATTTACCAACAAGGAGCAAACAGTCCTATCCTCTAGTCTAGGCCGTTGGTGAAGATCGCATCGGACGACGGGTTAAAAGATAAGTCTCAGTTCGTGACTGTTGTCATTCATAAGAAACATCACTGAGTCTAATTCACATTTTGCAGGCATGTCCGTTCTATATATTTTATATGCACGTTATATTTGTTTTCATTGTTTGTGCTGTGCCTAATTTGTGGGAGGTTGGAGTGGAGATTCAGAATGAATAAATTATGGCTCTACGGATTGCCGATATTCATTCTGAACGGTCTTTAGGGTAGTGAATTAAATCGCATTTCGCGGAGAACGCGTCGATGACATTTCCGGGGCTTGTTTCGTTCGGGACTGCATTTAATTCACAGTATATGTTAGATGTCTAGTTTGGTGAAATAATCGGTGTATTTTATCGTATTCAGTTTAAAATTCTATTTAGTTTGGCAACAATGTTAGTAATCTATCTTGTTCTTTCTGATCTTGCTATTCTTCAGTTCATTTTTTTTTTTGTATAACCGTCAATGAGTCCATGTTTGCGTCATTAATTTTTGTGTACGCAGATTTGACTCTATATTCAGTTAACCTTCACCCTACACTATATTTCCGGTTTGCAGATTTGGTTTTCATAATATCAATTTTATTGTAGAAAAACGTCTTGTTTCGTGATAATATGGTTTGTTTATCCTTGGTTTACCCATCGTATCGTATGTCCTCATTTCATCTGTTCATGATTTAACACTAATAATATAATTTCTTGCTTATTAAGAGTGTATATGAATATAATTAAAATTTAATGACTTTTAAGGAGAATTAGGGACTTTGCACCAATTTGCAGTGGTAGTCCAAGAAATGGGCGATGCACTTTATAGCTCATGATTAAGGCATAATATAATAATAATATATATTTATAAATAATTTGACTTTTTAGTCTGTCCTGCATATAAAGGACATAGTGTATATTATTTGGTACATTTTTTCCATTACTAAATGATTTACTTAGCACATATCACTGACTGAATGATATAATACTTGAGGAATAATACTATTTATTATTAGGTGCATGATAGTAATTCAGCACCCGAAATAGATAAATATCATAACTATTTATGATATATTACGAGTATATATGTAATATTTTCCCAACATAGTATGTCTATGTATGGAATCTACAAATAATAGTTAGATAATATTACAATTAATTAAATTGAACATTCCCAGATTAAGTTCAATAATATTATGATTGATTTTTATATTGACTATTCATAAATTGAATAAGTATAATAATTACTTAAAATTTATTGGTGATTATTACATAACCATTACGTACAATATTAACGTCAAGATGCTTAACTTAGACTATTTTATTAAAAATGGTAAAGATTTTGGGAAAAAAGGAGAACTTCTCGAGGCTTATGCATTGGCTGAATTTGCAAAATATAAGGCAGAAGAGAAGGAAAAGAAAGCCATTGCTAAAGCAGAGATGGAAGAACTTGTAAGAAAACAGGCGGAAAAGAAAGCCATTGCTAAAGCAGAGATGGAAGAACTTGAAAGAAAACAGGCGGAAAAGAAGGCAGAATTAAGACAAGAAGAAGAAAGAAAGATAGCAAGAGATGAAAATCCTACGGATGAAGAAGAGAATATATTGAAACGACAAGAAATCATACTGCAGCAAGAAATGGAATTGCAACGACTTAAATTAGAAACAGCAAAACTTAATTCACAGGGCGCTGCAGCAACCCAAAATGATACTGCTCAATCTGGATCTTCATCCACACGACTTAAAGGTAATTATTACTTTAAGCTGCCTCCATTCAAGTTACACGTAGATGACCTTTCATCGTGGCTCGCGCGCTTTGAGGACATATGTAAGGTGAATAACCTTGACAAAGCGGCATGGGCACTGAAACTTAAGGAATTTCTAGATGGCGAACCTGCAAGTGCAGCACAAAATATAGATCCAACACTATCAACAGACTATGAGGCCATTAAGACGTTGTTACTACGTCGTTTCCACTTGAACGAAGAGGCATGTAGATTGCGTTTTAAAAGTTTGTTGCCAGATAACAATAGAGATTTCACAGGTTTTATTGCTAACATACGCAATACTTTTAACAGATGGGTTGAACTGGCAGGTGTCAACAAATCCTACGACAAGTTAGTCGATTTGTTATTGAGGGATAAAGTATTATCGTCTGTCAGCCCACCATTCTTTGCTTATCTGCAAGAAAGAAAACCAGAATCTATTGATGAGTTAGAAAAAATTTCTTTAAATTACTGCACAGCTCATCCGAATGCTAATATTTCTGGCACATTGATAAGAGAACCACTTCCTGTAGCCTCCAATATGGCATATCATAATCATAACAAACCTAGAACACACAGTGTAGACAGGGGTAGGTTCAAAGGAAACTATGACATTAATTTTCATAAGGGACAGAATAACTTTAACAATAACTTTAATAGAGGACGACAACAAACCAGAAACTATTCACCTCAGTCAAGAAATAACAGTAATCCACGTAACTCAAGTTATAATCGATCATATAACTATAATAATGATTACAAGTGGAACAATAGCGATAATTATAACTCGAGACATCGAGATAACAGTTACAATAGAGGACAACGGGATAATTCATCTAATTATTCTCGTCATCGTTCTCATTCTCGTAGATCGACAACTTATAACCATAATACAGGGGCAGCTGTTACTACTGCTACAACCCTAGGGTTTCAGAGTTCAAACTACTGATAACAAAATACAGTCATCGTCTACTTGTTTTGCAATGAATTATAACGTGGCAAATAGTTGCCCAACATGTAATCTTATATTTCAGAAAGCAAAAGAGACAGTTCTGAACTGCGGTCATATTCTACCAGAAGTCAGTCTAGCAGTCAATGACGGAACAGGATCACTGATCTTCAACAGAGGAAAAGTTAATGGATCCATCGTCTCAGTCTTAAGAGATTCGGGATCGACCACGATCGGAATCCGTCAGACACTTGTTCATCCAAATTGTGCAACTGGAGAACATGTCAGGTGCATGACTTTTGGGGGAACCATAGAATATTATCCAACAGCTATTATTTACATTGACACACCTTTCTTCACAGGCAATGTTAAAGCAAGCATGTTAAGAAACCCAATTGCCGACCTTATGGTGGGATGCATACACGGGAGTAAAGATTGCACACCAGATGAGATTATTCAATGGGAAAAAAATAATCTATACATCGGAAATGCAGCAATAACCAGAGCACATACAAAACAATTAGAGACTATAGACACGGAAAACAAGAAAACAAATGATCATGAAAATATCGAGATTCATTCTGCTATTGACCGAGTATCATTTGCTGCAAAACAGAGGGAAGACAGGTCACTAACAAAATTTTTTACGCTGGTCAACAAAGATGACAATCTTTCTAGGAACATAAATTATAGTCAGTGGTTTAGTATTAAAATGACATTTTATTAAGATGTTTTATGGATAAAACTCAGATAAGACAACAAGTCATGGTACCTTTTGCTTTTAGGCGGTACATACTTCAACATGCACATGATTCTAAGTGTGCAGGTCACATGGGTTATACTCGTACACGTTCACGAGTATTATCTTCTTTTTTTTGGCCGGGAGTATCACGAGATATTTCACAGTACGTACGCTCCTGTACGATATGCCAAGAAGTGAAAGCACGGGGAGCCTTTCACACGGCGCCTATTCAGGCTTGTGATATATCGGTGAGACCTTTCGACAAAATGGCCATTGATATCATTGGCCCACTTTTACCATCAGCCAGAGGACATAGGTTTATTCTCACTTGCATCGATTTATGCACACGATGGCCAGAAGCCATCCCATTAAAAACAACCACCACAACAGATGTAGCTGATGCACTACACTTGATCTTTTCTAGAGTAGGTTTTCCTAGAAAACTTTTGTCAGATCATGGTTCTCAATTTATATCTGAGACTATGACGGAGGTAATGAAGACTTGGCAAATAGATAGAAAACTCAGCAGCATTTATCACCCAATGAGTAATGGTGCTGTAGAAAGACTTAACCGTACACTCAAACAAATGCTACATAAAGTTACAGTTAACCATCCACAGGACTGGGACAGAGTGCTACCAGCGGTGTTATTCGCTTATCGAGAGGTGCCAAATGAACAAACTGGCTTCTCTCCGTTTCATTTAGTCTTTGGCGCTCCTCCAAGAGGTCCTATGGGACTGATAAAAGATTTATTAATCGATTCTGAGATGACTCAGGACACTCAGTCATCCTATGAATATGTAATTAATCTCCGGAATAACATTATTGATGCCTGTCAAATGGCAACAGCTTCATCTGAGGCTGCGAAAGAGAAAGCTAGAACTTTCCAAAACAGTAATAGACGATTACGTCAATTATTTCCAGGAGATCAAGCTTATGTGTTATTGCCACATAACAATAATAGACTACTAATCTCGTGGAATGGTCCTTACCAGGTTATCAATAAGATTTCTGATGTTGATTATGTCCTGGACATTAAGGGACATCACAAAATATTTCACATAAATATGCTCAAGCAATTTCATACTCGACCTGAACATCTACAAGCTATTTTTCATGAATTAGATGACACTTTCAGACCTACATGTCACTATTCTAATTTATCCGTTATCCAGGAAGAAGAATCTTCTTTTCCTGAGGTACAGTTAGCTTTACCTGTACCTGTAGTACAATCTAGCGAATCTTGGCGGGACGTAACCATCTCTTCGTCGGTTACACCGCAACAGCATCAAAAGATTGCTGATCTGCTACAATCTTATCCAGATGTGTTGACCATGTTCCAGGTCGAACATCGGTCATTAATCATGACATCACTCTTAACGAGGATACTCCAATTCGGGTACATCCTTATTCTGTTCCTATACACTTTCTTACTAAAACTACTAAGGAACTTGAACAGATGTTATCTTTAGGAATTATCGAAACTAGTAATTCCCCATTTTCTTCTCCATTAGTTATTGTCCGAAAGAAGGACAATAACATTAGACTATGCGTCGACTATAGAAAATTAAATGCACAAACGATAGTTGATAGCGAACCACATCCACTTCTCGATGACTTACTGCCACGTCTATCGACAGCAACTATATTTACTAAGATAGACTAAACTAAAGGCTATCGGTAGATACCACCAACCGAAAAAGCAAAATACTACACAGCGTTTTCAACTCCGCTAGGTCTATACCAGTGGAACGTGATGCCTTTTGGGCTGGTTAACGCTCCAGCTACCTTTGTTCGCATGATGCGACACATTTTTTCAGGTAGACCAGACATTATTACATATATAGATGACATATGCTTGTTTAGTTCATCTTTTGAGGAACATTTTTTGGGTCTTGGATACGTTTTTGATACCTTGAGAAGGTACAAGTTAACTGCTAAACCTACAAAATTACAGGTAGCATTTCATGAGATCACTTTTTTTGGGTCACATTATTGGAGCTGGATATATCCGAACATTACCCAGTACAGTTTCAAAAATTTCAAACATTTCCGTTCCTCAAACGAAGAAACAAGTGAGAAGCTTGTTAGGTCTAGTCCAATATTACAGTAGATTCGTACCTAACTTGTCATCCATCACTGCTGTATTGTCCTCATTACTAAAGAAGAACATGCCAGTGAAAGTGACATGGACTGACGAATGTGACAGAATTTTTCGGCAAATAATTTCTATATTTTCAAATCCACCTATTTTGAGATTAATTGATGCTTCTAAAAAAGTTCATTCTTCGTACAGATGCGAGTAACTACGGAATTGGCGCATGTTTGCTCCAATACCATGACGACATCCTCCATCCAAACTTGTACGTGTCACGAAAACTGAAACCACCAGAAGTGAAGTACTCTACGGTTTATCGCGAACTCTTATCCGTCGTGTGGGCGATAACCAAACTAGAAAAATTCCTACTGGGAGCCCCTTTTGTAGTACAAACCGATCAAAGGGCCGTAGCAACACTACAACGAGCAAATCACAAGAGTCCAAAATTGACCAGATTTGCTATACTCCTCCAACCCTTCGAGTTTTCAATCGAGTACATCACAGGATCCGACAACATCTTGGCAGATACATTATCTCGAAATCCTAATGATGTCGATTCCTAATTTACGTTGTTTGTCGCAAAGACAATACCATGTACAGAGAAACTTAATCAAAGAACATAGCACCATCGTTGCTTTTTTGACACATGAATGAACCATTTACTCAGCTGCTTTCTATAGGCAAATTATACGCAAAGTGACTGCAATCAATTGACACTATATTCGTCTTTACACCGGGACTTTCCTGGTTTACATTTGTCACAACATTGTTTCAAACACTTCGGAGAAAATAAATGACATTCCAGTCGAACTAATTCGTTATATAACGTGATTCAGAATACTTGAACATTTTGTCTAATGGAAATTCAAGGATCAAGACTACGAATGGATCTTCATATCCAATGTTAATGACTTTAATTTATTCTTTAAAACTAATCCACATTAAAATGACAAGTGAGTTGAATTTTAAAAAAATGAATGAAACTTAAAAAAATGAAAGAAAGAAAAGAAAACTCACATAATTCTTTGATTATATTCTTAGAATTACATGATTATATTGCATACTATTGTTTAAATTAGTTAGAAAGGTATTAATAACTTAATACTACACTTACTTGATGTTCAACACACATAACTTAGTTAACTTTCTCTTTTTTTTATTCTTTATTCGTTATTATGTCTTTCTTTAACAGATCCTCTCATTTTTCTTACATTAGATTTTCAACAACTTATTCTTATTCCATACCTAGTATAGTTATTTAGTTTAATTTTAACACTTTAAATTAGTCTGACATGACATTTTATCACGACATATTTTAAGTTAATTAATTATTTAATTAGAGATCGACATTACCATTTCTCTTTTAGTTCTTATTACCATTTTGATTTGTTTATGATATAAATAATGAATATATTACATGACTATTGCTTAGTCGACATGACCACGACATTGGTTCTAGACAGAACGTCGTAGGCCATATGCCGCAATCTCGTTAAATTTTTTTTTTGATATTGTTAACATATTGGTATTTTTTTTCAGATGGGTTTTTGTTAAAAAAAATCTATCTAATAGATTTTTTTTTCCCCCAGTGGACAGGGAATTGTTAAGGTATTTTATTGGCATGGTCTGCTAGAGGTTAACAGCATAAGATTAATAGGTGACTACGTTTAATATAATGTAAATAATTGTTAGTTAGTGTACGCGATACACACGATTGATTATGACGTGTATGCGTTGGTATGTCACGCACCGTGACTAGGTTACCACACCCTTTTTTTCTTAGATGACCGTCAAACGGATAAGACGTGTCCTATAATCCTTCCAGTGGTAGGCATGATATTGCCGCACATATGTTATTGCAGTACGGACATGGGTCAGTCCGATATTCTTATGAAGAGAGGAATGTATCGAGGTTAGTAATTTTAACTAGTCAAGGAAGGATGAAATTATGGTCCACATTCGTTTTATATCGCCAGACGTCTAATCTCATTGTCGGCCGTTGGATGTCCCAACCGCGCGTACATATAGTTACGACGTTCTGACTATAGTGTTGCATATTATTGGACCAGGACTATAATGCATGGATAGCATTTATGATGTATGATTCAATTCTAATATATAATGTTTTCATAATCAACCTCCATGGACTGCCTACTGTTTGAAATGTATATTAAAAATTGTGTGGACTCGAGAAGAGACTTATCACGTTCATTGAAGTTACAAATTCAACAATTATGATACTGAGTTCAAACCTTGTGACAGACAGAAAGTATTAACTCACATTCGCGTAACTATTCCAACAATAGCACGATCAAGAATTAATGAATCAAATGACCAGAACTAAGAAGCTTATTGAATCAATGAGAACGGTGGCTTTCCACAACGACCACTGAAATAGAAGACGGGGCCGCAACAACAATAAAAGAAGTGAATCGTATAAAGCCCCGCAACAAAATTCACGATGACCGTAACTAAGCTGCCTTCAACCTATCCTTCAGTCTTTCAATGCATTAAGCTAATGGGTTATCAATGCTTTAAAGCCACATCTTCTTCTGGTTTCTACCAATCCCATACGGGTCAGGGCCTCTTCTCTTGGCTGGACTTTTGACTGACCGAGCATTGGCAACGGACTAAGATCAGGTTAACGAACACGGAAAGAGTCACGAGAGCTCCCCCCCCTTATGTGTCATCACAAATACTCTTTTCTTTTATGTATAAATGAACTACGAAACACAAACGGGTGAAAAAACTAATTCTAGATATTTCTAGAAATGCCTTTAATAATCGATATACTTGGCGTCTAGAACAGAAGGAGGCGTGAAACTGGACAAACGGGGAAAACAAATTCTAATCAACAAAAAATCCTGCAGCATCCCCCCCCCCCATCAACCCTTACCCTATAAGACCTCAACATTTAAAACAGAGATCAAACGGGGAAACAAATGCTAATCCAAAAAAAAAAAAAACCCATCTTCCATCACCCCCACCACACACACACACCCTTTTATTCCAACAACTGTATCCGCGGCAACCATTTGCCCCCTATAACGACTTCAACATTTTAAAGAGGAGATCATGCGGGGAAACAAAATTATAATAAACAAAGTTAAACCTCATCTTCCACACACCCCCACACCACCTGTCCTGGTCAACCCGTCCTATACGACTTCAACATTTAAAAACAAAAACAGATCGAAAGGGGAAACAAATTCTAGTCGACAAAGTTATGCTCAATCTTCCCCCCCCCCCCCCCCCCCCTCGCTCCCAACCCAACCCCACCTCACCAGTCTTCGCCAACCCCTGTCCCTATACGAATTCAACATTTAAAATAGAGACCAAACGTGGAAACAAATTATAATCCACACAGTTATTCTTCCATCCATCACACACATCCACCCATTCCTCGCCAGCCCCTGCCCCTACGACTTCCAACATTTTAAAACAGAAACCAAACGTGGAAACAAATTCTAAATAAACAAAGTTAATCTTCCATCACCTCGTTTCCCCCCCCCCCCCCCCCCCCCCCACACCCCCCCCCCCACCCCCCCACACACACACACACCCGACCTCGCCAACCCTGCCCCTATAGGACTTGCAACATTTTTAAAAAACAAGACACGAGCACACAACACAGCGTGTTCTACTCGTACATTCAGCCCTCACCCCAACTAGTTCGATACACACGTTCTTTAATGTCAAGGCCAATAGCGCACAACGGGAGCTAGGCTATATAGTAAGTACGTAGAATATGTCCAACTGTTAGCAGTGACAATTGGGGACTGAAATGTTGGAGATGTCCTTTCAAGCTCTCATCCCACTTGTGTGGGGTGTGACCTCTCTAGGACGTCATCATCATCATTATACGTGTGACACGCAAGCGCCTGTGACTGTGATTTTTATAACTGGCGTGTGAGCCCGAACTGGCAAGTCATTGACAGAAAGAGAAACATATGAATGACATGACAGGCAGGTTGAAAGAGTTGTGGGACATTCACGAGGTTTCTGTCTTGTTATATTTTAGTTACACAAATGGAAGGACATGAATGGTACAGTTAAACTCAGAGGGACAAAGAGAGAGAGATATATATAGAGAGAGAGGTAGAGACGAAGAGAGAGAGATATACAGGAGAGAGAGGTAGAGACAGAGAGAGGCCGAAATAAAAAAAGACAAGAGAGAGCTCGAAAAAGACAAGACAGAGGTCGAAAAAGACAAGAGAGAGGTCGAAAAAGACAGAAAGGGAAAAAGACAGTGGAGATGGTGAAACTGGGAGACAAACTGGGAGAGACTGAGGAAAAGACAGGGAAAAAACAGAGGAGAGAAAAACACACTGAGAGAAAGAAAAAAGAGTCCAGGGAGCGGGGAGGTGGTGATAGAAAAAATTACACAGAGAGGAGAGAGGATGAGAAAGAGCTGGGAGCAAATGAGAGCGAGAGAGCGAGAGAAAAAAAAAATGGACAAGTGGTTGAAATACTGTGAGACGCTGGCATTCCTCATATTTTTTTAGGGAGGGTGAGGGTTAGGAACACATCAGAGACAGTGCGCGTGCTCATGTGTGTGGTCAAGACAGAGAGACTGTGTAGGGCTATATGTGGATAAGACAGAGACAATATGTGCAAACGACAGAGACAATGTTTTTGCTACAGGATAAAAACACCTAGAATTGGGTAGTAACAAGTGCGTGACAGTGAGAGAGAAAGACAAAGAGAGAGAGAGAGAGAGAGAGAGAGAGAGAGAAAGCGTGCGTTTGCGTATATATATATATAATTATTTTTGCTACATGATAAAAACACACAGAATGGGGCAGTGACAACTGAGTGACATTGAGAGAGAGAGAGAGAGAGAGAGAGAGAGAGAGAGAGAGAGTGTGTGTGTGCGTGTGTGTGTGTGTGTGCACATATCGTGAGTGTGTGTGAGAAAGAGTCAGAAAGTGTACTGATGTTACGCAAGAGTGATGCTGTTACAACTGTGTAATGTTACGACACCGAGAGAATGGGTGCGCGATTCTGATATATCTCTCTTGACAAAACTCCGGGAAAACCGATGTAAGATTGTAAGTACAGAAGGAAACTCCGAGAAACGGACGTTGTTGTTGTTGTTGTTGTCTAACTAGGGCTGCTGAGCTTCTCACTCTTTAGCAGCCAATCATAAGTTGAAGACTCCTTGGTATTATCTACACTGTAGATCTAGGCTTTTCCTGTGGCTTTTCTGCCATTCCGAAACATGGTGAGTTGAAGTCATAAGCTCCAGTTTCTCCAGCTTGGCTTGCACTTAAAGGATCGTCACATCTGGTCCCAAGCTAGCAGAAAGGAGAGCATGGTATACTGTGCATTCCCCGCCATCCAAGGGGGCTCTCCAACTATGCAGAGCTAAAATACTGTGCTCTGGTTCTGGATTGTGAGTACAGAAGATGAGAAACCGATGTAAGACTGTGAGTTCAGAAGAAAACTCAGAAGAAACTGACGTAAGATTTGTGAGTACAGAAGAGAAACTCCGAACCACTGAAGAAAGATTGTGAGTAAAGAAGAAAACTCTGAGAAACTGACGTAAGATTGTGAGTACAGAAGAAAACTCTTGGGAAACTGACATAAGATTGTGAGTACAGAAGAGAACTCTAGGGAAGCTGACGTAAGATTGTGAGTACAGAAGAAGAAAACTCTGAGAAACTGACGTTTAAGATTGTGAGTACAGAAGAAAACTCTGAGAAACTGACGTAAGATTGTGAGTACAGAAGAAAACTCTGAGAAACTGACGTAAAATTGTGAGTACAGAAGAAAAAACTCTAGGGAAACTGACGTAAGATTGTGAGTACAGAAGAAAACTTCGAGAAACTGACGTAAGATTATGAGTACAGAAGAAAACTCCTAGAAACTGACGTAAGATTGTGAGGCCACAGAGACCTGGTTGACACAGTACTATTAAGAAACACCACGGACAGCTAACAAGAGTCATGAGGATGTCGTGAAAGAAGCTGTGTGCGCAAAGGAAACCAACAACAGGATTGATAAAACAGTACTCGAGGCAGGAAGTTGTGGAGGGACATGACATCCTTCGCCTCCTGGCATGGTACATGAGGAAAGGTAAAGGTACTCCCATAACATTGTACTGCCGTACAGAAGTGAAATACTACAGACTTACTATACTTACTTAGTCGTTCCCCTTCTACCGTGAGGTGTAGAGGTTTGGAAGAGAGAGCGCCAGACTATCCTATCGGCTGTCTTCCTCCTGGCCTGGTTCCATTCTAGTCCTCGGTCCTTCAATGGTTGTCTAATGTTGTCCTCTCAGTGGACTCTGGGTCGTCCTGGGGGCCTGGATCCCTGGCTCTTTGTTTCCCATGCTTGTCGTGGTAGCCGATCTTCTCCCATTCTGCAGACATGGCCAAACCATCTTAGTTGGGACTGTTCTACTTGGGTTTGCAGGGGGGTGGGATTTTAGGCCTTGACGTATGGTCTGGTTGCGGACCATGTCTTTTCTTGTTACTTCAACCACCTTCCTCAGATACCTCATTTCTGAGGTTTGGATCTGGCTTTTGTGGGTTGTAGTCATTGCCCATGACTCGCACCCATATGTCAAGGCTGGGACATAGGTGGAGCGGTATACAGTCGTTTTCTTACCAACCTCTCTCTTGCTGAGGAATCCTCGATTTATGGCCTGAAAAAGTCTCCCAGCTCAGACTTACTATACCATGTTCAACGTTATGATGCTGGGTATCCTGTTCCCTTTCTTGCTGCCTTTGCTTTCCCTAACTCAAGAGCAGAGTCATGTACACACTGACAGCTGGTTAAAGAATTTAAGGGACAGAACAGTTCGCGACGTAAAGAAGTGGGTTACTATCTCCAAGCACGTAAAAACACAACGATAACTCACTGCAAGCAACTAACTGTGTATACAGAGAACGTGTGCTGACGTCTGCTCGTGTGTCACGTGGTGGCCAGGACGGCTCGGCCAAACCAATCGATTATTGGATTTTTCTCAGCTTCAGATACCTAAACACGGGTAAGCTATAACATACAATAACTGCACGCACGCGGAAAGTTATGTGCTCTTCTGTCACGACTTTATGGTGCCATATGTGATAACACGGGAAACATGACAACATTTAATTATTTCCCCTCTCGTAGGGGCACGCAGGGGCGTACTTAAATCGTTTGACACCCGGGGCGGGATCCAACCTTTGGCTCTTCCTTCCCATAAAGAAAATGCATGCAAGTATATTTTTAACAGTAAGTACTATAATAATAGTGTCCGATGGCGCACCCCGCCCCTTCTCCTGACCGCCACTAGGCAGACCGCCCCCTCGCAACTCCCTTAGTACGCCACTGGGTGTATGCGTGCATCCACTACATAGACTATTAAGACAGATTTATAGACTACTTACTATTTAGTGTCTCTGATAAGACACAGACTCTTTAGTGTCTCTGATAAGACACAGACTCTTTAGTGTCTCTGATAAGACACAGACTCTTTAGTGTCTCAAGACACAGAAGCAACAGATTACTGCTCCCTCAGCCATGTCGTTAGTAACAGCGACTAATGTGAAGTTATGCATTAGGCATTAACGTTGTGAAATAAACAGTAACCAAAACAAACCATTTTAAAGTTGAGGTTTTTCTATAGTACGGGGAAGCCGCCCTGATGATCAACCCTCCGTAGTTGCTTCCTACGACATGGAAGAAGTAGCAGATACAAACGGACAAACCATAAAGAAGGAAAGGTCAGGCAGATAGAGTCTAACCTATGAACACATCAGCAAATATAGGATACAATAAACACGTCCACAAATGCAAGACACAATAAACACGTCCACAAATGTAAGATACAATAAACACGTCCGCAAATGTAAGACACAATAAACACGTCCGCAAATGTAAGATACAATAAACACGTCCACAAATGTAAGATACAATAAACACGTCCACAAATGCAAGACACAATAAACACGTCCACAAATGTAAGATACAATAAACACGTCCACAAATGTAAGACACAATAAACACGTCCACAAATGTAAGATACAATAAACACGTCCACAAATGCAAGACACAATAAACACGTCCACAAATGTAAGATACAATAAACACGTCCGCAAATGTAAGACACAATAAACACGTCCACAAATGTAAGATACAATAAACACGTCCACAAATGCAAGACACAATAAACACGTCCACAAATGTAAGATACAATAAACACGTCCACAAATGCAAGACACAATAAACACGTCCACAAATGCAAGACACAATAAACACATCCACAAATGTAAGATACAATAAACACGTACACAAATGCAAGACACAATAAACACGTCCACAAATGCAAGACACAATAAACACGTCCACAAATGTAAGATACAATAAACACGTCCACAAATGCAAGACACAATAAACACGTCCACAAATGCAAGACACAATAAACACATCCACAAATGCAAGACACAATAAACACATCCACAAATGTAAGATACAATAAACACGTCCACAAATGCAAGACACAATAAACACGTCCACAAATGCAAGACACAATAAACACGTCCACAAATGTAAGATACAATAAACACGTCCGCAAATGTAAGACACAATAAACACGTCCGCAAATGTAAGATACAATAAACACGTCCACAAATGTAAGATACAATAAACACGTCCACAAATGCAAGACACAATAAACACGTCCACAAATGTAAGATACAATAAACACGTCCACAAATGTAAGACACAATAAACACGTCCACAAATGTAAGATACAATAAACACGTCCACAAATGCAAGACACAATAAACACGTCCACAAATGCAAGACACAATAAACACGTCCACAAATGCAAGACACAATAAACACATCCACAAATGTAAGATACAATAAACACGTCCACAAATGCAAGACACAATAAACACGTCCACAAATGCAAGACACAATAAACACGTCCACAAATGTAAGATACAATAAACACGTCCACAAATGCAAGACACAATAAACACGTCCACAAATGCAAGACACAATAAACACATCCACAAATGCAAGACACAATAAACACATCCACAAATGTAAGATACAATAAACACGTCCACAAATGCAAGACACAATAAACACGTCCACAAATGCAAAACCAACAATAAAAAGACACAAAACAATAAACACGTCCACAAAATGTAAGATACAATAAACACGTCCGCAAATGTAAGACACAATAAACACGTCCGCAAATGTAAGATACAATAAACACGTCCACAAATGTAAGATACAATAAACACGTCCACAAATGCAAGATACAATAAACACGTCAACAAATGTAAGATACAATAAAAACGTCCACAAATGTAAGACACAATAAACACACGTCCACAATGTAAGATACAATAAAACACGTCCGCAAATGTAAGACACAATAAACACGTCCACAAATGTAAGATACAATAAAACACGTCCACAAATGCAAGATACAATAAACACGTCCACAAATGTAAGATACAATAAACACGTCCACAAATGCAAGACACAATTGTCGTGAGAAATTCTAATCCACATATATAAATTAAAAAGTAAATGTAAAGCCTAACAAATAAATTCTATAAAAGGAAGAAGAATGGTAAAGAACAGTGCTGTCACAATGACAGTACTCGAAATCCCCTTTGTTTTATGCTTCGACTGCAAATTGTAACGTTTGCGCGTTAAATATAAGCCTCTGCATAATACAAACGATTCCACAACACATTAAAACGGGTATTGCATTTCTAAGAAAACACATTGAGAGGCACACTGCGTATGACCTAAATTAATTACACTACGAATGGACAGATGGATGTAGGATGGAAAGAAGGGAGGGCTGAAAATCAGGAACGCATGCAACACTAAACACGCGTCTCGCTATTAATGCCACCCCCCAACAAGCGTAACGCGATATACAATTACTACTATCACGCGTGTAAGGCCACATGCACTAACATTTTTTCAGACGGACAGTGATAAAAACACTACCCTTCCCAGAGTTAGGTTTTAAAAAACCTGGAAAACGCTTATTAGGAAAGATGACATTAGATGGATTTACGTTTGAAAACATGACAGTACCCAGACACCACATGGGGATTGAAGTGAACAGGAGGTGGTAGAAAATGCACATTTTGAACGCAGCCACCTAGCTCCCTTAGATTGAGATATTTGGATTCCTTAGGGCTTGCTGACACAGAATATGTTAAGTGTTACGCAAATAGTCCAGGAATTAATAAATTATAGGCAAAAGAAAATAATGAGGGTGTCAGACAACCTAAAAACTCGGAGTCGCTCAGTGGCAGAATTTTAAACCACCATTGTACGGAAATAGGCCACAAGTTACATTTGAATTGATTGGATGGAATGATATGTAAGGCTAAACACGATTAGTCGGACTATAAATGCTATCTTTTGTTGTCAAGGGAGACGGAAGTAAGAGTACTTTTTTTCAAACGATGGGGTAGAAATGGCCTGATTGGTTAGGTCTGTTAATATAGTTAATTGATAGCGTTAGTTCGAGACCACTAGTTCAAATAAGCTTGATAAAGCAACAGTGCGTTGAAGCCAGCTCATATTTTTGCTAAATAAAAGCCTGGAACATAAGCAGATGGGAATTTGTGCCAGTATTTGTGCCAGAATTCAGTGCTAGTCAACGTATCTGTGTTTATTTCCTTGAATTTTGGTAGGTTGAAATATTTGATCTCTTTTTAATGAAAATTGAATGTACATTGATAATTTATGTCTGTATATATGTGCAGTTCAGTAGCGAACATGAGACAAGGCCTATATCTATATATATATATTGCTCCAACCTGAACAGAAGGTGTCGGAGAAAAGTCAAACTACATGGAATTACCACATAGTACACTGACACCTACCTTATGACATGGAAGGAATTATAGCTGAAAGGGCAGAGGCGTAGTAACCGTTAGGGAGGTTAATACTGGAGTAAGCTGCTTCAGAAGAAGATAGCAGTTAAACTAAAGCTCTGAACTCTGTGTTTGTGATGTATTGTGCTCAGTCTAGCCAGATAGTATAAATTGGTTCTGAAGTAGGAGGTACATCCTTCTTGTTTCAGGGACTGTGGTCCTAGTATTGAAGCCGCACCTGGTCTGAGCGTTTGCTGAATCCAGAGGCTGACAGCATACTCTTGGGTCCCTATAGTAACCAGTGAGGTGTCTTCAGAAACAGTGAATAGTCGAGCAGAGGAGTCCTTGCCTGCCGCCATCACGAAAGTTAAGCCCACTGTGGCCAAAAGAGCTCAACACTATGTACCCCTCGTAAATGACACTAACTTAATTAAAGAGGGGCAATTAATTGTTTTAATGTTCGGAACTGAGACCATCTCCAATACTAGTTCCAAACATACACAAGCACATGCAGTCATGATGTCTAATAAGAATCTATCTTGAAGAACAAAACCAGTATTACCTCATATTACCACATCACAACTCACACACATAAAATACTAATATTGTATGTCAATGCAAAGACCACATTTATATCTGTGTACATAATATTTGAAATTACATGTTATTATATTGCCTGGTTCACTGTGTAGTTGAATCAGGATCACTATTGTAGAGAAAATCAATACATCTGTATATATCTGAAATTTATCATTGAATCTTTTAAGATAGTCTTCTAGAGTGTTGACTGTTTGTGAGTGTCACAGTATTGTCAAGTATGGTGGAATAATTAAATTGTTTATCTGTTTGTTGTTGTTGTAAGATACAATAAACACATCCGCAAATGTAAGATACAATAAACACATCTGCAAATGTAAGATACAATAAACGTCCACAAATGCACCACAAATGCAAGACACAATAAACACGTCCACAAATGTAAGATACAATAAACACACAATAAACACATCCCCAAATGTAAGATACAATACAATAAATAAACATCCACAAATGTAAGACACAATAAACACATCCCCAAAAAGATACAATAAACACATCGACAAATGTAAGATACAATAAACACGTTCACAAATGTAAGATACAATAAAAACGTCCACAAATTAAGATACAATAAACACGTCCGCAAATGCAAGACAGTTGCACCCCTTAGCTGTGGTTGAAAGTTAATGTACTCTCTCGAAAATAGAAAAGTGCGCAAATGACGGTGTGCATGATGTGACCGATCGACGTACTTACTGCGGGAGTTATGGTATTGGATGGATAAACACGTCCGCAAATGCAAGACACAATAAACACGTCCACAAATGTAAGATACAATAAACACATCCACAAATATAAGTTAAAATAAACACATCAGCAAGTGTAAGATACAATAAACACATCCGCAAAAGTAAGATATAATAAGCACAGCAGTAAGTGTAATATACAAGAAACACATCCGCAAATTTAAGATTCAAGAAACACGTCCGGAAACGTAAGATACAATAAACATGTCCGCAAATGTAAGATACAATAAACACATCCGCAAATGTAAGATACAATAAACACATCAAGTGTAAGATACAATAAACACATCAGCAAATGTAAGATACAATAAACACATCAAGTGTAAGATACAATAAACACGTCCACAAATGTCAGATACAATAAAAACGTTCACAAATGTAAGATACAATAAACACATCAGCAAATATAAGATATAATAAACACATCAGCAAATGTAAGATACAATAAACACATCCACATATGTAAGATATAATAAACACATCAACAAGTGTAAGATATAATAAACACATCAACAAGTGTAAGATACAATAAAGATGCAATAACATCAATTTAATTGTAAGATGCAATAAACACATCACACATATGTAAGATACAATAAACACATCAGCAAATATAAAGATATAATAACACCACATCAGCAAATATATAAGATACAATAAACACATCAGCAAATATAAGATATAATAAACACATCAGCAAATATAAGATATAATAAACACATCAACAAATGTAAGATACAATAAACATACCCGCAAATGTCAGATATTTCACTTTTAAGCGCCTACTTAGTAAAATGATTGTAAATTCAAAAAACAGTTCACACACAAGCGCAAACAATGTGTGCATATTGTTTGAGGCAGATGTACGGTAGATACACTATGATAACAGAACACCGAATAAATATAGGTTCTGGCGAAAAAAAAAAAAAAAAAAAAAGGAAAACGGGGGAAAAAAAGAAAGAAATATGAGCCTCATCCAGGGATTAAAAATCAATAACACCAAAGCAATGCGGCTAGTAAATCATTGCTCCAGGATCGATACTCCACCAGTAATTGGATGCCCCACCTAATAACGCCGATTATCAAATACTCATTAAAAAAAAAAAACATTTACAAGTATGTTCTCTTCACTACTGCAAGTTTAGAACCATCAGAGTAAGTAACCCGCCAAAACATTACGGAAAAGAGGAGGGAATGGGGGGCGTCTTTCTGCCGCATGTCCTGATGACATCACGAATTCTTCTGTGGTCATTTCATTCCTTTATATTCCATTTCAGCTTCATGGGATCTTTGTTGTCATGTGACTAATGGCCAAAGCACCATGATCAAACTGAAAAGTAAATAAATATTAGACAAACATAAAGGTATGTTGTCAGGCACTCGTAAGAAATAAAGAAGTAGAACACTTGGACAACAGAAAAACAACAGACGTGAGTGGCTTACCCAGGGTTCGAACCCCGTACCTTCCGTGCGACAACCCCGCCTTATGTGTTCAAACTGAAAATGCCTGTGTGCTATTTTGATGAGTGTTCAATTTAGCGTTCATGGTGTGCAGTGTGTGCCGTTTTCCGTATTTTCCCGAAAATACACCTACGAATGCGTGCCTTTTCCATAATTTTCCCGAAAAAACTGATCAGATTGTTTTTTCATTGTTGGCTACAGACGTTTCAATAAGACGTTTGGTGTTAGAAATAGTTCACTTCAACAGATCTCCGGAGATCTATACTCAAGGAACAAAGTAAGTGTGCAACACTTTATAGGGCACTGTGCGTGATTTCATGGACGAAATGAAATAAAAGTTGGCACACAATGTGGTTGAATATTGAATAAAAGACCAAAATCATTGATCACTTTGATTTTAGTGAAAGTGTCATGAAAGAAAGATAAAAACTAAAGTCAGTGTGGCATCCCCACGAAAAAAAAAAAGAAATCTTGATTTCAGTACCGTGTATGGCCACCTTGAGCTGTTATCACTGCTTGACAGCGCCTTCTCATCGAGCCAATGAGACGTTGGATCTGTTGTTGGGGGATGTTATTCCATTCCTTTCTTCTTGCAACGCTTGTGCTAACTGGTGTTGTTTTTTCAGGAGGATTTTGTCTTCTTCGCAGCCTACGCTCCAGTATCGTACCCACAGGAGTTCGATGGGAGAAAGCAAAACGTTCTCCTGGACGCCTGTACACCAAATCACGCCCATCATTGCCTTGCAAACAGAATCTTGTCTCATCAGAGAACAGAATGCGTCTCCACTGATGACAGGGCCATGCTACGTGCTGTCTGGCCCATACAAGCGCGCTTGTCTATTGCGAACTGTCAGTGCTGGTTCTAATAACTGCAGGTCTGTGAGGTAAGAGATTTGCCTCTCTGAGCCTATTCCGCACTGTTTTCTGCACGACACGGTTCTTAAACCTGGAAAATGTTCCTGGCAGTCCATGTTGCCTGAATAAATCTGTTACGCAAGTGCATAAGGCGTATGTAACGGACTTGTGCAGGGGTGGTAACTCGTGGTCGGGGGAGCCACTTCAATGGCGATCAGCAGTGGATCCAGTTTGGTGGTAAACGATCTTGAATGCGTGATATAGTGTTCCTGTGAACATTGAAATGTTATGTGATACAGCTAATATAGTCACGCTACCAGCACTAACATCCCCCTATAGCTATTTGCTCGATGTTGTTGGTTCAAATCTTTGCATTGTCAAAAAAAGATGTTTCTGTTGGACTCTTGGTACACTCTATTTCAACGATTACGTTTTTTTTTTCCACATGCTTTGGTGATTTAGAGCAACACACTTACCTTCCTTTTATCTGTGATAAATTCTCCCCTATGGCAAACGTTTTCACGTGATTTATCATCTCTTGCAAACCGTGATTATCTCCCCCATGAATAGTGCGA